>OY744530.1:24648919-25158919 GCA_963556195.1 Sepiola atlantica
GAAATAAATGTTATATATAGATCAGTTTGGGAAAGAACTAATGCGCTGACTGTTAAAATATTTGGTGTCACACGAGTATAAGTATACTGAAGAGGTGTTCAGGATTATCTCAAGTGGGTAATTAAATATATAAAAGGATTTGAGAGCGGGCACGTCAAACTTACAAGATAAAGCCAAAGTGATGTTAACTTAAGGAAAGTGAGAAACGCAAATGTGTAATTGAATATAAATATTGCCCATTTAATTATGCACTCATCCTCTCCAAACTAAGGCAATACACAGAATAAGGAAGTATGTTATTTCTTAGTTCATTTTCACTAAAATTCAGAAGAAATTGACTCTCGAAAAAGAGTTCAGCTGAAATATGTATGCACATATGTAACAGAAAATATTTGTATGAATGTATAAATGTATGCTATATATACATTTTTATTTTAATATCATACATTACGGTGTTTGTTGAGGATATCCACAACACACACAGTAATGTTTACTATTTTAATAAAATAACAAGTATTAGTTTTGTACAACCTAGTACCGAGTAGCGAGCACTTAGATATTATTCATCTAACGGTAATACCATATATATATATATATATATATATATATATATATATATATATATATATATATGTATATTTATAAATACATATAAAAAATAAATATATTATATATACGATATAGACGTAGTTTATAGACTTTCTGTAAGTTCAACGGTTTAAGCGAGCATCAAAAGTGTGCCATTTGGTATGAAACAAAATGAGATCAAAAGAATACAGTGGTTTTAGCCTAGATGTGAGTTCCCTGGTCGAATAAACTTATGTGTCTTTAAAAGACCAAAAACATATCAGTGGATTTACTAAAGATAATACGGAGAAGTTAAAAAGAGACTGACACGTAGCTATCAGTCATATTCCGACAACCTTCGTAGAATATTTGGTCAGTCTTTCTTGATATGAAGAACTTAAATTCCCTTCTTGAGTGTGGTAATGTCCCGTGGCCTAATGGTTACAGCGCTTGCTTACGTAGTCTAGGTTGATTCTGTGGCACTGGCGAGGGCGAAAACTCGAAACGCTAGTGTATGTAGGTAAAAATAATTTGATATTATTGCTTTAAATGAATATATATATATATATATATATATATATATATATATATGTACAACTTGGATCTCCGTGTTTGGTGACTTTCATTTACACACCCGTTTGAACTTTTAAAACACTTTTTAGAAAGAACTTTTTTAATAAACTTTTTCCAAATTTTGAATGTTGACTGTTCTTATCTGTCAACTTATCAATCACTACTCTTTCTGATGATAAGATTTTGATCTTTGAAAAGCCGTGCTTAAGGAATACAATTGAAAGAGAAGAAGAAGAAATATTTGTATTTACTAAATGCTCCTTGTTCTGAACAACTGAAGATATCGATATTTTTCAATTTACAGGTCTAACTATTTTTCATTGACTCACCTTATTTTTGTTCTATCCAGTATATTGAGCTTTCCTCATCTCACAATAGGTCTAATTCTCTAAAAGTTACTTTAAGTTATAAACCTTCATATATATATATATGTATATATATATATATATATATATATATATATATATACATATATATATATATATATATACATATATATACATATATATATATATATATATATATATACATATATATACATATATATATATATATATATATATATATATATATATATATATATATATATATATATATATATATATTGGACTTTTTAACGGCAGGTGCCTTTACATCTTATATATATATATATATATATATATATATATATATATATATATATATATATATATATATATATATATATAATCAAAATAAAACATCCACAGGGTAGTAATCCAAAGAATTCCAACTGGGTTTATAAAAAGTGATCAATATCAAATAGAGCTTTTTATATATGATTATTTTTATTTACACAGACATTTACCAAATCTGCATTCTTTCAAAATATGATCTCTTAGATCGGATTCTAACTCTGCCTTATGAGATCTCAGTTTATAATAGCTGTTGATCGATAACATCGACATGCCAGTGTCGCAGATATTGTACATGTCTGTGTAAATAAAATAATCATATATATATATATATATATATGTATATATATATATATATATATTGAAAGAAAGAGATAGAGAAAGAAGGAAGTTGATAGGCAGGTTGAGAGAGAAAACGAATCTTGCCGTATTATCTGACATAGTCCTAAGAAAACCTATCATTTATAACGTGAGGCTTCTTTCATATGAAAAAAAATCACTTTTCACCGTTGATGCGAAGAAGTGTAATACAAACAGCGATTCAACGAGTTGCTGGCGTATTAAGGAGTCAGATGTCATAAATAAGAAATGTTTGAGGTTTTTACTCAACAGTTCCGTTTTTTTCATCTTCATATTCGGATTTATCGATTCCATATGTGATGACATGAACGAAACCATTCATGTGTATCAATGTACTCGGATGCAATGAATGGGTAAATGGTCAAAGGGTGTCGCTCATATTTGTCAACATTTTTTTAATCTTCTGCTTTTGGAAATTAGGTATAGAGATGTCAATCCTGACCGCTTCTTGCTTCTTGAAATCGTAGAACTAGGGAACGGGTTTCTATAATTAAGGTTACTTACATCTCTTAACAAAACACCTAATGGATGCCTAAGATGCGTCCAACCAGTCTGCGTATTCGCTGATTAAAATAATATAACAAAAGATGTATTACCGCGTGCGAAAATAATATATTAAATTTAAGCGTGACAGACCAACATATAAACAGCGTCCTTTATAGAGAAGGGTTGCCGTATATGAAAATGTTATTTAAAATTTTCGCGTGACGGACAAATGGACAAATGATGTCTTATAACGATGCATTAGCACATTCGAAAATAATCTGTCAAACTTAAGCGTGATAGACAATTTTAGAAACAGAATTTCGTATGGAGATGCGTTGTCGTATGCGGAATAACTATTTTAAACTCAAGCGTGACAGACCAATGGACACACAGAGTATCTTATTAAGGTCAGTTGCCAAATTCGAAAATAATCTTTCAAACTTAAGCGTGATAGACAATTTTAGAAAGAGAATTTCTGATGGCGATGCGTTGTCGTATGCGACATAAATATTTAAAACTCAAGCGTGAGAGACCAATGGACACATAGAGTATCTTATTTAGGTGAATTGCCAAATTCGAAAATAATATTTCAAACTTAAGCGTGACAGACAAATAGACAGACAGATTTTTTATAAAAATGCGTTGCTGCATTATAATAGTAATATTTTACAGTTTAACGTGACAGACCAATTAACAAACACATGCTCTTATAGAGATCAGTTGCGGTATGTCAAATATGATATATGCCAAAAATAATATTTCAAACTTGAACGTTAAAGAATAAAGGACAAATAGAGTCACGTTTTTGATTTTTTTAGATGAGGATTGATAATTCGGATTATTCGGACTACTTTTCTCATTGTGAGTGTTATTTTCACAACGTTTTGGCCGCTGTAACCTCCGGCCTCTTTCAGGTGTATCTTTTCGAACTCGGGAATATTTCTGTCGAACTCAAGAATTTGGACGGAATTTTGAACGGAACACTTTGTTTAATCCACGGAGCTATCATGCTATCGTTCCGTAAGACATGACTGGAAGAAGTCTTCAGTAATTCGCAATTCATCGTATCGCCCGCACCGAGGATTGAACCTTCAACCTTCAGATGACAATCCCTTAGAACTGAATGTTACTTAGTACTATATACTATCATACAGGCAGGATTCAATATCTGTTTTGGAAGAGTAATGTCGATTGAGAAAGAAAGTGCATGGAACAGGTCTAGGAGAGAGGGAAGAAGGTCACAAGAATACTCCTAATAAAATACATAAACATATATTATAAAAAAAAACCAGAAAGAAGTAGAATTACAAGCCCAGTAATGTTCGTGGGTATATTGTGTTAACACCTTGGGTTTGGACTGGTGCATCTATTATTTTTTTCGTACTAATTGTATTAATCATTAGGCAATTTTATCAAAGAGCAGGCAAGTCCATAACAAATTTCTGTTGTACTTGTCTGCTTTTTCCGTTCTCTTCTTCTCCAACTCTCTCTCTCTCTCTCTCTCTCTCTCTTTCTCTTCGCCCTCTTACTATCTCTCTTCCTGTTCTTTCCCGAAGGAAACACTTTTCCTCGTGTATATATCGAGGAAGGGATCATTTACCGATGGAAAACACCATTCATATGTGCTATTTTTGCATTGGTCTACTCGTCTATTATCCCTCTATTTCTCTTTCTCTCTCAGAGTTGGACGCATCTTCCTTTCGTCTGACTAGGGCGTATGCTCCGACTTCAATGGCGAGAATATATTATTGCGATTACAAACTGTAGGTGTCAGTTAGTTGTCAACCCCAAGCAATCAACATGATATTCTGTCAAAAACGCCGATATTTCTTTGCCAACTTAATGCCTCATCTGGAAACATCGCAGATTTAATATGGTCAACATAAACAATTCGCATTTTTCGCGAAGTTACGATTCAAGTCTTCTCTAATTTCCAGATTGCGCTTTTTCTAAGGCAATTGACTCTGCCATATGGATACTAATAGACAAACAGATTGTGAATAATTGCGGGATAATTGTTGAATTTTATTATTTGAAAAACTTTTCCAGAGTAGTCCATTACAGTTTACTCAGCTTAAAGGTAAATTGTGTATCTCTTAATTGATACATTTTAAGATAATCCAGCATTGTAATCTCATGAAACGTGTTGTATTGCGTCTGTACAAAATGTCTACCCTTCAAATAATAATTTCCCAGTGAACTACCATCCAAACACAGTCAGATAAATTTTTGTTTCATTTAAAAGCTATTTTGCTTCATTCGTTTATTATTTAATTAAACGTTTCGTCTCTTTCTCAATAGAGCTTACATTAATTGTTTTGCTGGATTTGTCGGCCTTGGCTTTTATGTAATTCGTATTGATCACGTTGACTTCTGCGTCTGTCAGATCTTGTTTCCATTTTTGATATAGTATTTCCTTGGTCATAGCAATTGCTTATGTCCATTTTTGATAAACTGTCGTTATAGCGTTTCCCATCTTACGTTTCTCACTTTGTTTCAAGATAAATACCCCCGAACAACCCGACAATCAGTACCATCCCACCGTTCTACTGTAGATGCCCCTGAATGTCAGAAAGCTTTCTACTCAGATAGCGCCAATCCTCCAACCGATTTCCTTTGGAATTCTATTTCGTCTCTATTTCTCCTACAGTAGTACCGTGCATGACTTTAAATATAATGTGAACAAACATCTCGCTGCATAACTACCCCTTGCAGAGACCACTATAAACCTAGGTTTTCATTTAAAGTAGTTCCTTATGTTCTAGTGGTAATGTTCTTTTTAGGGGTAAATAAAGGTTTTCAAAAATATTCAGCAAATTCGCGATTATAAAATATTTTCTTATTTGTTGTAATTTACATAAATGATTAATTATCGTCAGAAATGGAAATGTTGTATCGGCCTAGATATTGGTAGCTGCTGATTGTTTAATTTAAACAAAACATATTATTATAAACAAAAGCAATAATTATAAAGTTCATCCTCTGCCTAAAGTGTGAATCCTGAATCGTTTTGGGGAAGATAAAGGGGAGAGGGGGAGATCCTCATCCAATTTTGTCAAAAACCGTTAGGTTTACCTACGGTGGATACCCTCACCAAATTACCACATTCACTCTGTGGCTTGATCTTACTTAGATGTTCCCCAATTTGTTTTTAAAAGATTTTATTTACATAAAACTCATCGGGAGAAAACATTCACAGATACTCAATAACGAAAGAAAAAATGTACGTTAGTATGTCTCTCCCACAACTCTACTAATTGTTTGGCAGCCCACTGACAAACAGGTCGGTCTCAAGATGGGAGTGAGGGCTAAGGTGAATGTCAATAGTGTAGCTATTGGTTATACTTACTTAAACCTCTCCAGGTATATTATTAGATAATTGCGAAATGTTCGGATATCAAGATGTATGGAGAAATAGATGGTCCAGATGAATTACAAAGAATGAATGAATTAATTTTGTATTCTATTTACTTACTTACCTATTATTATGAGCCTATATGAAAAGCTGTATACAACGCAGAATTCGCCAAAATATGTGGAGTATTCAGAGGTTTCTCAAAGATTAACGAACTATTTTTATTGTATCCAAAATCCTACTTCAATCGACGCCAATATTGCAGGTTTCCAATTCAATTGTTTTCACAACAAAAAGTAGTAAAATAATTTCAATATTTATAGACCTAATTCAGTTGAAGAATAGAAATCCATCGACATTTCAACACTTTAAATGCATTAAGTGAAACCTTCAAATCATTTGACAATTAAGCTGAGTGTATTTATGTTTGGTGTATTTAGTTTGTTTTAATCATGCTCTAGCTAATAATTGAAGTTTACTTAATACTAAATGTTTATATATATATATATATATATATATATATATATATTGCAAACGAGAAGGTTATTTTTATTGGCTTGTTTTTCAGCGGGATTTCAACCCTTTATGAATGATGTTATGTTAGAAATTATCATTTATTTTAAATCATTCATTGCTTACTTCTGTCTGTACGGTATACCAACCCTATATGTTGTGCGTAACGCTTTTATCCTTTTAGTCGTTGTGGTTAACCTAATAGATACCTAATAGTTTTGCTGTGTATTATTGTGTTATTGTGAATCGAGTAGTTTAAAGTACATTTACTAGAGAGTCTCCAGCGTAACACAACATTATAATAAATTGGATTGAATTAAATATTCAATTATAGAAAATGTTCTACATTGGCCTTAGCTGATGAGAAGATATAATTATATTAGAAGTACACAATTTGTACAGATTTCGGAGTTTATAGTCTGCATACGTATCTAGTTAGCTATAAATACTTTCACGTTAATATTGTGTCTAGTAATTGACTACATTATTAGGAAATATTTATTGATCACGAATTTAGAAACTTAATTAAATAATAAGCGATCTATTTAATATGTATAGCTACTTGAAATTGTTTGTTCAGATGTAAACATGTACAACTGAAAATGCAGAGGAAATAATAGTAAAATTAATTAAATTAGATATTGATAGTATTATGTCATTCAATTATACAGAAACCAATTGTTGTTTTTTATAATTATTATGCAGAATAGATATCCTTTTCACTGTAATATGCGCCATTATGTCTTTTTATCTCACAATGTGAATCAATAGAAACAGCAGTAATAATACAAGAGGAAGACAATGGCGAATATCAGCAGGACTGCTCGCAACAAACAAATTATACTTGAAAATTTCAAATACATAGAAATGTTTGTATTTTACAGGATAGTTTAATTTTAACCTTGGTATTAATGAAACTGTTTGTAAAAAAAATTTACATTATAAATCTATTTGATGAAAATAAATTGTTAATTTTTTATTTGTGTTAAGTTATTATTGACACATATTTTCTTTTACACATTTTGTAAAAACAATTCACAACTTACGGTGATATAATTAATAAAATGATTTTTTTTAAATATATATGGAAAGCAGAACGTGCGTCCAAATTTCGAAACGGTGCTAAAGATGAACGAAATACTATGCAATGTTAGAAATTGAAGACAAGGTCAGGGGATTCAGTTTAAAACAAGGAAAATTGCTTCGTAAGAAATTAATCATCTTCCGAAAATTAGGCGTATTGCTACAAGTGTTTAGACGGAGAACGCAGGGTACATAAATAAAGTGGGTGTGTTAATATATATATATATATATATATATATATATATATATATATATATATATATATATATATATATATATCACATGGGTCGACCTAAAGTATTAAAACTTAAATTTCCTTATAAAGGCAGTTTACGATATACTCTCAACACCAATACACCTAGAGCTTGATAATTAATTACTTAAGACCAATAAATAGCACATGGGAAAAATACGAGCCTCAAACATTTTTTCATTGGATGCGAGTATGCTCTGAGAAACTAGACACAATGAAGTCCTAGAGGTTGTTGTTGAGGCTTCGAAGATATGTTGTAGAACTTTCAATGTCAACAATGGAGCAATTATTTTCTTGAAAATAAGACAGATATTACTATTGTCTGATTATTGCACGACTTAAAACACCAGCTTGTATTTCCAACTAGAATTAACTTAACGACGTCGGGTCTGGATATTATGATTTGGTTTGTTAAGTTGAAAAAGGTATTCTTCATTGCGATTTCAGTATCGTATGGAATAAATTAGACGGGGCCCATTTTTGTTGTTTAACATAGTTAACCACAAACCAGGAAAGTTGCTACTGAGAATTAGGGTTAAGGTTTTGGGTGTCATCCTAAATTGTGAGCTGTACACCAAGATGTTAGTATACATTAGTTTTAAATTTCTGCATGTCGATACAGTCGGGGAAACGGGGAGCAGGGAAGGGTTCCAAATCCCGACAACACGAGGAAAGAAGCTGCTGCAATAGAAATTTCTCCGGCATCTGGGTACCTGCACAGTTAATAGATGGGATTTAGCTGATAGTTGGGGGGGTCGAGTGTATTTACATCGAGCGAGCAGCAAAGAAGTAAGTTCATCTGAGCAGATTCCATTGAAGTATTTGTAAAAAAGCACAAGGATGAAACATTGCGGCGAAAGAAAAGTACAAGTATGACAAATATAAAGAGCTCCGAAGAATAAGGTGTCATAAATGTATTTCCTATCTAAGACGATGAGGTTCTATTGTCAACCCAACTTCCGCAATCTAAACTAAACTATTTAAAAAAGAATCTTGGAAGTAATGCTGCTGAACAGACACAATTATTGTGCATTCGTGCATATATACATACATACATACATACATACATACATCAATCTATCTCTCTCTCTCTCTATATATATATATATATGTATGAGGAAAAAGAAACAATGTTTCGGACAGAATATATATATATATATATATATATATATATATATATATATATATAAATGTCACTACAGTATTGAACACGTTGTTAAGAGATATATCTGAAAAGACGCGTGAATTTATATAAATAAATAAAATTTATTAATCATTTTTATATATATTTTATAAATGCGAATTTTCGGTTTAACAAACCTTAATCATAGCAGACAGTATATATATTGTTTTCTACATAGTGGAAGTTAACGACAACGCCGAAGATCGACGATTTTCTCCAATGTAATTGGAGTGTGTGTTTTTATATATGGCTGGTGCAAACAGTAGATGCGCTGGAAAGCATAGGTTAGAATAATATGAGTGGCACTACAACATTGCCAGCGTCGTTAAGATATGTATATATATATATATATATATATATATATATATATATATATGTGTGTGTGTATGTGTGTGTATACATATATATGTATACATACATTTATGTGTATGATACATATAAAAGTTATATTTTATATATGCTATAATGCAATGTGTTTTAATATGCTTACATTCGTGTATGTTTATCTAATATAGTTTACTATCACTGTTCAATAATGTGTAGCTACAGTTGTAGAACGCAAACAGAATATAACATAAGTATTATATCACGAGAAATAAATAATAAGTTTTGTATGGAAAAAGGTACAGACATAATATATTGATCTTTTGTGTTTCATTTGGAACAAAAAAGAAGCGATAGGAAACATTGTATATTAGAAAATGATCATATCCTTCACCGGAAAGCTTTGTTGAAAAAGGTAAAAACAATTTCAGAAAACAATTCCACAACGAAAGAGAGGAAAGGAACTCTTCCTATAAGGAGGAAGGAATAATGCATTAACAAAGCTTTTATGTCTGAAAATATAGGATGAAAAGGAAAAAGAAATGATATCCATAACAGGCGTCCATTCGATCTTCGCGTATAGCACTGAAAAGTGCAATAACCGTTGCAGACAAATGAAAACGCTATTTAGTTTCATGCATTAAAGACTAACGATCATATGGTTCAAAAATAAAGCTTGGCAGATCAAAGAACATTTATTTGAAACCCAAGCGTCAAAGAATGATGACAATGCTACGAATACTAAAGCGTAACAGATCATTAGATCTGTTACGATTATATTGACCGTAAAGGACCGGTGCAAATGCTAGTTATACTTAACCGTGAAAGACTGATGCAAATGCTAGTCATACTTAACCGTGAAAGACCGGTGTAAATGCTAGTCAGAATAAACCGTGAGAGACCGGTGTAAATGCTAGTCATACTTAACCGTGAAAACTGGTGTAAATGCTAGTTATACTTAACCGTGAAAGACTGATGCAAATGCTAGTCATACTAAACCGTGAAAGACCGGTGTAAATGCTAGTCATACTAAACCGTGAAAGACCGGTGTAAATGCTAGTCATACTTAACCGTGAAAACCGGTGTAAATGCTAGTTATACTTAACCGTGAAAGACTGATGCAAATGCAAGTCCTACTTAACCGTGAAAGACTGATGCAAATGCTAGTCATACTTAACCGTGAAAGACCGGTGAACATGCTAGTCATACTTAACCGTGAAAGACCGGTGTACATGCTAGTCATACTTAACCGTGAAAACCGGTGTAAATGCTAGTTATACTTCACCGTTAAAGACTGATGCAAATGCTAGTCATACTTAACCGTGAAAGACTGATGCTAATGCTAGTCATACTTAACCGTGAAATACCGGTGTAAATGCTAGTCATACTTAACCGTGAAAACCGGTGTAAATGCTAGTTATACTTCACCGTTAAAAACTGATGCAAATGCTAGTCATACTTAACCGTGAAAGACCGGTGTAAATGCTAGTCATACTTAACCGTGAAAACCGGTGTAAATGCTAGTTATACTTAACCGTGAAAGGCTGATGCAAATGCTAGTAATACTTAACCGTGAAAGACCGGTGCAAATGCTAGTCATACTTAACCGTTAAAGACCGGTGTAAATGCTAGTAATACTTAACTGTGCAAAAACCGGTGCAAATGCTAGTCATACTTAACCGTGAAAGACCGGTGCAAATGCTTGTCATACTTAACCGTTAAAGACCGGTGTAAATGCTAGTCATACTTAACTGTGAAAAACTGGTGCAAATGCTTGTCCTACTAAACCGTGAAATACCGGTGTACATGCAAGGAATACTTAACTGTGAAAGACCAGTGCAAATGCTAGTCATACTTAACCGTGATAGACCGGTGTAAATGCTAGCCATACTTTACTGTGAAAACCGGTGTAA
The DNA here is from genome assembly GCA_963556195.1 of Sepiola atlantica. NCBI lineage: Eukaryota > Metazoa > Mollusca > Cephalopoda > Sepiida > Sepiolidae > Sepiola > Sepiola atlantica. The sequence continues at coordinate 24,660,183 of OY744530.1, forward strand.
ATGCTAGTCATACTTTACGGTGAAAGACCCGTGCAAATGCTAGTCATACTAAACCGTGAAAGACAGGTTCAAATGCTAGTCATACTAAACCATCAAAGACAGGTTCAAATGCTAGTCATACTTAACCGTGATAAGCCGGGGCAAATGCTAGTCATACTAAACCGTAGTAGACCGGTGCAAATGTTAGTCATACTTAACCGTAAAAGACCGGTACACATGCTAGTCATACTAACCTGTGATAGACCGGTGTAAATGCTAGCCATACGTAACCGTAGTAGACAAGTGCAAATGCTAGTCATACTTAACCGTGAAAGCCGGTGCAAATGCTTGTCATACTTAACCGTGAAACACCGGTGCAAATGCTTGTCATACATAACTGTGAAAGACCGGTGTAAATGCTATCCCTACTTTACTGTGAAAACCGGTGTAAATGCTAGTAATACTTAACCGTGAAAGACCCGTGCAAATGCTAGTCCTACTTAACCGTGATAGACCCGTGTAAATGTTAGTCATACTTCACCGTAGTGGACCGGTGCAAATACTAGTAATACAAAATTGTGAAAGACCAGTGCAAATGCTAGTCATACGTAACCGTGAAAGATGAGTGTAAATGCTAGTCATACGTAACCGTAGTAGACCAGTACAAATGCTTGTCATACTTACCCGTGAAAGGCCGGTGCAAATGCTAGTCATACATAACCGTAAAAGACCAGTGCAAATGTTAGTCATACTTAACTGTTAAAGACCGGTGCAAATGCTAGTCATACTTCACTGTAGTAGACCGGTACAAATGCTAGTCATACTTAACCGTGAAAGACCGGTGCAAATGCTAGTCATACTTTACCGTGAAAGACCGGTGCAAGTGCTAGTCATACTTTACCGTGAAACACCGGTTCAAATGCTAGTCATACATAACTGTGAAAGACCGGTGTAAATAGTAGCCCTATTTTTCTGTGAAAACCGGTGTAAATGCTTGTCATACTTAACCGTGAAAGACCCGTGCAAATGCTAGTAATACTTAACCGTGATAGACCGGTGTAAATGTTAGTCATACTTCACCGTAGTAGACCGGTGCAAATGCTAGTAATACTAAACCGTGAAAGACCAGTGCAAATGCTAGTCATACGTTACCGTGAAAGATGAGTGTAAATGCTAGTCATACTTAACCGTGAATGACCGGTGTAAATGTGAGTCATACTTTACCGTGAAAGACCGGTGCAAATACTAGTCATAGTTAACCGTGAAAGACTGGTGCAAATGCTAGTCATACTTCCCTGTGAAAGGCCGGTGCAAATGCTAGTTATACATAACCGTGAAAGACCAGTGCAAATGTTTGTCATACTTAACTGTTATAGACCGGTGCAAATGCTAGTCATACTTCACCGTAGTAGACCGGTACAAATGCTAGTCATACTTAACCTTGAAAGACCGGTGCAAATGCTAGTCATACTAAACCGTAGTAGACCTGTGCAAATGCTAGTCATTCATAACGGTGAAAGACCGGTGCAAATGCTAGTCATACTGAACTGTAGTAGACCTGTGTAAATGCAAGACATACTAAACCGTGAAATACCTGTGAAAATGCTAGTCATACTTAACTGTTATAGACCGGTGCAAATGCTAGTCATCCTAAACCGTAGTAGACCGGTGCAAATGCTAGTCATACTTAACAGTGAAAAACCGGTGCAAATGCTAGTCATACGTAACCGTGAATGACCAGTGTAAATGCTAGTCATACTTAACCGTGAATGACCGGTGTAAATGTGAGTCATACTTAACCGTGAAAGACCGGTGCAAATACTAGTCATAGTTAACCGTGAAAGACTGGTGCAAATGCTAGTCATACTAAACAGTGAAAGACCAATGTAAATGCTAGTCATACTAAACCGTGAAAGACCGGTGCACATGCTAGTCACACTTAACCGTGAAAGAACAGTGTAAATGCTAGTCATACTTAACCGTGAAAAACCGGTTCAAATGCCAGTCATACTTTACCATGATAGACCAGTGCAAATGCTAGTCATACTTAACCGTAAAAACTGGTGAAAATGCTAGTCCTACTTTACCGTGAAATTCCGGTGCAAATGCTAGTCATACTTTACCGTGAAAGACCGGTGTAAATGCTAGTCATACTTAACCGTGAAAGCCTGGTGTAAATGCTAGTCATACTTAACCGTGAAAACCGGTGTAAATGCTTGTTATACTTAACCGTGAAAGACTGATGCAAATGCTAGTCCTACTTAACCGTGAAAGACTGATGCAAATGCTAGTCATACTTAACCGTGAAAGACCTATGTAAATACTAGTCGTACTTAACCGTAAAAACCAGTGTAAATGCTAGTTATACTTAACTGTGAAAGACTGATGCAAATGCTAGTCATACTTAACCGTGAAAGACTGATGCAAATGCTAGTCATACTAAACCGTGAAAGACCTGTGCACATGCTAGTCATACTTAACCGTGAAAGACCGGTGTAAATGCTAGTCATACTTTACTATGAAATACCAATGTACTTGCTAGTCTTACTTAACCGTGAAAGACTGGTGCACATGCTAGTCATACTTAACTGTGATAGACTGGTGTAAATGCTAGCTATACCTTACTCTGAAAACCGGTGTAAATGCTAGTAATACTAAACCGTGAATAACCGGTGCAAATGCTAGTCATACTTAACCGTGAAAGACCGGTGTAAATGCTTGTCATACTGAACCGTGAAAGACCGGTGTAAATGCTAGTGATACTTTACCGTGAAAAACCGGTGTAAATGCTGGTTATACTTAACTGTGAAAGGCTGATGCAAATGCTGGTCATACTTAACCGTAGAAAGACCGGTGCAAATGCTAGTCATACTTTACCGTGAGAGACTGGTGTAAATGCTTATCATACTTAACTGTGAAAGACCGGTGTAAATGCTAGTCATATTTAACCGTGAAATACCGGTGTAGATGCGAGGCATACTTAACTGTGAAAAACCGGTGCAAATGCTTGTCATACTAAACCGTGAAATACCGGTGTACATGCTAGTCTAACTTAACCGTGATAGACCGGTGTAAATGCTAGCCATACTTTACTGTGAAAACCGGTGTAAATGCTAGTCATACTTAACGGTAGAAAGACCCGTGCAAATGCTAGTCATAATAAACCGTGAAAAAAAGGTGCAAATGCTAGTCATACTTAACCGTGATAGGCCGGTGCTAATGCTAGTCATACATAACCGTGTAAGACCGGTGTAAATGCTAGCAATACTTTACTGTGAAAACCGGTGTAAATGCTAGTCATACTTAACCGTGAAAGACCCGTGCAAATGCTAGTCATACTTGACAGTGAAAGATCCGTGCAAATGCTAGTCATACTAAACCGTAGAAGACCGGTGTCAAATGCTAGTCATACTTAACCATGATAGACCGGTGCAAATGCTAGTCATACTTAACCATAATAGACCGGTGCAAATGCTAGTCATACTTAACCGTGAAAGACTGGTGCACATGCTACTCATACCTTAACGGTGATAGACCGGTGTAAATGCTAGCTATACCTTACTCTGAAAACCGGTGTAAATGCGAGTCATACTAAACCGTGAAAGACCCGTGCAAATGCTAGTCATACTAAACCGTGAAAGACCGGTGCAAATGCTAGTCATACTTAACCGTGAAAGACCGGTGCAAATGCTAGTCATACTTAACCAGGAAAACCGGTGTAAATTCTAGTTATACTTAACCGTGAAAGGCTGATGCAAATGCATGTCATACTTAACCGTGAAAGACCGGTGCAAATGCTAGTCATACTTTACCGTGAGAGACTGGTGTAAATGCTAGTCATATTTAACCGTGAAATACCAGTGTACATGCTAGGCATACTTAACTGTGAAAGACCAGTGCAAATGCTAGTTATACTTAACCGTGAAAGACCAGTGCAAATGCGAGTAATACTTAACAGTGAAAAACCGGTTCAAATGCTAGTCATACGTAACCGTGAAAGAGCGGTGCAAATGCTAGTCATACTTAACCGTGAATGACTGGTGTAAATGTGAGTCATACTTTACCGTGAAAGACCGGTGAAAATACTAGTCATAGTTAACCGTGAAAGACCGGTGCAAATGCTAGTCATACTAAACAGTGAAAGACCAATGTAAATGCTAGTCATACTAAACCGTGAAAGACCGGTGCACATGCTAGTCACACTTAACCGTGAAAAACAGTGTAAATGCTAGTCATACTTAACCGTGAAAAACCGGTTCAAATGCTTGTCATACTTAACCGTGATAGACCGGTGCAAATGCTAGTCATACTTAACCGTGAAAACTGGTGCAAATGCTAGTCCTTCTTTACCGTGAAAGACCGGTGCAAATGCTAGTCATATTTAACCGTGAAAGACCGGTGTAAATGCTAGTCATACTTAACCGTGAAAGACTGGTGTAAATGTTAGTCATACTTCACCGTGAAAACCGGTGTAAATGCTAGTTATACTTAACCGTGAAAGACTGATGCAAATGCTAGTCATACTTAACCGTGAAAGACTGATGCAAATGCTAGTCCTACTTAACCGTGAAAGACTGATGCAAATGCTAGTCATACTTAACCGTGAAAGACCTATGTAAATGCTAGTCGTACTTAACCGTGAAAACCAGTGTAAATGCTAGTTATACTTAACTGTGAAAGACTGATGCAAATGCCAGTCATACTTAACCATGAAAGCCCGGTGTAAATGCTAGTCATACTTAACCGTGATAGACCGGTGCAAATGCTAGTCACACTTAACCATGAAAGACTGATGCAAATGCCAGTCATACTAAACCATGAAAGCCCGGTGTAAATGCTAGTCATACTTAACCGTGATAGACCGGTGCAAATGCTAGTCATACTTAACCGTGAAAGACTGATGCAAATGCCATTCATACTTAACCATGAAAGCCCGGTGTAAATGCTAGTTATACTTAACTGTGATAGACCGGTGCAAATGCTAGTCACACTTAACCATGAAAGACCAGTGTAAATGCTAGTCATGCTTAACCATGAAATACCGGTTCAAATACTAGTCATACTTAACCGTGAAAGACAGGTGCAAATGCTAGTCATACTTAACCGTTATAGACCGGTGCAAATGCTAGTCATACTTAACCGTAAAAGACTGGTGCAAATCATAGTCATACTTTACCGTGAAAGACCGGTGTAAAGGCTAGTCATACTTAATCGTGAAAGACTAGTGCAAATGCTAGTCATACTTAACCGTGAAAGACCGGTGCAAATGCTAGTCATTCGTAACCATGATAGACCGGTGCAAATGCTTGTAATACTTAACCGTGTAAGACCGGTGCAAATGCTAGTCATAATGAACCATGATTACCGGCGTAAATGCTAGTCATACTTAACCGTGAAAGACCGGTGCAAATGCTAGTTATACTTAACTGTGAAAGACCGGTGCAAATACTAGTCATACTTAACCGTGAAAGACCGGTGTAAATGCTAGTTATACTAAACCGTGAAAGACCGGTGCAAATTCTAGTCATACTTAACCGTGAAAGACCGGTGCAAATACTAGTCATACTTAACCGTGAAAGATTGGTGTAAATGCTAGTTATACCTAACCGATAAAGACCGGTGCAAATGCTAGTCATACTTAACCGTGATAGACCGGTCTAAATTCTAGTAATACTTAACCGTGATAGATCAAAGAAGAATGTTTATTCAAAATTGAATGTGATAGACTAGCGAAACTGCTATTTAAATTCGGAGGTTCACAGATTGGAAAAATGTGATTTCAAACTTAAGCTTGATAGATTCACGAACATACTGTGTCAAAATTTACCGTAACAGATGACAGAAATGAGTATTTCAATCATAACCGTGAAAGCAAAGATATGTATAACTTAAGCTTGCCAGACGAAAGTATAAATTGGCGGACAGAGCCCCTTATAGAAATTAGAGGACAAAGCAATAAGTAAAAGAATCATTTATTTTGAACCTAATAAATAATCAGTATAAAACATGGCGATGTTCGAACTTCCGTTCGACAGAGCAGACAAAAAGCTGCTTATTGTAAACTAATGGAGAAATGTTCACTATAAAAGCTAAACGTCATTTTTCTTTCTTTTTAAGCGCTGGGTGCCTCTAGCGAGACACTGCATTATTTGTGAAGAGAAAGTATATTTATTGTTTTCGTTTTCATTGCATTAAATTGTACCGTATATTTTTTCCACGTTTTGTTAATCAATATCTACACACGTCATTTTATTGTAGACGGTGAGATTATTTATTCAAATCGTAAAGTGAACTCTTGAATTGATTCCAAAAACGTTTTTATTTACCGTTTCAATTTACATTATTTAAACGTGTCGATTATCTTCATTGTCGTTGTAGTCGTTAATCGAGAATTACAGATTGAATTCGTTGTTCAATCTTAAGGTACAGAATGAGATTTGATAGAAGTTGATTCGTCTGTTTTACGCATTACTAGGCCACTTTCAATTATAATATACCGAAACACAGTACGTATTAGAAAGTATGCATTGTATATTAGGAGAGCGTCGCTGACATTCGTGTATGTGATTTTATTTGATTGGTCTAATGGATGTCGACAAGGACTTCGAATTCAACTAACATAAGTTCAGATCTTATCGGAGCTCTTGTGCTAAGTAAACTAATTACGCCCTTCGTTAAATAGTAACTTGTATTCAATTCATTGGGTTTTTCGATGTTAAGGTTCTCGATATTAACTAACATACAACACGTCGATAGGCCATAAAACAGTGCACGAAAAAAATAGATATAAATAGATAGTGGCAGTGGGAAATTGAGATGTCAGTAGAGAGTGTGGCAGTTGGAGTTATAAGATCATTAAGCAGGGAGAGAGACATAACAATCTATCCGGAAACAAGCGGACATTGGTAGCGGTTAGAATTAATTTTATTTATGAAGCTGGAGAAGGGGACATCAGACATGTTCATTGAATTCTTTTAAAATTAGCCTTGAGATGAGAGAGAACGGGAGAGTTTAAAACAATCAGGGTCGTGTAAGAAAAGGAGAGGCCGGGGGGAATGGGGAGAGGGCGAAAACCAAATCAGGCGTGGGGAAGGTGTCAAAATTTTACACCTATGTAGTACAACAAGCTTTTCAGCGGCGGTTAAAATTTCGGGGGGAAATATTATTCAGACAGCACCGAAACAACACTATCAAAACACTCTACCAATTTCACGAATCACTACCATTTCTGCTCACGTCCAAGGCGTCTTTTTGCATCTACCGACATATCGTAGTACATCTTCTATTAAAACGGGTTAGTGTCAACGCATACAAATTGATAACATATACACAGTCCCACAAATCTTAGCATGCACAGTATTGTAAATGACCGTCTAACAAGCAAAACATCACGGTCGCGTTGAACTAAATAGTTCACATCCGTATCATCACAAACAGACTAACACAACAACCATGGTATTATTCCTTAAATAAAAATATACTTTTTAGCCACAATTTGAGCGAATGGTCGTTCATACCTTTAGTGCTTACGTCAACGCAATAGACTCAACATATTCAAATTCTGCTTAGACAATTTAATTGTCCGTGTTGTTGATATTAATTACCGCCCCACCTACACTTATAGAAAGCGTACTGATGATTGTCCACATTTAATTTTGAACGACCATAATTATGTGGCTAATTGAGCTACCAAAATAAATGTTGTTCCATCGTTTATGTTTTGCACACATCTATGTGTCCACATTTAAGTTGTTGATCTAATGTAAGTATCATTTTTTGTTGGGATACTTATTACTTGGGATAAGTATTATATATTTATTGTCTCAGGAGGGTGGTTAATTATGCAAGGTAGTACCTTCTCCTTTAGAGGTGTTTTGGTTAATGACTGATGGCGCAAGATGACCTTATTGGATGAATGCGAATAAGTCCAGAGTGAACAAATCTCGAGGAGCAAGACTTCCCATATAAAGCTTACCTTGTAAAAGCCAGTAAAATAAGCAGACATTATCTCCGCATTTCGGGCAGCCTTTAGCTGCCTTTATCCATGGTGACGTATCAATGAAACCGATAGTTTATTTGGTACTCTGTTAAAAGTACCCCTTTTGGGGTAACTACATTCTGTATATAAACCGACTCTTACTCAAATTTTGCCGTTGTGAGTAAGTGGGAGTTGAAGAGCCAGCGCCCGAGGAGGTGGGCACTCTGACCTACAAAAAATGCTTGGGGAGCCCCGTCGGCATTCCCTGTTAGGGGCACCTCAGGCAGTAAGCGATAAACTTACTCCTCCCCAAAGAGTGAGGAAAAGCCTGGGAGGGGGGACCTTCTAGAACTGCACAGGACAAACCTATAGACCGGCCGAATCAAGACACAGAAAGCCAAGACGATATCGGTCTATGGGGTGCAGTATCCATCGGAACAGATACTACACTTTCTTCTTAGCCAAGAAGTTGCCAATTATAGAAGTTTAAATCAATAATGTAAGTGTCCAATAAAAAGAATATTCAAAATTACCGGACGTTTATCGACCACGATTAAAGGCGCATTCAAGGGTAAGCTGTTCTTAAACCTCCTTCGATTCATGCAAATATTTAATATCAGTGAATTTGTTGCTTTTCAGTGAAGTCTTATCTCATAAACTCTAGTTAGAATTTCTTTTAGAACATTTCTTAACAAGCTTTAGTATTCACGATGTTCAGTGGGAAACAGTCTAACACCTATACATAAGTTAAATAAAAGTAACATCTCATCTCAGAAGTCTGGAAAATATGACGCATATTAGCAGTGTATATGCGCCTCACGGTAAATATTTTACTTACCTCTTCTCCAAGAGGTTAGACACAAGCTCAGGTGTGGGTTTTGATGAAAGGATTTCTGTGGAACAATCTGGATTTTGACCACGGTACAGATTGGTCCTCAGTCTGCGTCGTTAATAACTTAGCCACCGTGAAAAGAGCACCTGGCGTCGTCTACCTTTGCGGCGTTCAGAAACTGAATATTTATTTTATAAATGTACCTGAACGTCAAAAGGGCAGCTATAGCATTTCTGAAACGACGTTTTTTCGTCCTGTAAACAGTGTAAGTCTTGTCGTCGTGGCGGTGTATACATTTTCTTCCCTCTCTAAACCGCCGTCGACATTATTATGATTGTGTGTAGATCCATTTCTTCTAAGATTGGTAATTTTACTAGATATAGCAATAAAAACAGCACATTATTTATCGCTGACATTTTCATTTAGTCGTGTAGATTTATGTTGTTCTTCTACGAATACAAGCACATTACATACAGTATACTGCAGGTGTTTAGGTATTACACCAAGCTTCGCCTCACCTCTTCTCCGCTGAGACTGGGGATAAACATTACAAAAAAGACGTCTGTATTCGTCTAATCCGTCAGCCAAAGAGAATGTTTTCACTGGAATCATTGCAACATGTAGTACGGAACTTTCATAAGGTATTTTCCTAAACATGTCAGCTTAGTTTATATTACTATATGTCTACTTACTTAATCTAACTTTATGTCTAACATTCCATTTGTCCGTCATTTTCACACACCCACGCTAAAATATTGGTAACAAAATAAAATACATTATGAAGACATTGTCTTACATACTACATTTAATAAAATACCTAATCTATAATAAATGCATGTCTATATTAACACCTTTTTTTACTAATATAAAGTTGAATCGTTCTTATATATTTATTTTTATTTACAAACTTTAAAACAAATAGATTCCAATCGCATAAAGACGGTTAATATTATTTTTTATTTAGTATTTGCGTTGCATTATTTTAAGTTTACTTTTTCAATAATTATATTTAAGTAAACATTGTAAACAAATATTCTTTTTAAAGAATATTTGTTTACAATGTTTACTTAAATATATTTATCAACTTTGTACAAATATAATTTAATTTGACCTTCTCTAAATACAGTCGTAATTCTAGATGCCTGAACAAAACGAAACGTAAATATATACAACGCAATAATATTAAATATGTGTCATTTTAAAATGTGTTTATTTGCTCATCAAATGGAAATAATAAATTTTCATCGATTTCTTTATGAACGTTTTGATCCGTTTAACATGAACAACCGCTAGGTTATATGTGGATTGTAGCATTATTTATTCTCACAAAAATTATTCTTCGAGCTTAAATGAAAACTGAAATTCTTTACATTAAATTTGAATTTGATCTATTGTCTTTAGATACCAATGAAACAAGATTCACTGAATTTTAATTTCTTCTTCATGCACTTTCAAATCAAAACATGAAGAGTAGACATATTGTCTAGAATCAAAATAATGTAATGGATTTTGATAAATATGGAAATAGGATTCTAGACACAAGGTTTATTGTCATTATATCGTGATATTAATGTACGTAATAAGACATAAAAGTGTTGCAAACCTGTTCTGTTCGGGGAATTAATGTTTATCCACCTTGGGACAGGTACTCTGTTAGTTGTCTCATGATAATAACTGAATTACGAAGATGAAATGCACACCGTTCGACATTTGTGTTTCGCTTTCAAATATAAATATTGTTTCTTGATTTGATAATGAAGATAGTTTATCAGATTTCTTTTCAAAAATGACTCATGGAAATGTTTTCTTGTATTTTTCACGGTAAAAGCTGAGAATTTCTCAAGGAAAATCAATCATCTTATGTTTTATTTATTACGTTGATTTGTTGAGTTTACAGGATGCTTGATTAATGTTTGAATTTGATTATTCATTATGTTGAGAAAAATATAAATAACACGTACACGTTGATGCATGTATGAATGTATACGAACAGAGGAATTTACACAATTTATATATACACCCATACACACACATACATCTATCTATCAATCTATCTATCTATCTATCTATCTATCTATCAGATCGGGCTGGTTGCCCAGATCGTATTGACACAACTCCTCTGTTCGTCATGGCTCTGTAAAGATATTTGAGTTGATAACCAGTATCTTCGGTCAACTGTTTTGTGTATGTCTTATAGGGTCGACCAACTTTAACTGTTCCGTGTGTTGGCGTCCATAAAATCAGACCACTGATAACCTTTTCTTTGCTTCTATAACAATGTCCAGCTAATCTCATACTCCTTGCTTTTATTACTGATGATATTTTAGAAAAAGTTTCCATAGAGCCGTTTATTAGATGTGTGCGTTTTCCAGTGCATGTTTAATACAGCACGGAGCATCCGTGTGCAAGGCCCATCTAGTTTCCTTTCCAATTGTTTTGTTAGAGTGCAAGCTGGTTATCCAAAAAGCAGTATGGATTCCACGGCGGCTCTGAAAACGTTGTTTCTATTTGTTAAGGAAGTGCTGAATTCCAAATAACTCTTTGCCTATTAAGGACACACCAAATATTGGCTATTCTAACGAGCACGTCTTTTTTCTGCGAAGGCGATGTGGCTGCCAGGATATTCGAAGTCATTTACCTGCTTAAGAAGTGTTCTGTCTAGTGTTTATATTGGACCTGTTTGATAGTAGCATATATATCCACACACACACACACACACACACACACACACACACACACACACACACACACACACACACACGCACACACACATATATATATATATATATATATATCCACACACACACACACACACATATATATATATATATATATTTATATATATATATATATATATATATGTATAATTATATACTAGCAGGGCCCGTTCCTTGGCGTTGCGCGGGAGAGATATATAAGTATTATATTATTAATTCGTAAAAAAAGTGGAAAGGAAACCAGTAATTTAAGTGATTAGAATAAGATTATCACTGTTTTGAACTTACCAAAATAGATTTCGCTATGTGTTATGTGACTCCCCCTCTGCGATTGTAAGTAGTGTGTTATTCGTAAAATCACTGCCTCCCAAAAGGTAAACATTGTGGTTTAGTAAACAATAATTTTGGTTAGGCACCTAATTTGTAGCGAACAAAGTGTACGATTTATGCAGTTACATCTCTTCTCCCTATTACTATCTTTTCTATTTCTATTCAGCTGATTGCTATTAGAGTTTTGGTTATTACTATTTGTAGTGCTTATATTCATGTTTATCTTAGTGCAATTTTTACTATAATGGGCACTTTTTTATGAAATTTGTTATTTTTTCATATTTGAAACAAATACCGAGTGACAAGAAGTACTATGTGAGTATGAGATTTCTAGCTTTTAAAACCAGATATTACGACCATCAACGGCATATTTAAAAACAAGGAGCTAAAAGAAAAGGGACGCTCACCAATAATTGAATGGAAAATAATACGACAAGTCAGTACATGGAGAAATTTAGACGACGCGTCTACATTATGTCTGAATGAGAAAATTGAACTCCTTTAATGACTCCAACACTAATTAAACTGTACAAGTAAAATAGAAAACAACTGCATGCAGAGAATAACATTTACCTTAGGTTAACAATGCATGCTAAATGAATAAACAAATAAATTTAACTAACTAAACTAGACAAAACCTAAAAACTTTCAATACTAAAACCTAAAATAGAAATACAAACAAGCACGTGTTAAAAATCAGGTCACCCATTATATTGACACAACATGAGAACATGGATGAGTCATTGTATAGAAAACAGAACAATAAAATAGGAAATATGAAATAAAATCAACCGAACATTTTTCGTGAGAAGCTCAACGACAAAGAATCTGATTGGTTAACTAGCTAGCTAGACGTATTTATGAAAACACCCGGCAAAACAAACTCCATGCATTTTAGCCTGGCGATTACCCCCAGGGATGAAACGTGGAAGCATTATGGTAGCGTAATTGCCATAAATATATTTTCATGACTTTATATAAATATATATATATATATATATATTGTGCGTATTTTAATACCATATTTGTATTTAGGCAAACATTATAAAATAACACGGAGCGTTTTGCTTACTAAGACTTTTATATTTTTCTTTATTTTATGAATACTCCAATTGGTACGTTGGTTAAGTTAGTGTATGTAAGATCCGTGGGTTTCTTATTCTATTTTTCTTTTCTTTTGCGCGAGTACTTTCGATTTGATTCATCAAATAATCATCAAGCAGTGTTAGTCTTCGTGCTAAACTAATCTCTTCAACCATCAAAATATGCTTAACGAATTAAAAAACATTAAGCAACATATAATTAACAATTAATTTTCCAATTATATCTTAGACGAACGAATAACATAAATGAGTAGAAACTTAGACAATACTAATAATAATCAGCTAAATAATAATCACTATATTAATCTATTCTACTGTAACCAAATGCATCCGAACTTTAAATTAGATGAAAAAGCTCTGAAAAATATAATAAATAATACATATCACCTATCAACTGTAATAATAAAATAAGATTAATTATTTATCATAAACAAAAATTGAATACTTCAAACAACATAGTTAAAAGGAAAATACTTCTCAGACTCGAAACACATTAGGAATAACCAATCTAACTTAAATGCCTCATCGGGGAATATATATTTCTGTCAATGATAATAAAACTAATTGTTACATCGGTTTCATTGCTACATAACTGACCTGAGGACCCTCCGACACTAGCTCTATTTGCGACCACCTGAAAAAACATGACTGTTATTCTTTTCAATGTAAACACATCCTAGTTAATGAGAAGAAAATAATACATCACGATACCAACATGAAAGATTACAAATTGTTGAAGCCCTTTACAGAAGAACTAAACACCCAACAATCAATAATGTGAATTATGAAACCACTCAAAACACGTTAAAGCGTCTAGATAACTTACATTGAAACACACTTCGCCGTTAATCAATCATAATGTTAAATTCTGCACGCGCTTAGATCATATTCCCGTTCTTATCTCAATATTATAGACGCTTATTTTCAAGTTGTATATTATCAGCCGTTAAAATAACTCAACTGTATAACATTGCTGTAATGCCACCAAGGCTAACATCGTCTGATGGGGAGTTGATGTTTCAAATCGGATAAAACCTTTGATAAAGGTAGGAACACAGATCAAGAAAGTTACGGAACTTGCATACACCAATTTGACCGAAATACTAAATACACTTTTCGGAAAATTAAAAACATTTAAAAGTCTCGACAAGAAACAACAGTATGTTTTTTTTTAATGATGTTTGCTATATATATATATATATATATATATATATATATATATATATATATATATATATTGTTTTGCTTAAGGTACTGCTCAACATCCGTTTTGATAGCTTTACCCTGACACCGAAGAGTTGAAACTAGCTGATGTTCCAATCATCGATTCTCGTATTAGTAAACGCTGACTTCGTTGGACTAATCATCTTATTCCTCTTACTGATTAGAGACTGCCCAATTAGGTGGTGTATGGGGTACTTACTGGGAATACTTGCCCACAGCACAAACCTCGTAAACAATTCAAAGATTGTCTTAAAAACGATTTGAAGTTGTTTGGAAGTGATGATTGAGGATGGGAGGGGGTGGTTGTTTATAAGTCAAGATAGGGTAAAGGGATTGTTGAAGGCAGAAAGTATTTTCAAAAGAATAGGATGAAACACCACTAGCAGAAGAGAGTGGCGAGGAAGACACGGGATATGACATCCTCGGCACATGGAGGAAATATAGAACAACTAAGAGGCAAAGCTTGCAATGTTGTAACTATGTCATATGCAAAATAAAGCACAGAAAAAAGGTGGCATAATAACTCCTGCCACTTCTTTGGTATAGCCTTTAAAATCTTGAAGACCTGGAGAACAATATTCGCGCCTCTCAAGTGTAGTTTGCTTGAAACATTGCTGGGAATAGTAGTAGTATGTTTTTAAAAGGCTGTTAGCAATTCAAATTCTGGGTAAGATGTAAGCGGGAAGGAACAAAAATAATGAATCGAATTCGAAATGTGACTTACTATTAATTTTTATCTTAAAATCTTACATAACAGCAAGTGTGGTGTTAGCTGTTTGTGAGATGTCCGGATGATTATAAAAATCATTTATTAAATATTTCGGAAAAAGTAACCTCCCTTTGTCAAAAATAATAAACACCAGAGGAAAACTCTGTGCAGAAAATCTGCCATATATATATATACATATATATATATATATATATATATATATATATATATATATATATGTATATATATATATATCAGGTTGGAAGGAAAGTAATGTCGTTTATTTCATTTGAAATATTCACATGAGTGCATTTTTAATCTGTCCAACGATCAACTAGCTTCTTGATGCCTTCTTCAAAAATGTTCCTTGATTTTTTAGACAAATCAAATTTAGATCATTTTTTAGTTGGTTGTAATCTTCATAAATGTTATTGTTTAAGAGATGCTGCAACGACCGGAAAAGATGGCAGTCGGATGGAGATATGTCATGTTAATAAGGCGGATGAGGCAAAAGTTCCCAATTGAAACTTATTTCTTTTTATTGAGTGAGTTTTGCTGTGTCAAGTCACGCGTTATCATGCTTAAGCACTACACCTTTCCTATTGAGTAATGCTGGGCGTTGATTGATAGAGTAATGCTTACATCATCCAGCTGCGAATAATATTTTACTGCTGTGATTTATTGATTAAACTCTAGAAACTCATAATGAATCTTCTCATGTCCCACCATAAAGAGTGCATAACCCTCTTTGAATGTAGTATTTGTCTTAAAACAGGCTGTGGACTTTGGTGTCGGTTTAACCATTGTCTTTTGCGTTGGGTATTCTTGTAAAGAACCCATTTTTCATATTCAGTCACAATTCTTGCAAAAATGGTTCTCGATGATTCCTGGAAAGCAAAGATTTGCAAACTCTCGATCTTTGATTTCGTTGAGCGTCACTCAAATCGTGGGGAGCCCAGAGTCTAAGTTTTGAAACTTTTCCTAACTTGTAGAGGGATTACATAATTGTGGTATGGGTTGCATTGAATTGTTGAACAAATTCTATGCTGGTAAACTTGGGATTGGCATCCACAGCGTCTTTAATGGTGTCTTTATCAATTGATATTTGCCTTCCTGTATGTCGCCGATCTGGCAGGTTAAAATCTCCAGGAGAAAGTTTTTCAAACCATCGTTGATATTTTGGATCATTCATAGACAGTTTTAATATTCATTGTAGTATCTGCAGCTGAGTTTTTTTTTATTAAATTCATAGAGTATGCAATGTCTTAGATGCTCCTCACTAATATCCGTTGTTTGACAACTGAGACCATTAAACTGGATGTTTTCCAACTAATTAATATATCTGAAAGGAAAAGCAAGATATTAAGACACCAATTCACCAGAAAACCTAGAACTGTGTACAACTTAGGAGGCTTAAAAGTGATGAAGTAAAAAATCCGACATTACTTTTTTCAAACCTGATATATCATTACCATAGGGAAAAATCAATCTTAAGCCATATTTCTCATTTTTCTTACAATCTCTTTAGTTTTATAATTCGGCGATAACCTGTAGTTGTTCTTCTTACGAACAAAAATGTCATTCATTATTTTTCAAATGTAATACTTTTCGAAACTATGCGTGCGTTACACAGCTAAGTCAAGAGAAATATATAAAGTTTGTGTAACATTGCTGATCACTGTAATAGTAGTTATTTTATTATTAATAGGTAGGCCTATTATTCAAAAGACTAGAGACATGAAAATCAGAAATGTTTAAGAAGATGTCTTGACCAAAATAACAGAAAGCCAAAATACATGCAAGAAACTCACATGAAAAATGGTGACAAAAACCCAGCCCCTTTCCGAAACTTTGCTCTTGAAATCTAGAAAACTCTTCAAACCGTCATTTATAACTAAACCCAATAAATTTGCATGAACCAACTTCAAGTGTAGAGCAAAGCTCCGATGGTTTCCTTTTCCAACAAAAATACTTTAAACTATGGAATGAAAACAATAGGTTCGCAGAAATGTAACACAACCTAAAATGCGTTATTCTCTCTCTCTCTATATATATATATATATACAGGGTGTCCCAAAATAATGTATACACCCTTTGAATTGTTATAAGTCGTTCAATTTACTGATTTTTATTTGCAAGATTGATAAACAAGATTGAATAAGAATATTCATTTAAAAATACTGACAGTAAAATTAACAAAAACATAGAAAATTAACTTTTAACAAAGATAAAGGCTACTTAGGGTAATTTCAGAATGTTCATAAAATGAACCCTCATCCTAACCCCAACCCGTTCTGCTCAATACACTTTCCATATAGTGAAGACGTGAAGAATTGTACCTACAAACGTCCTGCGACATTTACTCCGGTATTTGAGCACATTCTACTACAATTACTACTCCCATTTGTTTGCAATTACTTCAGGTTTCTTGCTTTAAACATTGAAGCCTTTACGTTTATTAAAAGTTCATTTTCTATGTTTTTGTTAATTTTACTTTCAGTATTTTTAAATGTGTATCTTACTGTTCTACTCTTTTATCAATTTTGTTTGCAAATCAAACTCAGTAAATTGAACGAGTTATAACGATTCAAAGGGTGTATACATTATTTTGGGACACCTTGTATATGTAGTTAATATAAATGAGTAGCTATGTCACCTGTGTAATTTTATTATATTTTAGACTAATCGTATGATATTTCTTTCTGTATGCATATATATATATATTTATATATATATATATATATATATATATATATATATATATATAAAGTGGTGTACTAAAAGCGGACTTTTAGGAAAGGTACAACCTATTGTGAAGAGTATACAGCTCAATATCCAGGATAGAGCAGGTAGAAATGAAGAAGAATGGAGAGGAATTAGATAAGCAAAAGCCAAATCAAAATTCAATTCAATTGCTCAGAGCAAGGTATATTCCGCAAAAAAGGCAATTTATTCAAGTTGAATTTTCCTTAAGCCAAACTTTGAATCATCTCTCAATACATCTCAGTCCTCTTAACGACCTACGTATCTACATCTCATTCTCTCCGCTGGACTTTTCGACACCGGACTTTTTAGCAATCGGACATTTGCTTGCATTCGGGCAGAGTTTTGCCCTGTGTTTCTTTCCCTACAACTTTTATTTTATTTTTTCAAATTTTAAATCTTGGCCTTTGCCAACTTATCTATCCCAGCGACTTCCTCTGATGATAAGATTTTGATCTTTGAAAAGCCTGGCTTAAGGAAAATTTAACTTGAATAAATTGCATTTTTGTGGAATATACCTTGCTCTGAGCAATTCAATTGAATTTTGATTAGGCTTTTCCTTCTCTAATTCCTTTCCATTCTTCTTCATTTATATATATATATATATATATATATATATATATATATATATATATATATATATATATATATAAATATATATAAAGTGATACACCCAGATATACAGATATTTCTTCAATGTCGGAGCTGTTGAAATGGTTGCAATGACATTAATGAGTACTTTATCGAGGGCTGAGGAGAAACTATAAAAAGGTGGATAGAAGGTAAATCTATTGAATTAGATTAACGCATTTATTTGGGAATACAATCATTCTTAATGTTCTGCTCACATTTATAGACTTAACTTTATTCATTTATTAAGCACTGTTGAAGTAAATTGTAAAATAAATATATATACATAATCCAGGGTGGCCCACATGTTACGCAACATCCAGTTTTTCATAAAAAAATACTAATAATATTTATTTTATTTATCATTAGTTAATGGTAACCGTCTGCATGTAAACATGCATCTATTCTCTTTATAAAACTGTACTTAATTTAGGCTATAAGTGTTGATCATTGGACACTTAGTAAGGATGAAATTTATGTGTCCTTAGAATACGTTTCACTCAGGAGTTGCTAATCGTTATCTGCTGGCGTAATCTCTTTACGGATTTCACAAGAATTTTAGTAATATGTGCCAAAGCCATGGTGAATTCTTTTTATCAGTTACACTCTTTCGTCGGACACATCTTTCACGGTCAGAAACTGAGACAATTTATTTGAAACATTTGATCAAATGGAGTTTCATTGCCCAATGATTGTTCTCGTTTCGGATGACTGCGATTTAATTCATGAACTACAGAGCGATATGTTTGCTCATTTTGCTTTCAAACATAATAAACAAATTACTTTGTACTTCAACTGTAATTATTATCCATAATTTAATACATAGAAAGAATGAATACCGTTGTAAGGTGCGCGATTTCTGAGACGCTCTGTATAATGTTTTTAATAAAAAATATATTTGTGAAAGTGATATCCACATATATATATATATATATATATATATATATATATATACGTATATATATAGAGAGAGAGAGAGAAAGAGAGACAGACAGACAGACAGACACACGGACAGACACAGAGACAGACATACAGTGTTTTATAATAAGAGAAAAAACAGAGAGAGCGAGATTGATATAATTTAGAGACATGATATCAACAGCGCGTAATAACTGGCAGTAATTTGGTTTGTGATCTTTAAGCAACTTACATGCGCTCTATAAGTGATATTAATCACTCTCCACAATACATATTCCAACTAAACAACTACATATATATATATATATATATATATTATATATATATGTGTATATATATATATATGTATATATATATATATATATGTATATATATATGTATATGTATATATATATATGTATATATATGTATATATATAAATATTTATATATGTATATATATATGTATATGTATATATATATATGTATATATATGTATATATATAAATATTTATATATATATAAATATATATATATGTATATATATATGTATATATATATATGTATATATATATGTATATATATATATATGTATATATATGTATATATATTAATATATATATATATATATATAAATATATATATATATATAAATATATATATATATATATATATATATATATATAAATATATGAAGAATAATGGAAATGAATTAGAGAAGCAAATGCCAAATTAATATTCAATTCAATTGCAAAACTCTGCCCGAATGCAAGCAAATCTCCGATTGCTAAACAGTCCGGTGTTTCTTTCCCTACAACTTTTATTTTATTTTTTCAAATTTTAAATCTTGGCCTTTGCCAACTTATCTATCCCAGCGACTTCCTATGATCATAAGATTTTGATCTTTGAAAAGCCTGGCTTAAGGAAAATTTAACTTGAATAAATTGCCTTTTGCGGAATATACCTTGCTCTGAGCAACTGAATTGAATTTTGATTTGGCTTTTGCTTCTCTAATTCCTTTCCATTCTTCTTCATATCTACCTGCTCTATCCTGGATATTGAGCTGTATACTCTTCACAATAGGTTTTACCTTTCCTACAAGTTCGCTTTTAGTACACCACTTTATATATAAATATATATATATATATATATATATATATATATTTAAAATCTCGGTTTGATATCCATCTGTCTGAACCTGGAAATATACAATTCCTATTTTTTATGCTCAATCTAGTTTACTATACTATTTTAGATTAATAAATTCAATGCTAAAATCATAAGTAGTACAGTATCACTTCTCTTGTAATAATAAATCATCAAACGACGTAAACCATTTTTCGTAGAGAGAGTGTAATATCTGTCTCTTATCATTACATCTTTAAAGTAGGGTAAAGGGTTGTGTAATATCTGTTCTGTTTCCATGGTAAAATGGAAGGCCTTACAACATCCTTCAAAAGAAGTGTAGAACGTGTTTATTTCTCACATATACTAGCAAATATATGCGACTCGAGGAATATTTTTGTTTGTTTATATAATATTATATACATATTTTATCATATATATATGTATATATATATATATATATATATATATATTGTCTTGCTATATACTATAATATGAGATGAGTAAAATTAATACATACATATCGTAAATGTTTGAATTTACTTTCCACTTGTCCCTGTGTTCATAATTATCAAATTAAAGTTTGTATTTAAAGTAAATTTGCGGAATATAATTTAATTCATTTTATCAACTTCCCGCAAACCAGATGTCAGTATTAACGGTTGACATGATAGTGTAGTATTTGTTCTGTCTTAAGTCACATACATTTCGCGTGATAAGCAATGTAGTTATTAAACCTAATGAGAATACTACTCGATATCAGGATTATTGGCTAAGATCAAATCGTAGTATCTGTTCTCTCCTCACTGAGAGGAGTCGAATCACAGACTCGTATTTAATTTCTTTTTTTGATTTTCAACTAATGACGCAATATTATATCGCTGATATTGTTACAAAAAATAAGCGAACATGCATGTTTTAGTAGTTTACGTTATTACATAGTTTTCATTTAAGTAAGTGGTGTGGCCCTGTTTAGGGGCCGGTATTAAAACACACAAGGTTTTGATAAAACCAGTATCTTGAAGAAAAGTATAATAAAACATAGGAACAAGAGTTGTGGTACGTCAGTCATGACTGCCAGTATAGACTAGGGTATACCGATGCATTTAATTCCTTCCCACACTTAATAAGTTGTGGCCCAATGCCGGAAGGTGGGGCAGAGTTAAGCAAATGCATCTAAATAAAGAGCACTCTGGCCTATAAAAAATTGCCCGGGCAGTTCCGTCGGCATTTCTCGTTCAGGGCGCCTCAGGCAGTAAGCAATAAACTTACTTCACCCCAAAGAGAGGGAGGAAAGGCCTGGGAGGATGTACCTTCTAGGACAGAATTATAGCGGAGGAATTTGTTAACTTTTTCTGTTTCTAATTTTAATATCTACAATGATTTGTTATTAAGGATGCGAGTTGTTTTTTCTTTAATTAATAAAATGGTTATTTTTTAAATTCTAATGCTTATCTCAGTGAGTTCTGTGATTTTATAGTAATCGATTTTCTCAGTGCGAGTGTTTATTTTTTGCCTGTCTTCTATCTGTGGAATCTTTCTTAATTCGTAAAATAATTTATCCGCCGTTAGATTTCCAGTAGTTCAATCTCTGAGGAACATCTTCTCTGGAAGATATGTCTTGCTTTATATGCTATCCTTTGTTCGGTTGCATAGTAGTCAGTAATTATGTCCCATTATTATTATTATTATTATTATTATTATTATTATTATTATTATTTTTATTATTAGTAGTATGAGTAGTAGTAGTAGTAGTAGTAGTAGTATCAATGGTATTATGTGTATGTAATAATTTTATAAATAATAATAGGCTATGAGCTTGTGTTTTTTTAATTTAATTTCGGAATAAATTTACATTATTATTATCATGCAAGATAGCAACTTAGGCATTTTTATTTGGATATGCATTAATGTTTTTGTAGTTAAATGGCCTGCAATATATTTTGTTCGTTGGGTGAAATAACGTTATCATCATCGCCTCTCTCTTCTATCTCCTCTCTCTCTCTCTCACACTCTCTCTTTCTCTCTTCCTCTCTCTCTCTCTCTCTTTCTCTGTCTCTCTATCTATATATCTATTTATATATATATATATATATATATATATATATATATATATATATATATATTTATTTAATTCTCTTTTCTATGGAGTTCCTTTAAATCGCACACATATAAAATAAGTTATTATTTATAACAGGTTATCAGCCGGCTTCAAAGTGAGAGTTTTTAACAGGAAAAGTCGTACAAATAATTTCGGTGAACGTGAGAATTTTCCACCTATTTTTAAAAGAGAGCGATCAGTTGCATTGCGTCTAAATGATACGTAATGTTTAGTGTCAATTTTTCTATGCAAGGAGTCAGTGGGCTTAATTCGGGTTGTGTTCTTTATTTTTATTACCATTTTTCTATCGCCTTTTACCCGAAATTTTCCCTCTCAATATACACATATATATATATATATATAATATAAACATTAGAAGGAACTAATAAAGTAGTTAATAGCTCCATAGACGTGTGCTATACCAGAAAACTAGGTAAATTTGCGTAGGCCGTTCTAATACTTACATATATTTTATTTATAAAGCTCTACTTTGTGTCTAGCAATATTCTGTCGTGTATCTTGCATATTTAAATCATTCAGTAATCCATGACTAAGGGATTATGTCGTAAGATTATTTTGTTGCCTATTTTCCAACAATGTCGAAAATCTTGACGGCATAACTGAGATAATTTGAAAAGCAGTGGCTTTAAGTTGATTTTATTAATATATTTTAACTTAATGTGTGTGTGTATTGAGAGAGAATAAGAAAGAGATATTGATGTGAGAAAATATAGGTTAGTGCATATACTTTCTATTTTTCTATAGACCAACTTTTTCTAAGGTAAAAGCTGGATAAGTTTATATGACCATTTATATATATATATATATATATATATATATATATATATATATATATATATATATATATATAGTCTAAAGAAGCTTTGAGTTATTTTAAACAAAAATACAAAAAAAAGGAAAATGCAGTTTAAATTCCCACAGAAACAAACTAACTCCAAAATAGTGCAGACTAAACATTCGTTTGAAAATTCATAAATAAATAAAATATATAATAGTAAGTAAATAAAATAAAAAGGGGGATTAAGTATCTAACAGTGAAACAAAAACAGGAGACCTTAACGTTAGCATCTAATATTAACACGGGGATTATCAGCTGTTTACCATGTAACTGTTTCGGAGATTTAAAAACAGGACAGTTATATGCATGGCTCTTCAATGGTACAGATCAAACTACCATTTCCCCAATCAAGTGTCGAAATAATTCAGCTTAAAATGTTACTTATATATAGATAAATAATAATAATGATAATCAAAATAATAATAATATACTACGCTTAAGACTACCGTGCGATATGGTAATTTGCATATCAAATAAAATTCTTTATAACAATAGTAATACTAGTAATAATAATAATAATAATAATAATAATAATAATAATAAAATGCTATCTAAACACTACACGCAAGAACCATATATATATATATATATATATATATATATATATATATACATGTACGTATATATATATATATATATATATATATATATATATATATATATATATATATATATACATATATATATATATATAGAGAGAGAGAGAGAGAGAGAGAGAGAGAGAGAAAGAGAGAATTAGGAAAGGGGCAATATATATTGATATAAATAATGTAATAACGTTCCCAGTTAATCGCAAAAACTGTATCTAAAGTAAAACGTTTTGAAATTATTAATTTTTTTACAAAAGTAAGGATTGAAGTATGTCTAAAATAGGTTTAGTCACTAAAAGGAAATAACTCCAAATACATTTTTTATTCTTAAAAATGTGCTACACTAATCAGTAAGACAAATGGAAATATTGATATTGGATGCTTACACGTATTACACACCCATAGAAGCCGACTAACTTTATCTTATATATTAGGTATTTTTATTGGATTTTTTGGACAAATTGGCATATTAATGTATGTATGCAATTTTTGTGATTTCGTAAACTAATAATACATTCTAACATTAGTTTTATGGACATATACTCAAAAGAAAGTAAAATTATTTATTTTATGGACATATTCTCAAAAGTATAATTTTACTCTCTGTTTGTGTAGATATTTTAATGACTTAGGATATATTTCTAGTCCAGAATTATTTAAACTTACTGTTGAATTCTGGGTTTGTAATCAAATTATTATGTGTTTCTGTCTATTTAGACATGGTCGCTTCACAACTGAATGTTTGCCGAGCGTCGGAGAGACAAAACAACCTGTTGATGTCGCCAATTCATGCAGCGACAAAGTTGGGGCTGCAGAATTGCCCGAGGGATGTAACTGCTTGATACGCATATAGTTTCACATTGGATATTTTTCAATGTTTACACGATTTCAGCGACATTAATTTCGATTTTTAAGATTCCCGACAGCTTCTTGCCTCTATCCGATAGAATTTCATGTATTCGATTCATCTAAGAATCCCAATGGGTGTTTTTTCTCAATTAGTCGCTTGGTTGATCTGTCACGCTTCAGGTTTGAATAGAAATTTGACTAGTAGATGAATGCAGACATGTTTAAAAGAGGCTCTCTATGTCGATCGATTTGTCACCCAAAGATTTAAATAGAATGCTTTACTTCTCTGTGACGCTTTGATTTTAATGGGGTTTACGACGTTAAACGCTTCGATTAAATAGACACATCTTATTTGAGAAGCATCTGAAAATCTCCATAAAAAAGGTTACTGTGTTGGGAGTCTGTCATGTTTAAGTTAGTAGTACAATGTCCATCTGTCTGTCACTCTATAGTTTGTAATTTGACTGCGATTATTTTGAGTATTTGAAAGTTCGAGACTAAAATGTAATTTGTAAATATTGGATTGTTTTTTTTGAATTATGCCTTTGGGAAATGTTTTAAAGTAATCGCAGAAGTTTGTCAACGATCGTCTGGGGATCGTGAAAATAATGAGAGAACAGACTTGAAGATCGAAGGGAGTGGACATCCCGTTTTTTCCTTCCCTTGTTAAGAATCAGGGAGTTTATCGTAACCATAAGTGGAGTATGCGAAAAATTGAATGTCGGCATGCTGCATGCAGTAAATTGTAAGCTATTAAAAATATATAATTTCTTTTTTTTTTCGCTTTATCAGTTCTATTTTAATACTTTTTGAAATCTCCCTCCCACAGATGTGACACAAAGTCGGAAATTGGGATTGAAAAGTCAGCTCTCTAGAATATGAGGACTTTGATAGGAGAACCTCAGGCGAATAGCAATAAACTAACCCCTACTAAAATTGTGAGAAGGCAAAGCCTGTGATGGTAGACCTCCTAGACCTGCACAGAACAAACCCTAAAACCGGCGAATGAAGGCCCCAATGCCAGGACGGTACCTGTCCAAGTATTGTAACATTCATCGGAACAGATTATACACTTTGATCTCAGATCAATAGCCGAGAAAAAACACCTTTTCGAGAGAAAAATCGAGGAACGACATTACATTTTCATCGGTTTGTCATCTTTAAGTTTTAAAGAGCTGTTTCCTTTGCGTAAGTTGATATCACATTTCTTACTAGCAAAGACCTGCAGGCCACTCAAGAATAAACGTTCATCGCAGACTGAATTTTATTACTTACAGAAACAAAACACGTTTGGAGCAAAATATGGGATAATCCTAAAAACACAACAAAAATGACAAGTGGTTGATAAACATGAGATATGGACCACGGGAAATTGACGGAGGAACAGAAAAAGAAATTAATGAAAAAATGATTAAGGCATCCCTAAGGAAAATGGCAAATTAGAAAGCACCAAACCACGATGGAATACATGCATACGTGTTTTAAAAATTCACGACCCTACAAAAAGGCTAGCGCAGAAACTAAGAGGATGTATCCACAACACACACGTGCCAGAGTAGATGACCAAAGAAGAAAAAACGCTAATACAAAAAGATGCAAGAAAAAGAAACGATGTCAAGCAGCTACAGACGAATAACATGTTTACCGACAATTTCGAAAATCACAACTGAGTGAACAAATCAAAAATCCCTAAACTAGCGTTGACTATTCTTCGAAGAACAAAAAGGATGCCGGAAAGGGAAAGAGGGGCGCATGATCTGCTATACATCACTCAAATGGTCCTGCAGGAGGTATAAAAAAAAACAGAAAAAAAACATATCTATGGCATGGATTGACTACAAATAAGCTTACGACAGAATCTCTCAGGCATGGATAATCGAATGTAAAAAAATATACGAAATAGCCGACAGGGTTATTAATCTTATTAAAAATCAATGGAAACTGTGGTCAATCCGTGAAGACAAATATATAAAATAAATCTGGTGGCAAACCACAGTGGTTAATCTTTTTCAACGTCCAATCGGTAAGCAATAGTTCAAGAACAATTCTTTGTACTTGAGTCTCCTCTTTCAGCCTCACTCTGCTCTCCCTACCGCTCTCTAGCAGCTCAATGAAAAGAGTACAGTTTTTATAGTACTTTTTGCCCCACCTATGCAAATTGACTGTCAATCAGAGCCATCTAGCTTTCAAATTGCTGTCCTCTTCCTCTGATGACACCACTGCCGGCCGCACATCAAGGATGTGTCGAGGGATGCCGTTGATGGATACATGGAGACTAGAATTGACAGCCGGAGGACAACACCTGATGGGGATAAAATACTGCGAGGAATTATCAAGGAGACTCCCCATCCCCACTACTGTTAATAATAGCCATGATGCCGCTAAACAACATACTCACAAAATATTATGCCAGATACAAGTTTACAGACACAGACCCAAGAGTAAACCACCTAATGCACATGTACCACCTGAAACTATTTGCAAAAAGCAAAAGGGAAACAGGAAAAGCTGATAACTACGCCCAGAATCTTCAGTCAGGACATTAAAATCGATTTGTAATGGGAAAGTCTGCACAACAGAAATTGAAAGAAACAACACCATAAGCTCTCTCACTCCACAAAAAATGGTGCTGCCTTGACTGACACCACACAGAATATGTGTAAAAGATCGAGGGGGATGAGAAGACCTAGGAGGGCAGAGCAAACTAGCCTTCAACTAGAAGAGTATTGAGAGTGCTGGGACCTTACTGAGGCTTATTGACACCCAAATCCCAGAGATTACCAATGGTCCTTACCAGCGAGAAATCAATGGTAAGCGGCTGTTGCGATACCGCAAGGTTATTTGCGGTGGTTATCGAAAAGAGGGGGAGAGTACAAAAAACTTTAGGAGGCTTGTTGTCACTCAGACTCCAGGGAACACCAGCGGTTGTTGTCAGTGAGCAATCACTGACGATAACCTGTGTGATTGCTCCTAGTGAGTAATAATAATAATAATAATAATCCAATCAAAGGGGACTACATCTGTCAGTGTATATATATAAACAAGTAATTCTGCTCTATAACAAAGAGAAAAATCGTGAAGGGTTTAGGAGAATAGAAGCACTAAAAAGAGAAAACAAAATATTAAATCTCCCCATTGGTATATTAAGGATAAATTAACGGCCGGTATCTGCACGAACTTTATGATGAAAAAGTGCAATCAAGACCAAAAGATGACCAGAGTATTAAGAATCTTGGGAAACTTGTTTCAAACGAACTCCAGGGAAATCCATCTATTTTTTCCGCCGAGTGATCACTTGTAATGAGTCGTATGAGAACTTCTAATAAAACTTGTATTACTCTTACTATTGATAATCAGAAAAGTGAGCACAACTATAAACTTACACTCATTACATACACTCCCGAGTCTTTAAGATACACAGGTTTTCAGAGAAGCTCTCAGAAGTCTCGTAACACCTGTCAAACTTGTTCACTATTTTTCATCATAATATTTTGCAACTATACTTTATTTAGGAACATTATTTTAATTTAGAGAAACATCACCGAAGAATTGAACCGCGAGTTACGAGGCCTCAGTGTGCGACTTACTCATTGCATTTTGATTATCTGTTTTGTTTCCTTCTTTCCGGTGCTGCAGAATAAAAACTAACGATAAAGTTGTTTGCGTGGATCAAACAACTGCAGAAGGCGATGTGCACTTTTATGAAGCCAGCATTCCAAATCCAGTTGTGTATCTCGAATGACGCCATAAAGGGTTGCGCAACTTGCTCACCCAACGCGTATATTTCTCTTCTCTTCTTTCCGGTTTGAAGGTTATATATATATATATATGTATATATAAATATATATATAGAGAGAGAGAAAGCGATATGTTCTGTCTTATTTGGTCTGAAGAGGTTGAGTCTCTTTGAAGAGTACAACCAAAACATGTATGCACATATGTAACCTATAATATTTGTATGAATAAAAATGTATACTTAAGAACAGCTCTATTATTTATAAACACTTGAGTTTCAACGGATTTACATCTACAGAAACTAATATAATATAATCGTACTATATATATATATATATATATATATATATATATATATATATATATATATAACACTAAAAGTATAATTTTAGAGGATAGAACCTATAGTGAAATGGTTTAAGCTAAATATACGAGATAGAGAAAGTATAAAGATAAATGAAGGAAGAGAGATAAAGATGTACGAATGACACGAACATACAAATTCTCCTCTCACTCTATAGCTTTCTACATCCCCAACTCCCTGTACCAAACGACACTCTAAATAACACATTTTGCACTAATTAACAACCCCCGCTAACTAACAATAACCTTGATCTCACCCTCAAATTATCTCATCTTCTCCACCTAACAATTCCAACTAAACTCTGGCCCAGAACTTGAGCATACAAACCCAAAACACTGCCGATACTATAAATAACATCAATACTATTATGACAACCCCATACAAAATACATACTTACATTGGGGCAAGTGCCTTTCCCATCAAGACCAGGATCTCAAAGCATATCTACTCTTTCAAACACAATAATAACAATACGACTGGGACCTCTAATCATATGTAATCTAATGAAAAGCTTTACCAGTAAAAACGCTCCCGACTCTCTACATTGGGCAATATTGAAAAGGTCTTAATCTTACACTCCAGGATCCGCTTTCTGCCAACTATGTACATTAGAAACATTCATGATAGCTACAGCAGCTTAAAGCAAAAAAATTATTAATTCTAAAAATTAACGTATCTCAACTTGCAGGCATAAGTGAAAATTTAAATACATAAATTTCATTATTCCCACTAATACCCCTGTCCCAGCCAACAACCCATCTCTAATATTAGACTAATTCTTAAATTCTATAATTTGTTAATGTTTTAATTCTTAACTTTTCCAACCTTACAAATAACCATCCAAATAACATAGCGTATCATCTCATGTGCAGCTGATAACTCTATGAAGCATAACACTTAATGTTAATTTAGAACTAATATTAATGTCCTCTACTCCACTAATCCTTAACAGCTTCTACTTCAACACTAATTCATATTCCCCTTTTTTCAATTATTGGCCAACCTTCGTACACACTAATCCATTTTTTATCTCCCTTGTATTCGATACATCGACTCTGTATACACTTCTCTCTACCGACAATATTTGTTTCATATATTCCATTACACTCACCTTTAAATTGCGCTCCTTCGTTACTAGTCTTTTTCTCTCTTAAAATTTATTTATAAGTTCAACACACCAGTTCATCACTTAGATTACATAGTTCAACCCAATGCTACTCCATAATCCTTATACTAGAACTCAATTATAACAAGCAGACTTACGCTGTTCCCAATCCTAACTTCAGTTATACATTAAAGTATCTTATTTAGTCATGCATTTAATATTACATATTAAACACGTAAATTCCAGATTTCCAATCGTCTGAACACTAATTTCTCAATTTGAACCCTTTTAAACTTTGTGAATTATATATAAGTTTGTATAAAATTCGTTTTAATTACGGGAACTACTTACCCACTGACCTGATACACTTCTTTGTTTTGCTAATGATAACCTCACCCCAACTCGCATAGGTTTTTTTCCTAACTAGCAATGAGCAGTAACCAAACAAACCCTTCCCCTTCTCTTCTCCCAGCATCAGCCATGGTTTATTTAACAAACTCTATCGCCCACCTTATGTATCTTTACCCCTTCCCCCACTTCTAAACTTGGCCTTGTCTCCGACCAGAGCTCTCGCTTTTCTTAGACTCGATAGAAGTCACTACTACAATTCTCGACTGCCGTGTTTAATATACACATTTCAAACTCAACTTCTGAAAAACTACTTTCATTCTCTGCCCTAATTCTCAAAATTACATCGGAATAAGTGCGTTCGATCTACGATTGCACTAAACATATTTCTAGTGTATTTACTTGATTTTGAACATTTTCAAGGCTGCCTTCACGAAACCCCGTTTTTCTATCTTTAAATCTCCTTTCACCCGACACCTTATCTACGGGCATTCACCAACTGGACAGACTCCATATTTTTACACGCATACTCTTACTGTGCATTACTTTATATTTTTTCAGATTTTGAATTTTGGCTTTTCCACTGCCAACTTATCCATCTATTCCTCTGATGATAAGATGTTAATCTTTAAAATGCCTTGGCTTAAGGAAAGAAAAGTAAACAATGTTTTATCGAGTACACTTTGCATTGTACAATTGAAGTTGAAATAGATTTGTTATTCGTACATCTTTATCTATCTTCCTTCATTTATCTTTACATATATATATATATATGTGTGTGTATGTGTGTGTGTGTGTGTGTGTGTGTGGCAAAGTATCCAGGTCCAATGGGGATCGCGTACCCTGGTTACACGCTTGTATGCATCTTCGTGGTGATGCTACGCCGACGGAGGGTCCTGCGACGACACGAAGTGGAGATATAAAACTAGTATATATTTGACGTAGAAATGAACTTATTCGAACGACAGAACGAGACACCAGCTAGTCTCGCGGAATCGTGTAAGATATTAAAAATCAATTACCACCAGAAGCGAGGAGAGAGTTGCCAGAATGAAAGTAGTAGTTAGAGAATTCCATATCGCCTATTTAATTCTGAAATATCAATAAAGCGATATTATTTTTTGGGGTGAATGGCCCGTTTTAGAACCACGATTCTGTGACGATTGTTTTGTAGACGTCACGATCTGGGAGAGTCCACTTTACGGAGAGTTATTTCGGCCTTTCATCATTAATTACACGCAAACCACAGAGCACATCCAGCTGTGTGACAAAATGAGAATGCG
The DNA here is from genome assembly GCA_963556195.1 of Sepiola atlantica. Classification (NCBI taxonomy): domain Eukaryota; kingdom Metazoa; phylum Mollusca; class Cephalopoda; order Sepiida; family Sepiolidae; genus Sepiola; species Sepiola atlantica. The sequence continues at coordinate 24,691,703 of OY744530.1, forward strand.
TTTGTTTTTTGGCGATAACGATGGGCTAAAAAGAAAATCTCATTTATTTAAAGAAAAAAAGACTGAGGCGCCATCCCCACTCTCCTTTAGAGAGAAACACACACAGGAATTAAGGTGGCGGAGAAGGGGTGTGTACGACCATAGACATATTCAATAAAAAATTGTTTTCTTTACGCACGAGATAGATAGAGTTGGACTGACGTCCGAGAGCGTTGAACTGACGGCCGAGCGTGCGCCAAAGAACCAAACAGGACGAAAGTTCTAGCACACACAGAGAACTAGCGAAATGACTTAGCAAAAAAAACAACCCTTGCTAAAGACATTTACGCGCACGATTAATATTAATCCTACCATTGACCAATGTAAGATCAATTCTTTTATTTAATTCATAATTACTCTTGTATACAAAAAAACAGACCGAGTTGTTGAACATTGTCGTTTTCCTTTTGTTTGGCTTTCAATGATCTGTCTCCCCCAAAGAGCCAACTGGTTGCTGTCCATCTAGTGATCGCTCACTGATATAAACAGTTTAACCGCGGATGTGTGTTTGTAGATGGACGAGACCACCAGATCGGCGACGGTATCATAATCATCGTCGCCATCTCGGCCTAGAGGAACTTAGATCTATTTTTTATGGCCACGACAATCTGCATATATATATATATATATATATATATATATATATATATATATATGTATATATATATATATATATATGTATAGTCAGTCACTTAGTTGGCATCAGTAAAATTCGAACATTGTCAAAAATTTAAAACCAACTATTACAGGGTTTCCCAAGAAAACGGGCCCCAACTCTAGTTAGGCCCCGTTTCTTAGTGTTTCGTCCGAATGAAATGAATTTTTGGTCATAACTAGTTCATTATATTCAAAACATCACATCAAAACACTAGAGTGATTGGCCTTTTTTTCTCCGTTCTACAGCATGTGTTCTAGATGGCCTACATTTAGCTCCGTGCATTTCTTGATGCGCAGAACGAAGTTGTCCATGACGTTCTTACAGACTGAATTGGGAATGGCTCTTATCTCTTCCCTAATGGCTTCCTTGAGTTCCGTGATGGTTCTGGGTCTCCCTACGTACACTCTGTCCTGATGATAGCCCCAATGGCAAAAATATGGGGGGGCTTAGATCCGGGCTATAGGGTGGCTACTCAAAATTAGTCTTGAGACTGATCACTCGGCCTCCTAAGTTCTCTTTCAGCCAATCTCGGGACAGGTTTGAGGTGTGAGAATGTGCTCCGTCTTGCTGGAACCAGAACTTTCTCATGAGCGACGGGTAGAGAGGCTGGAGTTCACTCTTGAAGGTTTTGAAGACCTCCACATACCGCTCCTTGGTGACTGTCACTGCTGCGCCAGATTATTCGTTGAAGATTGGTCCGATGATGCCTCTGACCGAGATTGCAGCCCACACTGTGCAATTAGGAGAGTGCATGGGCTTGGTTACGATTATTCAGTGTGGTTATGAACGAATAGTCCAAAATCAAAGGTTAACTGGCAACCGCTGAAATTTGTAGCAGTTTTCTTTAAAATATTTACGCATAGTTTTAAAGCAACTAGCTGTTTGATAAGGATCCGTATTTTTTTAAACATAGTTAACCCCAAACAAGCCAGACCGCCACTGTAGACGTAAGGGGTTACTGAGAAAAAGGGTGAAAGTTTTTTCGGGGTAAGGGTCAAGATAAATAAGGAGCTGTGCAGCAAGATGTCTGCTAACATAAGTTAAAAATTTCTGCATATCAGTACCGTCAGGAAAACACGAAGCAGGGAGAGAGTTCCAGAGTCCAGCAGCACGAGGAAATAAGCTTTTTTTGTATAAAGCTCTTCGGCATGTGAGGACCTCCACGGTGAATGGATGGGATTTTGCAGATTATCGGGTTGATCTAGTGTATTTACGTCGTTGGGGCATCAGAGCAGCAAGTTCATAAGAGCACAATCCATTGAAGTACTTGTAAAACAGGCACAAGGAAGCAACATTGCGACGATGGGACAGGGACTGGAGCTTGGTGGATAGTGAGGGACCTATTAAGTTGGCGACTCTTTTTTTTAACCTTGTCTAAGAGAGAAAGAGAGATTAGTTGATGATGCACGATCCTAGATATTTTTTGTCATTTTTGTTTTAGCGCCAATTTTGATGTTTTTTATGTTTTTGTCAATATTTGTTTTGCTTTTTTCCGCTAATTTTTCATATTTTCTGTTATTTTTTTCATTTTGCTCTTTGGCGTCAATTTTTGTGTTTTTCATGTTTTGTTTGTTTTTTATCTGTTTCTTGTTTTTATGTTTTTGTTTATTTATTTATTTGTTTGTGTGTTTTGGGCTCATTTTAAAAATGACGGCAGATCGAGAACAGCCAGATATGGACGTATCAGACGATTATCCGTTGAAGTGTGGTGGTAGTGTATTATCTAATCTATTGTCATTATATCATCCTTCCAGACATTTCCCCTTCTCTTTTGAGAGGTGTGGAGTTAGTGTAGTATATGTTCTTTTGTCATGATACCATCACCCTAGGCATTACCTCCTCCTTTTTGAGAGGTGTGGAGGTAATGTAGTATCTTTTTTGCTTCCAACTAGCAAAAATGTGCGACCGGAACCTTGTGCAGTATACCGCTTCTATGGAATACGTGTTTAGGGGGTTTGTGCATACTGCGCCCCTATCGAATACGTTTTTAGGGGGTTTGTGCATACTGCACCCCAATCGAATACGTTTTTAGGGGGTTAGTGCATACTGCACCCCTATCGAATACGTTTACTTCTTCTTGTCTTTGTTCTTCTTCTGCTTCTTCGACTTTTTCTTCATGAACATAAGCACAAATGCACTATATGGGTTATTTGATACAACAGGGGCGCATTAATATGAGTTCTTTTTCATGATAGTGACGCTACATGAATGAACTTGATGTGTGTTCTTTGATACAACAGGGGCGCATTTATATTAGTTCTTATGTATGCGCACCGGGGTTTCGATAGGTGCATACATAGTATAAGCACCGGGGCGGCGATAGGTACGTATATAGTATGCGCACCGGGGCAGCGATCGGTACACATATAGTATACGCATCGGGGCGGCGATAGGTACGTATATATTATGCGCACCGGGGCGGATATAGATATGGTATATAGTATGCGCAACGGGGTGGCGATAGGTACATATATAGTATGCGAACCGGACGGCGATAGGTACTATATAGTATGCGCGCCGGAGCGAGGATAGGTACGTATATAGTATGCGCACAGGGGCGAGGATAGGTATCTATATAGTATGCGCACCGGGGTGAGATAAGTACATATATATTATGCGCACCGGAACGTATATAGTATGTGCAACGGGGTGTGGATAAGTACGTATATCGAAGTCGCAGACAGAGGTTGTACTTTTAATAGAAATATGTTATACTTTTTCCAGAAGTTGTGGGGAAGATAACTTTTGCCAAATGCAACAGGAAAAAAATGGCAACGGGGAAAGGGGGAGGTAGAATGGGGTGACAAGGGAAAAGAAAGGGAGAAAGATTAAGATACGGCTATAGAAAGAGGGAGAGAAATAGGAGTTTGAATATAAAAATGTTGCACCCACTATATTTTGTTTTCTATTTTGTGTTCTTATGGTCCCGAAAAACGCCGAGTAGCAGTGCTAGTATATTATATAACATCATAATATTAATTTGTATATACGTGAAATAATAATAATAATAATAATAATAATAATAATAATAATAATAATATATATATATATATATATATATATACTATAAATATTATCAATATATATATATATATTTCTTGAAATATTACAGTGCGTTTTCATCTACATACGGCGTCGTTTCGGGCTGGCTTATCCTCATTATTGTGGATGTATCTATATCTATATCTATCTATATATCTATCTATATATCTATCTATATATGTATCTCTCTCTCTCTCTCTCTCTATATATATATATATATATATATATATATATATATATATGCGTGTATGTGTATTCCAGCGAAATTGTACTTAAATTATTCTCAGATATTACTTCTCCGAAGTACAAGACATATAATATGTGCCTTCGTGTCATTTAATTCTTTTCATGTTATTCAACTCTGCATATGATTTAAGAATTCATTCATTTGCGTTTTTTCTAGTGTTCTGTTATATGTTTCTTTATCAAAATTTTTACGTTTTTTTCTGAACGGCATCCATTTCTCTGTCTTTGTGTAATACTGAATCATCCTTTATCCATTCTTCATTCAATAACCAAAAATTAAAAAGAAAATTCCGATTGAATAAGTTCAATTCCCACTGCAATTCATTTCATAATTCACTTACGAGCAGATACAAATTCACCAAACATTTTATTTGATTCCTTTTGACCTTCGTTTAAAAAACGTCTTAAAATTGAATCGGCAATTACAAATGCTAACGACTTGAAAGTGACTGGCTTTTGATCTCATTTCGTCTGCTGCTACATCGCTTTTGTCTCATTCCAGCTTTTATGCAAAACAAGTACAGATTTCTTTACAGACGGAATGGACTGGAATATGACCTCGTCGCTTTCCTGGATTTAGGACAAAAAGCGAATTACAATAGCAAGTCACAGAATCTTTCTGGAAAAGTTATTTACATATAATATTTTTGAGAATATCGCCATGATATTAACTTTCCTGGTAAATAGTTTGGTAAAGTTCGCATCTTGTCATTTACAGAAAAGTTGATCAAACTTAGAAGTTAATGGTTTTAAGATGCGCCTTCGTATGCTGATCAGAATCGTTGTACGCTGTTCTATCCTATTCGACACCATATGTTTGATCAGCGTCTGTCCGTCGTCCGTTTATCTGGTTTAAGTGGCTTCAGGTTGAAATTGCAAGTCCATAACTAAACATAGTGATTAAACAAACGTATGTCATTTTAGTATTATCTACAATATTCGCAGATCAGTCTAATATTTTATTTTATTTAAAAGTGCATCTTCGTTGATCTTGTGCGCTTATATTCTATTAGCGACTTTTTTTTAGATCTATAAAATCTCAAATGAAACTCACGTTTATATGTCACGCTTAAGATTGAAATAAACGTCTAGTGGGTATGCTATTATTTAATGCGTTTGTCAATCAATTGTAAAGATTACGACTGAAATAGCATTTTCATCGTAAAACGCGCAGATTGAATTACCGCAAATAAATGATTATTCGTTGCTTGTTTAATATTCTTTTTTATCGACGCTATTTAAACGTTCTTTTAGATCTTAGTCAATATTTTAAGCATTTTCAGTTTTCAACGACTTTTCTTCAGAGTCTTTCATCTTATTTCTAAACAAATCCGCTGGGATTAAGAAATCGGTTTGTCGATTTCAATAGAAACGGATAACTCATGATTAAGAAGACACTGAAATAATAGAGATTTTCAAAGAACCGCTGAGAATAATCATCATTTTTTGTTTCCGAAGAAAACGATGATGTCTAAACATTCAACACATTCGTCTCTTTTGATTTGATAAGATTTTGTTTAAGTAAAAGTAGTTCGTTGTAAATGAAACGAGGTTAACATTCGAGTGAGAATTATATTTTTTGAAATGCAATTCCAGCTGCAGAGCTGACACAAATTAGGTTTGTCGAAATACTTTTTTAAACATTTTCCTTTGATATACATGGACATGCATCTCTTTTAAAAGTAGAGCAGTCTATAAACAGAAACGTAATATTACACTACTGAAGATGTGTACTATTTTGTATTGTTTTGTACGTGTACATTTTGTAATATATATATATAATTATAGAGAGAGAGAGAGAGAGAGAGCGAGAGAGGGGGAGAGAAGGATAGAAAGAAGAGTAGAAAGGGAGTGTTAGGTTTAATTTCTACAGCCTCGTAAATCTCGCTTCCATTATTTTCTTCTATAGTCCTTACATTCCATGAGCGATGTTTCTGACAAAGTGGGATGAATTGCTGTTTTCTGGATCGAAATCTATCTATCTAACATATACTGTTGGCTATTTTTTTACCTTGTAGTATGTTAAACTCCACACATCAAGTGATTTACAGTCTTGTCTTAAGCGATGTCCATAATATATATATATATATTTATATATATATATATGTATATATATATATATGTATATATGTATATGTAAATATATATATATATATATATATATATATATATATATATATATATATATAGTGCAGAATTTAATGGTTTCAGTCGGAATCCAAGCCAATAAGCACAGTATACTTATTAACAAAGCAGGAATAACTTTAAAGGTAATAAACTAAACACACATTAGAGCTGTCCGCATTATAAATTATTTCGGCCTAGATGGGTCTCATCAGACGCGTAATAATTATTTTTCATCACCCCTTCCTTCCCGTTTTTCTTTTTTTTGCCATTATCATTACAGAAAAACACGAATAGACATCGTGTTATTTTAACCTAACATTGTCTCTTACTTCTCCCTTCTTCCCTTCCTTATAGCCACCAATTATCAACGAGAATGTCTCTTCTTTTTCCTCCATCTTACCTCTATTTGAAGACGGTGTGTAACGTATTTTCTCATCATTCAGTTCCTAAATTTTGCTGCTTACGCGTCTGATGAGATCTATTTTGGTCGGAATAATTTATAATGCGAACAGCCCTAATTTTTGTTTGCTTTATTATCTATATATATATATATATATATATGTATATATATATATATATATATATATATCATCTGAGTATGGTATAGATCCACAGGGGATAAATTCAGGGGAGTTGAACCGGGTCCATGAGAGTGTTCAATTAAAATATAGGGCAGAAATATAAATGATAATTTATTTCATTTTGACTACAAAATTGATTTTGTTTCACGAGAGCAGTTAGAGGGGCTCCCGATCATCAGGCCTCGAAATAAAATTATGCCTTTTAAGATAGGATCATAATCATACAAAGTTTTTTTAAGGTGATACACCTTTAAAATAAAATTAAAGATGTATAAATTAAAAATACAAGTAAAAAGAAAAAGAGGAAAAGAAGAAGGGAATATTTAAATATACAATATAAGAATTGAAAGCAGAGATAAGAGCTACACGAGACAGAGGAAGGAAACAGAAAAATAGGAAGGGAACGCAGATATGGCAGGGTGTGAGAGGGTCCAAATATGAAAGCACATATTCCGGGCCGACGCGCGTTAACGCGTGTCAAAAGAGGTTCTGTCTGGGTCAAGTCGGAGGAGGCAAGTGAAAAAATATATAATTTGCTAATTTGCCCATGAAGGTGGTTGGAGAGTGACCTTGTATGGAGAGCAGGGGGATGAGGGGGGGATAAAAATACTAGAGGAGCTAATAACAATAAAATTTAAAAATGAAATTAAAATCTAAAATGTTTATACACCAATGAAAATAAAATTATGAATACAGTAAATATTATACTAATAATATAAGCATATAAGATATATATATATGTATATATATATACATATACACACCTACACATACACATACACATACACATATACATATATATACACACATATACAAACACACACACATATACACACATATATATATACATATATATTATGATACCAATAATAATAATAATAATAATAATAATAATAACTATAGACATAATAGTAATCAAGATGATACCTTTCTTTTAGTAGCTCTAAAATTCAGGTGTAGATTCTTATTTATCTACGGCAATAGATATTATAAACGGTGGTATTAAGAAAATATATGAAAGATAATCAAAATAATAGCACGACATAGTGGCAATTAAGATGATGTAGTATTCATAAATTATAAAGATTGCCGACAGATCAATAGGTCATTTTTTATAATAAGGGGTGGGGGGTATTCGGGGTAAAAATAATATGAGTAGTTTGTTATAGAGGAGAGAAAGAATAACTAGTATTTATGGATGTAAGAGTAGGGGTAACATTGTTGGTTGTATACCGAAACGATGAGGTAGAGTAGGCAAATGGTTACTAACCCATAGTTAATCTGGGAGGTGCTATTACGGGGTAGGTTGGGAGAGATGGGTATGAGTAGGGGGTGATAATGTGTTAGAAGGGAGGGTAGAAAGTACTGGAGGGAAGTTAGAATAGTGTAAGTAGAGAGAGAAAAGAATAAGAGTAAAGATGAAATTATGTGGGTAAGCAGGGAAACTATATAGGGAAACTTATATGTCAACGATTGATATGGAATTTACAAGGGATTAAGGTGGGGTATGGGGATTACAAAGAAGGTAATATCTACTGTGTCGGCAGTTATTGATAATGAAAACAACTCTCGTAAACGTGCATGCAGAGTACATAATATACAATTATCAAGAACATAAACAGTACATACGTTTTGATATACATGTGAGTGTGTGATCTGTATAATATGCAGTTTTGGCGATATGCTGGATGATTACGGGTTTTACAAAACAGAGTATCTCCGCTGATAATTCATTTGAGACCGTTTGTTCCATGCTTCTACAATTCTGCGAATGAAAATATATTCACAACAGACTTTGAAGCCGTCCTGTTTTCTGACTTTTTAAGCAAGCCCACGTGGCTTAGACGCATGCAAATTAAAAAAACGTTATCAGTTTGTAGTTATCGGGATGGGTATTTATTACAGTATCAAAAGTGTTCTGATATACAAAGTAAATAATACTTTTTTCGAAAAAGTATTGAGTGTAATTTAAAAAATAATTTCGCTTTCTAAGACGGGTTTTTTTATGCTAGTGAATTATGGTTAATTTCTTCTATTTTAAGTGATATGTAGTACTGACAAAGTAAAAGACAGTAAGAACCCCGTAGTGACTGGATTTACTTTGCTCGGTTTCAAATCTACTGAACTACTTCTTACTATTGATAATTATACCACAACATATTGCTAATCTGCTGTAAAAGCTTTAATTTTTAGTTAATATAAAGTTCAACGTATAGTTTCATATTACTTAGTTTTAAAAATGTCAGGATAGTTATATCTACGAGTATTCCAAGTATTGAGTGAATTAAATATGTAACGGTTTCATTAATTTAGTAAAGTATACCAATCATCCTCGTGCGTTTATTACAATAACCTATAGATGTAAATTTACAACTGTAGTTACTGTTGTGAAGTAGTCCAACAGTAAAAAGAAGAAGTCAAGTCGAGGTTGGGTTAACATAACAAGTGTATTAACATAAAAGGTACACAGGTAAGGAAACTGACTAGCACTCGGCTAGACAGTTACAATACTGTCCATTTTCTCCCTGGTGATTGTCTACTCGCACTATTTATAGTGAGAACCGGTGTAGTTTTTCTTCTGTTAAAACGGCCGGTGTAACAGTTACTATATAACTAAATAATATATGTAGCCACAATTCTAATTCTATTACAGTTTCAAAGTAAAATATCATTGAATGATAATGTGAATGTAAAACTTTCAAAGTTGACTCTGAAATTATGATAGAATTGTAATAATTATGTTTTGGTTTAGGTTACAAACTGTTGGGTAAGATATTCTTATTTTAATTTTTATGACTTTATTATATTTGAGGAGGGGGTTACAGTTATCATTTATTATTCTATAGAATTCGTTCTGTATATTAGACTGAAAACTACGGAAAAAGGAGGTTAAAACCATGTGGTACATTCCCTCTTATTTTATCCTATCAATATTTAATAATTGAGTATTTGGCTAAATATATTCTTATTTTACTTTCATTTATGACTTTCTTGTATTTGTGGGGCATTTGCAGTTATGATTTATTATTTTATATAATTCGTTCTGACATCTACAGACAATTAGAATAAAACCATGTGGTACTTTTCCTCTTATTTTATCTTTTCAGTATTTTGTAATTGAGTATTTGGCTGAAATATTTTAGTGCTGCTTTTATTGACGAACTTCGTCCACTCATTTAGATTATTTGGTCTAGTTTTATTTCCTTATTGTTTTACTAAGTTAAAACACAGTATTTTATCACGTTTATACACTACAGCTGCTCAAGTAATCTCAGAATACGGTTTTTCTATCATTTCCCATTCATGCAACAGAAACATCGAATATAAATTCATTTTTTCTTAAATAAGATGGAGCGCATCTCACAGTAGTCTACATTGTGTATATTTCTTGATAATCGTGATTTCTCAAACAACGTCTAAAAGAATCAATAGTTTTGTTTAAGACAGAACATGGAATCACTAACACCATTAACACGTGATGACGAAGTATAAGAATTAATCGATTTACTAAAATGTTGCCAATCAGGAATATGGTTCTATATTTTTTATGGTTCAAAAAGATTAAATTATTATATTTCTGAACTTTTGAGATACGAATTGTAAATTCGATTATTTTGATTCTTCGGACTACTAGTCTCATATCGGTTGTGATGTTTACGTTTCAGCCGATGTAACGTTTTATCCTCTTTGGTACATCTTTTTGAATTTCGGATATTTCTAGTCAAACTATGTAATCTACGTCAACATCGGAAACATGCGCTGCATAATAAAACGCAGACTGGGGAAAGGCCCACCAGACCATATGTGTACATTTATCCTTTCGGAGCGACTACTGCATATGGGAAAGGCAAGACGTCTAGCATTTCACCGCGACGTTCTCTGATGGCGACAGGAGGGACCTATTATTATGTTTTGGTCTAGGTAACAAACTGTTGAGTAAGATATTTTGATTTTACTTTTTTATAACTGTGTTATATTTGGGGGGATTTACAGTTATCATTCAGAATAGAGATTGTCGTTTTATCTCTTTCCATTGATCATTTTGGTGTAGAGAAACGTGCTTCGACAGCCCGTAATCATTTGTGTACTTTATGATGGCTACTTAGCAATCACAGTTCTACTACTCATATGTTCGGAGATTTGAAAGATTACTGGAACCCGAAATTGCGGCTGTGTTAAGTAGAAAAGTCTTATGTTCGAAGGAGAACGGCGTGAGGAAAATAAATATAGCGTCGGAAGACAAGCATTGATGAAGACAACGACACAATGCAACCGGTCTCTTAATTCTGGTGCAGTCAGTAAAATGTTATGACAAGTAGATCTTAGAGTTACCCTAGAAATGCAAAGTATATAATACGTCCGAAAAATGCATATGTACGACTCTAGATACTAACACATCATAAGTAGACACTAAAAAAATAAAAAAAAACTAGGGAAAGAAAAAAAGCATACATTTAACAGACACACCTAATCATTTGCCGAGAAAAGGGGGCAAAAACAGAAAGTTTTTTAAAAAGATATTTTACTTTGCCTAGCTAACAGTATTGAATTAATTAAAATCTTATTGTCTTGGAATCCTGCCATAATGGGATACTGTCTAACAAATAAACTGCATTGTTAGGGAGACAAGACAAGTTCAGGCGCAGCATCTAAATAAATGGACAGTAATTAATGGTTATTTCCCATTTATTTCTGGGTTGGCGACGTGTATAAAGGCCACGGACACGGACATAGTTTCCGCTTGTATTGTATTTTGTTGTTTTGCTAGATAAGCGTATCCCATGGGTTAAAACTAAAATCGGTAATTAACGTATTTCAAGAACCTGTTATAGATAGTGATTTGACTTATTTGTCCGAATGTATAGCACTTAAGAGATTATATGTCGTTACTGTCGTGGGAGTGTTGGTAGATTATGTATTTTCTGAACCTGTTGACGGGCGTAAAAATCGATTCAACCTTTGTGAACGAACAGGTATTTCTAAGCAGATAAACTGGGTGTGTTAAACGAAGCCATATAGAAGGATTCCCCAAAAAGATTAGTTAGGCTGTTAATGGGGACAACATTTACGGCGTATTCGTATGCGTACAGGTGAATGCAGGGATGGTATCTCTGAAGATGCCAGGGTTTTCTAGTATACTAATTAATTGCTATGAACTGCGCTTGCGAATCTGCCGTTAAGGTTCTATGTTTATAATGCCTTAAACTAACTTGTAAAATTTGACACAAATATTACCAATGTTGACTAGATGCTTTCTACAACGCGTTCAACCAGCTTCACGCCTTCACTTCACCAATCCAAGTAACTTTCTTCAATAAACTATAAGTGATAATCAGAATGGCTTTCGTGGTTTTCGTTCACATTCTGATCTTTTAACTATTGTAACTGCACGGCTTTGTCGGTTTATAGAAAATTCGGGAGAGAATAGGGGCATTGTGCTTGACATTTCGATATCGTTCAACATAGAGTGGCATTCTCGTCTTAAACACAAACCTCAGGATTATGGTATTAATGGTAATATTCTTAACATTATTAGGTGTTTTCCTTCTGATCGAAGCTTACGAATAACTCTAGATGGCGGCTCTTCATTCTCTCTTCCTATCAATGCTGGTGTTCCCCAGGGCTCTATTCTTAGCCCAAACGCTGTGTTTATGCTGATGATACCACTCTCTATTCTGGTGCTGCTTCTTTACTATTACTTTGGGTCACTTGAAATATGCACCTGATCTAGATGTTTACCTGAATTCGGTTGTAGATTAGCGTACGTAATGACTTGTTTCGATTTATCCTGTTAAGACAGATCGTGTCTTTTAATTGTAAGCGTGTCTCTTTTTCTTCCTTAGATTCACATGGAAGGCTCTGCTCCTGAGGAGAAATGGTATCTTAAACTTATTGGTCTTTCTTTCTCATACAGTCTTTTTTGGATTTCCTACATTAGATCAATTGCTCTTTCTGTTTGTCGTAAAGTCGGTTCTCTCTATCTCTCCAAACACTTTCGCACATCTGAAACTGATGTATATCTGTTAAAATCTATCAGACGTATGGAGTACTGTTATCATAGTTGTGCTGGTGAATCTCTGTCCTATTCGAGGGCGCTTGATAAGATGAAGAAACGTATTTGTAATTAAATCTTTCTCATCGAACCCTCTCTCTCACATAAGTGATGTTGGTAGTCTTAGTCTTTTCTATAAGTACTATTATAGCATGTGTTCTTTCAGAATTGTCTAATCTATTCCCTGCTTCCTTTGCAACAGCTCGTTTTACTCGTTGATTTAATGACATGCATCAATTCGCTGTTTTGATACCTAATTGGAATAAAGCTTCTAATTGCTGTAGCTTCTGTCCAGGAACTGCAGACCTGTGCACTTCTTTTACTGCTGCCTCTTCTACTTTCTAGCTATAGCGTTTTTTTTTTAGACTAAGGCTAATGGGCATCTCCTGTCTTTGCGATAATCATCTTTCGTTATTGTTAGCTCCTTACATAAAGTGCATTCATGCCTTGTTTTGAACATTTTTTTATAAAAACGCTTTTCTAACATGTCACACTCACATATACGTCCAACTAAGATTAGACACACTTACGTCTTTATATAGACAGCCGCATCTGCATATCAGATTTACCGCATCCAAATGTGACAACATCTTTTTATTCTAAAAGATTTCAGCCAACAACAATTTCTTATGTTTTAGATTATATGTAAATAGTGTATATTTAAATATATATAAAATTTGCTTTTTCTCTCCTTATTTAATTAATTACCGCCGAAGAAATAAGTCAATGCACGTTTATAGAACTGTTAGAAAGATATATAATTAAAATGCGTTAAGAAAGGGCAGATACAACGGAGATACGATAGCTAAACTAATGATGATTGAATGAAAGTGATATCTGATCATGAATTACAAATTTGTATAGCCCAAGGTGATGATCTTTGAACTTCTTTCAAGTGTCATAAGAATAATACGGATATATATATATATATATATATATATATATATATATATATATATATATACACACACGTTTGATTTAACAAGAGGGCTAATTTCTGTTTATGCATTTTCTGATCCATTTTTCCAGTCGTCGAAGCTAGCACTCCTGTTCAATCAAACGTGTATATATATATATATATATATATATATATATATATATATATATATATATATATATATATAAGTATATATATGGAAGATTTTCTAAACGTGAGAAAAGAACCGAGTTGAGACTGTAAATATTTTAAGGAACCTACACTAAGCAAACTTTAGATTACAAATACTGATGTCGAATAACTACTATTACGTCACATTGTAATATAATTATTATTTTGGCTTTATTGACATCTACTTATTTGTTCATATGAAGTCTACTCTATTTTATTTTTATTTATTATTTTTTTCGTGTTTCATTGTTATTTTTATTTCATTTTATTTCTATTTTTGTTTTATTTCATTTTTATCTTTATGTTTATTTTATTTCTATTTTTGTTTTTACTATATTTTATTTCGATATCTTATTGCTGTGTGTTTAAATGTTGGTGTGTTTATATCGTTGCATCTAAATAACCTATATTATCTAAAATCAGTACACCTCCCTCTATCATGGCCTGCCTTAATGGTACTTATCTTGTAAGTTTTTTGTCTTAATACTAGAGCAGGTATCAATTAAGCAAACAGAACTGAGATACCTAGATAAAAGCAATAGTGAAGGACATAAGCTGTTGCGTTTTAATAATAGAAATATGGATATGGGTGTACTTATGTATGTGTGTGTGCATACATGAACAAGTGTTTAAGAGCACATAGATCTTAATCTTGAGAATAAACTACGTTAGGGCTTAGACTTAAACTGACCTGACAAATCGGACAGTCGAATAAAAAATCTGCTTTTAAATAAGATAAAGGATAATTGTAAAATAAGCCGGATTTAGAACAGTGGTAATAGTGATCTTAATTGGTTGAACACATTTTTTATTAAACTTTCTTATGGTGTCATTGAGAATGCTCGTCTTCTATAGATATGAATATTTTTATTATTATTTATGAATGAGGTTTTGTTTAACACAGAGTCGTTCATTCATACATATTCCTATTATCCTGCTCTTCACGAGAGCAGAAATGACAAGAAGAAATGTTATTGTGTCGATGACTTTATGCAAGAGCATAATATAACACCAGGTAGGTTTTTATTGTGAGAATATCTACACGCGAGAGTAATCTATCACACATGCACGTTTATTCTCTAGATGTATATACGAAAGTGAAATCTATCCTAAAATATAGATTTTATTGTAACGGTGGCTCGTCATAACAGAAAGATATGAAGCTGGGAACTGTTTTCTTTTTTTAGAAAACTCCCCAGAAAGGCATGGATGTACTCTATGTAAGTAGTCAACTAGAACGGACTATGATTAAAGCAAAGACAGGAGATGTCTATTAGACTTAGAGAATATATCAGAAAGTTCCGAAGAACATATGGCATGATAGTATTTATAGAAAAGACTGACACTAGAAACATTACGTCGATGAAGGAGATGCAGAGAAGAAAGCGCGGCTTAATCAAATTACAGATACGTTTCTGCACCTTATCAAAAACCCTCAAAAAGGACATAGATTCACCAGTCCAAATATGATAACAGTTCTGCATACATTGTCTAACAGAAAATGTGTAGACATAGAGAATAGTTTCAGTTGTGAAAAGGGTTTAGCGTGATAAAGAGAACCAAATTTACGACAACCAGAAAGAGCAATGAATCTTATATATGAAGTCCTAGAGAGAAAGGCCAAGAAGTACTAAACAGCATAGCCATTAATAAGAATCCAAGGACGAAAAGGGGCACGCCTGAGTCTTAACAGGAGTAAACGAAACAAGCCATTTCGTACCTCAATCTACAACAAACCCCAGGTCAACTTTTAGACAAACTGCATATTTCAACTGATCCGTAAGGGGATGGGCGAGAAGCAACGCACTAATATATAGTGTTATCATAAGCATAGATGTTAATTATCTGAATAATATTATTTAATTATAAGAGTGGCTTCACACAAGAGCCATATATGGCACGTTACTTTTTGATATGAGAACGATCTCTGATAGAATGTACTTTATATATTGAGGATGTCTCGTCAACAGAAAAGGGTATGACACAAATGGATTTTATTGTTAGGGTGCCCTAATATCAGAGTAATATAACACATAAGGTGGTTTCTTGTGAGTGTGTGTCCACACGAAAAAACGATATAATAGTAAAGTCCTTATAGTGATTATGTACCCAGCAAAAAAAGATATAGGACAAGTTACTTTTTAGTGTGAGAGCGCAGACATCTGGTAAAAGGATCATAGTCCTGTCGGCAATCATTACAATGAGTCCGAAGCAAAGGAAAGATAATGAGTATGTTTATCTCCATTTTTGTGCGAAAAGGTGCAGAGGCGCACGTCGGACTTATCCGAATTGTGAGTAATAGTTTCTAATGCTAAATTGTCTTAGTGCGTATTTTGATTTAATTGAATGGCCAGGAGGGGAAATCATGCCCAGGTATACAAATTAACCCAGTCTAAACGGCATTGCCCCACAGATGAGAGTGTCTTCGCCTCTCCTCTAATAGATAATTACTGCGTTGATAAACGGCCTTCTAGGAGCGGGGTCTCACCACCAAAAAACAGGCAAAAAAAAACGACAATAATTATTGTATGTTAGACGGACCCGATAAAAATGATTATCATCATTTATTCTACTTCGATTTCTTTCGAAAACTAATAAACGGTGACATACATTCAAGAAATTATACTTTCATAATTAAATATAATAAGTTTATTTAATTCTATGTTGTCATTATCATTATTATTTGTACTCACTAGTAGTTGTCACACAAGTAATCGTCATTGATTACCCCTGATAAGAACCGGTTGTGTTCCATCAAGTCTGAGTGACAACAAGTTTCCCCATATTTCCAGTAAGTTTATTATTTGCAGTCACTAGGAGTTCTCACACTAGTCATCATCAGTGATTGCTCACCGACAATAACCGGTGGTATTCCCTGGGGTCTGAATGACAACACGTCTCCCTAGATTTCCAGTATTATCCACCTCTTTTCGATAACCACCGCAAAGAACCTTGCAGTTTCGCAACAGCCACTTACCATTGATTTCTCGCTGGTAAGGACAATTGGTCTTCTCTGGAAGTTGGGTGTCAATAAGCCACCAAAGGTGCCAGGACTTTCCACACTTTTCCAGTGGAGGTCTGGTTTTTGCTATTCCTCCTCAGTCTTATTATTATTATTATTATTATTACTATTATTATAAAGCCATAATATTTATCTTTATCATTCTGATTTACATGGAATATACTAATTGTTTTGTAATCTAATGTACATACGTGTGTGCGTATGTAAATAAGTTAGTATCGTTGAAAAAAGAGGTTTACTCTTCCCTTGAATACTTACAGAGAAATTAAGTAATACTATAGTTTTTTTCATCACCAGAGAATGAGAGGGTCAAGAAACATACATGGATGGATAAGTGAGATGGGTGTACTTGCAAAGTTAATTAATAATTTCGGCTATTTAGTACAAGTAAAACAATTTTTCTCACACATAATTCAATCGCAAAACTAAGAGATATTTTATTATGTATTTTGTGTCATTCAAGTATGTTCGAAAACGACTCAGGGAAAATAACGTTGATTAACATAAATTTAGTCTAATAATTGATAATTCAAGAAATATGTATCCATAAATCAATAGTCATCCGTAATTTGCATGCTGGTCATAAATAAATGTTTAATAAATTAGTGTATTGTAATATCAATAAGTGGTTCTATTATTTGAATTGGGTTATCGAATTTCCAACCCAAGTTCAGAGACCGCACTAACCAAAAGGTGGCATCGTCAGTAATCTACATACGAGTCTAGGCTGGCTCGGATATGCCAGAGGATTGACCCTAGAAAGACTTGAAAACCAAGTGCTTCACTGGACCCCTGTTGGAAAAAGAGAATAACCAAAAAAACTGAAAATAAACAATCGAGGGCGATTTGATCTAGGAGGTAGCTGTGGAGTTAGGTTCAGACGGAAAACGATTGTTTACTTTGACTTCCTTATGCGTCACACGACGCGGGAGTTCCTGAGTCTGTGTTCTATTATTTATGTCATTACCTATACGAAATAGCGATTTATATAATTATTTTGTGGGGGAAATAAAAACATAAACGTAATAGTGATGTATATTATAATCTTGTAGGAGAAATAAAAACATATGAGTAATAGTAATTGATATAATTATGTTCTGGATAAAATAAAAACGTATACGTAAAAGTTATTTATATAATCTTGTAAGAGAAATGAAAACATATACAAATAGTGATTCATATCATAATCTTGTAGGGGAAATAAAAAATATACGTAATAGTGGTTTGTATAATTATGTTGAGGGTAAAATAAAAATATATACGTAATTTATATTATAATCTTGTGGGAGAAATAAAAACATATACGTTATAGTGATTGATATAATTATGCTGTGGAAGAAATAAAAACATTCACGCAATAATGATTTATATTATAATTTTGTGAGAGAAATAAAAACATATACGTAATAGTGATTTATATAATTATGTTGTGTGAGAAAAAAATCATATACGTAACAGCGATTTATATAATAATGCTGTGCGAGAAAAACATATACGTAAGAGTGATTTATATTATAATGTTGTGGGAGAAATGGAAACATATGCGTAATAACGAATTATATAATTATGTTGTGGGAGAAATAAAAACATACACGTAACAGAGTTGTATATAATTATGTTGTCGGAGAAATTAAACATATGCGTAATAGCGAATTATATAATGATGTTGTAGCAGAAATAAAAACATATACATAATAGCGAGCTATATTATTATGTTGTGGGAGAAATAAAAACATAGTGGATGAATGTTGTTTCGTTAAATGTACTAGCCAAAATAGTCTCCCTACGGTCGTCTATTTTTGCTAGGCTGCGGCGTCAGAAATGAACGCTCACCTGTAAACCGATGGAGACCCAGTCATATTTCTTGGGCATTGATTTTCTTTGTTACGGACCAATAATATTTTTTGCTAAAAGAAGAGAAAAACAATTTCGACCCCACCCCAATCTTTTTTTAACCTTTCCCCATACATAGAAATATTTTTAGTTAAGAAAAGAACAAAAAAAAATGTTTGACACCACCCCAATTTTTTTTTATCCTCCCCATACATAATATTTTCAGTTAAAAAAAGAAAAAAATATATTTCCCCCCATCCAAATTTTTTTTTACCCTCCCCCATGAATAGTAATATTTTCAGTTAAAAAAGAAACAAAATGTTATATTCCCCTCCCTCCAAAAAAAGAAGGAATATTTTTTACCCTCCCAATATAGTAATATTTTTAGTTAGTAAAAGAAAAAAATTTTTTTTTTACACCCCACCCCCTAAAACAATGGTTTACTCCCCCCATACATAGAAACATTTTCAGTTAAAAAAAAGAAAAAAGAAAAAAAAAATTTAAATACCCCCCCCCCCCCAAAAAAAAAAAATTGGTTAACCTCCCCTAGGAATACTAATATTTTCAGTTAATCAAAAGAAAAAAAAAAGTTTTACCACCACCACTCAAAAAAATGTGTTCACCCTTCCACATGAATAGTAATATTTTTAGTTAGGAAAAGAAAAAAAAATGTAACCCCCCCCCCAAAAAAAAATGTTTCCCCTTCCCCATGAATAGTAATATTTTCAGTTAGAAAAAGATAAAAAAATGTTACCCCCTCCCTCTAAAAAACTGTTTTTACCCTCCCCATTTATAGTTAAAAAAGGAAAAGAAAATTAGAAGGCGCCTCGGTCATATCAAAGAACTCATGTTTAAATATGCTAGTGAAGGCGCCTACGTCATATAAAAGAGCCACTTTTGTTATTCTTCCAAAATGGTTACCCATTTTATAATGGCCGAGATATTTGTTGCTTAACATCAATTTACAATTAAACGCCTTGTCTTATCAACGTAATGAAAATAAAGCATGATAATGTGGAAAATCCTCTCACAATGACGTCGCTTCCGGACGGACCGGAAGAATAAATCAGCAATTTATTTTTCCAAAAGGTCAAATAATTAGGGCTAGGTTAGATAAAGTTAATTATGACGTTCGAGCACGTAGCACTGTAGTCCGTCCTAGATCGGAGAAATACATTCGGGAAATAAAATACCAGGAAAGCCGATCTATGGTATCGACACGTGAGATTTCTGAGGGGTTTCGGTCGCATTTTTCCGAACGTTTTACGCAGGCTGTCCAGACTTCGGGTCGAGGAGTTTGACAGCTATTTGGCCGGTTTGCCCCGCCTGGAGGCGGCCTGAGGGGCTAGCTGTTATGGTCCAGTTACAGAGCGTGAGGTCTTTGACGCGCTGAAGCAGGCTGGCTACAACAAATCACCAGGAATCGATAGTCTTCCTTATGAATTCTATTTGAGGATGTCGCACATGTTCGTCCCTCTTCTGATGAATGTATTCAACCACTGGTTTGAACAGGGTTTCATCGCCGGTCAAATCACCAGGGGATTGATTACATTACTGAAGAAGAAGGATGGGCATGGTGGGGGGGCTAGATGATCACAGGCCAATTAGTCTGCTTAACACAGACTTTAAAATTTTGGCCAAAGTTCTTGCGAATCGTTTGCAGATTGTTATCGCTGATTTGATCCAACCTGAGCAGACCTACACTGTGAAGAGGAGATCGATTCAAAACAATTTGCACTTCATGCGCACGATCACAGAGGAATTGGAAGACGACACTGAAGCCGCGCTGATCAGTCCAAAGCGTTTGATAGGGTTGATCATCGTTTTCTGGGGTTTGTTCTAGAAGCCGCCGGTTTTACACCGGACTTCTGCAAATGGATCTTTATTTTGTATCGCGGACCGACAGCAGTGGTGCAAGTAAACGGGATGCGATCGGAGTCGTTCGTTGTCTCGCGGTCGGTTAGTCAGTGTTGTCCGCTGTCGCCTTTGCTCTACGTCCTTGCGTTGGAGCCTTTTCTCGGCAAACTCAGGGACGGGGCGACGAGACTAGCCCTTCGCGGAATTGCTCTGCCTGGTGGTGCGCGAGCCAGGGTTTCCGCGTTTGCCGATGATGTCACTGTGTGTGTGTCGATCTTACGAGACATATGCACTGTGATTAATGTACTCAAAGATGTGACAGGGACCGTAGTCAATTTCAGCAAATCCAATGGCCTGAAGTTGGCTGCCTGGAGCAACGCGCCTGCGTTGCCAGGCCGTTTCAACTTGACAAATGGCCCGGTCCGGATCCTCGGCCTGTGGTTCGGTCACGGTCTCCAGCTTGATAAGAACTGGTCGGAAGTACAGTCTAAGGTCGAAGCGTCCGTAAGGATTTGTCTTCGAAGGGGGCTTTCCTTTGGGGTAGAGCTGAGGCGTGCGCCACTTACGACTTTCCGCTCATCCTCTACCGCTTGGCTGTACTACCCCTGCCTGACGACCGCTTGGTGGCTTTTACGCGTCTGCTCTTTTCACTTTTGTGGCAAGACAGAAAACCGCTTGTCCGAAGGCAGGTCTGCACTCAACGTCTGTGTGAGGGGGGTTTGGGAATGCCTGACTTGGCAAGTCATCGACATGCCGAGAGATTGTCATTCCTGAGTTGTACTCTTATTGAAGAAACTGCGTGGGGCCTTGCGGTTAAGAAGGATTTTCCAAACCTCATCCCCGACCACATGGTTGAAGGCCGACGTAGACCAAGAGGACAGATGCGTTTCTTCGCCGAATGCCGAGCTGCGCTCAGATTGCTGCCGGGGTCCAGTGACCTTGCACGGCCTAGAAGGACCATTTATAGGGAGTTAGTGAAGGGGGCCGCTTTTGATCCGCTGGGTGAGCGGCCGGGATGGTCGGAAGAGGAGATCCGCTTTCAGTGGTGTTGGGCGCCAGGTCGGTGGTATCTCTATGATTCTGAGTTCTCTCTGACCTGGCGATGTGTTAGGAACTCTCTAGGCCTCAATGGCCGGCGCCACAAAGCAAAAGTAGTGCTTAGTCCATATTGTGTTCGCTGCGAGTACGACGAAGAAGAATCGGCTGAGCACGCCTTCTTCACTTGCAGCAGGCTTTGTGAGTTTTGGGAAATAGGTGACGGCTCGCATCGTACCCGATCAGCTGGTTCGCCTGGATGTAGCATCTGTAATCTACAATGTGGTTCCTTTGTGGACCAGGGAGAAACGAATGATGTTTTTCACGATCCTAGCCGTAGCTACACTAGTAGTGTGGGTTTCACGCTTAGAGATTGCATGCCTCGCAGTTTAGAAGAAGGTGGATACACCCCGTCTGCTTATGTGTATTTGGTCGAACTAGATTTGAGTTCGTGTTCCCTGTCTAGCCATGGCGCGCGCCGTCTTTATGTCACAAACGTTTTTTTTTAAGACAAGAAGCTTCACAAAAAGCTTGACTTCAAAGTCCCTTAGCTAGAGGTATAAATGAGTCCTGTCCCTATTGTTATTTTTTGTATTAGTAAACTTTCAGGATGCCCGTTCCCAAGATAGATACGTACGTACGTACGTACGTAGGTGTATGTTAATTTCAATGACTGTTTGTGCTGATTTCTCGTAGTCGTATTGTCTTGGGCGTTTGTGCGTCTGTCTTGTGATTGTAAGTTGTATCTTCAAAATGTGTTTAAGCCCATGCGACTGCCTGAGACCTGCACTGACGAGAAAGTAAACCCAAAACGGCATCGACTGTTAGATAAAAACACTTTTATACTTTTTAGTATATATATATATAATATATAATAATTATGGGATCATAATATCTCAAAATCGCAAATAACGATTCACTCGCTGACAGTCAACCGGACCACTTTCCGACAAAAGGTAGCAGTTTTTTCGTATTTTACACGACTTTTTACACGTTAATATGTAGTAAATTCGAAATAATCTAATGTATTTATGTACTAATCCGATAAAAATGCAGAGTCACTGTAAACATCCCATAATCCCTTGCCGGATGTACCCGGTCTTGCCCTAAATTGTGTCCGGTTGTATCAGATAATCCAATAACTTCTGTCCGGATGCATCAATAACAACATAGGAATCCTACGTTAAGAGTGTGTAGTGAAACAAGGGTTGCTCAATCACATCCGCACATGTCCCATAATCCCTTACCGGATGTACCCGGTCTTGCTCTAAATTGTGTCCGGTTATATCAGGTCATCATGACGTCAGAGAGTGGCAGATAATTTGAAAAATAATGCAAAGTGTCGGGAATAAATTCACTAACACTACAACCTTTTAATAGACGCTAATATTCCTCCCCCTCCCTTCCGTTATCATGATAGGTATTACCTCCTCCTTTCATGCCAAATTGGGGGGGGGGGGGTTACGGCATTCGCCGGTGTGAGCGCCTCAGGCCAAATTTGGGGGAGGGGGTTTCGGTATTCGCCGGATGGGAACCTCAGGCCAAATTTGGGGGAGGGGGAGTGTCGGCATTCGCCGACGCTCACACCTTTTTGAAAGGGTGGAGATAGTGTAGTATCTGTTGCGAGGAGAGAGTGTCAACATTCGCCGGTGTGAGCGCCTCAGGCCAAATTTTTTCTTGGGGGTGGGGGGGATATTAAGCAAATCTATAATAAAGACCAATGTGCATTTATTTGTATCTATAATAAAGACCAATGTGCATTTATTTGTATCTATAATAAAGACCAATGTGCATTTATTTGCATCTATAATAAAGACCAATGTGCATTTATTTGCATCTATAATAAATGCCAATGTGCATTTATTTGTATCTATAATAAAGAGATTAGGGGGTCGAGGGAAATTTTAGGGGTCAGGCCAAATTTTTTAGGGGTCACGCCAAATTTTTTTATTTTTTTTTTTGAACTTAAAATAATTCTCAGGGTTGTGGGACACTGGAAAAAAAAGTTGGGGGGGGCTGGAGAGATTAGGGGGTCGGGGGAAATTTTAGGGGTCAGGCCAAATTTTTTTTTTCTTTTTTTGAACTTAAAATAATTCTCAGGCTTGTGGGACACTGAAAAAAAAAGTTGGGGGGCTGGAAGGATTAGGGGGTCGGGGAAAATTTAAGGGGTCAGGCCAAATTTTTTAGGGGTCAGGCCAAATTTTTTTTTTCTTTTTTTGAACTTAAAATAATTCTCAGGGTTGTGGGACACTGAAATAAAAAGTTGGGTGGCTGGAGAGATTAGGGGGTCGGGGAAAATTTTAGGGGTCAGGCCAAATTTTTTAGGGGTCCAGCCAAATTTTTTTTTTTTTTTTTTTTTGAAATTAAATTAATTCTCAGGGTTGTGGGAAAAAAAAGTTGGGTGGGGGGGGCTGGAGAGATTAGGGGGTCGGGGAAAATTTTAGGGGTAAGGCCAAATTTTTAGGGGTCAGGCCAAATTTTTTTTTTGTTTGTTTGAACATTACATATTTCTCAGGGTTGTGGGACACTGACAAAAAAGTTGGGGGGGGCTGGAAAGATTAGGGGGTCGGGGAAAATTTTAGGGGTCAGGCGGAACTTTTTAGGAGTCAGGCCAAATATTTTTGTTTTTTTTGGTTTTTAACTCAAAATATTTCTTATGGTTGGTGGAGAGTGAAAAATTAGGGGGCTGGAGAGATTTAGGGGTCGGGGAAAATTTTAGGGGTCAGGCGGAACTTTTTAAGGGTCAGGCCAAATTTTTTTGTTTTTTTTTGTTTTTAAGTCAAAATATTTCTCATGGTTGGAGGAGAGTGAAAAATTAGGGGGCTGGAGAGATTTAGGGGTCGGGGAAAATTTTAGGGATTAGGCCGAACTTATTAGGGGTCAAGCAAATTTTTTTCTTTTTTTTTTGTTTTGAAGTCAAAATATTTCTCATGGTTGGGGGGAGTGAAAAATTAGGGGGCTAGAGAGATTTAGGGGTCGGGGAAAATTTTAGTGGTCAGGCGGAACTTTTTAGGGGTCAGGCCAAATTTTTTTCTTTTTTTTGTGTTTTGAAGTCAAAATATTTCTCATCGTTGGGGGAGAGTGAAAAATTAGGGGGCTGGAGAGATTCAGGGGTCGGGGAAAATTTTAGGGGTCACGACGAACTTTTTAGGGGTCCAGCCAAATTTTTATTTCTTTTTTTTTTTAAACTAAATTTATTCTAAGGGTTGTGAGACACTGAAAAAAAAAGTTTGGGGAAGCTGGAGAGATAAGGGGGTCGGGGGAAATTTTAGGGGTCAGGCCATATTTTTAGGGGTCAGGCCAAATTTTTTTTTTTCTTTTTTTGAACTTAAAATATTTCTCATGGTTGGGGGAGAGTGAAAAATTAGGGGCCTGGAGAGATTTAGGGGTCGGGTAAAATTTTAGGGGTCAGTACGAACTTTTTAGGGGTCAAGCCAAATTTTTTTGTTTTTTTTTGTTTTGAAGTCAAAATATATCTCATGGTTGGGGGAGAGTGAAAAATAAGGCGGCTGGAGAGATTTAGGTGTCGGAGAAAATTTTAGGTGTCAGGAAGAACTTTTTAGGGGTCAGGCCAAATTTTTTTGTTTTTTTTTGTTTTGAAGTCAAAATATTTCTCATGATTGAGGGAGAGTGAAAAATTAGGGGGCTGGAGAGATTTAGGGGTCAGGGAAAATTTTAGGGGTCAGGACGAACTTTTTAGGGTTCAGGCCAATCTTTTTTCTTTTTTCTGGTTTTGAACTCAAAATATTTCTCAGGGTTGGGGGAGAGTGAACAATTAGGGGGCTGGAGAGATTGAGGGGTCGGGGAAAATTTTAGGGGTCAGGCGGAACTTTTTAGGGGTCAAGAAAAATTTTTTTCTTTTTTTTTGTTTTGAACTCAAAATATTTATCATGGTTGGGGGAGAGTGAAAAAGTAGGGGGCTGGAGAGATTTAGGGGTCGGGGAAAATTTTAGGGGTCAGGCGGAACTTTTTAGGGGTCAGGCCAAATTTTTTTTCTTTTTTTTGTGTTTTGAAGTCAAAATATTTCTCATCGTTGGGGGAGAGTTAAAAATTAGGGGGCTGGAGAGATTCAGGGGTCGGGGAAAATTTAAGGGGTCACGACGAACTTTTTAGGGGTCAGGCCAAATTTTTTTGTTTTTTTTGGTTTTGAACTCAAAATATTTCTCAGGGTTGGGGGAGAGTGAAAAATTAAGGGGGCTGGAGAGATTTAGGGGTCGGGGAAAATTTTAGGGGTCAGGGCGAACTTTTAGGGGTAAGGCCAAATTTTTTTCTTTTTTTTGGTTTTGAACTGAAAATATTTCTCATGGTTGGGGGAGAGTGAAAAATTAGGGGGCTGGAGAGATTTAGGGGTCGGGGAATATTTTAGGGGTCAGGACAAACTTTTAAGGGGTCAGGCCAAATTTTTTTCTTTTTTTTGGTTTTTAACTGAAAATATTTCTCAGGGTCGGAGGAGAGTGAAAAATTAGAGGGCTGGAGAGATTTAGGGGTCGGGGAAAATTTTAGGGATCAGGCCGAACTTTTTAGGGGTCAGGCAAAATTTGTTTTGTTTTTTTTGTTTTGAAGTCAAAATATTTCTCATGGTTGTGGGAGAGTGAAAAATTAGGGGGCTAGAGAGATTTAGGGGTCGGGGAAAATTTTAGGGGTCAGGCGGAACTTTTTAGGGGTCAGGCCAAATGTTTTTTGTTTTTTTTGGTTTTGAAGTCAAAATATTTCTCATCGTTGGGGAAGAGTGAAAAATTAGGGGGCTGGAGAGATTTAGGAGTCGGCGAAAATTTTAGGGGTCAGGACGAACTTTTTAGGGGTCAGGCCAAATTTTTTTCTTTTTTTTGGTTTTGAACTGAAAATATTTCTCAGGGTTGGGGGAGTGAAAAATTAGGGGGCTGGAGAGATTTAGGGGTCGGCGAAAATTTTAGGGGTCAGGCAGAACTTTTTAGGGGTCAGGCCAAATTTTTTTGTTTTTTTTGGTTTTGAACTCAAAGTATTTCTCATGGTTGGGGGAGAGTGAAAAATTAGGGGCTGGAGAGATTGAGGGGTCGGGGAAAATTTTAGGGGTCAGGCGGAACTTTTTAGGGGTCAGGCCAAATTATTTGCTTTTTTTGGTTTTGAAGTCAAAATATTTCTCATGGTTGGGGGAGAGTGAAAAATTAGAGGGCTGGAGAGATTTAGGGGTCGGGGAAAATTTTTTTTTTAGAACATAACATATTTCTAAGGGTTGTGGGACACTGACAAAAAAAGTTGGGGGGGGGGCTGGAGAGATTAGGGGTCGGGGAAAATTTTAGGGGTCAGGCCAAATTTTTTAGGGGTCCGCCCAAATTTAGGGGCGGCGATATGTACGTATTTAGCTTCCACACCGGGGCGGCGATAGGTACTTATTTAGCATTCAGCGGTGGTGATAGGTTCTTATATAGCATGTGCACATGGGCGGTAATAAGTACGTATATAGTATGCGCACCGGGGCAGTGATAGGTATGTATTTTGCATGCGCACTGAGGCAGCGATTGGTTCATATATAGCACGCGCACCGGAGCGGCGATAGGTACGTATATAGCATGCGCACAGGGGCGGCGAAAGGTACATATTTAAAATTCACACCGAGGCGGCGAAAGGTACATACTTAAAATTCACACCGGGGCGGCGATAGGTACGTATTATGCATTCACACCGGGGCGGCGATAGGTATGTATTTAGCATTCACACCGGGGCAGCGATAGGTATGTATTTAGCATTCGCACCGGGGTGGCGATATGTTTGTATTTAGCTTCCGCACTGGGGCGGCGATAGGTACGTATTTAGAATTTACACCGGGGCGGCGATAGGTACGTATTTAGAATTCACACCGGGGCGGTGATAGGTATGTATTTAGCATTCGCACCGGGGCGGCGATATGTACGTATTTAGCTTCCACACCAGGGCGGCGATAGGTACGTATTCAGAATTCAGGGGTGGCGATAGCTACGTATATAGCATGTACACATAGGCAGCAATAAGTACGTACATAGCATGCGCTCTGCGGCGGCGATCAGTACATATATAGCACGTGCACCGGGGCGGCGAAAGGTATGTATTTCGCATTCGCACCGTGGTGGTGATAGGTACGTATTTAGCATTCGCACCGGGGCGGCTATAGGTACGTATTTAGCATTCGCACCAGGGCGGCTATAGGTACGTATTTAGCATTCGCACTGGGCCGGCGATAGGTACGTATTTAGCATTCACACCAAAGCGGCAATATGTACATATTAATCATTTGCACTAAGGCAGCGATAGGTACTTATGTAGCATGCACACCGGGGCGCAATTGGTATGTCTTTAGTATTCGCACTAGGGCAGCGATAGGTACTTATGTAGCATGCACACCGGGGCGCAATAGGTATGTATTTAGCATTCACACCGGGGCAATGAGAGGTACTATTTAGCATTCACAATGGGGCGGCGATAGGTACTTAAATAGTATCTGCACCGGGGCGGCGATAGGTACGTATATAGTATGTGCACTGGGGCGGCGATAGGTACGTATATAGTATGCGCACCGGGGTGATGATAGATACGTATATAGTATGAACACTGGGGTGGAGATAAGTACCTATATAGAAGGCGCAGATAGAGGTGTTACTTTTTATAGAAATATGTTATACTATTACCCTTGGCAATAGGAGAAATGGTGGGGAAGAAACAGCTTTTGCAAAAGGCAAAATTAGAAAGTAGCGGCGAAATGGGGCGACCAGGGAAGAGAAAGGTAGCAGATAAAGAGACGGCTATAGAGAGAGGGGGCGGACATAGAAGTTTGAATATAAAGATGTTACGCACACGATCTTTCTTCAAATATATGTTTTTATGACCCCGAGCAACGCCGGGTAGCCCCGCTAGTCTCAATATATATAAGGCAAAAATCTTTGATATGTATGTAACGCTA
The DNA here is from genome assembly GCA_963556195.1 of Sepiola atlantica. Taxonomy (NCBI): domain Eukaryota; kingdom Metazoa; phylum Mollusca; class Cephalopoda; order Sepiida; family Sepiolidae; genus Sepiola; species Sepiola atlantica. Next base: position 24,720,216 of record OY744530.1, read on the forward strand.
AGGCTTTTAAAATACTAAACAAACACCTCCGAATTAGGTATTATTTTAACCGGCATAACCTCGAGAATATAATATCGAAAAATTAAAAAAAAAGATTCATTTTTAAGGGGTCAAATAGCCATTTTTTCGTTTAATGTGATCACGATTTTTAATGTTATCTTGTGCACATGACGTCACATAGATAGGTACATGACGTCATTGTAATAGGTTCGGATATTATTTTATGCTATCGTCATGTTATTATTGTTTTTTTTTTCATTTGTCTTCGGACTATTGCCCTGATAAAAGGGAAGAGCTTAAGCGAGAGTTATTTTAGTATAGCTCTAGAGGCCTCCTTGTGTTTGGCGATTGAAAATGAAGAAAATATCATGATGAGATGGAAAATAATGAATGGTACCATGAGAGGATTGAAAATGATGAAGAATACCATGTGAGGATTGAAAATGATAGGGTGAGAGGATTGAAAATGATGAAGAACATCATGAGTGGATTGAAAATGATAAAGAATATAATGAGGGGATTGTAAATGATGAAGAATACCATGAGAGGATTAAAAATGATGAAGAACATCATAAGAGGATTGAAAATGATAAAGAATATTATGAGAGGATTGAAAATGATGAAGAATACCATGAGAGGATTGAAAATGATGTAGTACATCATGAGAGGATTGAAAATTATGAAGAATATTGTGAGAGGATTGAAAATGATGAAGAATACCATGACAGGATTGAAAATGATGTAGAATAACATGCGAGGATTAAAAATGATGAAGAATATTATGAGAGGATTGAAAATGATGAAGAATATGATGAGAGGATTGAAAATGATGTAGAACATCATGAGAGAATTGAAAATGCTGAAGAATACCATGAGTGGATTGAACAGTATGAAGAACATCATGAGATGATTGAAAATGATGAAGAATATGATGAGAGGATTGAAAATGATGAAGAATACCATGAGAGGATTGAAAATGATGTAGAACATCATGAGAGGATTGAAAATGCTGAAGAATACCATGAGTGGATTGAAAATGATGAAGAACATCATGAGAGGATTGAAAATGATGAAGAATATTATGAGAGGATTGAAAATGATGAAGAATACCATGAGAGGATTGAAAATGATGAAGAATACCATGAGGGGATAGAAAATGATGAAGAATATTATTAGAGGATTGAAAATGATAAAGACTACCATTAGAGGATTGAAAATGATGAAGAATACAATTAGAGGATTCAAAATGATGAAGAATACTATGAGAGGATTGAAAATGATGAAGAATATCATGAGAGGATTGAAAATAATGAAGAATATCATTAGTAGATTGAAAATGATAAAGAATACCATTAGAGGATTGAAAATTATAAAGAATATCATTAGAGGATTAAAAATGATGAAGAACATCATGAGAGGATTGAAAATGATGAAGAATACCATGAGAGGATTGAAAATTATAAAGAATACTATTAGAGGATTGAAAATTATGAAGAATATACTGATGGGATTGAAAATGCTGAAGAATATAATGAGGGGATTGAAAATGATGAAGAATATCATGAAAGGATTGAAAATGATGAAGAACATCATGAGAAGATGTAAAATGATTAAGAACATCATGAGAGGATTGAAAATGCTGAAGAATACCATGAGGGGATTGAAAATGATAATGAACATCATGAGAGGATTGAAAATGATGAAGAATATGATGAGAGGATTGAAAATGATGACAAATATCATGAGAGGATTGAAAATGATGAAGAATACCATGAGAGGATTGAAATTGATGAACAATATCATTAGAGGATTGAAAATGATGAAAATTATCATGAGAGGATTGAAAATGATGAAGAATATCATGAGAGGATTGAAAATGATGAAGAATATCATGAGAGGATTGAAAATGATGAAGAATATGATGAGAGGATTGAAAATGATGAAGAATCTCATGAGAGGATTGAAAATGATGAAGAATATCATGAGAGGATTGAACATGATAAAGAATACAATGAGAAGATTGAAAATGATCAAGAATACCATGAGAGGATTGAAAATGATAAAGAATTTCACGAGGAGATTAAATATCATGAAGAATATCATGAGATGATTGAACATGATGAAGAACATCATGAGGGGATTGAAAATGATGAAGAACATCATGAGAGGATTGAAAATGATGAAGAATATCATGAGGAGATTGAAAATGATGAAGAACATCATGAGGGGATTGAAAATGGTGAAGAACATCATGAGGGGATTGAAAATGATGAAGAACATCATGAGGGGATTGAAAATGATGAAGAATATTATGCAGGGGTGTAAAATGAAGCAAAATACCATGAGGCGATTGAAAATAATGAAGAATATCATGAGAGGATTAAAAATTATTAAGAATACTATGAGGGGATTGAAAATGATGAAGAATATCATGAGAAGATTGAAAATGATGAAGAATACCATGAGGGGATTGAAAATAATGTAGAACATTATGAGGGGATTGAATATTATGAAGAACGTCATGAGAGGATTGAAAATGATGAAGATGATCATGTGGGGATTGAAAATTATGAAGAAAATCATGAGGGATTGAAAATGATTAAGACTATCTATGATACATGATACATGATACCTATCTATTATATATATACATGATACATATCTATGATACATGATACATATCTATGATACATGATACATATCTATGACACACGATAAATGATACATATCCATGATACATATCCATGATACATGATACATATCTATTATACATATCCATGATACATGATACATATCCATGATACATGATACGTATCTATTATACATTATACATATCCATGATACATTATACATATCCATGATACATATCCATGATACATTATACATATCCATGATACACTATACATATCCATGATACATATCATGATACATGATAGATATCCATGATACATATCCGTGATACATGATACATATCGATGATACATATACATGATACATGTACATGATACATGATACATGATTCATATATATGATACATAACACATATCTATGATACAGTATACGTGATACATACCTATGATACATGATACATATCCATGATACATATCAATGACAAATGATACATATCCATGATACATATCCATGATACATGATACATATCCATGATACAGATCCATGATACATAACCATGATACATGATACATATCCATGATACATATCTATGATACATTATACATATCCATGATACATGATAATATCTATGATACATGATACATATCCATGATACATGATAAATATCTATGATACATATCCATGATGCATATCCATGATACATGATACATATCCATAATAGATATCCATGATACATGATACATATCCATGATACATGTCCATGATACATGATACATATACATATCCATGATACATATCCATGATACATGATACATGATACATATCCATGATACATACACATGATACATGATACATATTCATAATACATATTCATGATACATGATACATATCCATGATACATGTCCATGATACATGATACATATCCATGATACATGATACATGATACATGATACATATCCATGATACATAATACATATACATATCCACGATAAATGATATATATATATATATACCTATACATGATACATATCCATAATACATATACGTATACATGATACATACACATGATACATATACATATACATGATACATATACATGATACATATACATGATACACGATATATATATATACATGATCCAATGTATTTATGTAATAACTTTATAAAAATGCTGACTAACTAAACATGCTCCATAATCCCTTGCCGGATGTACCCGTCTAGCCCTAAATTGTGTCCGGTTGTATCAGGTCATCCCATAACTTCTGTCCGGATGCATCAATAACAACATAGGAAGGCAACCGGTAAGAGTGATGTCAGTAGTTCTCAGGAGGCCTACTTGATTTGCAAAGTAATGTAGGTGCTGCTAGAAATACACCGGTCCCTAGAAATATTGGTGCTTCTAAAGTATAACGGTCCCACAGGAATATTGCTTCTAAAGTATAATGGTCCCCAGGAATGTTGATGCTTCTAAAGTATTACGGTCAACAGAAATGTTGATGCTTCTAAAGTATAACGGTCCCTAGAAATATTGGTGCTTCTAAAGTATAACGGTCCCTCCCCAGGAACGTTGGTGCTTCTAAAGTATAACGATCCCTAGAAATATTGGTGCTTCTACAGTATAACGGTCCCCAATAATGTTGATGCTTCTAAAGTATGACGGACCCCCAGGAATGTTGGTGCTTCTAAAGTATAACGGTCCCCAGAAATATAAGTGCTTCTCCAGTATAGGGAATAATGGTGCTTCTACAATATAGGACCCAGCATCAGGGGTGCTTCTAAATTAAGGACCAGGAGGCTTCTGCAGAATAGGGATAATGGGTGCTTCTCCAGTATAGGGACTAGGGGTGCTTCTCCAGTATAGGTATCAGGGGTGTTTCTACAATATAGGACCCAGTACCGGGGGTGCTTCTACAATATAGGACCCGGAGGCCTATGAAGAATAGGGACCATGGGTGCTCTGCAGTATAGCGGCCAGGGGTTCTTCTACAATATAGGACCCGGAGGCTTCTGCAGTATGGTTCTTTGATATGACCGAGGCACCTCGGTAATTTTTTTCTTTCTTTAACTGAAAATATTTCTATATATGGGGAAGGGTAAAAAAAAAAATTTCTTTCGAGGGGGGTTAATTTTTTTTTTCTTTTAAATTAAAAATATTTCTAAGTATGTGGGAGGATGAAAAAAAAAGTTTTCATGGGTGGTACCAAAAAAATATAGTATGCGCACTAGGGCGGCGATAGATACGAATATAGTATGCGCACCGGGCCGGCAATAGGTATATACATAGTATGTGCACTGGAGTGGCAATAGGTACGTATACAGTAGTGCATAGGAGTGCCGATAGGTACGTATTTAGCATTCACACTGGGGTGGCGATAGGTACGTATTTAGAATTTGCACCGGGGCGGCGATATGTACATATTTAGTATTCGCACTGAGGCAGCGATATGTACATATGTAGTATGCATACTGGGTCGTCGATAGGAACGTATATAGCATGTGCACATGGACGGCAATAAGTACGTATACAGCATGTGCACCGGGCCGGTGATAGATATGTATTTAGAATGCGCTCCGGGGCGGCGAACGGTATGTATACAGCACGCACAGTGGGGCGGGGATAGGTACCTATATAGCATGCGCAACGGGGCGGCGATAGGTACGTATATAGCACGCGCAACGGGGCGGCGATAGGTACGTATTCAGCATTCGCACCGGGTGGGGGATAGGTATGTATTTAGCATTCGCACCGGGGCCGCGATAGGTACATATTAAGCATTCACACCGGGGCGGCGATACGTACGTATTTAGCATTCAGGGGTGGCGATAGGTATGTATATTGCATGTGCACATGGGCGGCAAAAAGTATGTATATAGCATGTGCACCGGGCCGGTGATAGGTATGTATTTAGCATGCGCTCTGGGGCAGCGATCGGTACGTATACAGCACGTGCAGCGGGGCGGCGATAGGTACATATATATAATGGGCACCAGGGCGGCGAAAGGTACGTATTTAGCATTCGCACCAGGGCAGCGATAGGTACATATTTAGCATTCGCACCAGGGCAGCGATATGTACATTTTTAGTATTTGCATTGGGGCAGTGATAGGTACTTATGCAGTATGCACACTGGGGCGGCAATAGCTACATATTTAGCATTCGCACCTGGGTGGCGATAAGTACGTATTTATCATTTGCACCGGGGCGGGGATAGGTACGTATTTAGCATTCGCACCGTGGCGGCGATATGTACTTATATTGTATCTGCACCCAGGGCGGCGATAGGTACTTATATAGTATCTGCACCGGGGTTGCGAAAGGTATGTATATATTATGTGCACTGGGGCGGCGACAGGTACGTATATAGTATGCGCACCGAGGTGGCAATAGATACGTATATAGTATGAACACCGGGGCGAATATAAGTACCTATATAGAAGGCGCAGACAGAGGTGGTACTTTTTATAGAAATAAGTCACACTATAGCCCTGGGAAACGTAGGATGAAATGGTGGGGAAGAAACAGCTTTCGCAAAAGGCAAAATTAGAAAGTAGCGGTGAAATGGGGCTACCAGGGAAGAGAAAAGTAGAAAGATAAAGAGATGGCTATAGAGAGAGGGACAGAAATAGAAGTTTTAATATAAAGATGTTACACACGCGATTTTTCTTCAATTATAAGTTTTTATGACCCCGAGCAACGCCGGGTAGCCCCGCTAGTTAATCATAAAAGACAAATATTTAAAACAGCATGGTATCGTCGGTTTGAAATCAACGAATTTTCTAAAAATGACGATTACCTTCAGTATAACTGAGAAGTCCTGTTTTTTAAAATACGAGTTAACGCACCCTACATTTTCACAAACATAACATCTCAGTAAGACTGAAGATAATCAGAATTGTTTTTAAATCGCTGATTTGAAACCGACAGTAGCATTCGGTTCTAACTTGATCTTCTGTAACACCATGTAAATATAAGCATATATTAAAGATATATATATATATATATATTTATATTTATATATTGATACATATATATATATATATATATATATTTATATATATATAGATATATCGGTATATTCATGTTATTTATTCTCCTATATACATCTAATAATGTAGTGAAACTTCAAACATCAGAGTTCAGTAAACACAAGCTACACGTAGAATTAATATATTGTAACGTCTTTATGAAAATAAATTATGCGTGTTTCCAAATATTATAGGTCCGTTTCATATAATTTTATATGTTCTGCATTAATTCCGGCGTGTATGACTCATTAAAAAGAGTCATCCATACAGGCAGTCGAAGTAGCTTTTACTAACACCCACAAATCAACAACAACCTAACTAGGGGGCTTATTCTTCATAGAATATTTTTTACAATTTACTGTCTTTATATTTTAATTTCTTGAAATATAAATGAATTGATCTGGGATTTTCCGTCTTTTGTCATTTTATTTTGTTCATTTTTATTCTACTATCCGGTTCTAAACATTGTATTGCTCCTGCCTCGGAATTCTAACCTTCATATGTCGTTGTTTACTAGAGATTCGTCAAGCAAACTATCATTTCCTTTAATTTATATATATATATATATATATATATATATATATATATATATATATATATATATTAGGCTGAGCTATTTAATGCGAGATAAGACATTCTTCAACACCGGTTATGATGCAACTGTTTTCTAAGTAGAACACTCTCTGACTGCTGCTCATGAACATGTCCGCTTACTGACATAAATAAGTGTATTTCGCACGATCTAGAATGACAATTCATGACGACCTAATCGAGTAAAGCGTCGGATTGGAGTTGTACAAAAACAACTCTGGTTGCAGGGTTTGAATATTGCGACCGTCCTGAATGTTTATCTCTTCACAGACGATTTCGTAAGAATAAAACAGAATGTTCATAAAAATTACGACTATATTTTTTCTGATCAACTTTTCATTTCCGCGTTTCACGTATAGCATGAAGTTTGCTAATAACTGTATTTTCATCTTTTTGCATTTGTTTTCATCAAATATGCTTTAAGTTTAAAAATAAGCTGTTTTGAAATACGGCCGAAACTCATTTCACTCTAAATAATTTACGTGAATAAAATAAGAATTAACCATTTTTGTGTTTTGTTTCAAATCTAGTGTGCCCTTTTCGGGAGATCTGGATTTCAAAAGAAGATAAATCCTTCTGGACTCGGGCAATATTTATAGGGTAATTCTTATCTTTAGTCATGTAAATTATTCAAAGTGAAATGGTTGATTTTTAGTTTATTTTAAGTAAGCACGCCTCTTTCTGAATGTTTATAAAGATGGCAACTATATTCTTATGTTCGAAACAAATTCAACTTATTTTAATTTTAACCCTGTGTAGTAAATAACAAACAAAACATCAAAAAGGTAAAAAAAAATTAAATTTAAAAACGTAACCTAGCAAGTGTTATCGTATCGTAGAAGAGAAATGCCAAAGTTAAAACCGTTAAAAAAATCGTGCGAATGAAACGCCAAAATTAAAACATGTTTATCATATGTAAGTGTAAGAAAATAACGAAATTTTATTTATTTATTGGTTAAAAAAATTAATATTTCTTAGATTGAATTTGATGAAATGTATTTTATTTTTTTTAATGTTGCCTTAAAGTAGCGAAGCGTGGATACTAACTTATGAATTATCCGGATCGAAGGATAAGTGATGTTTACATTTGCAAGGACCAGGTAACCCCGTGTTTTTTAATTTATTTATCTGCCTCCCACAACGATAAGATGTGACACAATGTCGGGAAAGTGGGATTTGAAAAGCCAGCACCCAAGAAGGTGAGACCTCTGGCCTAAAAAAAATTACTGGGCAGCCCCGTCGGAATTCCCCGGTAGGGGTACTTCAGGCAGTAAGCGATGAACTTAATCCACTCCAAAAAGGGAAGACAAAGCCTAAGAGAGTGGTTCTCCTAGAATTGCACAGGACAAACCCACAAACCGGAGGAATAAAGCCCCGAAAGCGAAGACGATACCGGTCTATAGGGTGTTGTATCCATCGGAACAGATACTACACTTCGATTCCAGCAAAAGGCCCAGAAGGATAGGTGATATTTAGATTTGCAAGGGGCATGTGACCCCGTGAAAATTAATGAAATAAACAGTTATGTGTTTAACGAATAAATAAATGAAATGTTTTTGTTCAAACAGAGAAATATATTTTAATGAAATATTTTTATCTGCTAACAAAAAAAAAAATACTTTATGACAATGACGTCATTTCCGGAAGAATACATCAGAAAACTACATTGCTTTAATTGTAAACATCTAAGCGATCGTTTTCTGAATAAAATGTCTTTAATTAATTGCACTAGTAATGTTTTTTATATGGCGGAAAATATTCTAAATACATATGTAAATTTGAGAACATGTGTTATAAGTGTATATTTGTGAATTTATTAGAAGTTTAAAAGAAATTAATTATGTTAATTGGCAAAAACGCATGGTGTTTGAGCGAGATTTTGTAGCAGTATATATTGAAGCTGGCAGAGAAAGAAAGGGTACTCTGACGGAGTTTCTGCTTCATACAGACAGACACATAAACTACATTATTAATATGCATATATATATATATATATATATATATATTGTTATCGAAAGACAGATAACTGTATTACTGATAGGCGGGCAAACGCTTCAAGCTGGGGGCTAAACTCGGCTTCGACAATCTGCGTGGTCTTCATCAATCATATCGATTATTCAAGGATAGAATTATAGCCAGCTAATCAAAATGTGATATACTTAGAACCGATATGATTTAAGGAGCTATCCGCATTTAGTTGGTAAATTATAATAAGTAAAATGTAATAGCAAGTATTACGAAATTGAAATAATGATAGTCGTGGTAAGAAAAGATAATCTATGAAAACTGTGTCCCATTCTTTGGTGGTGGTTGTTGTAGATAGTTGGGTGTGAGTAAAAGTTACACCGACTACGTGTATGTATGGCTATCTTTTGTGAGTAACACAAGCCAGGATTAATGTAAAAATATATGAAATTGAATGAAACGTATTATAATATTCAGAAACACGCATCGAATATTGGTATAAAGCGTGACCATGTTGTAATTCTTTATATCGTTTTTATTTACTGAGCTCTGATGTCGTAAGTTCCACGAGATAAAACGTCATGATTTTATTATATAGATAATAGCATTGAACCACTTTTTAATATTTATTTCCTATTTAATTCTCCATTACGTTCGAATATTATTTCCATATATATATATATATATATATATATATATATATATATATATATATATATATATATATGTATGTATGTATTAAATGTAATAAACAGATTTATTTTGCATTTAATATAAGTGACAGAGAGTTAGCAACTCAACAATGAGCCAAATATCAATGGAAAAGATTGATGTACAAAAGCCGACTACAGTCATAAGTATTTTCACTGCTGCTTCATATTTTTGGTCTCGCTTTTTTACCCATTTTCTTTCCTGAGATTATCACCGTAGAGAAGGGCCCCGTAGAGAAGAGCACTAATGAGGTGGAACTCACCATGCAAGCGTGTCTTCGTTGTGTTATCAAAATTGTTTAACAACATCAACCTATTTGGCAAGATCTGATCGCTTACGGCAGCCATCTCCCACATTTCCTACTATACACACCACTAAACACGACACCGCGAATTCTCAAGGCACAATATTAAATTGTTTAGAAATGATTTTATCAAAAAGCAATAATCGATTGTAGAATTTGGGTCTGAGTATATTGTCTTCATCTCTGTCGGTATTTCAATTGTCAGATAAATAAGCATAACTCATATATGACTAGCAGAGAGACTCGGCGTTGCCCCGGATTGATCAAGGAAACCTTCCTGCTGCCGTCCGATTACCTTTTTATTTTTATGTTCTATATTTTATGCACAAAATAAAATATATTTTCGATTTATAGGTGTATAGTGAAAACGTAGAGCCTACGATATCATTGGACCCTACAACACTAAAAAAACACTGATGGTTTTAAGTCCTGAGGTAAACCGCTATTCTGAAAAGTGAATTCATAACTTTGTAGCACCCTAAGTACAAACTCTGACAACATTTTTAAATATATTTTTAGTGCATAAAACTTGTTTTATGAAAATTGTTTTTTTCAAGGTGTCATACAGATTAGATTAACGCCTCATACTAATCAACTTTAACGTGTAAACTGTGTTAATACTGTTCTTTTTGAAACAAGGTTTCTCGCCGAGGGCCAACGCGAGCTAAACTATTTGGATGACTTGGAACCTTCTGCAATACAGTACAGACTTCTAAAGTCGTAAGCCCTTGTTCAAATGTTTCTTATTTTGGAGTGAGTCTAGTTTAAGGAATGTGATGTCGCCTAGCAGAGATGGACGTAATATCTTCTTAATGATTATTAATTTGCAGAGGATTGCGACACAGTTGTTTAGTATGAATAAAATAATTTTAAAATTATTATATATATACTGATATTATATATATATATATATATATATATATATATATGTATATATATATATATATTAGTATTTAATCAATAGAATTTATTTGGTGTTATCATTACTGCCAGCCACAGTAAGAACATTGGAGGCAAACTGGTAATTCTGACGCAAGTCTGTTAGATCAAAGAAAAAAGTAGAAAAATTATGAAGTGTATGTTTATTCTGAAGAAGCAAAGTCTATTCAACAGAGACTTAAGATAAATGTAACTAATTTTAATGAAAAAAATATTTGTGAAATCTACATTTACCGTTTCACCACAAAAGCTAGGTGTTATACAAGTTCTCTTTAACAACGCCGGACAAACTGCTCTCCAAAAGGGGAAACTCTGGATGGACAAATTAAAAATTGCGCAAATCAACTAAGTATTTTCATCAATCAATGGGAGGTAGTGCTTAAAATTGTATAACCTACAAGACGTCGCCTTTTAGCCTGGAGAGACAATGGCTACCCACTGTAAGGGTGCATGCGCGATGAAACTATATTGAAGCGTGAATTGCGTAATCGAATTGAAAATGCCACGCTTAAGTCCAGTAGTAAACAGAAGGCCAAGATGACCGTAACGCAATCCGGTCAGAATAAGTAGAGAATGAATTGTTTTATTTCGAAGTGTTCTTTTTCCTAAAAACTAAAATCTTTTAAAATAAAAGTTTAGTGCGGAATTTGAATTTTTATATTATTTTTTCTTAAGCAAAACATTCATTTCCCCTTTGTATGTTTATATCGAATAGAGTCCTCTAAAAATATTAAACTTTTACGTCAATTTATGTATGTATAACTAGAACAATGCACGTCTCAAGACGGGTAAGAATAATTATCATAACAGAAAAGTTTTGCAACACTTTTAGCTCCCCCTACAAAGAATAAATCAAGGTATAATGACACTACACCTTATGTCTTGAATCCTCATTCTAATTTTGATCAAAATTCATTAAATTGTAGAAAATATTTGAGCTGAAATGGTCTTAAGAAGAAATTAAAATTCATGAAATCTTGCCATATTCGTATATAATGAGTATGGATCAAATTCAATTTAACTCTTATATAATTTATTTTTTAAGTAAAAATGTTGCTTACAACATACAGACCATTTAAAATACTATTGAAATACTCTAAACAAACTGAAATTTAAGGAATATGTATAAATTGATGTCTGGTACTTATTGGTAAAATTTCACTCCAAATCGTAAGAACCTGAATTTTCACGAAGTGCTCCCACCCTTTTTTTACTTCCTTTACCTCGATCTAAATTAAACTAAATATAGCCCACATTTGGATCGCTTACCTATAGTATCAGTTTACTAAGATTCATGATGATCGGTTAATTAGTTTAAAGGCAATGCTGTGCATACAAACATATAAACATATTGACATAGTTAACTTTATAAAAATAGAGATATGACAATGTTCAGCTGTCTATAATTTCTTTAAAATGTATTACTATTTTTGTGTGTTTTATAGTAATTAATAAGTTATTGAAAAAAGCAATCTTTATTTTAAATTTAAAGAGATTAAATAAGACTCTTCTATCGTGAAAATGGAGTTTTCTGTCCGAAAAAGAATATAATAAAGGCATGTGGCCTCTTCTATCATAATTGAGCTACTTTTAAGCATTCGATGTTATAGTGATTTTCACTCCTACAAGATGTCTCTTTAAAGTTAAAGTTCGTTTTGTGCGACACTATGTTTGGATTTTTAACGCCAGCCCCTCTAAATGGAAACTCTGGGCAGTTATAAAAATAGCCCGAATCGGATGCGTTAACATTCTCTTGTAAGGGCACGTTAAGCACCGGCAATAAACCAATCAACTCTCTAGAATGAGGGGTTACTCCCGGGATAACGGCCTTCTGTGACGGAATTAACCCATACCGCAACCATCACTTCGCTACTTTTGACCATTTTAAATCTGACAATCTAAAGTCCGTATTGAGGTCGGCTTTTAAGATTAATTTAAATAATGAAGCTTGTCAAATTATTTTCTCTTGTTTTCTTATTTTATCTCAGGATGGTTACTTCTATTTTCCTTAATTAAATAGTATTACGGTTGTCGCATACCTTTATTTTCTGCGTGTTTATTCTGCTTAAAATGGCCCTATAATCAGCGTAAATATGTATATGCTTTTGTGTTGCTGATCCAACCACTGTTCGTATTGCGATGAGTAAGCATGCTTATTTTTAGCAGTCTATCTCATTCAACTGTGTCTCCATAAGTTTGATCGAACTACCACGTTCCCAAAAGGACACGAGATAAAACAATTATAGTATTATTGTTTCGTTGTTGATAATATATAGGCCTCGTTCAATATATGCACTGGCGATCTGCCAGTTTGTTTATGGATTTTTGTATTTATTTATGATTATTGAGTTGTATAGAACGGGCATTGGTCATCACTGTGGCTATTTAACTCAAACCTTGCCAAAGGTCTTTTTTTTGCTTCGAAACCAGATATTTTTTTATGAAAGAAATTTTTTTTACTAATTTTGCTTCAATTGCTTTTTTTTGTTTTTTTTTATCGGATACGTACTCTCACAAGCACGACACTAAACTGCCTCGGACTCACTTGTACAATGGGGTCGCCCCAAATCAGCCTCATATTACACCACCACTTCAAAATCCCGCTTTCACATCAATTCATCACTTTATTTTCATATTTCTATATAATTTTACCTACGTTACTTCAAGAAGGATAAATGCATTTGTTGCTGCTCCAATGCACACTTAACGTGGCCACCGAGAGTTTACAAGGCCAAGCAACTAACTACTTGCCCCCCTCTGACGTCATTGTGTTTGGTTAACTTAATTTCGCGCTTTTAAAAATTTCATTTCATAATTCAAAAAGTTAAAATGCCTACTGCATGTGTTTGGATTTCCAAAAGAGAAAGAATTACTGCAAATATGGATACACGTAATAAAGCGAGATATGTTTACACCGACTAAATATTATGTAGTAAGTTTGATTTTTTTTTTATTATCAAAAGTCTGAATTACTTATTAATTATTTGATTAAAAAGTAGTGTTCCATTTTTTTAATTAGTTTTTTCGATGTCTTTAGTGTAGTATAGTTATCTTTTTTCTGTACTTTTGTAGATTAAATAAATGAAATAATAACGTCATATTTAATCAATATTTTCACAAAAAATATTAATTAAACAATGCTTTACTCAATGATAATATCGTTAATTCTTCGAGTTATACTGATTTTATTAACAAGAGTGTAGGGGCATTTTTCGTAATATGTACGAAATAGTTTTTAAAATTTAAATTGTGTGTTTTAAACGTTAGTTATCGTTCTTCCTTAGCTATCCTTTAACAAATAGATTTCATTAAAATACATAAATTGTTTTATGAACTTGATGTATTATTTGCAGGGCAACACTGAATGCTTTTCTTATATAAGATATTATAAAATGTACATGTATTTGTGTACGTACAGAGTGGCGGGCAGTGGTTGCTAGTGGCGGACATTGACGTAGTTTGTTACGTATGTTACGTTGTTACCATGTAAATAGAATTGACGCTAAGAAACGTTAAATTAAATTTAAAGTTATTTCAAAGTATTACGTAATTAAATAACAATATGACTCAGCAATTTCAAATTACTATAAAATATAATGACAAATAACTGAAAATACCCCCCTGATGAAATATGCCCCATTGACCCCTAAAGAGTGGGTTTATTGATTCGGGAATACGCCCATCAACTTACTCTGTGAATCTTACATAAGAATATTCTTTTATCTTGTATCTATATTCTCTAACATTTTTCTATAAGGGACAAACACACACACAAACACACACACAAACACAAAGATACAGACATTCAATTTTATATAGAAGATATATACATATATATATTCATTTATGTATACATATATATATATCCTTGATTATATTTACTTCAGTCGAAGTACTCATAAATCAAACGCTTTCTTAATGCTAACACTTGAGCTCTATGTGAGATATATATATATATATATATATATATATATATATATATATATTAGAATATTTTATTAAAGTTGTCCTTTATCTGGCAAACATTCATTTAGTAAAGAAGTGAAGGACATTAAATTTCTTGCCCCAATTTGTCAATTAACTATTGTTAAGAACTAGGTCTGTCTTAAAAGTAACTGCCCTTTATTTATTCCGTTTAATGTAGAAACGATAGGGTGGCGCCACTATATAAAGTGAAGGAAGACACCTTCATGAACATGTGTAAATTTTATTACCGCTTTCTTGCGCATTAGTCGCTGCTGAGTGAGGTGCTACACAACGTGTCTATCGGATTATCGATTCTATCAAGATGACTGAACGCGTTGAGCAAAGGTACTGCATCAATATTTGTCAAACGTTTGGTGATTCTCAAAGCAAATCAATTCATAAGATTAAGCAGCTATTTGAAGAATATGTGATAGGTGTAACTCAAATTTAGAAGTGGTTCAACCGATTACAAAAATGGTTGGCCCCAAACTGCTCGTAGTGCAGCTATTGTTAAGAGTCTGTGCAATTTGATGATGGAAGAACGTGGAAGAACGTCGTTCAACCGTGCAAAAGATCACCCAAGAAGTCGGAGTGAGTAAAGATACCGCACATGCAATTTTGCGTGGTGATTTGAACAAGCACGGAGTGGCTGCAAAAATTGTGCTCAAGTTGTTTTCGCAGGAACAAAAGGGCCTCTGTTTCCAAGTTGCACAGGACTTTCTGGAAACCGCCAATATTGATCCTGGGTTTCTGAACACGGTAATAACTGGAGATGAGGCTTGGGTGTACGGTTACGACACAGAAACCAAAATACAATCGTCACATTAAAGGCATCCCGTAGCTTCCAAGGCAAAAAAAGCGCAACAGGTGCGAAGCGAAACCAATGGTGATGCTGACTGTATTCTTTTAATATGCGTGGAATTGTGCATTACGAATACGAAGTAGAAGAACAAACAGTGACAAAGGAGTACTATCAAGATGTCCTCTGGCGTCTCCGTGACGCAGTTCGGCGCAAAAGAACACCCACGTGAACAGTGAAAAGCTAGTAACTGCATCATGTTAAAAATGTAGGATAATCGAACCCAAATTAGAGAAGTGTAATGTATTGATAAGGATTTTATTGACCTGAGCAAAATCCATTTTGTCCTAATTTTTTAGAGAAGCCATGGTGGGCGATCTATACGACCGAAGGAAGTGTACTTGAGATGTTAAAATCAACACTTTTACAAACTTACTGATACACTCACCGAGAAGGGATTACGCGCTTAACCAGCAATATACCCCGCCCCGTCCTGCACCTGGCTTAACGCAGATGATACAACATAAAAGAGCCATGCGTCACGGCCTAAGAAGACAAAAATAGCATTTGATATCCGACTCATCATCGTCAACACTGACGCATACATACACACTCCGCTGAGGCGCAGCAACAGCGGAGAGACAAAAACACTCAGCGACAAACCGCCGAGAGGGAAGCATCTATTGAGTCGCCTATAGATATCTGTCGATGTAGAAACTGAGAACCGGGAACAGGTCGTCGCGAGTATGTCTCTAAGCCTCACCATGAAACAAAAGCCTTCGATATTATTTCTTCTTCAAGGACTCTGCCGCTAAGTATAAACCTCGAGGAGCCTACGTCCCCGCACATCTATCGTAATTGATCCAATATTTATTGGCCAAACATGAAATTCTAGTCGTTTGTCAACCTCTTTACTCACCAGACATGACACCTTGCGACTTCTGGTTGTTTCGAAAATCGAAGACGCCACTGAAAGGTACCCGTTTTGAGACTAGAGAAGAAAGAATGCGGAACACGATGGAGAAGATGAACACCATTCCAAAAGAAGACTTCCAGACGTGTGTCCGGCAGTTGATGGATCGGTGATCTAAGTGTGTGCAAGCACAAGGGGCATACTTTGAAGGAGATGAGGATCTCAACTCCGTCAGGTAATTGAAATAAATTGTCTTACATAAGGTCGGATACATTTTAGAGAGACGCTGTATATATTTATTGTGGTCTCTTGGTCCTACCGGATTCAAAAACAAGAATTTATTTTGTCTGGTGGAGTACCCAGCTAAGTGCTCTTACTTGAGGTAACATTACTTGGAAAAGGTGAACAATTTCTCGTATTAAACACGTGTATAGCCGCGTCGAAGAGATCTTACATAGGCTTCGAATACTATGTTATTTTGAATATTTGGTCAGGGTTTACATGTTGGAGGAAGTATCACCATGTGAGGTTGTCCTGGCAAACCTTGTACAGAGAGACCGAAGATACTAGAGGATGATGTCTAGTAGGTAATTCAAACAAATATATATATATATATATATATATATATGTGTGTGTGTGTGTGTGTGGGGGTGTGTGTGTGTGTGTGTGTGTGTGTCTGTGTCTGTGTGTATGTGTGTCTGTGTCTGTGTCTGTGTGTATGTGTGTCTGTGTCTGTGTGTGTAGGGATGTTGCTGTGTTGCGTGAAATTATTTAATGTTGACTTGCAATAGAGTTAAACATCGTATTCATAAATATGTATGCCTTTATACAATTCTATGGGTTCCTGTGTAGATGATAATATTGGCGGCCATGTTTGTTCGTATCTAAGTTTCGAAAACCGCTTCGTTTTTAGAACGTATATGAAAGGAACAAAAGCTGACAAAGAACGAAAAGAAACCTTGACACGAAAGGAAGCAACAAATAAAGCAGTCAAAAAGCAAGTAATATGGTGCATACCGCATGCCCATTCAGAAATGTAATTCTGTGGCTTCAGGTCCTTACTGAACAAGGAAGTCGCAAGAAGAAAAATTAACGCGAACATTTCGAACATGCGTCCATGAAAGTTGAAACGTTAGAGAGGGAACATGCAATTTCAAATTAAAGGACGATAGACCAAATAAAATACTATTTAAAACGTGACAGACGAATGAAAATTATATTTTTATATTAAGCATGCTATATTAAATGTAATTATATTTCAAATTTAAGGGGGGGCAACAAACGATTTTCTATCATTAATTACGATGACAAAACAAGGAAAATGCGATTTTAAACTTAAACTTAATAACCCGATGAAAATGATATTTTTATTTTGAGCGTGAAATAAAAAAATAAAATTATATTTCGAAGTAAAACTTGTTATACCATAAATAAATATTTTAACTCTTCGTTTGACAAACTACAAAATAATATTCGAACACTCAGCGTAAACGTGACATACTAACTAAAGACTATTTCAAATTTAAATCTCGATTTATAGAGATGTTTGGACTCATTTATAACGACACGAGTTCATTTAATCTCCGTGTCTAATGATGATAATTATATTTCAAACTTAAGCCTGACAGACTAACAAAAAGATTATTTCAAATTCAAACGTGACAGATCAGTTGATTAAAATTCATAAATTCTATTTGGAGGTGAAATGAGACAGACCAATGTTATTTTTTACATAAGACAAACAGAAGAAAGAAAATGATATTCACGCTTAAGCGTGACGGATCAACTTATAGATATGATTAATTGGGCGTATCATAATTAAGTTACGTCCATTTAATTCATTCGAATTGCGATTAAAATTCTATTCCAAACAGAATTGTGACTGACCGACCAAGGCACGACCCAACTGATCGATATTCAAAAACTTATCTAAAATAAACATGTACATCAAACATATACATAGATGCGTGCTTTCTTTTGAATTCACCGGAAATGTCAATGAGCAAAATGTCAGCAAATAACAGTCACGTGCATTTGAATAAATAATATGGAAATACAAGTTCTATTAAATAAAAAAACATTTTATTTTAGATATTAAATTATAGATATTCGTTATTTCAATATTTGTCTAATCATTATATTTTTTTAATAACTTATATATATTTAATCAAGGATGATTTAACAAAATATACAAATGTTGAATATTGATAAGTTTATTTAATTTTTTTAAAGTTTGCTTGATATCAGGTTTTCTAGTTATTAATAAGAGATAAAAAATTACAGAAGGATCATTGTTATTCTGGTTGAGAAGAATCTTCATGATATTCGATTGAAAAGTAAAGAGTCAAATAAATATCAACCCTAACTGGATTTGATCAACTGTTAAACGTCAGCTGAGCTGTTGTGAGATAGAACTAGATACTTGTTTAATGCAATGACGAATCAACAGATATATAAGAATATATATCGAAATGCATGAGGAGTGATTTGAATTAAGAAATTAGAAATCACAGCCAAGTATTAAAAATCTTCATGCAAACAGAGAGAACATAGTCCAAATTTCATTAAAATGTTCTCCAGGACGTTAAGATGGGACAGCGAGCTTATAGGACTTACAACCGTAAACAATGTACTCGTGTACACGCAGACACATACTCGTACCCTCATAATGCTGACTGCGTTTGATACGCTATGTCCATTCCATAACTAAGTGGTTGTGTCCTCAGTTATATCTATCATAGGTACATGTGATCAAGGGCGATAACCATTTGTCGTACTCGGGAAAGTTTTAAAGCGATACATAAATAGGTACAACATCGACATAGATAATCCGATCGAATTATGTGTAGTCAGATATAAATTTTAAAAAACCGAACTTTGCCAGGTGTAAGTTTGAATATCATTATATCTTATTTTAATCTTAGTATGATGAGATAAAGTGGTGAAAAACTGTTTTGTTCGGGAATTAATTTTATTCGTCCTAGCACGGACATTTATCTAATATATATATATATATATATATATATATATATATATATATATATATATATTGATTTGCCAAACTCCCCCAAGGGATTAACGGGAAGTTTATCATGTTTGACATAGATGCGTATTACCCATCAATTTCACCCACACTTCTAGACAAAGCTCTTGATATGGCTCGAATAGAAACGAATATAACTAGACTTGAAATAGACATCATAAAACTAGCTAGAAGAACTCTGATATTGTATAATAACAAACTATGGACTAGAAAAGATAGGGAAAATAACTCCGACATTACTATGGAACACCGGACTCTGCGCAGGCAACGGATTTTGTAGGAGTTTACATCCTGAAGGATTTCACAAAAGACTTACCGCAATTAAGGGGCGGTTTATACAGAGGTGACGCACTATTCTTCGTAAACTCTGGCAATAGAAGGTAAGAGAATACCAAAAAGGATATACATAACCTTTTTTTAAATGTTGGAGCTTAAGGTAACAATAGACAAACACCATAATATTGTTAATTTCATAAACCCAACCTAACTCTCTATTATGTAGATTTTAATTCTAACCACCCGGGAACCATCAAGAAAGTCATAATCCCTAGTATCTCTAAGAAAATATCAAAACTATAATCTAACGAGTCACTATTCAATAAGAATAAAAAATATTATAACGAAGACAGATCTGGATATACTGAGTAAATAAACTACATAAAAGTAAGCTCGGTGAAACACAATGAGAATTCTAGGGCACATAGGAATGCACCTCACATAATATCATACAACATGGCTATAGGAAATTCCAGAAAAATCAATAGGATCATAAATACTAATAATACACGGGATACTGCACCAAATGCTACACTTAACACTAGGAGATCAACAAACCCACCATGTGTAGAAAATATCACTAATACGAAAAACAGACGTAGAAATTCACTCTGGTTCCATCCTCCTTATGGCTTAAGCATTCTCACTAGAATATCTAAATAATTTTACCAAATTATCGAGATAAATTTTCCTAGGAATAGTAGATTAAGCAAAGTTATAAATAAAAATACAGTAAAGCTTTCCTTTTCAACATCGATAAACTTAACATCAACTATAGTAAGTTCAAATAACACAAAAATCAAAAATAATAGTAACTTAGATACTAGTAACGTCCAGAACCAGAATAACAGTTCCCAATTTAACTGTAGAAATGTCAATGAGTGCCCGTTAGAGGGAAGATGTTTAACTTCAGATATAGTGAGTAAGTGTAACGTCATAGAGAAAAACAGAATTAGAACATACATTGGGTCGACGGGCTGTAGTTTCAAGGACAGATTTAGAAACCATATACACTCTTTAAAATAACCTAAAACAAATTCAAAGAAGGTCCCTACGACTTTAGCTAAACTAGTTAGATAACTAAACAGTAAAAATATACAATACAGCCGTAAATGGTCATGGTAGACCAGGGAAATATAGCCACAACAAATCTAAGAGATGTAACCTCTGTATTCTCGAATCCTACAATATAGTTATGTCTAAAGAAAATTTATTAAGTAAAAGACAGGAAGTGATTCAGAACTGTCTACACATAACCGCATATATCCTATCCCGTTACGGACCCATATAAAATACCTGTGGCAGTAACTCTTTCATCAACATGAATATGAAAGTATCTTAGGTATAGAAATAATCATAAGACTATCTTGGCAATAGAAACCATAAACCTAATAGTAGATGATGGAGTACTAATACCTCAATATAAAACATTTAGATATAGAACACATCACTCATAACTAAAATGACCGAAGCGACTAAGCTTAAACCTAGCCTATAATGAAATTGTAAGAGGGCCAGATCATGAGAGCATTAGCAGAAATTTGTTTTCATTTTAGTTTCCATCTGTACTAATTAGTGAAGAAATTGTAACTAGTAAATAAGATCATTTTGGGAAGGAGTAAAAACTAATAATGCAATAATCATTTAAAATATAATGCAAAACAAATGTTCAATAGGAACAAATAAAAAATTAAATTAAATTAAAATAAATAAATAAATAAATAAAATGTCTATATGTATATGTGTGCGTATATATATATGTATATATATATATGTGTGTGTGTGTGTGTGTGTGAGAGTGCATGTATGTATATATATGTGGAGGGTTCGGATGCGGAGCGTGATAGATCCAATTCGTTTAAATTGAGACCTTAAACAATAAAAACACAAATATATTAAATCTAGACTTCAGATGAAAGCTGATTTTAATGAAAATCAAAGGAAACAATTTGGTATCATATGATGTAACACATGATTTTAGGGTGTCGCCAAGTGTTGAAATACAACTATTTTTGTAGGGACAGATTCGCGATTTTGAAAATGGCGTTTTTCTTTCGAATCTCTTCGTGTGTATATATATATATATATATATATATATATATATATATATATTAATAGACATATAATAAATAAAAGAATGCACACAACCTAATATTAAATAGAGGCATACAATTAAAGTGGGACCTGATATTGACATTGGTGCTTGTCGGTATTTACATGATAATGAGTGTTAAATTTGAAACGTAATCACAATTTACTTTAAGTATAAATGTCCTTAAAAGTACTTTTCAATCCTCATGATACTTTAAAATGAGGTATTTACACATTTAGTTTCGCATTTAACAGTAACTTTCTACTTAAGTGAAGAATTCTGGGTATTAAAGCTTATCTTAGTATTGACTGAAACGATTTATAAATAAGTACTAAACATCTTTCACAAAAACACGGAAGTATAACAATCTTAATAGTTGCTATGAAACTAGCTCATAACTGTTGAAAGAGTTTCGTATCCAAATGACCTTAATAGGCATCTGAAAGCTAATTGATGTAACTTTAGTAAGTAAAAAAATACCCTCAACTGAATTATAGAACTTATTAACTATTTTAAGAAATATTACTGAATTAAAATTTATAAATGTTTTAGAATGTACTAGCTTTGAACGAAAATTAGAAATGGCGTATTAGTGGGATCCTTCACGTGTGAGTTTGCTCTTTTTCTTTGTTTTTGTTTGGTTTCACCCAAAAATGAACTACTGTATAGTGTAAGTTATTTCAAGACACTTTGATCCAAGAGCTTTTACTCTTTGTAAATGTTTTTAAGATGATTCTGTAATTTTGCAGAGACGATATTGACATAAAAACGTTGTTTGGCACAAGACAAATGAAACGGACCGTATAAAATATATTTCACAGAAATGTTATGTTTTTTTGAAATGTGAAAAAATAAAATTAATAAAATAACCATGGTTATTGGAATATAATATAAACGGACTTATATATATATATATATATATATATATATATATATATATATAAATTATATATATATATGTATATATATACATATATATATATATATATATATATATATATATATAGAGAGAGAGAGAGAGAGAGAGAGAGAGAGAGTAAGATAATACTATAAAAATATAAATAATATATTTAATCAGTAGACAGTGAGGATAAAAACGAAGCTCGATATAGTGTATAGAGCAATAATATTAATTTAATTACATAATAAAATGAGAAATTAATCAGATTTTATAAAGGTACACTATATATACATAAATATATATATTAAGAAGTAGAAATTTGTCGTGACATTGCTCGCTCATTTAATCCGATCTCCATGGTCATCGATAAAATTTATATTTTAAATTTAACCGGAGCAAATAAATAGATAATAAATCAATACACCGTTAATGTGATTTTAAAATAGCTGTAATTAATCGGCGTTTTCATGTAGTCTTCTTACTTATATTTATGTTTTAATTCTTTTTATTTTAATTATACTGTACTTTTACCAAATTATTAGCATTTTCCAAAAAGAATTTGAAAATGTAATTATGGCCTGGTAATTAAATTTTGAATTGGATATGTCTAACTCTTTTTGTTCAGTTAATGCTGTTTTGCCTTAAATTATGTTATGTAAATGGCTTTTCAAATTGGCAATAATTAATACATGAGGATTTCCTAAAGATTTGAAGCCAGTTAAAATGGTTGTATATTCGACAGTGTTTATGCTTTCAAATTATTTTCAAATATCGACGGGTCACAAAAGAAACCCCTATTTTTCTTTTCTTTTTTCTTTTGTTATTTACACAGTTCAATTCCTACAGTCTTGAGTGTTAAGAGAGAAGCAGTTACTGCAAGAGGTGGGTTCAAGGAGAGATAGAGAGGGAAAAGGTGAGTAAGAGAGAGAGTTTATTTGAATAAGGATGTTATACACATTTTAAACTCTTATTCAGAAACTTGGGCAATATCGGGTAACCCTACCAGGAGGAATATAAATAGTGATGTTGCACGATTAGTGTAATCGATCAGCCTTGGCGAGTATTAATCGTAATGGATCTATTGTGTTTTCTTATCCATTAATACCGTTGTGAAAGTCTGAATGTCTCCGGATATGAGTAAAATATCAACATGTGTTCAATTAATTGCATACTATGTATTGTATTAAATACCTATTGTTGTATTAAGCATTAAATAATCACTAAACGACCTATAAGTGTGTTTTGAAATTCATTATTGAAAATGGAATATTTAAAAGGATTACAAAATGCAGCAAAAATTGGCGCGGTCTCTTTTCCGAAATCTAGCACAATATATCTATGTCGGGCGGAATTTAACGGTTGGGCCTAAATAACCTTTAAGCTGATAAATAATAACACTTTTTGTCTGACTAGAGAATGTTCATTAGTTTTGCGTTCTTAGCAATGTAATTACGTACTTCGCTATCGTTTCTTTTTAATCAGAAATTACTCTGTCAGACTCAGACAATCTATTAAAGATTTTTAACTATTCACTTAAAAATCCTAATCAACAAGCACCATAATTTATATTGTTAGGTAAAGAAGTGTCTTCCGTACATCTGACTCATATTTTAGTAAAGAGCTGGCGCTTTTACGTCTAATTATTTATGCTTTTTGTTGCCCAACCAGAATTTTTTTTTAATTAATTGACGTGTAGGTACAGCTACTTTAAACAAAAAAGAAAAAACTCGTTTTGTAAGCAAAATTACTACACATATAATTGGACTTCATTACAAACAGTTGAACATGTGATCTTACAGAGAAATTGGCGAGATTGCATATTTGATCTTAGCAAAGGCCGATGAGTTGGAATTAACTCACGGTTACTGAGATTTTAAAAAATTTCGGCATTTGATCTGCGTGTCTAACGAGGTAAATAGTACTTCGAACTCAAATGTGACAAACCTACAAGACGGCTATTTTAAACTTAACTGACCGACCGACCGACCAACCGACTGAGTATGTAACAGTTATTTAATGTTTAAGATGTGTCGTTATTTCACACTGAAGCGGGACAGATAAACTAACTTAAAGATGGCTACAGTCGGTTATAGTAATGATATTACGCATCTGAAGGAAGACATGCCCATTAAAACCGCTAACAAACCAGACTAGCAACATAATCCTACCTCTTCACTGTAGAGGTCCCAGATGCTGGATAATTTTCTATTCTAATAGCGTCTTCTTTCGGACGCTTGCCTTTCGAATTCTTTCCCTGCTCTTTGTTTCCCTGGAATTTTAATATAATGTAAACAGACATTTTGCTGCACAAGTCAACACTTAAAATGCTCACTATAATTATGTCCTCAAACTATAGTTGCCCATAAAATCTCAGAAGAAATGAATTTTGATAAGGGATAATTAAATTTGAAAGAATGTGATTATCAGCGATGGAAATATTGTGACAGACAAACCTCTTTTCAAGATGCTTGGATGCACCTAAGAGGTAAATGTCATGAAACTCTTAGAAAAAAAATTAAATATAGAAAACACAATTATCTTCGTTTTACCTTTGTTACTTAGGGGAATCTTTTTGCTGCCTTTGCCACAGTTTAATTCTGATTTATTTCGGTATTTCAGGTTCTCGGGGGCAGTTAAACCCCCGTAGACATAAGCGGAAACTAAGCGTTAGGAAAATAAATGAAAATTATTCGCAATTAGATCTTAGGCATTGCAAAGATATCGATGAGAGTAAAATATCTAAAAATACTGGATTCTTCTCGGAAGGCAACATGTGAATGTATACTCCATCCCCTTTTTCTAGTTTTAAATTAAACCTCTTAATGGTATTGAACCGGGAAGGTTGACTAGGTGTCGAGTTGATCACAGTCTTCAATCGAAACTGTTCGCGGCAATTAGGGAGTTCAAATGCAATGTCAGTTAAAGGCCTAGAGGTCAAAAGAAATCCTCTAATCATAACGGACAACGCTCTTTAGCCAAGATTACCTCTTCTTCGGGACTTTAGACAAGAAAAGAAATTAATCGGGATCGTCTTCGTATACGGGTTCTGCTCGCTTCCAGTGATAAAAAGATAGAAATTATTAAATCAGTTTCCTTTTCCGAGTGCATAACTTCCATTCTATCTATAACATGGAAGGTTTACTATAATATGAAAAGCTACTGTTTTCCACATAAGAAAATATGTAATCTGTTTATTAAGCGACTAGTATCACTGAATTATATCAATGTTATGTATTAAGGCATATACATATAATGCTTCAATGCAATGGTTGCAAAGTAAAAATAGGATGATTTCTTAGAATGAGACATTTTAAGAAATCATCCCATTTCAACTTTTTAATACAATGTTTTTTTGGAGAGATATAGTCCGTCAGTCGGTTAGTCGCATTTCTAGTTGAAATAGCATTTCCATAAGTAAACGTGCGGATTGAATGGACGCATCTTATTTGAAATTCTTCCGAGACCTTACATATAATGATCTTTCCGTCGAACTGTCAGTCACGCGTAATTTTCAAATAGAATGTGTCCTAGTCTGCCACAATTAAGTTTGTTAAGTAGTTCTAGACAACCCGTTACAAGTTATACCAGTATTTGTTATATATATATTATGACATATTTATTAAAAGTATTTGGAAGTTTCTCACATTTATGAAAAAAAATGGAATTTCCAAGAATGTATTAAAACATTTTGGCATTTCTAAATATTTATGAACACGTTTTGAAATATCAAAACATTTGTGAAAACAATTTGGAATTTCAAAAAGGTGTTCATAAATATGTAATAATATATATATATATATATATAAATGTTATTAGAAGAATAGTTAAACTATTATTAATTTCATAATTCTATTCGAAATATGTTTAGAGAAGAATTTGAACGTTAGACTCTAAGGTAAGTTTTATTTGCCATATCAATCGGTGGTTGAAGAGGTTTCCCGTAGGTGTTGAAGAAAAAAAGGTTTCTCTAAGAAGCATTCAATGTTACCATCTATTTAAGACCCCATTCTACTACGGACTGGAGGCCACTTTCTCAGAATTCAGCCATTCCCTCAGATATATGCGCGTCCGTTTTACCTACATGACGAGAGTAGAGCGTGGTGTTGTTTTCAAATATGCCAATGTCAGACACAATCTCATCAGGGGGGTCGTTATTTATGAAAAATAGTTTAATTTTAAAAACGTTTAGTTTTGTATGAGTTGGAGTTTTATAAAAATAGAAAAATGTATATATTTATTTACTAAACCTCAAAGCAAAATGTATAATTAAACAAAACAAACAAATATTGAAAATGAAAACATTCTATTAAAATTATCTTTTTAAATATCAGATGTGTTACTTTTCAACGTGTAATAAGAGATGAAAACGGAAGCTTAAAGTAAAAAATCGGTTAAGAAAAAAATGTCATTTTGGTTGTTGCTCATTTCGGAAGGGGCTCAAAGTCATGTCATCCAAAAACGGTTTCATGATGTTACAAATGTTTACCTTTGTCTATTGAATTTTGTCTTTAATATTTATCGTATTGCTCTCTTTGATTGCAATATACATTAGTTGCTAAACGTTGAAGTGCCTATAATAATAGTAAACGCGTGTATAGTGAATAAACATTTTTTAAAGTATGAATGTCCCTTCCCCTTTACACATTATCTATACAACTATACTTATACGTGATATCTATATAACTAGTCTTATACGTGTGATCTTTTTACGGCATATTTTACATTGCTTTTCACAACATAAAAATCTCGTGTCGATCGATAAATATCAGTGGAAGCCATTTTGATTTACATTCCTGTCACATAAAATTAAATTCGCATAAAAGTATTTCACTTTTCACATATTTTCCCCGCCTTTTTATCGATCGATTTTTCATAAATAAAACTGATTGTAATAAAAACTGTCAGCCAAAATTTTATATAAAATCTTACTACTTTTAGATTCACATTGTATCTGTAGTTTCCAAAGCCTACAAAATGATATGTGTGTTATATACTAGCTCATCCGACCAGACGTTGCTCCTGATTACCTCATTGCAGTGACTAATCTCCTGCTCAGGATTTTTTGTACAAATCTGTTCCTATTGTAATAATAATTCTGGTATTACTCGTGTATGCCTGTAACCAAAAACAATGATGAAAATCAGGAAATAATTTGTAACAAAAACAAATAAATAGAAGAAAAATAAACTGCATTGAGGAAAGCCATTTAACTGAAATAATTTTATGAAAAAATAAAATATAAAACTGTATATTCAATGAAAAAAGAAGCAAAACCTGAAAGCAAGCAGAATCCCTATCAACGCTAGCTTGATACAATCTTATTGGACCATCAGAAATTGTTTATCTTAACCTGTATGTGTTACTAAGAACACACAAATTGTAATATCCAACATCCAATGTTTTAGTTTTGTCAAGAATGATGAATTGTAGAGTGACAGAAAGAAAAGAGGGAAACGCACTTGAACTTCTTTAACCGTAATTTTGGGTGATGAAATAACAAGAAGACAAAATAAACGGAGACGATGTAGCCATAATTCGAGAATATTAAAAGTGAATTACGCCTTTGTATTGAACGTGAAAAATTCTACCAAACCAGAATGAAGTGGACCTTTCGATAACTATTAACTAACTAATTAAATAACTGTTTTTTTTCTTTATGAATATGCGATTAAACTATTTAGCTGTTGTAACGTATTTTGTAGTAAGATAATTTCAATCAAACTTATTAATTGAAAATTCAGGTTGAAATCTTGTGAATATAAAAGTGACGAATTAAATGACCTTTCATAGGGAAACCGATATAATCCTGAATGTGTCTGGTTGCGATTTACGGAATACACCGAAAATGGCCGAATAACTTTACGATTTGAAAGCCGCAAAAAAAATGTAAAAAAGCAGACGATACTGAAACATACAATTTCAACAAAAGCAAAAAGAAATGCAACTTTTTCGTTTAGTTAGGGTTAGGGTTACGGATAGATTAAGGTACTTTTAAGGGTAGGTTATGGTAAGTTTTAAGTGTAGGTTATGGTAAGTTTTAAGGGTAGGTTATGGTAAGTTTTAAGGGTAGGTTATGGTAACTTTTAAGTGTAGCTCAGTGCAAAAATTTAGTTAGAAAAACTTTCCCCACAAAATTAGAAAAGAAAGGAAATAAGTTGATTTACTATACGGTTTGAGCAAATGTATTGAGCCCATTCTTAAAACGGAGGGGTCAGTGACCTTAAAGTAAAGGTAACGGCCTTACCATTTCCGGTCTGTTCTGTGAATCAGGATTAAAAAACATGTAGATCCATTTTCGCAGATGTACAGTATTAATTAAGAGTTAGTTTAATAACAAAATACTATAATCTTGACTTTGTAAGTTGTTGTGTTATGTTAAAAGGTAATCTGATACCCTATACGGGCATTGAAACGTAGTTTTCTAAGCGATAGGTGTGGATATTCACAACTGTACTACCGAGGGTCAATGATAATAACTTAAAATTTTGTAAGAAGCCTATAAGAGTTAATAAGCAAGAATAAAAGTGTGTGTGAGAGATAGAGTTTAAGGAAAAAGACATAGAAATACGGAAAATATGACAGTATACTAATTTGGTCTGAGCGTTTAGCAATGTAAATATCCTATTTCAAACTGGAGACGAACGGAAAACTAGATTTAAAAAAAAAATGCGTAAAGCTTTAGTATGTTAATTTTTTTCAGAAAATCCGTAATTATGTCAGATTGAAGGACAAGTAGAAAAATAGTAGCGGTATTGTAGATGAAAACCATCAGCTAAATCACTACCAATAAAAAAGAGATTCTACATTTCCTAAGCGATTACGTGTGAACATTCTGAAAAACGTTGGGATGAAAAACAACAAAAATATTATTTTAGAATTTATAATAGGTAAACAGCTTAACTTACTTCTCTATCAGATAACGTTTGAACGACATGTAACCGTTTAAGTTTAGTCTATTTTATTGAAGGGGTGGTACCACTCAAACTTAGGGTTAGTGGTAGGGTTAACGTACGGTTTTATGAGAGTAGTATAGGGAAGGGGCTTTTTATCTAGACTTAGTAA
Organism: Sepiola atlantica; assembly: GCA_963556195.1. Taxonomy (NCBI): domain Eukaryota; kingdom Metazoa; phylum Mollusca; class Cephalopoda; order Sepiida; family Sepiolidae; genus Sepiola; species Sepiola atlantica. The sequence continues at coordinate 24,750,435 of OY744530.1, forward strand.
AACCAGGTACAACTTAAAAATGTATAATTGACTGAAATGTTAATGTAGTTTAATTGCCAACCCAGACTTAGGGTGTTTGTTTGTTTTAATGAAAACTATTTTTCTGATAAAAAATGTTAATTATTTATTTGCTTTTATTTTAGAAAATAACAAACGGCAAACAAAAGAAAAAAAAACAAAAGCAAACAAAAATGCACTTATAATAATAAGCTTAAGTCTGAGATGGCCACAAAGTTCATGATGACGATAGGAAAAAGAAAAAAAAAGAAAAGAGTTAAATAAATAGAAAAGTATAAAAAGTGTGTCTAACTTTCTTTTAAAGCTTATTTCTATATACATCCGTTGTCAAATTACGTTTTCATCTCCCCTCTCTATGACTACCCCTCTCTTTCTCTCTCTCTTTCTCTCTCTCTCTCTCTCTTTCTCTATCTCTCTCTCTCTCTCTCTCTCTGTATATATATATATATATATATATATGTATATATATATATATATATATATATATATTTGTCAACTTTTTTAATTTTATAGCAAAATGACAACAGAATAATAAGATATAGTAATGATAAAGAAATAGAGTTATCAGCTTGACATTATTTAGACTTAGTTTCAGTTGTGTTTTAAAAAAAAACTGCCGCTTATAATGAAGGACAGAATTATATGTTATCCCATGTACTCATATGATTCTAATTAAATCTGATGTTATAACGTGTGCAGTATCTGTCTTTTAGCTTGGAAATACACACATAGAAACCAAGAATGACGAATTTCCTGTATATAATAGAAAGACATTTTTGGAAAAGACTTTTATTACTTAGACATTACGACAATTTGATAAGAATTAATTTCGATAATAATAAATGCTAATACGGTATAACTTGTGAGGCAGTAGCAGATGAAAATTTTACAAAAAATGTAAATGCTTCATAAAAGAAAGTAGAAGTCGTACAAAAATCGAAATACGTAGAGACTGTATGACAAAGTTTTACAGTGTGATTCAATCAAGAAATGCATTTCAATACCAATGTGTTCTGATTTATATTCAGTTAAAGTCTAAAAGAAAGAGAGCTGATAAATAGACATAATATTCGATTGGTTTAACCAGATCACATATTAAGTAGCAGAGTTTCTTTTAGGTGGTTGGTTAGTCATTACCATTGGGTTGAGTCAACGTTGGCATAAGGATGGTTGAATGTGGAAGTCATGTCATATTTGTCATCTAGTAAGGACATTTTAATTGGTACTCTAGAGAACTTATGAAGCCATGTTAATCTATGGGCATCACTACATCTACAGTTATTGTAGTTAATAGAATAACAAAATTAAATGTAGTTACATGTAAATTCCACAACGAAGAACACATAAAAATACTCGACACTATTGATGTAAACATTGATTTTTTTCATTACCAGCGAACATGTTAATAGAAATATTCCATAGCTGTTGTAGAGGCTATAATGATGCTGGACTCGTTGGCGGTATCGGATGTATTAAAGAAAACCGTTTCCTTCACATGATTCGGTTATTATAAATTAAAAACAAACTAACACACCTAGGATGAACTCCGAATGAATTCAAAGAATAACAAGAATCACTAAATCTACTGACATCTTACTGTATTCCATAATCTACGTATATAGTCAAGTTATATATATATATATATATATATGTATATATATATATATATATATATATTAGTACTTCATATATATATGTATATATATATATATATATATATATATATATATATTAGTACTTAATGTATCCACATAAAATATTATAAGGAGATATAATTTTTTATGTCAGTTTTCAGTATTTACTTCAACAGTGCTCGATACGTAAGTAGAGCTAGGTAGTAAGCAATGAAAATATATATGGCAATCAAGCTACACAGAGGCTCCCGTGTTTCATCCCCGGGGAGAATTGTCAGGCTAAATGCATGGAGTTATTTTTGTCAGGTGTTTTTATATACATGGCTTGCTAGTTAACCAATCAGATTCTTTGTTGTTCCCTAAGCCGGACGATTCCCCCCGAGGATGAAACACGGGAGCCTCTGTGTAGCTTGAGTGCCATATATATTTTCATTGCTTACTACCTAGCTCTACTTACGTATCGAGCACTGTTGAAGTAAAGGGAAGCCCAACGATTGGCTGAGGGAACAACAAAGAATCTGATTCATTAACTAGCAAGCCATGTATATAAAAACACCTGACAAAAATAACTCCATGCATTTAGCCTGACGATTCCCCCCCGTGGATAAAACACGGGAGCCTCTGTGTAGCTTGATTGCCATATATATTTTCATTGCTTACTACTATATATATATATATATATATATATATCAGGTTGGAAAACAGTAATGTCGTTTTTGTCCAACACATTTATTTTATGTGAAACATTCACATTATGGCATTTCTATTTTTTACAATAATTTCCCTCATTTTCTTTGCTTTCTGTCCAATGATCAACTAGCTTCTAGATGCCTTCTTCAAAATATTTCTCTGATTTTTTAGAGAAAAACAAATTCAGGTAATTTTTGAGTTTGTCGTCATTGTCATATTTTTGTTGTTTATGTGATGCTGCAACGATAGGATAAAATGGTAGTCGGATGGAGCAATGTCAGGTGAATAAGGCGGATAAGGCTGTGTGAGATTTCGCGTTATTATGCTGGAGCACTACATCCTTTTTATTGAGTAATGCTGGTCGTTTTTTTATAGATCATCCAGATGCGAACAATATTTTACTGCTGTAATTTTTTTATTAGGCTCTAGTAACTCATAATAAATCAGTCCTCTCATGTCCCCCCTAAAAAGAGCACAACCTTCTTTGGGTGTAGTCTTTGTTTTGGAACAGGCTGTGGACTTTGGTTTCGGTTAACCATTATCTTTTGCGTTGGGTATTCTTGTAAAGAACCCATTTTTCATCTTCAGTCAATTCTTTGCAAAACTGGTTCTCGATGATCTCTGGAAAGCAAAGATGTGTAAACAGTCAATCTTTGATTTCGTTGAGCGTCGTTCAAATCATGGGGAATTTTAAAACAGCATTTTCGTTTATCTGTCACATATAAGTTTGAAAAAGCATTTTCGTTCATCTGTAACAGTTAAATTTAAAATAACATGTTCGTACATCTGTCGCAGTTAAGTTAAAAATAGCATTTTGTTCATCTGTCATAGTTAAGTTTAAAATAGCATTTTCGTTCATCTGTAACAGTTAAGTTTTAAATAGAATTTTCGTTCATCCTTCACATTAAGTTTAAAATAGCATTTTCGTTAATCTGTCACAGTAAAGTTTGAAATAGAATTTTCGTGGATCTGTCACAATTAAGTTTGACATAGTATTTCGTTCATCTGTCACAGTTATGATATATATATATATCATCATGGACTCTCCCGTCGATTTCGATGTATGAGGTCTTGACAACTTAAAATTTGTTTAGTCTACGATGGATGTAGCATGCTTACATTTACTCAATCGTAAATGGCATTTGAGTCCTGCGAGAGATTTGCAAACCAGCCCACAATGGATGCAAGAAGGAAGATCTTGAGAAAAATCGGCTGGGATACTTGTAGATGTTTTTGTTCTTTCGCGTCTTTCGCGCTGTTGATCAATGGATGTTACAGAGAACCACCTGATGCCCCTCTGGCAATCAGATCGCCATTCCTTCCGTCGAGAAGTAAGCTATTCAAAATCACGATAAGCAATATTGATAGATGTCAAATTCATCTTCAACTTGTCCTTAAAGCGAAGCAGCGGTCGACCCACATTTCGCCTTCCACTGTTGAGCTAGCCGTACATCAGCTGTGGTATTTTATCATCTTCCATACGTAAGACATGTCCTGCCCAACGCAGTTTTGATTGTATCAAACAGCTTTCAATTCCGCTAATACCGCAACATGTAAATAGGTCCGCATTAGACATCCGATTTCTTAGGATGACACCACAAATCGTTCTAAGGCAATTCTTGTGAAAGACATCAAGCTTCTGAATGTGGCTGCGATAGACTGTCCATGATTCCGATCTATAAAGTAGTGATGTTAGCACAACTGCTCTATACACACGTACTTTTGTTCTCAAACTTATCCCCCTGTCCTTCCATAACCGATCACGCAGTTTTTCAAAGGCAGTGGTTGCTTTCGCAATTCGGTTAAAGATTTCGTCATCAAGGGAGGCACTCCAATTTATCTTACTCCCAAGATAAGTGAAGTGTTTCAGATATTTCAGATCTTTACTGTCCACTTGGATTGGGATATCTGGAAAACAGTGTACTGGTGGTCGTTGCTTTACTGGTGGCCGTTGCTTCACACCCTGAACTTGTTTAGGCATGAGGCGAGGTTGGTGAATCACTTCTGTTTAATTGATGCTGATTGTCAGACCAAAAGCCTTGCAAGCAGCTGAAAACCTGTCCACAAGCAGTTGCGCTTCCTCCCGAGATGTTGCACAAAGTGCAGCGTCATCTGCAAACAAAAGATCCCTGATAACAGTTTGTCTATATATATTTATATATATATATATATATATATATATATATATATATATATATATATATATATATATATATATACAGAGGGAGAGAAAGAGAGTGAGACAGTTAGATATATTGATAGATAAATACATGTTTCGAATCTTGCGACCGATATGAATGATCATCTTTACACTGACTATTCCCGAAAGGATGAAACGTATACGCATGTAGATAAAATAAATATTTAGAATTATTTGATGGGCATTGTAGCAAGTTATATTAACACAGCCGTCATCGTAGCTTAAATGCATGTTTCGTCAGTAGTTGAACACTCTTGACCACTGCTGCCTTTAATAGGTTTAATCTCTCGCTACAATATCATGTTGTTTATACTGGCCGTGTAGGTTAGTGTTAGAATTTTAGTACAAAACATGACTCTTGTTCCGGTCTTTCTAATTCTGAGACCGGTATGAATAATCCTATTTACGCTGACTATTCCCGAAAGAATGAAACGTATACGTATGTAGATAAAAAAAAACATTAAGAATTATTTGACGCCCCCGATCTAGGCTGGGCACTGTTTTGAGCAGTATTTCATCAGCCGTCATCGAAGCTGTACATATATATATATATATATATATATATATATATATATTATGAATTATAATTTATTTCATTTTGACTAAAGGATAAGATCATTGAAGGTCATAGAAGTTTAAAATAAAATTAAAGATGAATAAAACAAAAATATAAGTATATTCATATTTAATTTTATTGTAAGCTTCAATCACCTTCAAAAAACTTTGTGTGATTATGATCTTATCTTAACAGGTATAACTTTATTTTGAGGCCTGAAGATCGGGAGTCTCTCAAACTGCTCTCGTGAAACAAAATCAATTTTGTAGTCAAAATGAAATAAATTATCATTTATATTTCTGCTCTATATTTTTATTGAGCACTCTCGTAAATCCAGTTAAACTTCCCTGGGTTTATACCCTGTGGATCTATACCATACTCGGATTATATATATATATATATATATATATAGAGAGAGAGAGAGAGAGAGAGAGATAGAGAGAGATGGAGAGAGAGAGAGAGAAAGAGATGTGTGCATATGTGGATGAATTTCTTTTTTATTTACCTGCAGGAGCTCGGAAATACCCGACAAGTAGACGGGCGCAGGCTATCTTTTCCCGGAGTTTTGGACTCGTATACCTTGCCAGGACATCCATCAAAGAGAAGGAAAACTCTGACAATAAAACCTTGCTACTTACGTCTTGGCAGCAAACCGTTGGGGATGGAGGCCTCCTTAGTCCTGATCGACAACTTTCCTAGAGCTGGAATCTCGAACAAAGTATCCGGTTTGCAAACCTATAATTGCTTAAGGAGTAGATGGGCTCTACCTATCACCCGGCCTTCGCACTCCTTCTTTGTCTATTAGCCATACGTAGTAGTACAAGCACTGGGACGCACAAATAACGCCTGATACTAGGCCTTGTTTCCTGACTAATGCAATGCACGCTGTCTATCTTTCTGTTCATCCGGACAACTCGGGGAAAGTTTTTTGTCACTAAGTCTTACATGACTGGTCTTGGACGCTCCTGTTTCCACAGGTTGAGGGTACAGGTTAGACAGCTTTTCTGGCTGCTGATTCCCACTGGTAGTTAAGGGCCCAAAGACTTAAGTAGCGCTACGTGGGTAATTGTACGTGCCATGTCGCGCATGGAAAAGAACCCAACAGTTATCCCCGGTGGGCTTTCTCGAGGGCATCACCTCCAATGACCAAGTCACGACTAATCAACTGGTTGTGTGAGCTTATTTGCGCCAAACATAGACCTACCTTTCCCTCCCCTTCCCTATCTCAAAACAAACATAAATATACAAAATAAGCAAACAAAACCTAAACCAAAAACCAAAAAAAAAACATCTTCGTCTCCGCCCATAAGGCTCGCATTAACAAATATCCGAGGACTTAGAACTAACATTATCGACGTAAAGGCAAGAAGCGTTTGCAAAATAGTGATAGAACAAGCAATAAGAAGGTATACAGAGATAATAAAAAACTCATTCAATTACAGAAACTAGGTACTCGTGATTTCTGGAAAATATACAATAGTGTGATGAACAATGGACAATTGATAATTTCCCCGCTATCAAATTACAACGATGTTGTATGCACAGCAACTGATAAGGCTGAACTACTTGCCCAGCGTTTCGCTTTAAACACCACTCTGGACTCGGCAAACAACACCCTCCCTAAATTCCTATTGCTGACTGAAGCCACACTTGAGAACCTGGTCATCACCCCGTCTCAAGTGAGAGTCATACTAAAAAATATTGACACCTCCAAAGCCTGTGCCCTGATCTTATACGAGTAATAGTAATAAAGAAATGCTCTGCTTACCTGGCCCCTGTCATCTCCGAACTATACAACAAATGCTTTACTGGACCTTGTTTTCCTGATAACTGGAAATTGCTTCTGTGGTACCAGTCTTAAAGAATTCTGGAGATAGAAGTGATCCTCTAAACAACCGCCCAATCAGTTTACTCTCGATCTTTGCTAAAATCTTTAAAATATTAATCAATCTAGCTATAGTCAGGCACCTAGTTAATGCTAAACTTTTTTCTGGTCATCAATACGCATTCAGACAAGTACGATCTACTGCAGATATCCTAACTGTCATCTCTGAACGCATATAGCATACACTGGACACGTAGCGCTCGATATATTCAAGGCTTTTGACAAGGTCTAGCATGAAGGGCTTCTCCTAAAACTGCACTCATATGGTATTACTGGACAAATATTTAATATAATTTAATCATTCCTAACAAAACGAAAGATCCCGGTTGTACTCGATGACCGTTCTTCTAAGCAACATTACATAAATGCTAGTGTACCCAGTGATCTATTCTTGGACCTCTACTGTTCCTGATTTTTTATAAATCCCATCCCTGATGCCTTTGTGATTGAGATAGGAATATTTGCTGACGTCCCCACGCTCTACTATCGCCATGTGGGCAAAAACCAACGAGCACATATCTGAGGCAAAGACTGAATCCTTAGAAAATGACCTCCAGTCTGTAGTAGAATGGGGTCAAAAGGGATAGTAACTTTTAATGCCGCTAACAGAAAGCTACTTTCCTTCTATAACTGCAAGAAACCTCTTCAACCAACCATTTTCAGGGCAAATAGCACCATGCCTGAGAGTTCATCATTCAAACTCCTCGGCTTAATTATACAATATATATATATATATATATATATATATATATATATATATTCATATATCTGAACATTCACCTAATTTTTTTGTTTTTTGGGCTCAGAAATAAAACTGCAACGCCGACCATTAAATTTTGGTTGAGATATTTCTGACGTACATGGCGCAAAGTAAAGTTAAATTCGCGTAAAAAATGTATCGGTAAGTTGTTTGTTTCTTTGGCTTTTTAAGTTGTTTGCAAAGCAAATACAACGAACAAATTATCGATTCTTCTCAAGAACAGCAAGCAAATGCAATAAACGAACAAAATATACAGTATAATTCTTCGATAAGTTTTGCCATTTTTTTTCGTTTATTTTGTTGCGTCTCACGATATTATATGTTTTTGCAGAGATGTTTGGTCAAGAAAAGTTAAAGAAGAACATGTACTAGTCAACTTATGAAGTTTATTTGCGAACCAATAATCGATACATATATATATATATATATATATATATATATATAATGAATGAGGCTACAAGCCTTGGCCTTTTGATTAAGATCAAGTGTAGTATCTGTTCCGATGGATACTTCACTGCATAGACTGGTATTGTATTGGCCTTCGAAGCTTGATTTACGCCGGTCTATGGGTCTGTCCTGTGCAGTTCTAGTAGGTCCACCCTCACAGGCTTCGCCTCCCCTCTTTGGAGAGGAGTAAGTTTATTGCTTACTGCCTGAAGCGCCCCTACCGGGGAAAGCCGACGGGGCTGCCCAGGCAATTTTTAATGGGCAGAGTGCTCACCTCTCGGGCCCTGGCTTTTTAAACTCCACTTTCCCGACCCGACCTTGGGTCACATCTTACTTGTAGGAGTAAGATACAACTGGCCTTGTGTCTAACTTCTGGAGAGGAGTAAATAAATTCAAGCCTTGAAATCATGTTTATATGCGATATTTATTAATAAAAATAAAATCAGAACATATTTTTATTACATTTTTACTTTGATCCTTTGACTAATCATTTCGCTAGATACCTTGCTTCATCAAAGTATGAGAGTGTAACAATTCCGTTGCTGTTGTTAGCTATCCGTCAGAATGGATATTCGATGTGGTGTTGTTATTAACGGAGTTCTCACTGTTTTAAATATAAATTGGGACAGTTCATATTTTTTTACATATTTTTTTAAGATTTAATGATAATAAATGAGCCTTGAAAACATGTTGGGATGCAATATTTATTAATAAAAATGAAATCAGAATAGATTTTTTTTAATGTTTACTTCGCTCCTTTGAATGCCTAGCGTCATCAGAGTATGAGATTGCAACAATATAATACACATATAACGCTCTAAAGAAAATAAGAAGAAAATCAAAACATGGCCGCCAGGGATTAAGTAATTACATTTAAGTTCGACTTTCAATTTTAAGAAAATATATTAGAATTTTATTTCGGGAGAAAAAATACAATTTAAAACCAATTAATTGATTTCATCCAAAACGTGTGCGAAAATCAAACGAAATAATCGAGATATTCAAATGATACAAATTGTACAATTGAACGCCGAACGGAAATTCCTATAAGTTTTTAATTCGAACCGTGAAGTGATTTTACAAGTTTTTTTTTAGATTTAAATATAAAGGAGGGTGTAATACATAGGAGAATTCTCCTACAACCCCTTAAAACAGAGGAGGTAATTCATAGGAAGACAGGCTTATAACAACAGAACCGAGTAGATTTTTAATTCATAAAAAAATCTCAAGTCACAATTTAATTTGTGGCTCCTTCGCTTTTTGGCTAAGATCAAAGTGTACTTTCTGTTCTATTAACATCGGCGCCGGAAGTGTTCATGTAAGTATCTCCCTGTAAACTGAAAGTTTTAAAATGAGTTTTTTCAAAAATAAACTCTCTTTAATTAATTATATCTTTAAATTACTATCGAGGAAATATTATCAATATATAATTAAATTTCACAAGACCATTTTAAATGTATATTACAGGATATATATTTATTAGAAACTAAATAAACTAAATAAACTAAATAAACTAAATAAACTAAATATGCAAATGTACAACAGCGGGTTTTGTTTGACGGAGTTTAGAGATTACTATATATACTGCATACTTATATTTATTAAAGAGTTGATGATTCTGTTGTTAATATACTTACGAAAGATTCGAATTTATTTATATTTATATTATATTAAATTGGAATATTATATAAACTAAATGCGGTATTCTCCATTATTTCGCAATGTATTTATTGTGTTTAAAAGATTGTGACTAACAGAAAAACGGACAGACAAAATCCCTATTTATATGAGATATAATATATATATATATATATATATATATATATATATATATATATATATATATATATATATTTAACATTTAAACTAGTTTTGTATAAACAATGTGAATCTGGATATATACATTAAATTAAAAATATTGTATACAACATAGCTCTAGCCTTACACTATTCAGCTATTACAATTGCTTTATGTTATAAAATTTATATTTTAATGCCAATATGTTAAATAATATATATGTGTGTGTGTGTATAGTGTTCTTTCGTTCGAGTTTTTCTTGGCGGCGCAGATGGTCTGGTTCGGATCCTTGGCATATTGTTCGGACCGGGCCTTCAGCTTGAAAAGAACTGGGTTTCAGTACAGTTGAAAGTTGAATCGTTCCTTTAGAGGTAGAGCTGAGGCGTGCACCGCTTACGTCTTCCCCTCATTCTTGTACGAACCGTCAGCTTTTTTTACTTTTGTGGCAAGGTAAGAAGTCGCTCGTCCGTAGACACCTCCGTTCTCAACGTCTGAATGAGAGGGACATACCTGAGAACATACCTTACAAATCATCGACATGCCGAGAGACATTTATTCCTGAGCCGAAACATGATATAGAGGTCTGCGTGGGACACTGAGACTGATAATGTATTTCCCAACAGTTCTGAAACTAATGCTGAGCACGGACTAGAAAGTTCCTATATCGGGAGCAAATGGTGGGGACCACTTCAGATAGTATTGGAAAGCAGTTGGGACAGTTGGAGGAGAGATCCGCTCTCAGTTGGGTTGGACGCAAGGCTTTTCTCTTACATGGCATTTGTTCTTTGTTGCTAGCGCTGCACAGATTTTGAGGAAAAAACGGCCGTACACACCTTCTTCAATTCCAGCTAGGTGCATTTTAAGGAAGTATTCAAGAAGGTAAGGGTTCACATCGTCCCCGAGCAGTTTGTACCCCAAGATGTGCATGTACAATGTGAAGTCTTCGTTGGCCAGGGAGAAGCGAATAGTGTGTCTCACGATCCTAGCCGTTTCTAGAGTGTAGTGTGGATTGATTAGACATAAGGAACAAGAGTGATCTGATTTCTCACTTTCAGCGTCAGCTTAAAGACAAGATCAGAAGGGATAGGTGGAGATTACACATTTCGCTATTCTAAAATAAGGTGGATACACACTGCTTGTTTATGTGTTTGGACGAACAAAGTTCATGAACTTGTTTTCCTGCCTTAATATTGTGTGCACCGACCTAAGGTCGTGTCATACCCTATCCCAGTTAGCAAAGTCGTTCAGATAGTAATACAAATGAGCCTTACGCCCTTTTTCCCTAATTAGAAACTGTTTTGAGTGTTTCAGGCTCGGAAAACAGAGAGCAGTTCACTCCTAGATAAATTTAGAAGAGTCCTACTAACAACCACACTTAGCATCTTATTTTTTAAACAATCTCTGTTGTTTCTAGCACCCCCACTAGAAAACAATATATTTGTACATGTAATGTTTCTGAATAAAAAATAGAATGAATGTGGTATTTTCGTGACTGAAACTTGTTTAGAGAATCGAGGAAGACAATAACAGCCGACCCTCATTACATCCTACCCTAGTTCGGCCTTGTGCCCCATTTTATGTTATGAAAAAATGTGCAATACTGTAGAAATTTTTTGTGAAATTATTAAAGTAAATAACACACACACACACACACACACATATATATATATATATATATATATATATATATATATATATATATATAGCCATTTAAATCACTGGACATTTTCTGAAATTTTGAACATGAATGATGTGCTCAACATCGAGCTTGTATGCCTTATATTATGGTTTTATACAATAATATTTTAGGGTATGCGAACATGAGTACACAAGTGTAATTCATTTCCAGCCAACACTAGCTTTCTCCCTCCCTGTGTTCAGTACGTGAATAGAGGAGAGGTGTATATATATATATATATATATATATATATATATATATATATATATATATATGAATTTTAAAAATAAATGAAAATATTATATTTTTTATATTTATTTACTTCATGCTATCTGTGTATATGTGTCTTATTCTTACTCTTATTGTATGGGTGTGTTCAATATATTCATGTACTTTTGTTTTGTTTATGGTTATATATGTCTGTGGGAATGTTGTTTGCTTAGACCGTGCGCAGGTGTGTCATTCGACTCCTGTTTCCGTTTTCAGACATTAATCATTTTTACGAAACTAAGGAGGAGTTTAGATCCATGAAGGAAAAATATATGTTTGTGCGAGTATATTGCCTGATTCTGCAAATAATGAATAAAATAAATATATATATATATATATATATATATAAATGAATACATGCGAAAGTTGGTAAGATTTTAGGAGCTAACAGTAAAGTCAAAACGCTATATTTCAAATTACTTCTAAATTACGACTTTTTCAATAAACTATTTATGTATATGCTATATCAGTCGGAGTGTTAATAATTTGCTATCGGTTTTGGAAAAAAAGCATTTATTAATTGAGTATTATTAGTTGTTTTTTATTTCATTATTGTTTCAGTTTGAATATAACAAATAGTTCTATTTCGCAACATTATTTTTTATTTACAGGAGCAATATGCAGTGTTTGTGTTCAAATGTTCATTTCTTTAAAAGAATTGACATGATTTTAAATGTGAAAAGGCACATCTATTATGTTACTTTTTTTCTTAACTTAACTTGAAAGAAGAAGCTGGAGAAAGAAGATACTTCAAAATAGTTTTTCGCACTGTTTAAGGAAGTCGTTGACGATTTTAAATTCAGTAACGCTGGATGGCATCACAGTACAACATTTCATTACGTTAAACATTTTAAGATGCTACCACTGGTTTTATATGTACTTATTTGATTTTAATATAAAAAGGATCATCGGAAAATTGAAAACGCTGGATGGCATCACAGAACAATAGCTACATATGTTTTACAAGTACTACCCTATGCCACCGTCTCATCATGCATCTTGTAAACTCTAGCTCGATTTACCAACATCTACAAAATCTTAACTGCCTTCCCTCTGATTTAAGACAAATTCTAGTTAATAACACTAAAATTATACATTCCGGAACCAATTTAAAAAATTAAAAATACTCGAAGTTATCTACATACAAACACAACAACCTAAAATTAAAAACATCACATATGAAAGCAGTAGTAACATTTTAAAATGAGATTTTGTTCAGTGATATAATCCAGCGTTTCTGAATTTAAAATCGCCAACGACTTCCTAGAACAATGCTGAAAACGTTCTCTGTGCGTTTCTCCGTGTTTTATTTTTGTAAATTCTCTTCTTTCTCCAGCTATTTTGTTCATTCGATGTTGACACTTGAGGATTATTCGATGAAGAATCGAAACCTATGGAAATTTTTTTAATTTTTTATGTTAATACAAAAAAGACCATCACAAAAATTGAAAAAATTAAAAAGCTATACCTAAACAGACGAATTATGTTATTTTTACCAATGTTTGCATATATATATATATATATATATATATATATATATATATTTATATGTGTGTGTGTGTGTGTGTGTGTGTGTGTGTGTACGTTTATTTACATACCAATACATGTTATCGTCCGAAATCGTAAGTGTGGTCGTAGAATTTTAAACTCCGGAGCAAGACTAATATTTTTAACTCAAATTCCGACTTCTTGACAGTTGCGTCCACCACGAACAACTACATAAATTAGTGAGAGTTTAATCCTATTCTACCGAACTGGCCGCATGAAATTTGGCCTAAGGAAAGAAAAATAAATTCATTTAATTTGAACATATTTTTTTTTAAACTGGAAACGTAATAGATTTTATATTTTTACCATCGTTATTCTCATCTTTTATTTGTCTATATAATTGCTTTATTTCGTATATCGAGCCTACATTCTTTCATAGTGTATATATATATATATATATATATATATATATATATATATACATATATATATATATATATATATATATATATTTATATATATACCATTTCACTTCCCTTCTCTATTTCATCATTACTTAACTCATATATCAAACCATCCACTACTACCACAACCACACACTTAAATATTCAAGTAGGCCCCTCTAATACATACACTTACCTCAACACTCCCTCAGTCACATTAGAATTAACAGCTCCTTACAACCAAATAGCATAGTTAATATTCACTTACTATCCCACTAAAATAATTCACCTTATACCCTGGCATTATTCATAAATTAAAGAACTTGCTCCTATTACCCCACATCTAAATGCATATAAAATGTATACAAATAATATACAGATATAGACAAATTAAATAAATAAATAAACAAGAAGAGAAAATAAAGAATATATAAAATAATAGGGTGACTCAAAAACACCGGGCTCCGTATACACTTTATGTGATATCTCCTTTATTTATTCACCAATTGCCCTTATTTCACAGGACATGGCAGAATCAACGACCATTAGTACACCAAGACCTCAGTGGGAGCTGGGACAAAGAATACACTGTGTTAAATTTTACTACAAGTAGCCACCAAGCCCCTGAACTCTCCTAATTGCACGGTGTTGGCTGCAATCCCGGTCAGAGGCATCATCGGATCAATCTTCATCGAAGAATCTGGCGCAGCAGTGACAGTCACAAAGGAGCGGTATGTGGAGGTCCTCAAAACCTTCAAGAGTGAGCTCCAGACACTCTACCCGTCGTTCATGAGCAAGTTCTGGTTCCAGCAAGACGGAGCAAGTTCTCACACCTCAAACCTGTCCTGAGATTGGCTGAAAGAGAACTTCGGAGGCCGAGTGATCAGTCTCAAGACTAATTTCGAGTGGCTACCACATAGCCCGGACCTAAGCCCCCCAGATTATTTTCTTTGGTCCTATCTCAAGGACAGAATGTACGCAAGGAAACCCAGAACCATATGGGACTCAAGGAGGCCATCAGGGAGGAGATGAGAGCCATTCCCAATTCAGTCTGTAAGAACGTCATGGACAACTTTGTTATGCGCATCAAGAAATGCACGGAGCTAAAAGGAGTCAATCTAGAACACATGCTGTAGAACGGAGAAAAAAGGCCAAATACCCTAGTGTTTTGATATGATGTTGTGAATATAATAAACTCGTTATGCCCCCAAATTAATTTCATTCGGACGAAACACTAAGAAACAGGGCCTAATTAGATTTGGGGCCCGTTTTTTATGGGTCACCCTGTATATATAAAAAATATAACTTAATGCACAGACTTCTACCGACCGAATCTATCAATTAATTCTTATTCAAGACATTAATTTTGTAACAGGCAGAGTCACTCCATTTACACTGTCTTACGTTTAAAATCTGAATTTAGTTAGATTTAATTAAGTCTAAAATAAATGTAATATCCTATAATAAGTAACAAATAACATTAATTTAATAAACTAATTTAATGAAACCTACACATGATAATACTTTTCGAATATATGATTACAAATAAAATATAATATAATTTATAATAATAAAAACGAGATTAATTAATTACTTTACAAACAAAACATAAAAATACGAAAATAAAACTACAACACGCAGAAAAAGTAGAAAATAAGAAATAACTAACAGTTAATTAATCACTATACAATACGTATCATTTATCTAATATTTCACACATACACTTGTCGGCGTCGTTCAAAGAGGCAGCGTCTGCTATGCTGTGTGTGTGGGGCGACCCCGAAGACCCTCGTTTCCGACATAAAAAAAGAGGAGTGGGGGGAGAGAGGCGTCAGAAAGTTTAATACGATTTTAATAATGTTATTTGTTCATGCAAATTAGGTTGTTTGCATGCGTGGGATTTTCGTTTTAATAAGAGAGCGAAAAGTTAAGAGTCAGCCACTTTTTTCGTGGATATCGTTCTGAACGCGTATTGGAAAGCGAGCAAAAGAAAAGAGTGCTGGATGTTCTTTAATATTGATTTGAAAGACTTTTTTTTATATACAGTTGAGAGAGACGTTTTTTTCCTGCCATTTGGACTTTATCTTGGCGACATCTCTATTTAAAGATTAGTTCGTTATTTATACTTTTTTTCTTACATTGCCCAATACAACTAAATGTATGGCGTCAGTTTGTACATTCTGTGACATGCTTCAATTATGAACCTCTAATGTACGTTTCAAGTCTAGCTTTCTAACTTGTGTAATATTATGAGTAAATACAAAACAAAGTAATACGTTGTGTTGTCATTTTATGAATTTCGAGTGCGATGTAGACTTCATGATAATGCCATGCTCAAGTTGATCCACATGAAATATACTTATCTAATCACCCTAGCCTATAGAGAAACACACGCTAGGAAAAGTTTATAAACAAACGAACAAACTGGCTACACCTCTTATTATATTATATAGATTCTGATTTCTGTTACTTTCTGCTCTAAATTTGATGACACCTGTTTAGATGTTTAGTTGTTAATAGATTTTGAGAACTATAATTTTTGGACAATATCGCATCACTGTATTTACGTTGAATTTTACAATAAATCCTTTTCATCTTCAATTCAGATTTTCTTTCCAATATTCCGTGTAAGCATGTAAAGGCTGGTGTTCATTCCTGTCTACTCGCTTGGATTTTTCTTTGTATTTAATTTGTTATTCTGGGGTGTTTTTTCAGCTGGACCTATGTCGTTAGCACACATTAATCACTGCGTGGCATTGGATGGTTAAGGTAGAGGTTTCCTATCTAACGCAATATGTTTTGCTTTCTCTCTCTCTCTCTCATTCTCTATCTGACATATATATATATATATATATATATATATATATATATATATATATATATATATATATATATATATATATATATATATATATATATATAACATTCCAGGTTAAATCTGGCTGGTTTTATATAAGATTGTTCAATAACAAACAGAGCCGTATGTTTATTTAGTAATGTATTTAGAAATGTAAGGGCTATTTTAATTAATTGAAGTAGTAAAATAAAAACAGTTGCAAATTATAGAAACTTTACTCAAAAAAAGAAGACAACCCATGATCAGAATTTATTAGATCATAAACGACATCTTTATTTGTGCTGTTACCTACTCATCAATGGTTTCTTAATTATTTTCCGCCTTGGAACACCTCTAACAAAGGATTTACTAGTTTCTGATAAACAAATCGTATTACATCAAGATTTATTGTCCAAAAAAATGATCCACGCTATTTTCCCAACTTTCTATCTAAATACATCCAGTCTCAGCTAAATGCCACTTATTTTGTCTACTTCAATTTTTTTATGGTTTTGTTTATTTATTCAACAGTTCAACTAACAAGTATATAACATTCTTTCAACTTATATGTGTTAATTTGTGAAATAAATTATTAAGGATAAAATAATACTAAAAAAATTTAACTTTTTAAGAATTAAACTATCATGGAAATTTAGCGCAGGCGTCTAATAACACATCATAGAATAACTCCCTGACTTAACTAATAAAGCAGTAAATTACGTATAGGCAAAATTTAACTTTATTAATCAACATAGTCTCCTTATAGGGTGATGCACTCGTACTAACGCTTATCTAATAATTCCAATCTCTCTATCGTAGAACAATTTTTCTTCGGCTTCAAAATCCGCCACAGTTTTCGGTATCACTTCTTCATGTGATCATTCTGTTGATGTCTACAGACAGTCAGTAGTTGTTTTGGGGCGTATCTGGACTATAGCGTTACCACGGAATCAATTTGAAGAGCAAATCTTGTATTTTCGAACCTGTAGCGAGTGACTTGTGACAGGGTGCATTGTCTTCATGAGAGAACACTTTTATGTCTTTTTACCGTTGTGTCCGTTTGTGTCGATGTCTACCTTAAAACCGACGAATAATGCTATATTATATGAGCGATTTATCGTTTTTCTTTCACAATCAGTTTGGTGAACGGTCTCATCAATTTCTTGTTTGTTTGAATGTAAACTGAATTGATAGAGATTTTTTTCAAATTAATAAGTTCATTAATATTGGTTTTATTTATATATTATATTAGACGGTGAGCCAATGATAAAATAATATTATACTAAATATTATCTAGTGTTTTTACACGGATCTTAATGCACATCCCTTAGAATATCTTCTAAATAAACGTAAAGACAAGAAATAAATGATTTAATTTGAAAACACTATATAACATAACACCCACCACACTTTATATTAAAAGCAGTATAAATGTTGGTTATAATAAACGTGACGCTAGTTTTGAAGTGGAATGGTTTTTGTGTAAATGCTGTCATCATTTAGCAGGAGTTAGATAAATCGGTAAACTCTCTCGGTTCTTGAATCACAGGCTGTTACAGACATAGGAAAATACAAACGTTTTACTTCGTCAGCTGCTTTCACCATAACAGGAGACTTTTCCTCAATCGATGTTGCATCCGTTCACCACGCTCCAAAAAGACGAAAAAGTTATCCCAAGAAGTTTGTACAAACTATTCAGAACCTCCCAGCACATCGTTTCAAGGTACATCAAGGCTTTACTTTACGTTGCCGGCACAAAACTACACGATAATTAACTCACTTTTCGGAAAAAAGCCAACGGAATTCTCAAAACCCTACAACAACGTAACAAATTAACAGCATCAACACTTACATTTAAAAACTCACATTAAGAAGAAAAGCGACCAAAAAACTAAATTTAAATAAGAAACTACACAGATTATGTGAAAAAATCGCTTGGAAAAAGTAAAGCAACGATAATTTTTTCTTCAACTTATTACAATATAAACTCACTCAAACACAACGGGGAGCCCTAAGTCTAGGCCTCAAATCTACCACCGGCTTTCGTAAAGGTTACATAGTTAGTATTATCACAAACAATTACAGACATGGCGACTCTGACTTTGAAAATGCCTACATCCAAGGCATGATTACAATTTTACTTGGTCTACCAAATGATTCTACTTTACAACGTAACCTCGGGGATACTCAGAAGCCATCAGATAGTTTTCCCATAACAAGAATATCAACATCACCTATGCGAATAAATCGGGTGGTGTTGTCTTCATTGACACAGATAAATACCAACAAAAAAGCAAATTCCTGCTAAATGATGACAATATTAACACAAAGACCACCTCACAGCAAATAATCAAGGACACACAGTACTTCAAACACAAAGTCAAAAAAATGTTGGTGTATTATCCTTCCTGGATTAAACTCCGCAACATCATCCTTAAATCCCAAGACTTTATGGCCTTCCAAAAACACATAAGCTATCATCCCCATGAGACGTTTTACACCAAGCACTGGCAGCACACCACATAAATTAGCCAGTAAATTGGCAGAAATACTCCACGGTTCCATATATTTTTTTTAAAATCTGGAAATTTGCTACAAAGATTCTAACACTTCACCATAGCCAGTTTTAACATCAAATCGTTTTATACTAACGTACTTAGAGTTAAAGTCATTACATTCTTCAGAATTCATCTCATTAAATCCAAAATTAAGCCCCCTCCCTACTATCCAAATTATGAAATAATGCCATTTCATCACACAACAATGCCATTTTACGTTTAACAAATTATACAAACAAAACTTAGGTTTAACGATGGAGCTCATATCCTTTGAGCAATATCCTTGCCTGTCTTTTCCTCGAATTTTTAGAGAACGGCTTTTTCAAATCCGTCTTAGCCCAAAACTCTCACTACTTTAGATATATCGATGACACACTCCTTATTTAGCCACTTATATTAATCCCCCTGGCATGGTCGACAAAATCAATAAAATTGAACACACCATTTCATAATTAGAACATAATCACATCCTCAACTTCCTTGATATCATTCTGCATGATACCCTTAACGGCCTAAACTTCTCAGTCTTTAGAAAAAAAAGAATGAAAACACTTTTCTAAATTGTTACTCCGATCACAAGAGAATAAAATCCGGAATGATAATAGGCTCGTTTTTCAGAGTTTTTAGAATGTGCAGCCTCGCTTACCTCCGCAATGAAGAAACCTATATCGATTACATTTAAAATATTATCAACTTGTTATCCAAAACGCTAAAAGCAACACGTTTAATATCCACAAGAAAAACAGACTAACACCACAACAATGTCTCCTCATAACATCACTAGCACAAATAACACCGACATGACTGAAAAAATAAATCCTGCATAGTTCTCATATATATTTCCTTACACAAACAATAAAAATCTGACATTAAAATATAACATCCACCTCTTAAATAATTACGGGTTTACTGAACACTAAACCCCGTTCAAACTTCCTCCTAAAGACACTTCTTCTCTAACCGGAATTTACAAAATAAAATGTGCTACATTGTCGATGAAACGAGTAATATAAAATCCGGCATTTACGAACACAAACAGGACATCACACACAACAATAAAACTAACGCACTAGCCATATATATAAACAATTTACGCACAATTTTGACTGGAAAAACTGAACCCCAACCCTAAAAACCGAATAGTCCCTCCAACGTCGCAAGTGCATCTAAAGGGCTATACTCCTTCTCTCATAACCATTTAACGTAAACTTAATACTCGGATCTTATTCCTTAAGTAAAAATCTCCCGCACTGAAACAATGCAATATGTCATGAAACTGCTTAAATAACTGCGATCCTGGTTAAACTAACTTTGGATTTTGCTACATTTTATCGATATCTCTATTTGGTCCCCCGATTTATAAAATCGGGGGACTTATGTTTTGAGGCATTTCCGTCCGTCCGTCCGTCCGTCCGTCCGTCCGTCCGTCCGTCCGGATTTTTCCACGCAACCATCCATTGAATTTCTCTGAAAGTTTGCATGAAGTTGTAACTTTTGTCAGGTAAGAAAGTGACATTCTCCGATTTTTGAAAAAGAATCTGGTTAGCCCCCCCCCCCAGGCTGTCAAAAGACCCCAAAATGGAAAAAATGACATTTTTTGCCCCATAACTTTACATCCATCCATTCAATTTCTCTGAAACTTGGCCAAAATATGGAGGCAATTGTTCCTAATAGAAAATAAGTATCGATGACCTTGGAAAAATATGGTTTGCGCCCCCAGGGGGCCAAAAGCACCCAAAATGGCAAAAAATGACCCTTTTCTCCCATAACGTTTGATTCATTCATTCAATTTTTCTGAAACTTGGCCAAAATGTAGAGGCAATTGTTCTGGATATAAAATGAGCATTCTTGACCTCAGAAAAATTCTGGTTTGCATCCCCAGGGGGCCAAAGGGGGGTCAAAAATGCCCCAAATTGTCCAAATTTATTGCATTTTACACTCGCCACATCGAGTCACATACAGAGGGGGACCACGCATGCGCGGCGTGTTCTTTTCCTTTTTCTTCTCTTGTTTCTCTCGTTCCCCTTTTCATTATAACGTTTCTACCGCACGCCTTTTTTAACTAGTTAAACACGTGCCAATTACATCCCGATGTGCAACATTGTGTATATGTTTTTACCGTTATCGAATAAATTCTTAAATGTTCACCTTTTCTGAAGACGTTCGTTCGTTGATCCACATAAAACCGGTAAAAGATCACGTTTTCTGATGATTTATTCCTGTATTTACATTTGTTTTTACACGTTTGTCTTGTTCACAAACACACTCATACACACACATACATATATATATATATATATATATATATATATATATATATATATATATATATTAAGGTGCTTGTAACACTAATGAACGACAAGATTAACGCGCACATGTTTATGTTCTAAAAAGGCAACAGTTTTCTTTGCCATTCAGTAGATTTATTTTGGGTGAAATGACATTAATTCGAACAATACATAGAAGACATTGCCAAAAGTGCTGCAAAGAAAGTAAGCTCTCTCTACCGTGCTAGAAAACTTCAACTGACAACATCCTATATCTTTACAAAACGACTATCCGCCCATGCATTGAGTATTGTTGTAACATCTGGGCTGGTGCACAATCTACCAATCTCTCACTCAAATACAAGGTCTAAAAAGAGTATATAATCTAATAGGTCCCTCACTATCCAGCAAGCTCCAGCCTCTCTCACATCGCAGCAATGTTGCACACTTGTGCTTTTTTTGCAAGTACTTCAATGCTCCGATGAGCTTGCTGCTTTCGTGTCCTCTCGATGTTAATACACTCGACCAACCCAATATCCAGCTAGATCCCATCAATTCACTGTGGAGGTCCCCTGATGTTCAAGAGCCTTCTACTCCAATAAGTTATTTTCTCGAGCTGCCGGCCTTTGGAACTATGTACTTGCTCTTTGTTTCCCCGATGTACTGGCATGCCCATATTTAAAACTAATGTGAACAAGCATATTTCCCAATTGAGGAATACTTCTAAAACTGTAACCTTAATTATTACGTCTACAACTGGCCTTGCTTTGGGTGAACTAAGTTAAAAAAATTTTAAAAATTAAAGATTGGTGGTATTCGAAGTTACAACCGTAAATGACTGATATTTTTGACGATTTATTATCATACTAAATTTGGTAGAGTTTTAATCAATATCTGTTGTTTATTATTAGTAGCAGTGTTAGTAGTAGGATAAGGCATAGATGTAGCAGTAGCATTAGTATATTCTCGTGAAAATACTCTCATACGGTATTACTGGGTAATTACTTAATATAATTAGATCCTTTCTAAACAAAAGAGAAATCCATGTTGTCCTCGATGGCCGTTCATCTAAGCAACATGTCATAAATGATCTATCCTTTGGCTTTGGTTGTTCCTGATCTATATAAACGATCTCCCTGATGACATAGAGTCTGAGATTGGTTTATTTGCTGACGACACCACGCTTTACTCTCGTCATGTTGGCTAAACCGACGCGATACTATCCGAAGCAATGGCTGAATCTTTAGAAAAATTACCTCTAGGTTGTAATAGATTGTGGTCATAAATAGTTGGTAACTTTTAATGCCGCAAAGACAAAGCTCCTTTCCTTCAATAACTACAAGAAATTCTCCAACCACCGATGGTCATGGCAAATAACACCCTACCTTAGAGTTGATCATTCTAACTCCTCAGTCGAACCTTCACAGGTAACATGAATTGGAACAAATACATTGAAGACATTGCCAAGGCTGCCGCAAAGAAGGTTGGCTCCCTCTACTGTGCCAGTAAACTCCTCACACATGACATTATCC
Organism: Sepiola atlantica; assembly: GCA_963556195.1. NCBI lineage: Eukaryota > Metazoa > Mollusca > Cephalopoda > Sepiida > Sepiolidae > Sepiola > Sepiola atlantica. The sequence goes on from OY744530.1 coordinate 24,773,494, forward strand.
TGTATCTCTACAAAGCCACCATCTGCCTATGCATAGAGTATTGTTGCCACATCTGGGTTGGTGCATCATCTACTAGCCTCTCTCTCCTTGGCAAAGTCTAAAAAAGAATCGCCAACCTAATAGGTCCCTCACTGTCAGCCAAGCTCCAGCCTCTGTCCCATCGCCGCAATGTAGCATCCCTGTGCTTGTTTTACAAATACTTCAATGGATTATGCTCCGATGAATTGGCTACTCTGGTGCCCCCTCGACGTAAATTCACTAGACCAACTCGACAATTAACTAAATCTCATTCATTCACTGTGGAGGTCTCCAGATGCTTGAAAGCTTTCTACTCAAATAGCTTCTTTCCTCGCGATGCTGGCTTCTGAAACTCCCTCCCTTCCCCCCGTTTCCTCGACAATACTGACATGCAGAAATTTAAAACTAATGTAAACCGACATCTTGCTGCTCAGATCCCAATTAAGGTTTAGCCCCCCAACCATGTCCCCTCTTCTTTTTAGCCAGTAGCCCCTTACGTCTACAGTGGCGGCCTGCCTTGTTTGGGGTGAACTATGTTAAACCAAAAAAATGGTAATTTATTCGTGGAGACCTTTATTTAAAATCGTGTAATATGTTGTTGAATTTGGGGTCCTATAAATATTTATTTAATCATTAGTGATTGCTCACTGATAATGTGATGTTCTCTAAAGTATTTTCCTTTAATCTATTTTCTCACTCGTAACAAACATTGGTCTCCTGTATCATTTGGGTGGCAATAAGTCTCCCAACGTCCCAGTACTCTCCGCACTCTTCCAGTGGAGGTCTAATTAGATCTCTCACACATCGACCTACCCATCCTCCTTGATCCTTCACATGTATTGTGTGTGGTATCAGCCGGAGCTGCTGCCAACATTTTTGATTGGGGTGGGGTAGGGTCAGTTTATGAAATTGATTGTCGTTACTGTTCCTTGGGTTCATGTGGTGGTGTTCTTTTTGTAAGTTTCTGTTCTTCCTATGTTTACTTACATGTGACTAGTTAGCGTGCGTAGCTCATGTTGGTTGCATTTTCTTATTCGAGGAGTTTCCTTAAGGTTGCAGCTGTTTTCATCATTGCTGTCCTTAGCATGGCCTCGGTGATCCTTTTGATTCCATTTTGTCTTATTTATTTTTCTAATTTTAGGGGGAAGTGTTCCAAATGCTCCTACGATTATTAGTATTATATTGACCTTTTTCATGCTCAATACCCCTTTCAATTATCTGGCAAGTTTCGTGTATTTGCTAAGTAGTTCTGTCTCCTTTATCTTCACTGTGTGGTTTGCTGGAACAACAAACTCTACGATTTGGCAGATTTTTTTCTTTTTCTTAGACTATCATGACATCCGGTCTCTTTGCTTGTATGAGTTTATCTGTGTGCAACTGCATGTCCCAGAGGATTTTGTGGTTTTCGTTTTCTAGTAATGTGTTTGGTTTATCTTTGCACCCTTTGCCCGCGTGTTCGAAATGCAGTCGTTTTTTATAGTTCCAGGTGTACTGCTTTCACTACGCAGTCGTGTCTCTTCTTGTATCCTTTTTGGGCTAGTTTGCTGCATTTATTATTATTATTATTATTAGTAGTAGTAGTAGTAGTAGTAGTAGTGGTAGTGGTAGTAGAAGTAGTAGTAGTTGTAGTAGTAATAGTAGTAGTAGAAGTAGCAGTAGTAGTAGTAATAGTTGTTTTCCAATCTTTTGCAAGAGTTTGTGAAATGTTTTAGTGTAGTTTGCAAGTCTATAAGCAACCAACAGGCATACAGACAAACTTGCGCACAGATACGGATGAAAATATATTCTTCTTTGTGACTTGGAATTTTATGTTAGTTTTCTTTCTCCAAATTCATAACCTCTGACCGGTTGATGTTTTGTCTGTCTGAATTATAGATTAATGGAATATCGAAATAAAAACCAAGAATGGATAGTTTGGGCATGCGTCCATTCTATTTACGCGTTTACCGATGCAAGTAACATTCGAAACATACAGACGAACGCAAACCCTGGTTAAAATAATGGTACTACTCCAGATAATGCGCCTTATTTCCGTTACTGCTCGGCCGCAGCGATTGGGCAGGTCGCGGAAGCGTCCGAGAGCTGCCGAGTCGAGAACGAGGCTGTAAACAAAACTGAAAAAAAAAACCTGTCTGTCGCGCAACACTCGGCGATTCGGAGTAACAGGGCATACGGTGGAAATAGAGGAGTCTCTATTCAACCGCCGGAAAAAATAATGTCGGACGTGTTCTCCAGTCGCTTTCATGGGCCTTCGGGGGGAATACTTGTAGGGTTTCCTGGTAGGAGTGTCTAAAAGGAATGCCGAAACCCTAACCCTTCCAATAATCAAACAGTACGTCGTACCTGGGACCACGGTAGTATTCGATTGCTGGAGGGCGTATAACAGGTTAGGAGAGGAAGGGTATCAGAACCTTACGGTGAACCACAGCGAGAACTTCGAAACGACACCTTCGACGCGATATTAACGCAAATAGCAGAAATCAATCCCGTCGACCATCCTCCTTCTCCTTCCACTTGCCTTATTGTAAAATTGACTTATTTGCTTTACGTAATAGAAACACATTAAAATACATAAAAATGTTTCATGTTGCCCACGAAAACAATAAAAAAAACGTTTATTTATAGTTCTTCAGCTATGGTATGTTCATTTCTTTCACTTTTTAAACAAAAAATATATGCATTCTTTTCTTTCCGTATTCATCGTCTTATATTGTCGTCTGCCAACCCTTTAATTTTCACGATTTTCGGTTTTGTTTATACAGCTTCGTTTTCGACTCGACTGCTCTCGGGCGCTTCCGCGACCTATCCGGTCGTTGCGGTCGAGCAGTCACGGAAATTAGGTGCATTATCTTGAGTAGTACTAAAATAATATTCAAAGAAACAAAGAAAATTGCATAGTCACGCTTAGGAGTTACACATTAAATTAAATGGGATGCTAAATATACGCCGGGCAGACATACAACATTGAAATTAGAAACTTTAAAGATCGATGAAGATTTTAGTTCAAGAAGTGCGACAGACCAACGCGAATTCTATCTCAAACTAGAACGTTACAAAGAGAAGAAAAGTATATTTCAAACATAAACAAATCATATAAACAGAAATGCTTTTCAAATCATGAGCGTGTCAGATAAGTGAAGAGTCTATTGCAACATTAATTTAATTGTGACGAACCAAAAGACAGATCAGCTTTAACATGCTTGGACTCATCTGTAATAAAATGCATCCATTTAATCTGCGCGTTTAACGATGAAAAAAGTTCGAACGGAAGCGTGGCAGAGCAATGGACAAAACATTGTATTGAGATGCAATGACGCATAAAAAAAAACGTTCGTCAAACTTCCAATTGTGCTTGTCAATACACTAATGCTAATGTCATTCTGAACTACTTCCATAATCGGTCTCAAATTTCGTCAGCCTCGGGCCTCTCTTCTTTCAGGTCTGCACGATGACCCCCTCTATCTTTCGCTGCTGGGGGTCATTGAACTGAATCTCAGCATGCGACACTATCTGCCAGCAATGCACTTTCGAAGAATAGACTAACAAGACGTAAACGAAGACCTTTCGTTCGCCTTTCAGGCCATATCGGCCATTACGTGTGCTTGTCGGCGACACCTACGTTCGCCTTGGCTCGCCCTCACCAATCAGATCATTCACTCATCATTACTGACCTGTGCCACTCAAAGATTTTAGTCTCATAGAAGTTGATGGATTTTCTTAAGAACTGGAACAGGGGAATGTCGTCCATTGGATAGGTGTATATTGGGTTTCATTTATATTTGCTCTCATATTTTCTGACAAAAATACGAGTTTTATTAAGTTCATTCGATAAATATATTTTAGAACGGTAATTGGTCTACTGGATTAATGCGCTGACTCAGGAATCAGCTATACGTACAAATGATAGAATCTGAACTTAATTATCCTCATTTACATACTAGTTTCTGTTAGGAATGGTGCAAATCCACACTTTTCTTCCAGTTATGGATAAACCGGAAACTTCTATTCAATTATTCAATACAACAGGTGTCATAATTTAGCGCTAAAAAAGAAAAAAAGGGTTCACATCGTGAAACAGATGAATCTATGACACTTTAAGAATATATATTGTGCTTCTGTGGAAAGAAAAACGATTTGCTATGCAGTAAAACAGAAAAAAGTTATCGATTTCAGTGGGTTTTGTATACTGGCATAAAATCGTCTTAAATGGTTGATTTTTCGTAAAACAGACAAGGAACCTCCCGCAATAAACTAATAGAATCGTTCCATTTTCATTCTGATGCCCAAATAAGGTTGCAAGTAAAAATGGTTTAATCATTCTACCGCTCTAAAAACTGACTGATTCCTGATGTAATCATCTACCAAGATAAGAGTCTGATACCACCTAGAATGGAGTACTGCTGGTACATTTGAGGAGATGTCTCGACAGATTTCAACATCGATTTCGATATTTATTCCTTTATCACAGAAGAGACGTGGCTAGCCTTTCTATACTCTATCGCTATTTGCCTGATTCCTCTTTGTAAAATATTTACAGCAAGAACTCGGCTTTCTAATAACTGTAAATACATTGTCTTTCTTCCTTCGTGTGACTAACATCAACTATCGTTTCTATGAACTGAATTTACTTTTAAACGATCCAATACGTGGAACATACTACAAAATAAGAATCTTAGAATCCAAATAAAATTAATATTTGTCACGAACCCTTCCTATAAGTTATCAATTTTTTCATTTGATTCATTTTCAATCTTCTCATATCTTTTCGTATTCAACTAACAATATATACATGTTATTAATCCTCATACTAAAATGATTTTGGGCCTCAATACGTGATGAATTTAATTTTAAATGCTGAACTTTTCATTTATCTTCGAAATATGCCTAAATCAATGACATATTTCATTGTCTTTCAGGGGCTATCTATTTCGTCTGTTGTATTCATCACCTCTTCAGTACAAGCAATAATCGTATTTGTCATGTTAATCGTGCAACTGCTGCAACAATGCCTGTCTAAAACACAAATATTGTGTACGAAATGAAAGAACGCGGGAGCGGTGATTTTAACGATTGAGAAACAGTCATTTACAGCCTGCAAGGTCAACCAAGCTAAGAGCTCTAAAGAACAATTAATGTTGAATCGAACGGTATTGTTGACTTCTAAAACGTTGTAAAATAGGGTCTTCATTATTTCCACTATCCTCCATGAGAATAAAGATAAAAATTCACATTGATCAACAGATAAAATTTCTTCCAGAATAAAATTCCAGGGAAATTATCAAACACATTATTATTCAGATCAGGAAAGAACATATTACCATCACGATTTTCATTTAAAACCTAAGGAATGAAATAGCTTTGTGACCGACGCTTGCACAGCGCCTGTTATTTTATATATGTGTGTGTTAAATATACAACCATGCTACATACAGAACGAAGTAATAACTAGGCGACAATATAGAATTAAAAAGCATTTACTGTTCGCGAAGCCGACTGGGTCCGCTATGAAATTGTGTCTTCGAGAATGTGTACAAAGAGTGTCTGTAAATCATATCTTTTGTAGCAAGTTGTGTGTTTGCGTAAGGCGCACATGTTGTTTGCTATGCATTGAGTCCAGGAGAATGTGTTTAACAAAGTATGAGTAATATGATGTCTGCGTGCGTGTGTGTGTAAGTAGAGAGGAGAATGCTTACATATTATGTGAAGTGTGATTGTAACCGCGCACATGGCGTGTCGTACATTCGTCAAGGTCAAACCCGGATGAAAATGTGATAGCGGTGTCGTCTCTCGTAGTCGGAAGGTAAGGAAGGGTGTGAATTTGCGGTACAGCGCTTTTTATAACCACCGATAGTAGCGACGCATGACGTTTCCAAGGGGGATATAACTCGAATCTGAAAACGGCCTCTGGTGAGACGGTGTAATTGTGTTGTAAAGGAGTAGGTAATCTGTTAGAATGCTAGGAACGCGACAATAACACATTTAATAGAAGATCATAAGAAATCATAGAGAATAATATGAACTACAGTACATATTAATTATCTGTATAATAATACACTCAGGTAATTTCACATTGGTATTACATAATCACCTTTCACACACATTAAAATAATTTGTCAAATTATTCGAAGAATATTTAGCTGGCAATTATATTTACGGTATAAAAGTAGAGAATATTTATGTTTTCAAAAGAATTACATTTCTACAATTTCAAATAAATAAATAAAGAAATAAAGAAGAGACATATTTGGGTTTTTTATTATTTGAAAAATATTAGCTGACGATTAAAGTCATTTTTATGGAAGAAAAAAGCCATTTATTATATTATTTACTCTGATTACAAATTTGTTATTTCAAAAGTTATATTATTTACAGTAAAGTAAACAGATTCATGTAGAAAACACAGTCAGATTTCCAAGAGGGCTTGCTAACATATGATAGTGTGGTTGTTATTGTTCTATTTAACCTTAAAAACCGACATAACTGTTCTTTTCAATCTGATATTATGTCATACATTCTTATATACAGCGACACCACCCTAAAAAAACAAGCATCTTCGATCACTTTTTGTCATTAATTCATTAATCTCTCTCATTTTGCAGAACATGAGGAATGAACACCTGTTAACACTAGTAGATTACAATAGAAACCCGATCAAAAAATATAGTGCATCGAACATTACTACAAGAATGGTTCGTACAAAAAAGAGCGGGCCACATTCAATGCTCAAGTCAAATGTAAAAAAGATGCTTTCAAGAGGAAAATGTTGAACTGAGTGAAGAACTTTGAAAACTATAGGACAGTCGAAAACCTTACTGCAGCCAGTGATAATCGTTCAATACGTTCCAGGAAATGTACAGCTTGCTGATCGATAATGTAAGAGTTGGTTTAACTGAATCCAAAACACGGTGCCAAAATGAGCTGCAGAGCCTGTACCCTAGCTTATTGCAAAGTGCTGGTTACATTAACATGAAGCAATTGATCACACCAAACTTATACTATGATTGATGAAAACAGATATTTGGAGGCTGTGTGAAATTTTTTTAAACTGATTCCAAGTAGGCACAAAACAGTCTTGATGTAAGCTATTCAGAATTGTTTTTTCTGAGACTAATTTAAAGACCGAATTATGAATGTAGATAAAATATCATCAACGAAGTGAAGAAAAGTCAACATGAAGAAAGTCAGTAATATATATGCGTCTTTTGTAAGGATACCATGGAAACTTTGTTTTGCTTCTTAAGAACTGTCCATAACGAATTTGAGGTCATTTTGAACACATTCTCTAGAATAACGAAAGAAGTCAAAAGGCGTTCATGTTTTGAGTTGATGTTTTAAATACAATAAACCAGTGATCACCAAAATTCATTTACTTTCTGAAGAAAATTAGGAAATGAAAATTATCGAATTTTTTGTTGGTGTGCAGGAGTTTTATTGTACCTCAAATAAGGAGAAGACACATTGCGATTGCCACGAATAACACAAGAGCGGGTATTATTAATTAATATGACACAGCGATGGATGAGCAGATATGCATGCGCGCATTTAAAACTTATAATTCAAACGAAAACATTACGAGAATTCTGTTTCAAACGTAAGTCTGTTAGACCAAACTTAAGTGTGACAGACCGACCAACCGATATACTAGCCGATGAACATCAATAGAAGCTGACTATTACAGAGATGTGTGTACGTATCTAAACTGATAATTCAAACTTGAACGGGGGACAGACTAATCTACCGGTTAACTGACTGATGCTTACTCGTAACATATACGGAAACATTTAATATTGTACGTTTACAGCGCGGTGCTATTCTTTCCCACATGCCTCTGCACATATTAGGTAGGTTTCACTAAAATGCAAGTTTAAAGTGTGTTTCTCTATGTGTGTTGTTATGCTCACAGACATAATGATAATCACGATGAATACAACAGTGAACAATATGTCAATAACAATGTTTAGGTTTGAGATATAGAAAATCAGCGACAGGCTTAACACAAACCCTACGAAATGTGTGTTTCCTGATATCCTATGAATTGTGCATGCTTTATCGAAGGTTCCAATGTATTCACATGTAAAAAAAAGTCATGACTTTCAGAAACACGCTCGGAAAGCCTGCTGGGGTGTAGCAGTGCATCTTCATAGTTATCATTTAAAGAAAAACTATGTCGTTCTGCAACGCCTAAGTATCGATAAAAAACTAACTAAATATGTAGTCCTTCTTTTGTAAATTGTGCTTCAATATATCATAGATTTGATTCATTGGTTTTGGTTAAATGCATTTGAATATAAACATTGAATTTACTACAGGTTTATCGTTCAACGGACTTTTCCTTTATCCCACTAAAACTGAATTGTTTTGAATTAAATGCCCTGAAACAAAAGCCGCCTTTTTAACTGCTTTTAATTACTCTTACTTATGTAATAATATAGTTGATAATTATAGATTCTATATCTTCCAGACCCTTTTTTCACGGAGAAAACGTTGCTATTTTTTTCTATACTCTATCGGCATTTCCATGGTAGGTGATCGACTAAGCATCAAGCTCTGGTTCCCCTCTTTTATAACTTTATTAGCAACACCTCGTTTACTATCAACAGTGCAAAAATACTCTTTATTCTTCTGTGTAGATAAAATAAAACGGAACTTTCATGTACAAGGTTTCTTTTCCAGAACTTCCTTACCTTTACAGACTGTAATGTTTTTGTTTCCAAGCTCAATCTTAACAAATATATGTCGAGTCGTATTGTAGATTAATCATCGTTCTCAGTCCTTTCATAATACCGCTCCATAATTTATCTGATTATCCCACTCACCATTATTATCAGATCCGTAGTAAGTGGTGATTAATTAGTATAAAAAATAAGTGGCAGGCGTTAACACAAACTATACGATACATATATGCATATGCGATATTACATACATATACGTATTATTTCACTTCAGTCGAAGTACCTAGAAATCAAGAGAGCCGTTCCTGAGGCTAACACTTAATCTCTATATTAGATATATAGATATTCGAATATTCTATTAAGATTACCATTTATTTCTCAAACGTTGGGTTAGTAGAGAATTTAAGAACATTAATTACCCCATCAGCTATTGACCAGTTTACTATGTTGTAGTAAATCTTTCTTGTGGTCTCGTGGTCTTACTGGATTCCAGGACAAGAGTCAATTTAGTCTGGTGGAGTATCCAGCTAAGTGTTGTTACTTGAAGGAACATCACTAGGAGAAGGTGCACCATTCCTCGTATGAGCAAGTGTATAGCCGTTTTGAACGAGTCTTATATATGCTGTGAATACTATGTTATTTTTAATATTTGCTTAAGGTTTTCTTGTAGAGTGAAGTACTCTCATGTCACGTTGTCCGGATAAACCCTTGTACAGAGAGTCCAAAGAAACTCTAGAATGGTGTCTAGTAGGTATTTCATACTTCCCTTTCAAACGATATGTGCGTTTCTATATGTCGAGTCAATCGCACACTCTAAATAGTGCCCACACACTAGTTGCCCCACACCCGGCTATACTAGAATGAAACAATAATAAAAGCAAAGTTATCTTAGATGAAATCACTCGACATTAAAACCAGTAGTTTGCCCAAGCGCCGAATTCACCTATAAATGTCGTCTACAGTGTGTGCTAAAACAATCATACTTAAAATAGGGGGAAATAGTACTTTTCCGTCACCAAAGACCTGTCTATTTCCGCTCTTAAATGATAATCCAGACCAATTCACTTCATTTCTTAGCGTGGTCTGCTTTTATAAGTTAAGAGGTTCGTTATAAGTGACATGAACATGAAACTTGGATGATGTAGACAGGTCGACATTCTATGTTGATTTTTTCTTTGATAGCTCAAAATAGGGAATCAACATTCAATCATCTATTGTCACTAGACTCGTACCTTGGGAGGACAATCGATAATCCGAACAATCGCATTGGTTATAAATAGTTACAGGTCGTGTTATCCTCACATTTCACTTCTTCTCTCTATGTCTCGGCATAACAAAACTAACTTATTTTTCTCTTTAAAATATATTTAGTAATAACTCAACTTCTTTCATCGAAAACATCGTGGTTATAAATTATTGAAACTTCTGATTGACAAGAGCAAACAATAAATCCCTTACAGATCAATACTATCAATAATATGCGAGACATCTAAACATTTATGTTATATTTAGACGTCTACGGGGTCATGGGTGACGAAACGAGAGCAAGCTACTCCATAGATTAAATAAACGAAATAGAAACTCGTACAGATTCCCGGGTTCGACACAATATATCCTATGTTCGACAAGTTTCAGCTGAAGAAACTCGGTGGTTACATCGATCGTAACGCTGTGAGACTAACACCTAAAAAGAGAACATTATTTGATATATGTGCAAATGCCTTGAATCGTAGTCAACTACTTACTCCTTCTATTCCCGAAAATATATTCGTGGAATAAATGAAAGTCGCCACTTTCACGTCGGTTGTATTCAGTTATGTTCTCGCTTCGGGCCGACATTGGCAAAAATCTGCGTTGGTTTTCAAGATAGAGGGCTATTATCTGTTTTGAAAAGGCCAGAAGTTTACTTTCGTTATGCTGACGACACTTTTTGTTTTAGACGAAAGCGGACTTTTTTTCACGTCCCTCAACAATGTTCATTGAGCTGTCAAGTTTACTTTAGTTTAAGAAGCCAATTCTTCACTTCGATTACTTGATGTGATAGTTTGTAAAACTTCATCCGGTTTTCTGACTACAGTATACCGAAAACCAACTTTTACCGGTCTCTATACTCGTTGAGTCTCATTTTGCCCTACAAAACAAAAGTTCAATTTAATTTAGACCATTACTCATAAGGCCTAAATCATATGTTCTTAGAAAAAGCTGGAAAAGAAATAAAGTCATTATTAGACATTGTTGACTCTACTATTAAAAATAAAGTTCCGAATTTCGATCAAACTATAACAGCAAATTTTGACAGATGTCCCATTTACCTTCGCCTGCTTTAGTTAGGTAACATACGTGATAGATTCGCCAACAAAACTATTCTCTGTACAACAACGTTACTTTGCCTCGAATACTCGAGTTGTTTTATCTACCAGACCTATCTTAGAGCCGATTAGAATAGATGTTAAAAAAATAATAGAATTATTATAGTACGAGGTGTACTATAATAATTCTATTATTTTTACAATTAAATGTAGTTGCAGCTCGCACTACGTTGGGCAGACGTCGCAAATATTATATATTCGGTTCAAACAACACGTGTCCACAAAAATTCGCCATGAAAATTATTTACCAACTGATGTTTTGAATAATACATAATGGTCTTTCATTGCCGAACATCGTATAAATAATCGTGCTTGTGCCTCACATTTTTAATGTAGACTTATTTCTCTCCCTTTCATCTGAAAATTCTAGAAATCATCTACATTAGGGCTTGCTATTTGTGAGCAAAAATAAACTCTTCTCGGACTTAATGTATGTTTCTATTTGATTAAAACATATATTCTCATATCCAACGCTAGCATCTCCATTAAAAAGTTTTCTCTTTGAATCCTAATTTCGATTTAGTTCTGTTGAGCGAGGTTCGAAACCGGTCCGCTGTATCTTTTCAGTCTTTTATCTTTTAATTAATCCTGTTTAAAAATAATATGGTATTTATATAACCATAATAAAGTTGTATTCCACACAACACACACATATATATATATATATATATATATATATATATATATATATATATATATATATATATATATATTACCACTCGTGACTCATATGGTTCGTATCTTATATATATATTTATTTTAAAAATATATATATTTTTTTAATTTGACATTAGTTGCCAATAATGTTTTACAGGGATTGCAGAGTAAAAGTGTTTCAAATAACATTGTAATGTCATAATATATCGTCTCTCTCTCTCTCTCTCTCTATCTATCTCTCTCTATCTATCTCTCTCTCTCTCTCTATCTCTCTCTCTCTATCTCTCTCTCTCTATCTCTCTCTCCCTACTCTTTCATCTATGTGTCTCTTTCCATTTTGGTTATTTACATTATTCGATTCCTTTTACCACTGTTAATGCTATTTGCCTTTCATTTACATTATTCGCTTTTTCTTTAACAATCTATTAACTTTCTTTACTGATGAAGTAGTCATGGTGATAAGCGCACAAAACAAAAAAGAAAGCCATCGAAATAAAAACATAACACTTTAAATAGTATATATTACTACCGTGCACGTCGAGGTCAAAGTTGCTTGCACTAGCCGGACTATTTACTGTGGGTTCGTCGGTGTAAACGACATATGAATTAATTAGTGTTAACCATATTTTAGCACTTGATTCAACTTCTCTCGAAGTTCAGCGATTTCCAGCTGTTAACTGATTCAGTTACGACAGTCGTCGAGTAATAACAACATAATCTTTCTGTTTCTCTCTCTCTTTCTCTCTCTCTCTCTCTCTCTCTCTATATATATATATATATATATATATATATATATATATATATATGTTATAACATTTATTATTATAATTATTATTGTTATGAATATATATACAGGGTGATTCATAAGTCACTTAGCTGTTTATTTTTGAAATTCTAAAGTAAAAAAATACGGTACTACAAAACAGAAAGTTTCCTCAACAATTTTATTAATGGGAGTTAAAAACCACAGCAAATTCTCAAAATGTCCACCTTCGTTCTGCATGCATAGCTCCATTCTTTTTTGCAAAGGATTTACGACTCTTTGTAGCATATTTGATTGATTATGAAATAAATATATATAGAAACAAATATATAAACGAACAAATTTAAAATAACAAATAGCAGTAATTAGAGAGTAAGTCAACAATTATCAAAAGTTCATAGTATGTTTTTGCTTCATATGGTAATCATTTTAAATAGCTAAGTGAAGTGACTTATGAATCACCCTGTATGTTAAATATCGAATGTACTAAATAAACGGAATAAGATTATAAGGATCACATTACAATCAAAATGGTATAACACCGTAATTAGTAATACGATTTCACCTGTAGCCGATAGGTAAAGGGGAAAGCGACATATGGAGTTTGTTTTATTTTTTTTAAATTTAACTGGTTTTGCAAATAAATAAGAAATAAAAGCAAACCTAAACCCGACACCCAACAAAAGCACTTTCGCCTCCGCCCTTGAGGCTCCCGTTCACAAATATCCGGGGACTCAGAACCAACATCAACGACGTAGAAACTTTTCTCCTTATAAACTCCCCGGATATCCTAGCTCTTAGTGAAACTAAGCTTAAATCCTCAATCTCCTCTCACCACTTTGACAGGACAAACATAAGCACGGGCTACGAGTTTATGTTCGGAACACCCTCCCCCTGACAAGAGAACATAGGTTAGAATCAGATGACCAAGAATACATGTGCTTTAGATTGACTTTACAACACAGCGTCAGCTACTTATATTTCTTATACCGCTCCCCGTCGACCCAGGACTCTACTCTGCTAAACGCTGTCTCTGAAAGCATAGATAAAGGTCTCTCAGATACCTAGATACATGTATTCGGGTATTTTAATGCCCACCACCGCAACTGGCTGGGATTCTCTAGCCTTACTGACGCAGCCGGCAACTCTACGTATAATTTCTCCTTAGCTCACTCCCTCTCTCAGACTGTCGATTTTCCGACCCGCATCCCCGATCGAGTAGACCAGCAAGCCTCACTTCTAGACCTCTTCTTGACCTCAATGTCCGAGGATTGTTTGACGAAAGCTCATAGCCAACTCGGGAATGCTGATCACATTGTGCTAATGATACATATCACTCTAAAAATCGTCCAAAAGCTGATAAACCGTTGCTCAAAACAACAAGATACTACGAGCAGGCTGATTTTGAGTCAATCAGAGATCACATCAGTGACGTCCCATGGAGGGAAACCTTCTCACTCCCTGCCAACCATTGAAGCCTATGTCCACATGCGAAAATTCTTTAGCAAGCCACACTCTCCTCAATGGTTCACTTCGGAATGTGCAGCTGCCATTTCTGAGAGGCAACAAGCATTCCGTAAATTCGGCCGCCATAAGTCAGCTACTAATAAACATAAATTTATAGAGTCAAGAAATAATTGCAAGGGCGTGATAGGCGAAGCGAGGAGTAGGTATAATGAGCTAACAAAAAAACGCATCCAGTCACAGAAACTAGGTACTCGTGATTTCTGGAAAATATTTGCCAAAATCTTTGAATCCTTAATCAATCGAGTGATAGTACGGCACTTAGTTAATGCTAAACTTAAATCTGACCGCCAGTATGGGTTTAGACACGCACGATCTACTGAAGACATCCTAACGGTAATCTCTGAATGCAAGTGTCATACACTCGACAAGGCATGGGAAGCTAGGGCAGTAGCGCTTGATAGATCCAAGGCCTTTGACAAAGTATAGCATGAAGGGTTTCTCCTGAAAATACGCTTATATGGTATTACTGGGCAACTACTTAATATAATTAGATCCTTCCGAAACAAAAGAAAAATACAGGTTGTCCTCGATGGCCGTTCATCTAAGCAACATGACATAAATGCTGGTGTACCCTAGGGATTTATCCTTGGACCTTTGTTGTTCCTGATCTATATAAACGATCTACCTGATGATATAGAGTCGGAGATTGGTTTATTTGCTGACGACACCACGCTTTACTCTCGCCATGTTGGCAAAACAGACGCGATCATATCCGAGGCAATGGCTGAATCTTTAGAAAATGACCTCCAGGCTGTAGTGGATTGGGGTCATAAATGGTTGGTAACTTTTAATGCCGAAAAGATAAAGCTCCTTTCCTTCAACAACTACAAGAAGCCTCTCCAACCACCGATTGTCATGGCAAATAACACCCTACCTGAGAGTTCACCATTCAAACTCCTCGGCTTAACCTTCACAGGTAACATGAATTGGAACAAATACATTGAAGACATTGCCAAGGCTGCCGCGAAGAAGGTTGGCTCCCTCTACCGTGCTAGTAAACTCCTAACACCTAACATTATCGTGTATCTCTACAAAGCTACCATACGCACATGCATGGAGTATTGTTGTCACAACTGGGCTGGTGCATCATCTACTAGTCTCTCCCTTCTTGACAAGGTCCAAAAAAGACTCGTCAATCTAATAGGTCCCTCACTGTCAACATAGCTCCAGTCTGTGTCCCATCGCCACATTGTAGCATCCTTGTGTTTGTTTTACAAATACTTCAATGGATTATGCTCCGATGAATTGGCTACTTTGGGGCCCCCTCGACGTAAATTAACTAGACTAACTCGACAATCAACTAAATCTCATGCATTCACTGTGGAGGTCCCCAGATGCCGGAGAGCCTTCTACTCAAATAGATTCTTTCCCCGAGCTGCTTGCCTCTGAGACTCCCTCCCTGCCTCCTGTTTCTTCGACAGTACTGACATTCAGAAATGTAAAACTAATGTAAACAGACATCTCGCTGCGCAGATCCCAGTTAAGGCTGACCCCCCCAACCTTCTCACTTTTCTTTTTTTCTCAGTAGCCCCTTACGTCTACAGTGGTGGCCTGCCTTGTTTGGGGTGAACCATGTAAATATAAATGTGTTTTTTGATTGAAACAATCCGACCCAAGCTGAATGGGCAATACGTTTTAGGCTTTCTAGTATATACATAATAAACATCTCCTGACTTATTTCGTCATTATAGCCAAGCTTTATTGGTGATTATAGTTTTCTCTCAGAATTGATGTTCCGCTATTTATCTATGCACTTTTCAAATGTATGTTTAACACGTCATTACATACGTCCCAGGACTAACTAATTAAACACAACTTTTAGGAAGAAATTCGACTTTATTCATAAACAGTTTCATTCTAAGGTGATACATTGATTCCAGTGCCTCTTTACCAATGTGATGCTTTTCAGTAGAACGATTTGTCTTTCGCTTCAAAATACATTTCTTATATCACTTTTTCACTGGCGCCACATCTCTTTCCTGAGGCCATTCTCTTCAGGTCTACAAACCACTAGTCTCTCCCTTTTAGAAAAGGTTTTAAAAGAGCCGCTAATCAAATAGGCCTCTCACTATCCACCAAGCCCCAGCCCTATATCCCATCGCCACAATGTTACATCCTTGTGTTGGTTTTATGGGTACTTCAATGTAATGTGTTCCGTTGAACTTGCTGCTCGTGTGCTCTATTAATGTAAATACACTTGACCAATCCGACAATGAGCTAAATCCCATCAATTCACTGTAGAGGTATCCATATGCCGGAGAACTTTCTACTCCAATAGCTTCTTTCCTTGAGTTGGCGGCCTTTGGAAATTATTTCCCTGCTCCCTGTTACCCCGATAGTACCGTCATGCAGAAATGTTAAACTAATGTTAATAAGCATCTCGCTGCACAATTTTCAATTCAGGATGAGTTCCAAAACTGTAACCCTATTTTTCAGTAGCCCCTTACGTTTAACGTCGAAACCCGCATTGTTTGGTGTGAACGAAGATATAAAGCTTCAGTTTACGATGCACATGTTTGTTGCCTAAGTCACATTCTGCACCCAGCATGATTCTTAAGGTTTTGCTACCATGCTTTGCCGTTCATGGATTCAATTGCCTTAAGGGCAGATTTTTGTTGAGACAAACTATTGCCAATGGCAGGTAAAAATCCAGTACATAGCTAGAAGTTATGGATTCTATTGCCATTCACGTCCCTACTCCATAATTTCTTAATGGATTTCACGTTTCATGATTTCTCCAATTCGACCGTTGAAGTGTACTAGAAAAATAATTTCAGCAGCTTTTTGGATCAAACTTATTTTTTCTTATAGTTTTTGATAGAAGGACAAGATAGCCCCCTCGTTACTGTTTAGTGATGAAACTGTTGCAGCGCAGTGAAACACTGGGAGTCATAATTCTATCACTAAAGACATGGGTGTGCTTTCATTTTCTCGGTTTTGCTGTATGCATGTGATACTTTGGTTGTATATAGAAGACATATAAAAATGTTAGAACGTGTTTATCAGTAATGTATTTTTACAATCTTTGATGTGAGATCGCAGATGCACATTATTATGTGAAGTGGTTGTTGCAGCATTGAAAGCATGTTACACAAACATCGGTAAAGGTGGTGTGGGTATCTATGCAGAATGAGCAAACGATCGCATAGATATTTTGTGAAGGAAAGAATTAACCTTATAAAAGAGAGATTTTTTAAAAAGAACATTACATTTTCAATTAATGGAAGCATGAAACAAAATACAACACATTTTTCTACATGTTGTTAGCTAAATAAAGTTGCAAGCTTTTTAATACATCCTATATATATATATTTTTAATAAACATCGAAATATTGTACCAAGTATTTTTAAATGTAAAATAAAGAGTGAGTGCTTATATGTATCTCTTAATATGAAGTAAAACATCATATTAATAAATATATATAAGGTATAACATTTTTTATTTATAGTAATATTATTTGCAGACATCCCCGGGACGAACTTTTCTCGCCTGTCAGACAAAGTAAAACGTTTACTTTCCTTGACATTCGGTACGAAGATGCTTAACTATTTCAGAGTTTTAAGCGAAACATGTATACAAATGTGCGTCAAATGTGTATTAATAATAAGTTTTATACCTAATTAAAAGCTCTATTCATTATTGAAGACTTCGAAATTCAAGCACAATGAAGATTTATTACAAAATTCAGAGCATATATATTATATTATTGTATATTAATTTAATTCGAAAGTCCATGCAAAAATATATCCAAATACATACTTTACGCCAGTTCCTTCAATTCTTTATTTCCGCACTTAAGTAGAGAATCATCATTTCGAAATTACAATTTGAAAGTCCATCAGTCAGTCATCAGGGTATTATATTAATATCTGACTTCACCATATTTTCTATCATTCCCTGATGACTGACGGATAGACTTTCGAACTGTAATTTGTGTTCTTTCCGTCAAGATACACGTGTAGGTCTACGAATAGATTAACATGGAATTACTGATGTTTTTGTAGCTAAGAAAAATGTAAATGATAGTTCTCTATTGAATTCTAGAATAAAGATTTGAAGTAACTGATGTAAATTAGGTCTTTAGATTGTTTTTTACATAGCCTTTGGGATTGATTTAATATATATATATATATATATGTGTGTGTGTGTGTGTGTGTGTGTGTCTGTGTGTGTGTGTGTGTGCGTGTGTTTTATATTGCCGAAACCGGGAAAAATATAAAATGACGCATTTACGAACATAGACGGGACCTCAAACAGAAAAATCCAACTAATTTATCAGTCATACGCAGAAACACTTTTACCTAGAATTTTGAATTTACAAACTTCACCCTCCTAAAGAGTTAATGTTCTCTCTTACGCCGCAAGTGTATAGAAAGCCTTGTAATCCTTCTGTCGTACCAATTTTACGTAAACCTTAGACTCAGATCTCTAACAAGGCAATATACATCGGCATTGCATAACAGACTCCCATCCCGATTAAAGTATTACTTATTTTTACTGTATTTCATCCATGTTTCCATGTCTTCTTTTAGTCTGTGTTTATCCCCTTTTTCGATTTTAACGTATTTGTCGGACGCCCTATATATATATATTTTTTTTTTAAATAGTTACGCACATGTCAAATTCTTGTTTTATATGTTATTGACTGTTTTTCCATAATCTTAAAATCTTTTTCTGAAGACGTTTGTTGATACGAACAAAACCGGTTAATCTCTTTTTTATAATGATTTTTTCCTGTGTCTTATTTATTTTTCCTTTTGTCTTTTTTCTGTGTCACACATCTTGTCTTTAGGCATTCTATTTTTATGATATTTCGTGTATTTTATCTTCATATGCATTATATATATATATATATATATATAGAGAGAGAGAGAGAGAGAGGGAGATAGATATAGATATAGAAAGAGTTTTGTAAAATACTCAGTCACTGTTTATAATCCACGTGCAGCATTGTTTTACAGTTTCGATACATCAATGCACTTCAGAAGTGTTACTTCATTTGCTAAAAGACACGCATTATATGAACTTTCAGTTTACGCGCACAAGTTTGAGGTCTGAGTTACATTCAGCAGCCCGAATGACTCTTACATCTTGAAGATCTCGCCTTCGGCTGATAACACAATCGAACATGTGCCTATGCATATAACGTGCATGGATTCAAGTTGGCTTCTGGGCAGATTTCTGTTGCGGAAAGTTATTGCAAATGGAAAGTCCAAATTATAAACACTGGTGAAAAATAAACTACACACATGACTAATCATTATGAGGAGTTTGAATTACCTACAGGGGAGTTAGAATTACCTACTAGACACTATCCTCGAGTGTATTCGGTCTTTCTGTACAAGGGTTTGTCAGGACAACCTGACATTAGGATACTTACCCCTACAAGTAAACTCTGACCAACTATTCAAAATTACATAGTATCCGCAGCACAAATAAGATCTCCTCAGCACGGCTGTACACTTGCTATTACGAGGAATACTGCATATTCACCTAGTGATGTTACCTCAAGTAACACCACATAGCTCGAGAATTTTAATAGAATATTCGGGTATCTATGTATCTCATATAGAGATCAAGTGTTAGCCCCAGGAAGGAGCCCCTTGATTTCTGACAACTTCAACTGAAGTAAAATTAAACATTCAGAGGAAAGTGTAGAGTAATGATCGTATACTAACTTCAAGAGAGAGGATGATAAGATATTCTTATTAACGTATATGTACATAAAAAATCTAAAAGGTAAATAATATAAATTTTAGATGCGAGGTAAAGTACACTGAAGTAACTTAATATATTCAAATCACACCATGCAATTTATCCTAAGTGCACATATTGTATACATACAGTATCAAATGCATTAATACTTACTAGGTCATCAAAATGCATATATGAGCGGAACAAATCCAGATATATCATCACATCTATGTCGACGGCTTACCTACTTGAAAATATGTTTAAATTGTTTGATTATTTCGCTGGTTATATATAGAAAAACATAATTTTAATCTAACCATGTTACTCTTACGAATGTTTAATTCTTTTCTATTTTTTCTATTCTCAATTATGGAATCCTTGAAAGCGAACACTTATCGATTATTTCCTGGCCCGAAGTAATCTAGCTTTTTAAGACTAGTATCGAAACGTGTCATAATGTGTAGCCGTCACAGTTTTTGTATAAATAAAGCCTTTATTTTATATATCTATATATTATTTTATCAAACTTTTTAAATAAATCTTCTCTACATACCATCTAGTTACATAGGGTATGACATTTATATTACCGTTATATATATATATATATATATATATATATATATATATATATATATATATATATATATATATCGTCATATCGTTATGTGTTCGTTTACCAAAGCATATAAGCATGTTTGTTTTTTGGAAAGTGAATAACAATAATTGATGAGAATATATTTGAGTTTTATTTAATTTATTATACTGAAGAGGTCTTTCAATCTATTTTACTTGAGCAAGAACTGCATTTAACATTGTTCACTCATGAAGACGAATGCCAATAACTCCTAACTATCGATCGATCGACAGTTATTTCTTATTAGATTTCGCTCAGTAGTTTGTGGGTTTCAACCTACATTGATGTCATACAAGTGGTCAAAGACAGGACTTAAAATTTCGACGCACAAGGTTAACGAAACCGTTATTTCCAGTTGGAATATTATCGCAGTTTCTGCTCAAAGATCATTTAATGTGTAAACTTACGGACTGACTATTCGAAGAGCTTCTGTGTATATTTCAAATAGAGACCTAAATAAAGTAAAGTATTTCCAATCAAAGACCCTGAAATATTTCAACATCGAAATAAATGTCGTCCGTATGAATAGCAATGAATTAGGAACTTATGTTCGGTGTAGAATCAAAGACATTTGTGAGCAATTCTAGAAGCTTCCTTCATCTGTCATTTTCTGTGCGAGATGCCTGATCGTTTCTCTAGTAGGTGTAATCAATCAGTAGGTTATTCAGATTAAACAGACTTGTAGCACGAAAGCATAATAATTATTATCTATTATACTATGCACTTATTATCATATAAGTATGTATATAATATATAATATATAATATATAATATATAATATATAATATATAATATATATCAAGTTAAGACTGAACTAATTGAAAACGCGGTTCTAGTCTGACGTGATAATTTATTTCGCTTACAACCAGTATCTTAAGACGTGAAGACTGAGCATACACACACACATATGTATATGAGTTTGAATTACCACCTAGACACCATCTTCGAGTGTCTTAGGTCTCTCTGTAAATGTTCGTTAAGAATACCTGACATGAAGATATTTCACCCTACAAGTAGACTATGACAGAATATTCAAAATAACATAGTATTCAAGGCTCGAATAAGATCTTTTTGGTTTGGCTACACGCCTATACGTGGAATCGTGTATCTTTTAGTGATGTTACCTAAAGTAACAGCACTTTGCTAGATACTCCAACAAACTACATAAATTATTGTCCTTGAATCCGGTAAGACCAATAAATATATACTATAACATAATCAACTTGTCAAATGGGGGGGAGAGAAAGTTTAATTTTCGTAACTGTTTTACAACCTCAACGCTTGAGAGGTAAAAGAAAACTTTAATGGAACACTGGAATAATTATGTATCTCATATAGAGATGAAGTGTTAACACTAGGACAGGGCTCCTTTGTTCCTGAGAACTTCGACTGAAGTAATGTATAAATATATATATATATATATATATATATATATATATATATATATATATATATATATATATAAAGAGAGAGACAGACAGACAGACAGACAGAGAGAGACAGAGATAACAATGATAAATAAAACATGTATCTGAGCTTATTTATTAATTGTTTTGTTTTTCTTAAAGATCCACCCGAAAGAATATTGATCCAATTTGGGTTGCAATGTCTACTGTTTTTAAAAAAAATATATTTACAATTATCATGCCCAGTGTTTTTCCTTGTATGAGTTTGTTTCGTTTGTATTTCTATGTCGCATATGATATGCTAAAATGCTCTCATATGATATATCATATGATATATCATATGATATATCATATGATATATCATATGATATCTCATATGATATATCATATGATATAATACCTTTTTTTTGTCATACATGGTTCCGGTTAGTATTGGTTGTATTTGTTTGTATGACGTAGTTTGCACAGTTCTTCGTCATCAACACGACGTTGTGCTAGAGTAACACTCTATCCTTATTCACAGCAACTATGTCTTAATACGTTTATTGCTTATCATTTGCTAGTCGGTTGATTTAAGGTTAGGGTTAGGTTACTTAATCATGTCTTGTTGTTTTGCCATCCACAAAGGAAACCGGTGAGGAGTTCAACCATATACCTCCTTAACGACGAATAAATATGTTTTTCTCTCTCTCTTTCTCTCTTTCACTATCTCTCTCTTTCTCTCTTTCTCTCTTTTTCTCTCTCTCTCTCTTATCAGCGCTGCAATCTGAAGACAGTCTTCATCAAGTTGATCATTTGTAGGTGCAACTTTTAGATGTTAAGAGCAGCTCTAAACCTTCTAGTGTATAGACTGTCAAGTCTCTTTTCTGGTCGTCTGGAAAAAGTGTATATGCTACTTCCATATACTAGAACTGATGTTAGAATGGCTTCAAAGAAAGCCCTTTCATCTTGATAATACAACAGTCTTAGCTTGAATACCATATATTAGGGGAATGTACTTTTGTAAATAAAGTCAAGAGTTGAAGTTTAATATTTGTTATTCAATATTCTTATTTACAAATTAAAGGATTATATCTTAAACACACAAGTATAAACTTAAGGATTACCATTATACTTACAAGTTTTAATCCATATAGAAATTATACATCTATACATATATCATAAGTAATGGTTGATTAAATAATAGTGATTATAAGGAATGAAGAATATGATAAAGTATGAATGATATTAAATAATTAGTAAGTAAATAATTAAATAATTAGTAAGTAAATAATAAAATATTTAGAGTAAATGCAGTCATTAGTTATAATAGTAATTATTAAAACATAAATAATCAAATAGATAATACAAATTGATCCCTATAATATAAGTAATGAAAGTTTAATCAGTTATCATGTAATAATATGACTCTATTAGTGTGTAGATTCCCAAAGTAATATAGTATTAAATAACTATATAGAAAACCAGGAGATAAAACAAGAGAGACATAATAACTATGAGAAACTATGATGCCTAAAGAGACGTTTGAAGCCATTTAATTAACAAGACATGAATAACAGCGCAGGGAAAAGTAATAAATTAAATAAAAATAAATAACATTTTAATAAATATCTAGAATTAAAACAATAAATAACCTTTTAATAAATACAAAATCGGAAATATAATTTATTAGGAAAAAAATAAAATATGATTGAATGTTAATTTTTAATAATTTACGGAAAGTTATTTAAAACAACCGTAGTATTCATACTACCATGATTAAGAAATACTCATCATAAAAGCAATAATTATAGTAGAATTAATTATAATGATATCAATAATGAAAATATCAATACTGAATAAAGTAGGAATAAAGAAATGTATAAGGTAATTAGATTTCGGTACGTAACATTACGGAAATTGTCTATATATAAATGAGGCATTCATTTAAGTCTCTAAAAACATGCAATATAGTAAACGCTAATTTTTAGACTAAGTTAAACATATAATATATACATTTTAAGTATGACAACAACTAAATTAAAGTAGAAGCAAAATTAAATGAAAGTAAACATTCATTCTTTATTGTCATTATAAATATTGAACGGTTTTGAATGATATGAATTATATTAAAGACATTCTGAAGATGTTAATAAACAAATATCATAATATAAGCTACAAACAGATATAAAGAAGAATGTGATATCGTTTAAAGAGGGTATCATAACAGAAATCAGATTGACCTATCAAGTAAAAACATTTATCGATGAAACACACTAGCAAAAACAAGAAACTGAAACCTCTGGTTTTGAAAATAAACATATTCGAAAATAATTTTTAAAATATTAATTTAAATGATGTTATTTTTTATACATGTAGTTGCATGAGATTATGCTTAGAATAATAGTTAAACTAAAAATTGAGAAATGGATCGTATTGATATAGAATGTGTCTTTACAAATTCGACCGGAAGTTGGATAAGAACACAAAATACTGACACGTGGTTGCGTTGAACCGTAAGTGTATTTGGAAGAAATACATAAAACACAGAGTTAAAATGAAAAACCAAGAAGTAGAAGCATGAAAACAGTCTGAAACTATACAACGATTGTTAGTGACAGTGATTAGCATTTGTGTATGTACATTTTAAAGTGTGTTTTTATTGATGTTTTACAATAAAGTATACTTACGCCAGATAACAGCCAAACGCACATTGCATAAACATTAAGATGTAAAGCGTTAAGAGATATTTCTCTTAATAAATATAAGAAACAATTCAAAAATATTTGAGTATTATTAAAAAAAAATATAATATATAAAAATAATACAAAAAAAAATTAATGCTGAATGTTGGTGAAAGTTTAATAGGCACGGATATATACGTCCTGAAGAAATTTGATATTTTTTCACATATTAAATATTATGCATATCATACAAATGTATATATTTGAGGTATACCGAGACAATTATTTAATAATAAAAACTGTTTCTTTGATGGAATTTATGCAGTTTTTCACCGCATGTTCTAGTTGTTATATAACATTAAATATATATATATATTACACCGGCCGTTCTTACACAAGAGAAACTGCACCGGTTGTCACTATAAATAGTGCGAGTCACCAGAGACACAGAGAAGACAAAGCACAGTCTTGTAATTGTCTAGCCAAGAGCTAGTCACTTTCTTACTTTGTTAATACACTTGTTAAACCAACCCTCGACTTGACTTCCTTTATTTATTATTTATTGTTGGACAACTTCACAACAGATTGGCGACGAGGAATCGAAACGATTTCACTGCAAAAAAAATCACCCAAAGTGATTCGCAAGATCTTCACGGAAAAAAACTCATCTTCGTCAGATATTTGGATTCGCAAGGATTAACAGCAAATTAACTACTGAGTAGTTAAGCGAAAAAAAAAACACAAACTCAAAACTTGCTACCAAAAATCGTAAACTAGAAAAACCGAAACAAATTTTCAATTATTGAAATAATTGAATACACTGATACCTTAATTTTTTTCTCTTCAAGTTTCACTTACTCGTTAAGATAAATGTTATCCGCGTCAATTATTACAGATATTGTGTAAGTTTGTCGTTATTATTAGGACAACATCTGATATTTAAGCAAGATCCAGATTAACTATTTATTAAACCGGTCTACCACAGAATTGTCGAGAGCAAAGGACGGACAGAAGTTATGTGTGCTTCTAACAAAGAACTCTTAAATAAGCAAGTCGCATTTTTGCAAAATGAAAAGAGGTTAAAAAGATTCCCCATAAAACTAGTCTTATTAGGCTTATAGCGACGGACTTGGTTTTGTAAAACTACGTAAACATATATATAAACAAAATGTTTTCTTAGTTTTGTTTTTCAAACAAAAGAACGGAGATTGTTTTTGTTTTTTACTAAGGAATAATATATTTCTTGCTTTGTGTATTAGTTGAGCAAATTAATTATATTAAGAACGTTGTGGGGAAAATTGATTTATTTTTACAAGTGTAAACTGTGTGGTGCATAATTTGAATTCGTGAATGATGGACACTGAATTCAAAGATTCTCTTTTTCAATTAGTTAAATTCCAAACGGAACAAAATGTTGCGTTACAAAGACAGCAAGTTGAACCACAAATGGAACTTCAAATTAAAACAAGTTGAAATTGAGGAGAAATTTAAAAGAGAGTTGTTGGAACAGCAAAAATCCCAAAGAAAAATGCATGCTGAACAAAAAGAGCTGGCGACAACACGAGAAGAAAGATTCCAAGAAAGACTGCTACAACAGCAGAAACACTTCGAAGAACTCTTGATAAAAACACAGGAGGAACAGAGAAAATTTCTGGGAGCAACACAGTTAACGAAAGCAAACGAGAATCATAATGCATTCTCCTAGACTGCTGTGTGGAGCGCTATCGAAATTTTAAATTATAATCCAGAAGACGGTGTCACTTTTGCTCACTTCTATAGAAGATATGAGGATATTTTTGTATCGGACTGGAGTACATAGACAGACTCTAAAAAAGTTAGATTTTTGCTAAGAAAATTAGGAACTGCCGAGCATACAAAGTTCGTGAATTTTATCCTTCCAAAAAAGACCAGTGAGTTGAACTTCCAGGAGGCAGTAACTTTACTAACAGAACTGTTTTCTACAAAAACTTCTCTTTTCCACAGGAGATATAAGTGTATGAATGTCACTAGAAGAGAGGAAGACGACTACATTACGTATGCAAGTATAGTAAATAAACTTTGCGACGATTTTTAATTGGAGGAATTATCATCGGATTATTTTAAATGTTTAATATTCTTGCAAGTTCTGGTCTTAAAGAAATACTCTGAAATCAGACGTCGTGTTTTAAACTCGAAAATGAGCCATGTCTAACAATACAAAACTTAGCGGAAGACTGTGAACGTTTTGTTGCGTTGAAACAGGACAGTCGTGACATAGAGGAAAACGGAGTGTCGCACATTAAAAAAATCCATCAGAAGAAAAAATTGACTTCAATGAATGACCAGAGAAAAAAACATGGACAAGATCCACCTGGACCGTGTAGGAGGTGGGGAGATAACCATTGGTACAATGAGTGTCCCTACATATTCAAACAATGTGACAACTGTCACCAGAAAAGACATAAGGCATCACGTTGTAGAAAAAAAATCTGGTAGAAAAACAGCCATTAAACGGACAAAAATTGAACCTGAAGAACAAAATATCCGGAAATATGTACAGGTCAAAATGCTTAAAAAAAGTAAGACTAAAGCTTGATAGTGGGTCTGACATCATTAATGTACAGACATGGAAGAAGCTTGGGAGACGCACTATGATCAAATCACAAAAAACGGCGAGAAGCGTCAGTGGTGAAAAAATAACCTTCGAAGGGGAATTATTGACGAATATGTCTTTCCAGAATAAGACCGTAAAAGCCAAAATTTTTGTTATGCGAATATCGAATAACCTTTTTGGAACTGATCTGATTGAAAAGTTTTGCCTATGGGATCTGCCTTTAAGCTCCTTTTGCCAAACGGTTGAGGATGCAGAAAAACTCAAGAGGGAATTAAAAGAACATTTTCCAGACGTATTTTCAGGCGGTCTTGGAAGGTGTACAAAAGCGGTAGCAAAGTTTGAAGTCAAAACAAATAAAATACCTGTGTTCAGAAAGAAAAGAAATGTTCCATACGCCGCTATAGAACAAATAGACAGTGAATTAGAAAGACTCGAGGACATGGCTGTCATTTCAAAAATTGATCACAGTGAGTGGGCTTCACCTACAAGTTTATGTTAAGAAAAAGAACAAGGAGATTCGGGTTTGTGCCGACTTTTCCACAGGATTGAACAAGACATTAAAATATCACCATTACCCTCTTCCAAGCCGTGAAGAAATATTTGCGAAACTGAGTGGAGGAAAATATTTTTCTAAAATCGACCTCAGCGACGCTTATCTTCAAATCTTTGTCGATGAGGAGTGTTCAAAACTGCTTTGCATCAATACCCATAATGGATTATACAAATTTAACCGACTTCCTTTTTGGGTAAAGGTCGCCCCTGCGATTTTTCAACAAATTATGGACATGATGTTAAATGGGATGGATTTCGCAGTAGGGTACCTGGACGATGTGTTAATAAACAGCGTTAGCAAAGAACAACACAAGACCCATGTAAACCAAGTATTCAAAAAAATCCAGGATTATGGGTTTTAAACCAAAGATGAGAAATGTACTTTTTTCATGGAAAAAATAAAATACTTAGGGCAAATCATCGATGAGCAAGGAAGAAAGACAGACCCAGATAGGGCAATGGCGATAAGGAACATGCTTGCTTCAGAAAATACTGCATCCCTACAAAGCTTCTTAGGGTTGGCGAATTACTACAATGTGTTCGTACCAAACATGCATAAACTAAGATCACCCTTAAATGAACTGTTAAAGAAGGACCAAAAATGCGTCTGGTCGCAAGAGTGCGAAGAAGCGTTTCAGAAAATTAAAGATATCTTAACGTCTGACTTGTTTCTGGCACATTATAATCCCAAGCGTGATATTGTAGTTGCAAGCGATGCCAGCAACTATGGTATAGGAACATGCATATTGCACAAAATGGATGATGGAAAATTAAAACCCATAGCCCATGCATCCCGAACACTTCTACAAGCCGAAAAAAATACTCTCAAATGGAGAAAGAGGCTCTAAGCATTATATTCGCGGTAAAGAAATTTCATCGTTCCTTGCACGGTAGACAATTTATGTTACAAACAGACCACAAACCCTTATTAACGATTTTCGGATTGAAAACGGGACTACCACAACACACAGCGAATAGACTCAAAAGATGGGGTACCATTCTTCTTAACTACAATTTTCAAATGGAGTATGTACCATCTAAGAAATTTGGTCATGCAGACGGGTTATCAAGGTTGATACCTAAGCAGACAGAACCATTTGAGGATATGGTGATAGCAGCCATTCAAGCGGAAGCTGACGTAAAAAATACGTTATGTGACACAATAAGAGAACTTCCAGTAACGCTTGATGAGATTAAGAGTAAGGCAGAGGTGGATGAATTTATCATAAGCACGAAAGAAAAAATCAACAATAGCCAACTAGATGATGGAATTTATTCAATTTGCGACAACGTCCTGTTATATAGTTACAGGGTTGTAATTCCTATGACATTACAGAAAATAATGCTCAAGGAATTCCATGTAGGACATCCAGGCATATCGAGAATAAAAAGCCTCATGCGTTCTTTTGTTTACTGGCCAAACATGGATAAGCATATCGAAGAAAAAGTAAGGGAGTGTAGAGGATGCGCCTTAGCTATGAAAACTCCTCCAACTCAATTCGGATCGTGGACTAAACCGGACCGACCTTGGTCTAGAATTCACTTAGATTTTGCGGGACCACTGGATGGGTTCTACTATCTCATTGTTGTAGACAGCCTAGCTAAGTGGCCGGAAGTACTAAAATGCAAGAACCCCACATCTGAGGCAGCTATCAACTTGCTATACGAACTATTCGCTAGGTTTGGAGTTGTAGACTGCATTGTCACCGACAATGGTACTCAATTCACGTCTACTGAATTTAAACACCTTTGCGATGATCATCTCATCGAGCATATAACAATCCCTCCATACTATCCAAGAAGCAATGGACTGGCGGAGAGATTCGTTGACACATTCAAGAGAGCTCTGAAAAAAGCTAGAGGATCACTGACGGATAAGTCAATCCAACAGTTTCTGCAGGTTTACAGAGTCACTCCGGATGCAAACATCTGAGGTCATGTTCGCACGCTGTTCGCACTGCTGAGGTCATGTTCGCACGCAAGGTTAGATCGATTTTCCACAAGTTGTTACCAAACCAGGATAGGGCAAATATAAAAAGAACGATAACAAAAAAAAACGGTATAAAGTTGTCGAAAAAGTTTTTTATAAGATCTACAGAAACAATAGGACTTTCTGGGATTCCGGCACTGTGGATAAACAAATAGGCAATATGGTCTATATGATTAAGGGACCAGATTTCGTGCACAAACGTCACACTAACCAAATCCGGAAAAGATACACGAACAGTGAGGTGACCAAATCGCCCGAGGAGGACATCATGGATGCAGTGTTTGATACTTTTCGGGTGATCACACCAAAGACTGCTCCTGAGATTAGGAGATCAAAAAGGAAACGGAAATCGACTGAGTTGATGATGGTGATTCCCAAACAAAAACGTTATTAATCCCCAGAGGGGATATCTTCAAAGGGGTGTGTTACATCGGCCGTTCTTACACAGGAGAAACTGCACCGGTTGTCACTATAAATAGTTCGAGTCACCAGAGACACAGAGAAGACAAAGCACAGTCTTGTAACTGTCTAGCCAAGTGCTAGTCAGTTTCTTACTTTGTTAATACACTTGTTGAACCAACCCTCGACTTGACTTCCTTTATTTATTATTTACCGTTGGACAACTTCACAACAATGTATATATATATATATATATTTATATATATATTTATATTGACAAAACTCTACCATTCATACAAGTTTTCTTAAACGAAAGGGGCAACTACTGTGAAATATAATGCATGTGGCAATATATGTAGCAAGTATCCACAAAGACTATTCTCCCAGCATGAAGAGTTCTTTTCCAGAGCTCGAAATTATGATGGGGTTATTTGGAGGCCTGAAGGCCTCCCAACAATCATAAGGTCTTCGTTTACATTTTCCTGGGACACTGATTCATCGATTATTATTCAAACTTCAGGACAAACGCATCAATTCAATAACTGAGTCTTTATTCCATCGCTTAACAGCAAAAGAACGGTTGCTTCCTGCCGAGAGCAACAACTTAAACTAAATTCGAATTCTGATTTAAATATATAACAACTTTCATGGATACCTATAATGGTTTTATTTTAATTTGAATATTGTAACAACATCCAGGAATGAATTAAAATATTTTAGAATAATGCATAAATTATAAAACTACAGTAACCTATTCAGATAAGCCAAATTTATCATTATATATTTCTGATATCTAATCAAAAATTTATGGAGCAATGTATATGTACAAATCATGTGATTGTTATATTTTAAGTCGTAATATATATATATATATATATATATATATATATATATATATATATATATATATATTAGGGGAGGTCGATTTTGAAACTGTAAATTATCGCACTCGAAGAAAGTTGCCAAATAATGTCAAAAGTTACCACAAGAAATATTTTACTTCAAAACTTTGTATTTATTTGAGCATTGCAACTTTAAGATCAAATAAATCGAGATTTTTTCTCACAGCCTAGATTTCACCGGCAGATGTGTCGCCTTAAATTAAACCCGGGTTTTAACAAAAAAAAGTAATACATTACTTAATAATAAATATTTTAAAGTTTATTATTCCTTTTCTTAAGAAATTAAATGTACATATTCAAATTAAAAAGGAATAAAACACTATAATATTTAATTTTATATATAAATAATTATTTATTTACATAGGCGTTTTATTTATTGGATATTTTTTATGGTATTCACCGGTTGAAAATTGGACGAGCGAATTTGAATTCACGTGTTGATTCTGTTATCACAAATAAATATTGAATTGTCGAGCGCTGGCTTATCTAATCCCATTTTCCCGACCTTTTGTCACACCTTACCTTGTGGGAGTTAGATAAATAAAAACTAGTTCAGCCAGGGTTTTTTACCCCACCAAATAAACCGGTATCGTCCGGGTCTTTGGGTCTGGTTTCACGCCTGTCTATTGGGGCTTGTCCGTCCTGTGCAGTTCTAGGAGGTGCACCTCCCAGGTTTTGCCTTCCCTCTTTGGGGAGGAGTAAGTTTATTGCTTACTGTCTTAGGCGGCCCTACCTGGGAATGCCGACGGAGCTGCCCAGGCAATTTTTAAATTGCCAGAGTGCTCACCTCTCGAGCACTGGCTTTCTCATCCCACTTTCCTGACCTTGTGTCAATCTTACCTTGTTGGAGGTAGATAAATAAAATCTAGTTCAGCCAGGGGTTTTTACCCCACCAAATAAATCGGTATCGTCCGGGCCTTTGGGTCTGGATTTACGCCCGTCTATTGTGGCTTGTCCGTCCTGTGCAATTCTAGGAGGTGCACCCTCCCAGGCTTTGCCTTCCCTCTTTGGGGAGGAGTAAGTTTATTGCTAACTGTCTGAGACGCCCCTACAGGGGAATGGGGGAATGCCGACGGGGCTGCCCAGTCAATTTTTTAATGGCCAGAGTGCTCACCTCTATAGTGCAGGCTTATCTAATCCCACTTTCATGACCTTGTGTCACATCTTACCTTGTTGGAGGTAGACAAATAAAACTATTACAGCCAGGGGTTTTTCCCCACCTAAAATATTATATGTATTGGAGTTGATGGGAGAATGGATAAGGACACATTGATGTATAAGGAAATTGTGGATGAAAATAGACAGAGAATTATGAAAAAAACTAAGGGACCAGAACACCATTTAACTTTTACAAAAGAAACACCATGTGAAAGTAAATATCTGTCACAGAGTTCTTCCTAATAGTTGTGCAACAGGTGCTGTTCATGCAGATCAAGTGGTGGATGTTTTGCATGAATTCCACAGTGAGAACAGTATCAAGGCTATACTTGTTGACAACACTAATACCAACACAGGTTGCGGAAGTGGAATGGTTGCAATTTTAGAAAAAAAACTTTTAAAAAATCTTCACACAATTGGTTGCTCTTTGCATCATAATGAACTACCTTTCAGAGCCCTTTTTAAAAACATAGATGGTTGCGCAAAGGGCCCTACAACATTCAGTGGCCCTCTGGGGAAATTATGCTCAAATGATTGCCATGATTTACCCCAAATATCATTTTCCACTATTAGCAATCCTCTAGAGTCAATTTTTAAAATTGATGAAATACATGATCTTAGTTCTGACCAAAGACTCCTTTATGAATACACAGTAGGTATTTCTAGAGGTAAGGTTTACTCTAGATATACCTCCTGGAAAATTGGTCCTTTAAACCAAGCAAGATGGTTAACTTTGGCCATCAGGCTCATGTGTTTATGGACTCGTGGTGCATACCCACAAAGGCACACAACAAAACTACACTATGTAGTAAATTTTATTGTAAATGTGTATGCCACTTCTTAGTTTGAAATTAAAAGAAATAGTAAATTCCACAATCAGCAAGTGCACATTTTTAATATGATCCAGAGGATTAAGGAGCAGCCTCAGGAAATCTAAGATATCACATTTAGAAATATACAAGGTAATACATTTTGTTTACTGCCTGAAAACTTTCTATATTCCATGGTTAAATCTGAGGAGATTGAAGTAAGAGAAGAAGCTTTAAAAAGAATTTTGGCCATTAGGTAAGTAATATTTATTCATATATCTCTGACTCAATTATTTATTCCAATTTATAGAATGATTTTTAAAGATTTTATTTAATTTCACCATAAATATTAAAGCAGTACAGATTGGAATTTTTTAATAATTCAATTAATTAATTTGTTCTTTCAGGAGTGAGGAGTCAACCAGAAAAAAGATTAAAAAGAATACCACCTATTAATTTTTATGCCACACATTGGACACAATTAATAGATTTAAAATT
This sequence comes from Sepiola atlantica, assembly GCA_963556195.1. Lineage (NCBI taxonomy): Eukaryota > Metazoa > Mollusca > Cephalopoda > Sepiida > Sepiolidae > Sepiola > Sepiola atlantica. The sequence goes on from OY744530.1 coordinate 24,806,799, forward strand.
ATACTGCATTTTTGGCATTCTCAGGGCGTGGAACGGGCAGTTAAGTTAATAACAGAAGCTTCACAAACTGTATATGGTTTTGAAGCAAGGCATCAACACATTACAGCCAAAGTTTTGAGTCAGAAATTGAGATCAGCATTTTTGTCTAAGGGGTCTTATATGGAGCAATTTGACTCTCAATATTAAGCTCCATTAAAATAGTGTTAGGTTTTTCCTTATTTCTTTGCTTGTTATATTTTCCCTTATAACAGAAAAAAATCATTTTTTTAGGTATTCAAATATTACTGTTTAATTCATAACGTTAAAAGGTAGTTTACAAAAGCAGATACTGAAAATGAGGGGGGGGGGCAAATTTTCAATTTGAAGATTTCTTTAATTAATATCATTTTTATAAAATAAATGGACATTCCTTATTTTAAATGCACAATTTATTTGGTTTTCACACCAGTATTCAAGCAAATCTTGCAAAAACGAGGAATTTTCAGTATATTCTTGGCTACGATCTTTGATACCAAACGCTCAAAAAACCGCTGAAGTTTTTGATCTAATTTTTTGCATGAGTATTTAATAGGGCTATATACAACTTTCGCTACGTGCCTTTTTTTAATATTAAAAAAAAAGTGTAAAATCGACCTACCCTAATATATATATATATATATATATATATAGGCAAACATTATTAAATAGACACGGAGTGTTTTTGCTTGATAAGATTTTTTTTCTTTTTCAATTTTACGAATGGTCCATTTAGTGTTTCGGTCAAATTGCTTTATGTAAGTTCCATGTGTTCCTTGTTCCATTTCTGTCCTTTTTTGCGAGTACTTTCGATTTGATTAGTCAAATCATCTTCAGGCGGTGTTAATTGTTTTTTTTAATTATGCTTTTACTGTGGAGGTTTTTCTAATTATTATAACAGCCAGTAATTTACAACTTAAAAGGAACGTTTATAATATTAAGATGTTACATGAAAGCGTGATTACGTTCTTAGAGCGTGCAAGATTAAAAAGATTTATTGCTTCACAGTTAAGAATTCGATTACGTTCTGAGCGCGTTCAAGATTCAAACGTATAATTACTTAATGACTAAGAATTTGGTAACGTTTATTACTATGTTAGACAATTTATAATATTGTAACTAGTTTCGTAATTCACATTATTGATTATGGGATGTTTAGTTTTTATGTAGAGGGATTCAATATTTTTTTAATATTTCGGTGTTGCTATCGTGGGGCATTATCTTAGTATTGTTAACTAGTGTGTGTCTATATGTAGAGGAGGGCAGTCATGTATTTTTAGGTGTCGGTAAATCAGGCTATTGTAAGAAAGATGTAAGGTTACTTTTCGGTAAAGTGTTGTGGTAGTGAAACCGATGTAAGAAGTAGTTTTATTGTTATTGTCGGAGGTACATTCTCCCATGGAGCATTGAAACAGATACATTACATTGGTTCTTCCTAATGTATTTTGGGTCTGAGAAGTCTTATTTTAAACTATACGGTTCGATGTTTTCATTTTCTTGTAATAAATGATTAATCTTATTTTATTAACAGAGTTGATGGGGAAAATGAACTTACATACAGCAATTTGAGCAAAGCACTTAATAGACCATTCATAAAATTGAAAAAGTAAAAAAAGTCTTATAAAAAAAGTCTTATCAAGCAAAAACACTCTGTATTATTTAATAATGTTCGCCTAAATGAAAATATTGTGCCCAAATACAGACAATATACATATGAGGGTAAAATGCACGATATATGATAAAAATGATATGTCGCGAAAAACAAGACATATGAAAAAAGACAAACGAAAAAACAACGTTTAATACAAAAAAAAAAATCATCAAAGAAAACGAGAGATTTTCTCGTTTCGTTCGGATCAACGAACGTCTTCAGAAAAAGTGATTTTTCAAAATTTATAAGATAACAGTAAAAACATAGAAAATAAGAACGCACAGAGAAATGTCATTTTCGCGCGTTTAACTATTAGAAAAGGCAAAGAATTATAAAACTAAATAAATAAATAAGTGAGAGTAAAATATGGATGAAGTGTAGTTAAAAAGCAACATTTCTTTTACCAGGATCGCAATGGCGCAATAGATTGCATTGTGTCAGTGCGGTTTTTTCCAGATGTTTGCTAGATGCTTAGGGAATAGGATCAGATTCTGAGGTGTATCTTAGATGAAGATAAGAGAAGTATTATATCGCTTTCGATGCATTTGCGACGTGGGAGAGAGTATTCGGTATTGAGGAGAGTGCAGTGTTTTAATCAAAATTGTGAGCAAATGCTTTTGTGAGTATAACTAGTGCGTTCGTGTGATTGTTGTTATTTATTTACTAATATATGTTATTTTTAATGTCTCTCCGCATAGGCGTTTTATTATCATTTACTTTTTCAAATAGTTAAACGCGCGCCAATAGATAAATCCCCCTAATTTAAACACCAAGAAATATTACTATGAAATCCCACAAAGGAATTATAGAAAAGTTTTACCTAACACGCCTGCCTCATGCAAGTCTATAATAGATTCATAAACCTTATTAGTTAAAGCCAACATAATTAACTAAATACATAAACAAAACACAAATAATGACAATTAAAACATAAGATACCCCTAGATGAACTTATTAACTGACATGATATGCACTCCAGCTATAACATAAGAATTAATCCACACACACACACAGCCACACGATTGTCTCATTTCCTAAGTGATTAAGATGGAGGAAGTGGGACAATCGAAATAATATCAAGCAAAATAACAACGAACGCTTCAATCACCAATACAAATAATTACATAAAAATACATTAAATATTTAGGTGATAAAAATCATACATATTTCTAGACAGCGCGTCTTGGTCCAATGATAGAACGCTGGACTATAGACATCAATATCGGGCGTTCGATCTCCGTGTAAGTTAGCCATGCTGATATATATATATATATATATATATATATCATTAATAAAAAAACGATATATCTAGAGCGTATAGTTATCATGGATGTTAGCGATATATTGACGACCTTGTTTGCATTAATAATAGCGATGAATTGGCAAATAATAAACATTTAATATATCCTAAAGAGCTAAAATTAAACTGTGAACATAAGAGAACACAAGCTACTTTTCTTGATTTGGAAATAACAAGTGAAGTTAAAATATTTGTCTATTAACTGTTTGATAAAAGAAATTCATTTCCTTTTCGTATCGTGCGGATGCCACATAAAAATAGTACCTGCCCTGTGTATATATTTTACGGGAGTATTATGTCCGAATTTCTCAAGATTTCTCGTGTTACCCAAAAATTGGTAGATTTTATGCCACCAATTAAACAATATGGCGATCAGAATAAAATATTTAGACAATTAAATGAGACAATTACTGGCCATTCTGATGCTTTTAAGTTTCATGAAATTAATCAAAATAAATTGATAGAGCAAATCCAAAGCTATCTAATTATAAATAAAAATGATGTAGAATATGTATAATCGTATATATAACACATATACTAAGTATATAAAAATAGTTACGTATAATATACAGTTGAAAGGGATGAAGAAGGAAAAGAAAAATTCGACAGTTAGCTTATGACGCGGATTGGAAACGCTGTGAGTTTAAAAGAAGAAGAGGAAAGAGAGAAAGGATGGACAATTGGCTTATAAACGCCGGTTTGAGGCGCTGTGAGTTAAAAAAAAAGAAGAAAGAGAAAAAAATCGGCAGTTAAGCTTATGAACGCTGTGAGTTCGCAAGGAGGATAAGTATGTATTTGAAATTGATGACAAGGAATTGAACAACAAAGAGGGAAGCGGAGAAGGAGGAGGGGGAGAAAAAAAGGACTAAAAGTATATAGATGTATATATATATAATTTAATTTTTTTTTTAATATTTGGATATGTTAATATTTTTTTATATTTTTAATATAAAACTAAAACTAAAAATACATTAATCACCTAAAAAGTAGTATAAGGGATTCGTCTACAAACTTTAAAATGCAGCAACATTTTGTAAGTAACGGATAAATTTTATTAGACAGACGAACAACACAGGTAAGGAGGACTTTTTTTTAATAACTAATATAAGTTAGCAAAAAATTTATACGGAACAAAACTTAGGTTTAGTATACGGAACGTTGATGTTTTTGTCTTTTAAGGGAAGTGGGGTATTAGCAACTCTGCTGAGAAGCCATGAAATTAAATACTGTCTTTTTTTTCAATTCCCGAAACAGTTTTTCATGGTAAACAACTGATGATTCATTGAATAATGTTAGAAGAAAACTAATATGATAACTTTAAAAGTTAAAATTGACTTACATGAGTTATTTTCCACTAAACGACTTGGGACTTAAGGTTTTTGTTGTTTTTTTATAAAGTTTTAATGGTTGAGAAACTTCCAAGACTATATATATATATATATATATATATATATATATATATATATATATATATATATATAATTAACTTGTTACAAATATCCAGGGGGTATGAATCCGAAGGAAGTTGAAACCGGGTTTATGAGAGTGCTCAATGAAAATTCAGAGCAAAATATTTTGAATTCTTTTTGCCGGCCCGATGAGTTGGTAGCTATTCGCACCAATGAAACAAAACCTGTTTTGTCGCAACTAATGGAATAAAATCAATATATATATATATATATATATATATATATATATATATATATATATATTATCAAATAAATTCACGGACCGTTTTGTTTACACATGAACAACCATATATAGATAAAGATATGTAGGATTTTTCATACGCATAACATTTCAGCTAGCTAAACACCCAATAATACATGATGACAATATAGTATTGACTAGAAAAAATAGGGAGTTTTGTTTACACATTACTATAGGTGCTTTAGATTTTGAACAATTTAGTAATTTAGAAAGCATCTATATTCTGACAGAAATGAATGAGTATTCGTCGGTATTCAGTGAGGTTTGTATAAGGACGATTCATTAATACTTGTTAGATATGATAACATAAATATGTAGAATACTTAAAAAGCATTACATATATTCTTTAATAAGATTGATATAATAAAATAGTATATTTGTTTATATAATTATTATTTAAATAGTAATGCCTTAAAATCTACTATGAACCAAGCAACATCTTTCACTATAAAATTCTTATCATCCGCAATCTATAGAAAAATGCACTCATTCAAAGTACTTTCAAGAGAATATTTAAGCTATCATCTAACGAACAGATATGTAATACTTACAAGCTAGATTATAATAAAGCATTAGCAAGATCGGGGTATAATCAATGAATTTATTTTGTAAATAGTGAATCGGATATAAATGCGGATGGTAAATATGTAAACAAAATACAAAACCGTATTAAATCATATAATATGGCTAATGAGTAACGCTAAATACATAAATTAACATAAATTAGACAAATAACCTACATATAATGTTGAACACGGGTATGCACCATATAGATCAAGAAAGTATTGTACTAATGAGACGAAAAGTAAGCGTCGAAGTTGTATATGGTTTATCCGAGTTTAGTAAACAGCATTCCTAAAAAATATTAGACATTGTAGAAAAAGATTTTCCTCGAGTAGCCGAATAGGTACGATTTTAATAAGAACACTGTAAAATGTTCATACTCAACATCTTAACTTTAACTATCTTATAATCTAATAATAATAAAAAATCTAAAATACATAGTGGGGGATGGAATACACATACAAATTCCCAATTAGAACTTCAATGTAATTGTTGACAGGAATATCCTTTAAAAAGAAAGTTTCGGTCGATGTAACCTCCGAGCTTCTTCATGTGTATCTTGTCGAACTCGGGAATATTTCTCTCGAACTTGTCGTAACGGATTACGTACTAAGTAAAATTCAGTTCTAGGCGCAGTCTTCTAAAAGTTGAAGGTTCAATCCTCAGTGCGGGCGATAATAGGAATTGCGAATTACTAGAGACTTCTGGCCCGACATAGCTGACGGAACGAGAGCATGCTACCCACGTGGATTAAATAAATCGTTCCGTTCGAACTTCTGTGTAGATTCCCGAGTTCGACAGAAAAAATCCCGAGTTCGACCAGATATACGTGAAGAGGGTCGTAGATTACATCGGCCGAAACGTTGTGAGAATAACACTGAAGATGAGAACAGTAGACCGAATAATCCAAATTATACAAATTATCAATCCTCATCTAGAAAATTCAGAAATAAAACAAAACCGGAAATCTACTAGCCCCAGGGCCCTTTTCTCAACCTAATGACAGACGATTTCCGTTCTTTATGCAACATTCTGCTACGGCCTCATCTTGAATATGTAATCCGAGGTACAAATCAAAACTTTAAATAAGATATAGTACACCCGGAGTGTGTTCAACGATTGACTACCGAGACGTTGATGGGACTCTCCTAGGTTTCACACACTATATCTTCTTACTTTGGTACTTTAATGGTGGAAGATGCGAGAGGACCTTATTATATAATACAACAACATCAAAGGACATTTAAATATTCCTTTGGAAGAGGTTTTCAGCCATGCGGCCAGTCGTGGTCACCACAGTAATCCAACGACGTACACTCGTCGCTTTTGTTTCAATAGAAGAAAGGCAATATTTTGTCTGTGTGTTTTCACTTCATATGCCGACCATATCCAGGTTCAAAGTGACGTTGAACAAACATTCAGACTGTATATCGATAAAAATATATCATGTCTTTTCACATGGTTTGGTTCACTTCATTATTTTTGTATACCAATACATTTGGAATTTTAAATTAAAATTTAAGATCATACTTTGGAGTTTAATGTGCTTTCTCAGAAAAAAAAAACTAAGTCTTCATTAAGCTCTCAGCATCTTGTGATCTAAAATTTGTGGAGTGTTGAGTATTACGCTCGCTAATAAAGGATGTAGCGTTGAGGTTCGACGTGTCAAAACATAATAGATTTGATGTTTTGCTTTGTTGTCTGGTCATTACCATATCTGTAAAATTCTTTTAAAATGTTGTATTTGTGTTTATCTTGTGTTTTTTAAACGACAATAAGCAAGAGGTTCTCTTCTATTGTTTGTGTCGCATTGTTTGTTTATCTGTGAATCATAGCGAGTATTAATCACTTTTAGCAAAATCTTGTTTTGTGATATTATTTTTATTTATTGTAAATTATTGTGAAATGTCGAAGAGCTATAGAAAGATTGCAAATATACGAGACAGGGAAAAACTATTAAAATCGTGGAAGAGTTTTGTTTTTGACAGCTTGAGAGTAAACAAAGTAAGACATCCAATTTAATTTGTATGGAAACTAATTCTAAAAGTTTTAAATCAAAATCAACGAAGTCGTCATCTGCTCATAACTCACACATATTCAAGCATCGTATACACAGTGACATAGCATGCCTATATATACATTTATATATACACTAAAGTCGGTCGGATTTAAATAACATTACCTATGATAGAGTGATAGTTTATTTTGACTAACCATCATTTTTGTAATATGTTAATATGTGTTATTCATATAAAATACTAATTTTAATCGATTTCATAGTTTACATATTCTATCCGACCCGTTATTTTATTTTTAGTACGGAACATTCAAGATATACATCATACATTTGAGTTACTAATCGGATATGTTCCTTAGCCAATGAATGTGTTTATTACTGATACGAAAAATTGTAATATGCTACCAAATTCTGTTTAGTTGTGATTAATTAGAAATCACGTTTCGCTTTAAAAAATATGAGATGGGACATTTGAATATTACCTCATTTTTTTCCGTGAACGCTAATATCATCATAATAATAATAATAATAATAATAATAATAATAATAATAATAATAATAATAATAATAATAATAATAATAATAATAATCATTATTATTATTATTAGTAGTAGTAGTAGTAGTAGTAATTTCATTTAATTTTTCATAATACTTTAAAGAAAACTAATTCATATAAACTTTCAAAAACAAATATAGTAGGCGTTTTGTGTAAGGTTTACAAACAAATAACAGAATATAAGTAAATGGCCACAATGTTCATGAGTAATGTACTGAAGTAAGTGTTTCTTTCTATAAATATGTTATTCATATGAAAAGAAATCCCGATCAGAATACGGCTGTCTTTGCTTTAAGAACTGAAACTGAACATTATATTATGTTGTGGATAATAAACAGTAATGCTAAACTATAATCACTTTCCAATTTCGAATAGGCAGATTAAAAGCTTCAACATTATTCTGAAGCCATAGATAACAATTTAAATGTGACGTAAATTTAGACGGAGTTAAATTATTTTTAATTTTTTTAAAATCTTTACACGGTCAATTATGACGTTATCCCTTGTTAATATTATAGTCTATAAACAAACCTTGAATATTATGGTTCATTTAGTAACCCTAAGCCGAATTCAATTAGTATGCTTTTAGCTTCGCTACTATTGTCATGTGTTTCTTAGTAATAAAGAATGTATTTTCTCTCGTACTACTTCGTAACATTATTAAGGACAAAAATGAATGTTTATGTTGACACTGTTCTTCTTTCGATCGAATAAAGGACATTAATTGTGTTTCTTATTCTAAAAAGTATACACCTTACTTTTAAAAATATTTAATTGATTCGCCTTATAAAAATATATTCACCGTTTTTATGTTTCGTGCATATTAATTAGCAATATATAAAAATCAGTGAAGCTTAAACTACAAGATTGCGATTCATTTGAAAAACATCAAATATAAATAAAATATAAGAAAAATTCCGAGCGATTTATAAAAGCTCAATATAAATATATCTACAATAAAATTGTACGAATATTACTGGGGTGTATGTGTATTTGTGCTGTTCGCCTTTATGTGACTTATACATTATCATTTCATCTATCGATTACTAATCGATTATTTATTGAAATGATAAATGCAATAAGTAAAGTAGTTAAATTAAAATTTAAAGCGTGATGTACCGTACTTTTATTCTACGTATATTGGAACTACATTACCTATATGAACCCACTCCGTGTACCGATGGTCGTCAACCGCACAGGTGTGATATCCTGGTCGCGGTGCCGGATTGTGAGCCCCGCTCGTCCCGATCCTCGTAGTGGCAAAACAACAAATACAGATCCAAATTCCTCTAAGTCGCGATGGCGACGAGGATGATATGACGTCGACGATCTTGTTGTCTCGTCCAGCTACAAACACACTCCCACGTTGAAACTGTTTATATCAGCGAGCGATCACTGGGCGAACAGCAATTGGTTGGATCTGTGGGGGCGAAAGATTGTTCAAAGCAGAACAAAAAGAAACGAACAATGTTCAACAGGTCGGTCTTCGTTTTTTATATGGAAGAGTAATTATTGATAAAATAAAAGAAATTGTTTTACATTGGATTAATGTCTACCGTGCTCATAAAGGTATTTAACAAAGCTTGTTCCTTTTCTCTAAGTTATTTCGCTTGTTCTCTGTGCGTGCGAATTCTTTACACAAGTAGTTGTTTAAGTCACAATTTAACAGGCGAAGGCGATAGCGAGAATTTCGTCAGGTTTGTTTTCTTCGGCCCACGCCATCTTTACGACAATTCAACTCTAACTTGCACTCTACTCTACTGGTCGTGCGTAAAAAACGCACATCCTGTCATTGAAGATGTATATCGTCGTACACATGCCTTCTCCGGCATCCTAATTCCTGCGTGTTTTCTTCTCTCAGGAGAGGGGGGGACGGGCGCCTCACTCCCGCTCTCTAATATATATGGGATCTACTTTATGGGCTGGCATTATCACCAAAACAAACGCTTTCTTATTTTTTTCATACAGCCTGGTGCGTTCTGCCGACGCGGCTCGTAATTAACGATAACAGACCGAAATAAATATATGCCAAGTTAAAACAGCCTTCTCAGTATAATATCGCTTTATTGATACATCAGAATTAAATTTGTTATTATGGAATTCCATAATCTTTACCTCCCATCTGGCAACTGTCTCCTTGCATTCGGAGGTAATGGCTCTGACTATCGCACACGACCCCGCGAGACTAGCTGGCGTTCCGTTCCTGTCGTTTGAATAAGTTAGTTGTCTACGTCAAATATACACTAGTTCTATATCTCCACTTTGTCTCAATGCAGGGTCCTCAGTCGATATAGCATCACCACCAAGATGCATACTAGCGCGTCACCAGGGTATCCGATCACCATGGGGCCCCGAATACTTTGTCACATCTATAGATTAACAGCTTAAACTTTATTATACTTTGCTAAACATTTCAACATAATCGGCCGAGCTAAACTTTCATAAAAAGACATATTCGGAAAACATTTATTTTAACATTTCAGCTACCACTGCGATATTATCATCATTATTATTAGTATTATTGTTAGTAGTAGTATTATTAGTAGTATTATTATCAGTATTATTATTATTATCACATATTAATATTAACTAATGGGATTCCTTAAAAATTTCGCGGTGTTTTCTGCATGAATCTGCATAATTTACTGTTAAAATAATATACCTTTTGAAATAATTAAAATATCGCAAACCTTATTCTCAATATTAAATAGATGTGTTACCACTAATTAAACAGTATTATGTGTTCTTTATAATCAATCCATTAAAACGAACGTTTTTGAAAATAGCTGTTCCGCAAAAAGTGTTATCACGAAATTTAATTCACCAAAATGTATCTCCTTCCCATAGTAGAAAAGTGAGTCAGTTACTTTTACACCCTGAAAACGTTGGGTAGGTACAGCTTATATATATATATATATATATATATATATATATATATATATATATATATATATATATATATATATATCACATCATCAGCACTATCAGTGATGTTGATACATATGTATATTAATATATATATATATATATATATATATATATATATATATATATATATATATATATGTGTGTGATATGCTAGTTCTGCTCAAGCGTTTAACACTGTAGACGGCAATGACAATTTCCCCGCCCCCCGGGTTTGTGTATCTTAATTTCAACTACTGTATGTGTCTATTTCCCGCGGCCGCGTTGTTCTGAGCGTTTTTTCTCGTGATTGTAGCCTAAATATACGAACTGCGTTCGAGCCCAAGCGGGCGCCTGCAAATGCCACTCCTACATTAATGAGAGTAAGTGAGTTCGAAACGACGTCGTTTGTAGGTGAAAAAACATTTTAATATTTTAACAATATATATATATATATATATATATATATATATATATATATATATATATATTCAGCAGTTGAACGCTCTCTTGATAGGTGTTTTTTTCATATATTTAATCTATCGCTGATTTATAGGGTTGTTGGTAGTGGCTACGAAAGCTCAAGCGTCAGAATCTTAGTTATAAACATGACTTGTGTTCCGGGGGCTGAGTCCTGCGACCGATATGAATAATTATCGCTACACTTAAGATTCCCGTAAGGATGAAACGTATACGTATGTAGATAAAAAAAAATTCATAAAAATATGTCGCCCCAATTGTAGTCTTGGAACTGGAGTTAGTAATGTTAACAGAGGGATCATCCTAGCCTAAATGCATGTTGCTTCAGCAGTTGAACACTATTTGATGACTGCCTTTAATAGGTTTAATCTTTCGCTGATTTATTGGGTAGTTATTAGCCGCGAGGACTAAGTGTTATATACATACTCGTGTTCGGGGGCCGAGTCCTGCGACTGATATGAATAATCATCTCTACACTGACTATTCCAATAAGGATGATAGTATACGTATGTGATAAAAGCATATTCATAATTATTTATACATATATATATCTATATATATATATATATGTCTGTATATGTATATTCATACATCTATATGTATATGTATATATATATATGTGTACATATATATATATATATATATATCAAAGTATAATATCTAATATATATATATATATATATATATATATATGCATTGGGGATTCATATTGGTTCATCAGCATTTTAATAATTTAAAACTAAATAATAGGGCAAACGCCTTCAAAAGCCTGTTTAAGATGGAACATTTATTAATAAAAATCTAAACAGATTTGAATATTAATAATATTTTTTTTTCTTTAATCTACACTTTTTTTTCTAATCAATTTTCCGGATAGAACTAGCTTCGTCAGGCAAATCCTAACTGTCTTCGTGGTTTACATAGTAGCACGTACGGATATAATATGGACACATAATATTAACGGATTTTAAAAGAAATGTTTCATCTAAAACAAGCTTTTGAAGGTGTTTGCCTCATTATATAGTTTTATTTAGATACTTATAAAAACATCTATTACACAATTTGCAAGCATGCGCGTTTTCTCATATTAAAAAATGTTTTAACACCATGTTTTTATATTATATCTAGACGTGCTACTATCTACACCACCAAGGACTGTAAATGGTTTATTAATTTTCAAATCTGTTTTGATTTTTATTAATAAATTTTGCATCTAACACATGCTTTTGAAGGCGTTTTCTCATTATATATATATATATATATATATATATATATATATATATATATATATATATATATATCAAACTTAAAATATCTAAATCCCTGCAGAATTGGAACAATTCCATTAAAATGTCGTCGAAAAAGTTTGAAAGAGAAATGGCAAGACTCGCATGAACAGAAAAAAGGACAGTAAGATATTTAAAGAAGAAAGGTTATCATAAAGGCCCTTGATTATTTAAAATGAAAGACGCCAATCGCCAAGAGCTGAATAAAAATGTCTGCCTATGTAAATCTGGAGAAAATGGAAAAGAAAGAAAGATTGAATGCAAACAAAACGGACGAATAAGATGGGCGGCGTTGTTGATTACAATTACTTCAAATAGATTGATGATGATCGAGTCTTCTTTGACGATTTTCTTGTATTGTCCTCACAGGCAAAACTACAGACGTTCGCCGATAACTGGATTCTTTGCTTGTGGAAAATCTGGCGCCATTCTGTCTCTCTAACCTGCCTCTGCGAGGAGAAGCACTCGCTTCAAATTCTTACCAACCAACACCGAAATTTCGATGTTTCAAAACTATTTTCATACAGGAAAAGACACCTTGAACTTTGTTCCCTATAATTAAAAATCGGATATTTAAAGTAAAAACTAAAAAAATATTTTAAATGATATTAAAGACATCAAAAATATACCAATATCTCAACTCGGTCTAATATAAAAATTCTCAGAGTACTTATATTTCATTTATGAAGTTTCTGAAAATAACCCGATTTGTTATTGTTATTGTACTTAATCTGATTCTGCTTGTTACCATTTCTTTTTCCGTTCTAATTCTTATAGAAAAATGAGTCATTATTACAAGTCTAAATACAATTTCCTTGCGGTTATTTGGGAATTGGTGTCAGAATTGCTGCGACGAGCACACTTAAAAGGATTCCTAATAAAGACACCCAGAACTATTTTCCAGCAGAAACGTTTAATAATAAACGGATTCTTTTTCGGCATAAGCCATCACAAGAGCTATTTATTCGAAGATGGTGCAATTTTAGCAATGGTTTCTGGTGACTTTCAGGTGTTTATAATGATTATCAATTATAGTATTTTAATTTTCCCTCCCCCATGACGCACTCAATAACCAAAAATGTGTTTATAAACAATTGCGTGCAATTTAAACCTGTTGGGCGATCAAAGTTTGTACTAGAATAATAAGTCATTTTTAGTTCTTAATTTCAACAACATCCACTGATTTATTGCTAGTAGATGCCGTTATTTAAACCTCAAGATTGATTGGCAGCATATTCTCTGTAGATTCAATGCGATTCACTCATTATTATTTTAACTAAGTTGGTGTTGTTGCATTGGTCGTTTACCAGTGATTCATCGCAGAAAACGAGACATGCTTTTCTATAGAGTTTGAGTGACAAACCAACCCCCTCAAATGTTAGTACTCTCAGTTGCCTTCTGGTCAATGTATGGCTGATGCTGTCTCTTTACGGTCTATCTATTTTATCAGACACGGCACATCTTATTTTCTTAGTACAAACTGTGTTGTTGTTGGTATTTAATTCCTTCTCACTGCAGGAATATGTGACACATATTCGGAAAGTGGAGGAAGAGTCAAGCAAGATCTCCTATAGAAGGAGCACCCTGGCCTAGCAAAAATAGCCTGGGCAGCCCCGTCGGCATTCCCCGGTCTGGGCGCCTCAGGCAGCAATCCATAAACTTACCTAAACCCAAAGTGGGAAGGCAAGGTCTGGGAAGGTGCACCTCCTTGAACTGCACAGGATAAACCTAAAAGCCGGCGGAATCAAGACCTGAAGGCCAAGATGATATCGGAACAGATACTACACGTTGATCCCAGCCCGAAGGCCATCAGGAAATCGGAGTTGTTGTTGTTATTAATCTTCCTCCCACGTCGGTAAGAGGTGACACAAGGTCGGAAATTGGGATTTGAAAAGCCAGCGCCTAAAAAGATGAGCACTCAGTCCTACAAAATATGTATGGGCAGCCCCGTCGGCATTCCTTGGTAGGAGAGCCTCAGGCAGTAAGCGATAAAGTTACACCTCCCTAAAGAGGAGAAGCAAAGCCTGGGAGGGTGGACCTCCTAGAACTGCACAGGACGAACTTACAGACCAGCGGAATCAAGACCCGAAGGCCAAGTCGATATCGGTCTATAGGGTGTAGTATCCATCGGAACAGATACTACACTTTGATTTCAGCCCGAAGGCCATCAGGACACCGGTGTTGTTGTTGTTGTCAAAGTAGACGATTTTTCTTATATATTAACCTCGGTTTCATTTTAATATGGGTTTCCTCTCACTATAGTTACGTTTTACTTGAGTGTCATGCTATACTTATTAACAGTAGTAGTATTCTTCATAGATGTAGTAGTAGTAGTAGTAGCATTCATAATAGTAGTAGCATTAGTTGAATAATGTGAGCTGTATAACATATATTGCTTGAGAAGCTTGTAGTATTTCAAATGTAATGCTACTTTGTCAAGTATTCTTGTTACACATATGGGGTGGCCGCGAACTCTCCTTTATGGGCCTTACATGATCGTCTAGAGTGGGGTTTATTTATTGCCGATCACCTGAGTCGACCCCACCGGATAATTCTACCTTGCCCGTTGTTGGCTATATTTATGCCTGACCAAGTCCTCCTTGTAACACATTTTGCTGCAGTTGTAAGTCTAAACTGCCCTTCCCTCCAATACAAATCGGGGTAATAATGACGTCACAATGACAGGGTCCGCAGATGTCGAAGTGCTGCAAATATATTAAAGATCGACTGACCTCGTTACTGTTTTTTGCATATGCTTTGTCACAATAATGTCACATTCAGAAAAGTAAAACGAATTGATTTTTAAAGAATGCGTTGGGGATCTTTTTACATGCTTTTTAATACAAATTTCTATTATTCACAATTGCTTTAGAAACATCTAATTATAAAAATGATTTTGTAATTAAAATCCTTACTCCGAACGTAATATCATCAGAGTATATTATTGAAAGAATACATTGTTATGTATATTCATGAGCTGCTTTGTTTCTATAGTATTGTTTGCGTGAAGTAATCATAAGTTTTTAATTCTTAAGTAACGAAAAGAGATTATATATTTTAATTTAAATTAATATGTATTAGTATATAGAAATTAAAATGATTATGTTGGATAATGGCCCTATGTGAATGGACGTATCTGTTGGAAATGGTTGGTCGTACTTGAGCGAATTAGTGCGGGGTGGACCCGTGCAGTCGAGTGCAGAATACGGCCTGTTCTTACAGTCGGAAATCACAGACGTGACAAGGTCACCACGTGACGAGACCTCAGATCAGGGGTCAATGTGCACCTGCGTGAGGCTCTGTGACGTCACGGGTTTTTGCGTGGGAAGTAGAGGGATCCGTGACGTTACTCGTTCTTCGTGAGAAACGAGTTTTAGAGGCGAACCTATCAGACGTGATTGTTACCATTTAAACTACAACAGATTAGGGGGATTGATTCCCTAAGAAAATACGGGCGAAAGATCTCCTCCTCCATCCACGAATGTTTAAGGAAATAATTGATAAGTAATTACGAAAGCAGTAATTTGCTCTCTCTTTCTCTCGACGTTGGTGAATATCTCCAGGCCGATAAATAACTAACGCCTCTAATAAAAAGAATTGGAAGTTAAAAAGATTGTTGTTTAGTGAGTCGGTCAGGAAGCTTTAGTTGCAGACAACGGACGGCGTGGTTCACAGCAGAAAGAGAGAAGAAAGAATTCAACCACGAGACGACATCGAGACGGCGCACCATCTACGCGGCGAGGGAGAAATTTAAAGGCATGCAAACTATAAGATTTATGTTTTAAAAATGACGAGTGATTAAATGTGAACTGTCACGACCATTACTGGGACGAGTATAAAAAGCGAGAAAAGCCGCGGCCCTACTATGGCTATGCAACAATTAAATAACAATTCTAGTTGTCTTATCACAGAGTGTCGACGTTACACCATTTATATAATGAATTTTGGCCATATATTATCAAAAATCTATATTAAAATAGGTATAATATATAATATTAAAAAAATATTTTTGTTTTCAATAAGGTTTTAATAACGTGAAGTCATTAATTTATAAAGTATGATACTGTCATGTTTCGTACCGGCCCTTCTTTCCATCAGGGACAGATTCATCCCTTCACCGCTTTTTCTTTAGTTTGTGTTTCATTCTTCGCTACGACATTCTTCTTTTCGTCTTTCTTTTTCTTCATTCCTTTTTTATTCTGCGTTCTCCTATGAGGATTTTAGCTAGTTCTATCCTGCTTTAATTCTTCATTTTCGATTTATTTATTCTAATAATAATTATCACCCACTCTCGTTAGCGTGACTTGCTAGAGACTTGTTCTTTTGGCGGTTTTTTCAACCGTCGTCATTTTCCTGCAGTTTGTAAACGAAAAACAAGGCGCTTTGCGCCGCAAATTCCGACATCCCGCTAACATAACTTGGTATGTAAATTAATTCTCTCCTTTCCTTGCTAAGCTAATCATCCTTATTATGCCTCCCATGTTTTCATTGGCAATGTCTCCCCGTCGTAACAATGTTACAACTCATTCCCGGCGTCGCTCATGTTTCCTACGACGGCGTCCCCTGAGAATTCTACCTCCCTAGTGTGACGAACCCATCTTCGCCTCGCTCCTCCTAATAGTTAAATTAAGTCATCTATCTTATTGTACTGATTTGCTTCATCTTTTTTCCTTTCGTTTATCTATGAATACTTGTTTCTTCTTCTTTCTCGTAGTGAGTTACCTTTTGTTTATTTTTTATTTTCAGATTGTTTACCTGTTTTACGGGGAATAAAGGATTTTTATTTTAAATGGAATTCGTTGTTTTTCATTGATTCCTTTGTCTCCGTGTGATTCCGAGTTATCTGGCTGTCTAGACAAGATGATAAATATCATTTTGACGATGGCAGCACAGTTAAAAATCAAGTTTGGTCTCCACTTGGGGTGAAGGAATGCAATAGCATCGTTTTCCCTTCCCGTGACTCCTGTGGTTCCAGTCCTGAGGCTTCCCTGTTCGACAACACCCCGCATTTAATTTTATTTGACGCTTTCTCACGCTCACCCTGTAGATTCGTCTCGCACTTCCCCGCTTTCCCTTTCGTCGACGCTTGTCTCAGACCACATCCACGGCGCTATGGCAGGAAAATCCACCTCTCCGAGCAGGACTTACTCTAGGACGTCATCTGCCTCATTTAAAGCTTTAATCGCCCGCGCACAGCTTGAAATGGCTAAGTCGAGCCTCCTGTTCGTTGAGAAAGAAAACCAACTGCGGGAGGCAAGGGTTAAAATGGAGTCCGAGGAGAAAACCCTAACGGCTTCAAGAGAGATAGCCATTAGAGAAGCTGCAGTCAGGGTCTTCGAGGAGTGTGTCAGCAGCAGTGAACGAAGTTTCGCTATCAATGTTGACCAGGCCCCTGCCGACCCCATGCAGCGCACAAATGAGTACGTGGCTGGGCTGGCTGCTCAGGGCCACTGACAACCCTCTGTCTTACAAACCGGAGCTCCCCAGCCAACACCACATCCCGTTTTACAACCCGCAGCTCCACAACCTCCTGCCTTATCATCCGATCAGGCTGTTGAGGCGGAGGCTTCCTTTCACCTTGTGCAAGGTCCCAAACCCGATTCATCGGATGACAATCAGAGGAGTCACCTCACAGAAAATCACCCTGGACCTATACCACTGGCTCCCCCTGTCAGAGCCATGCCAAATCATGGCGGGGAGAGGGACAGTGTTGCAACACACTGCACACAGGTTTGTGGTAGCAATCTGCTCAACAAGTCTTGTTCAAAGATTTGTTTGGCGATAGTACATCCTGAAGGGAACCAAGATCAAGCATTCATGATGTATGTAACCTTCAGTCTGCCTGTACACACGTCAGTCACATCTAGGAAATGTCCAGAGTTCCCGCAGATATCACCAGCTTCGAATACTGTGTCTCCAATGCAACTATCTCGTCAACAAGGGGCTGCACCTCCAACACCATCTTCCATAGCAACCTCGCAAACCACGCCGATTGTGCATCCGTTTGTTCCTCAGCTCCATGCAGCTGGACAGACGATTTCCTCGTCTTATACCTAAAGCCAAGGACCACCAGAGCAACAACAGCAGCCACCGCAACAACAGCAGCCACCGCAACAACAGCAGCCACCGCAACAACAGCAGCCACCACAGCAACAGTAGCCACCACAGCAACAGCAGCCACCGCAACAACAGCAGCAACAGCAGCAACAGCAGCCACCGCAACAACAGCAGCCACCGCAATCCTTATCACAGCCCACATCGACACCCTAACTCCAAAGTTCTGCTAATACGGCTGGTATGAACCCTTTACAAAAGCAACCGATATACATGCAACAACAGATGCACACCGTGTACAAATTAAAACAGCCGCAAATGACGCCCGTCTCTCAGGTATTGCCTCACCCACGGCAAATAATTCCCACGGTTGGACCCCCTGGGGGACAGGCCCAGTTTGCTGCCCTGGCATCTCTTCCGCACCAACCACCACCACCACAAAAAAATAACCAACAACTATCAAGCAAGTGACAAGTGACCCCTCCAACCTCAATGCAAAATCAATTCTGTGCCCCTGGCCTTCCCCCGGTGACAACGACTAAGGGCCAGTCTCAGTCTAGTATGGTGAACACTGATGGTGGTGCTTACACCTCGTTCCCTACTGATCCGCTTCTTTCTGATAAATCTCCTGCGATTAACCGTCCAGTGACACATCTGCTGCAATTGGATGCAGGTAGGGGAGGTTCTAGCAAACCTAAGGCTGTGGAACTCCCTCTTAATTTGACACACCAGACCAAGGATCCCCATCTGGCAGCTCAGCATCCTGTGAGGAATGCTGGAAAACTACAAACTGCTTTGCGCTAAGGCTCTCAGTTGAACTTATTGAGATTTCACAATCTCAGACGGGAAGTGTCATGTTTCGTACCCGGCCCTTCTTTCCATCAGGGACAGATTCATCCCTTCACCGCTCTTTCTTTAGTTTGTGTTTCATTCTTCGCTACGACATTCTTCTTTTCGTCTTTATTTTTCTTCATTCCTTTTTTATTCTGCGTTCTCCTATGAGGATTTTAGCTAGTTCTATCCTGCTTTAATTCTTCATTTTCGATTTATTTATTCTAATAATAATTATCACCCACTCTCGTTAGCGTGACTTGCTAGAGACTTGTTCTTTTGGCGGTTTTCTCAACCGTCGTCATTTTCCTGCAGTTTGTAAACGAAAAACAAGGCGCTTTGCGCCGCAAATTCCGACATCCCGCTAACATAACTTGGTATGTAAATTAATTCTCTCCTTTCCTTGCTAAGCTAATCATCCTTATTATGCCTCCCATGTTTTCATTGGCAATGTCTACCCGTCGTAACAATGTTACAACTCATTCCCGGCGTCGCTCATGTTTCCTACGACGGCGTCCCCTGAGAATTCTACCTCCCTAGTGTGGCGAACCCATCTTCGCCTCGCTCCTCCTAATAGTTAAATTAAGTCATCTATCTTATTGTACTGATTTGCTTCATCTTTTTTCCTTTCGTTTATCTATGAATACTTGTTTCTTCTTCTTTCTCGTAGTGAGTTACCTTTTGTTTATTTTTTATTTTCAGATTGTTTACCTGTTTTACAGGGAATAAAGGATTTTTATTTTAAATGGAATTCGTTGTTTTTCATTGATTCCTTTGTCTCCGTGTGATTCCGAGTTATCTGGCTGTCTAGACAAGATGATAAATATCATTTTGACGATGGCAGCACAGATACTATGATCCGCTTTCTGCCAACTATGTACACTAGAAACATTTATGATAGCTACAGCATGTAAAAGCTTAAACATTATTAACTCTAAAAATGAGCCCATCTCAAATTGCAGGCACATTACATTACTCCCTCTGACACCCCTCCTCCCAGGCACTTACCCCCTTTCTAGTATCAGACAAATTTTTAAATTCTATAATTTATTAATTTGTAAATCTTTAATTCTTAACTCCTCCAACCTTACAAATAACGATCCCAACAACATAACATATCCTCCCTAGTACACCTAATAACTATATTAACCCATAACACTTATTGTAAATTGAAAACTAACATCACTCTTCTTACACCCCACCGACCCTTAACCGCCTTAACTTCAATACCATTATTCCTCATCTACACTATAATTCCTATTTCTTTTTTCCTTTTTCTTTTTTTTCTTTTTTATTCTATTTGCTAACTTTCACATACACTCTTCCATTTCGTTTTATGCTTTTTATTTTTATCTCTCTTGTATCGACTCCATCGACCATATATATGCTCCTATCCACCGACAATATCTTCATCGTAGATTCTATCTATCTCACCCTTAACTTCGCTCCAAGGTTTCTCCTTCAATTGGTCAATTTGTTTCCCCTTATAAAGCTATGTATAACTTCAACGCACTAGTAATTACATTTAAATTTGACATGATTCAACTCAACCCTACCCCATAATACTTATAACAGAATTCAATTGTTACAAGCGGTCTAACTTTATCACCAACTTTATCCCCAACCCTGAATGTTAATTTGATTGAGTTGGACAGGCTTAATTTTTAACTATACATTGAGCTTGTCGTACTTATTTGTTTTTTATTTTTATTTAATTAAGTTTACTTTTGGCCTTGTCTTATTTAATTATATTCTTAACCAACTGGGAATCCCTCTTAAACTCTTTAGTACTTTTAACTTTTTTAACTATGTAACACTATGTCTTTGCCCGGCTTAATACATTTCCAACATTTAAACTATAGATTTCTATTCATTGGGAGCTCAACTTTTCCCATCGGAAGCTCTTTTAAAAATTCGAAATTATTTTCGTCTTTCGCTCAAACCCCGTTTTAATCACGGCCCCCTCTCCTCAATTTCAAATAATATATACACTCAATGACCTAATTCTTCACCTACAGCCAAATCCCTACTCGCATCGGATCTAGAATATACCAAAAATACACCTGTCTCTACCCAATTCCCTTCCAGCAGCAGCCATGGCTATTTCCACTAACCCTCCCACATTCTGACTTACCTTCCTTCTCTCCAACCCACCTCCTTATTTGACCTTGTTTTTAACTTAAGGACTTCTTCTCAGAACTGCCTCAATATTTCACTGCTAATGTCTTTTGTTTACGATTCTAATTCGACCCAGGAAGTATTGTTTGAAATGGCCTGATTTCTCGATTTTAATTCCGCTTAAGTCCGCTCCATCTACGATTTGAACTCAACATTTCACTATTGCATTTACTTCATTTTGAATTGATGCTGCCTTTACGAAACTTTTTCTTCTCCATCTAAATCTCATTCTATTGGACACCTTATCAACGGATAATTCCCATTTGGACAAACCCCATATCTTTTTTACACGAACTTTCTTTCACCCTCCATTTTCTTAATAATATTTTTCAAATGTTGAATTTTGGCTTTCATACTGCCAACTTATCTATCTGTATAATTCTCCTGATGATAAGATCTCATTCTGTGAAAAGCTTTGGCTTAAGGAAAGAATAATAAACATAATTTTATTACGGAATATACCTTGATATTGAACAATCGAAGTTTGAAATAAATCTGGACATCCGTACATGTTTATCACTCTTCCTTCATCTATATTCATATATATATATATATATATATATATATATATAAACAATCAAATAATATTAGACGCACTGCCAGTATTATCTATAATGATGATTTTTTTAATAATGTATATCATAAGAGAGGAATAAAGAAAAAAATCCGCACTATAGATAATAATGGCAATACGTCTAATATCATTTGATTGTTTATAAAACTTTGTAACTAGCAATATGTATATATATATATATATATATATATATATATATATATATATATATATATAGTCTAAAGAAGCTTTGAATCATTAAAAAATAAAAATAAATAAATTGTAAAATGCAGTTTCAATTCCCAGACAAACTAACTAAATCCAAGATATTGCAGACTTAACATTCGTTGGAAAATTAATAAATAAAAAAATGTAAGTAAAATAAACAAAAAAAATATATATAAATTAAAAAAAAAAAGGGGGTGTGAATTATCTAAGAGTGAAACAAAAACAGGAGACCTTAAGCGTCTAATATTAACACGGGGATCATCAGCTGTTTACCATGTAACTGTTTCTGAGATTTAAAAACAGGACAGTTATAATATTCATGGCTCTCGAATGGTACTGAGTATACGACCATTTCCCCAATAATCAAGTGTCGAAATAATTCAGCCTAAAATATCACTAATATATACATAAAAATATATATAAAAAATAATAATAATAAAATAATAATAATAATAATATATTACCCTTAAGACTACTGTATGATATAGTAATTTGCATATCAAATAACATTAATTATAACAATAATAAAAAATATATATAAAAATAATAATAATAATATCTAAACACTATATCCAAGAACCACTCTGCAATATGGTAGCTAGCAATTAAATTATATAGGAATCAAAGTTGCATTAAAAAATAAATAAAAAATAAAGCTTAAGTACCTTTGGTACCAGAAAAGTAATTAGATAAGAGGAAGGAAACCTAGCCATACAGATCTAAATACCCAATATATAGTCTAAAGAAGCTTTGAGTCATTAAAAAAAAAATAGTAAAATGCAGTTTCAATTCCCAGATAAACTAACTAAATCCAAGATATTGCAGACTTAACATTCGTTGGAAAATTAATAAATAAAAAAATATAAGTAAAATAAAAATAAAAATAAAAAATATAAATTTAAAAAAAAATAAAAAGGGGGGGTGAATTATCTAAGAGTGAAACAAAAACAGGAGACCTTAAGCGTCTAATATTAACACGGGGGTCATCAGCTGTTTACCATGTAACTGTTTCTGAGATTTAAAAACAGGACAGTTATAATATTCATGGCTCTCCAATGGTACTGATTATACGACCATTTCCCTAATAATCTAGTATCGAAATAATTCAGCTAAAAATATCACTAATATATACATAAAAAATATATAAAAAATAATAATAATAAAATAATAATAATAATAATAATATATTACCCTTAAGACTACCGTATGATATAGTAATTTGCATATCAAATAACATTAATTATAACAATAATAAAAAAATATATAAAAATAATAATAATACTATCTAAACACTATATTCAAGAACCATTCTGCAATATGGTAGCTAGCAATAAAATTATATATAAGTGTAAATTAGTAGTCCAAGGCTATAGTAATGCGATGTGGTTGCCGTGAGATGGAAAAGTGAAAAGAAATTATATATATATATATGTATATATATATATATATATGTATATATATATATGTATATATATATATGTATATATATATATATATACATATATTACTATACTAAATGTTCATTGATCAACGTTTATTTATCTGATATGTTTTCTTATATGCTTCAATGACACAAAATACACGCCAAAATACCATAAAACACATGATGAAAATATTATTATTATTATTATAAATTAAGGCTAGACGTGTCACAACCAGAAATATTGAGAGAAGAGTGATTTGATATGAGAGCTTATAATTTACTTTATTGATAAAAACTTCTGTAATCTGTTTGCAGTGCTTGTAAGCACTATTCACTGGTGTTGAATCTTGTTATTTATCACTTCTGTATTTGATACAACTACTGGGGGTTGCCGTTTTTATTTGCCACATGTGTGTCGTGTTTATTCCCTCATCATTTTTTGTCGAGATTCTGAAATAGTTTGCCATTGGATGTGAAGGCGACATTGATGTAGCTAGCGGGAAAGTTATTCATAGCCAATGATGATATGTTTTACAGATAGGAAGGACTTGCAAAAAACTCCACTCATGGACATTCCATTTTCTCTTAGGGACACGAAGTTAGAAACGAAGGTTTTTTCATTTGTGGTTGAGGGACGAGTTTTACAATTAGTTACGAGAGATTGGAGCTAGGTCAGTTACTAAACTAATAGCACATATTATAATAGCATCACAAACGCTTCTATTAGGCGTGACAAAAAATACACGGTCAGACAAGCTCATACTCAAATATTTAAAATTAACCTTTGTAGTTAAAAAGAAACTGCACATTATTTCATTTAAAGACATTCAGAAGAAATGAACTGAAATACGTTCAAAGTTTTATATCAATAAAAAACATAATTTTTTACTACTTAATTTGTGTGAAGCCTCACATATTTATCCTCCGGAAACTTCTTACTGTTTTGAATGTGGTTTCCTAGTAGGAACGCTCATGTCTGATGTTATATATATATATATATATATATATATATATATATATATATATATATATATAAACAATTGATCATAATCGCCGTAGTAATTTTAACATGTATCATCAATAATCGCTCAACAGAAACCAGAAAGGTTTGTACCATGAGGAATAGGTGACTACAAGTCTCCTCATATTTTCTGTACTCTATACTTTTTTTTAGATCGCTGTTGTAAATCACTTTGCCTCCTTATAACAGCCGTTTGTCATTGCTTTCTCATTAACACAATCCGCTAATATTGTTTGAAATCTGAATTGTAATCAACAGCAATATGATTGCAATACCCGCGGTGGATGTCCAGTGAAGGCTTGGATGGTGCTCACCCCCCTAAACCAATCCTATCCAGATCTTGCCAAAAAATATATGTGTAAAAAAAACTGATGCTGGGTTCATCGTGTATTGGGGTGTATTTTTTCTGCTTTATTATTATTATTATTATAATTATTATTATTATTATAATTATTATTATTATTATTATTATTATTATTAGAATTATTATTATTATTATTATTATTATTATTACTACTATTACTATTACTATTACTATAACTATTATTATTATTATTATTATGTTATTGTTGTTATTATTATTATTGTTATTGTTGTCATCATCATCATCATCATCATTATCATCATCATCATCATCATCATCAACTTTTATAATGTGTTCATTTTACTATTCTTTCAAGAAATGCTAATATCTACGTGACCTGTGCAGCGTGTAGCGTACATTAACTTATCCTGGTCGTCTTGCTGCATGGGTCTGGTTGGTGCGTTAAGCCGATCTTAGTCGGGGAGAAAACTGTATTATGTGCAAAATATAATTTGAGTAACAAAATGGTTGCGGAAATATGAGAGCAAAGTAAAAAATTCAAACGGAATTTATAAAAGAAAGAAAACGAATGAAATAAAAATAAAAAATGCAAATAATTGAGAAAAATATAGAGCTAATGAAGAAGGAAAAGAAGACATTACGCAGATGTTATAGTAAATTAAACTAAATGTAATGCGTTGAGTAAGTATTTACTATGTCTCAATCTATATGAGAATCAACACCTTAAGACAACCCACACGAAAACGTATATACATGGGGAGTTTGAATTACCGACTAGACACTATCCTAAAGTGTGTTCAGTCTTTCTATATAAGTGTTTGTCACTAGAACTTGACATGAGGATGCTTATCCCAACAAGTAAACCCTCATCAAATATTAAAAATAACATAGTATTCGCAGAACAAATAAGGTCACCTCAGCACGGCTATACACTGGCTCATACGAGGCAGGGTGCCCCTTCCCCTAGTGAAATTTCCTGAATAACAACACGTAACTGGCTACTCCACTAGACTAGATAGTTTATTGTCTAGGAATACGATAATACCAAGAGACCACAAGAAAAATATACTATAACACACATAAAAGGTCGATTGGAGAGAAGAAAATTAATGTTCGTAACTTCTTTACTAACTCAACGTTTGAGAAATAAAAAAGCATTTTAAGAGACTATTCGAATATCTATGTATCTCATATAGAGATCAAGGTTAAGTATTCGAAATCCAAATAAGATATCTCTGACACAGCTCTACATAGACTCATACAGGGAATGGTGCACCTTCTTCAAGCAATGTTAATTCAAGTAACAGCTCTCAGCTAGATAGCCCACCAAACAATACATTCTTGTCCTGGAATCAATTAAAACTAATAGATTACCATAGTTAACTGGTGAATTGGAGGGATAACATTTACTGTTTTTAACTTCATTATTTACTCAACATTTGGCAGGTGAAGTTGAACGTTTATGGAAAATTCGAAGATCTATCTATCTTATATATAAATCAAGTGTTAGCCCTTCATTTCCTATAAGTTCGACTGAATTCAAATGAAGCAAAAAAGAAAGAAACCCTATTCTTGTAAAGTCTGTCGATTAGCATTTATTACAAGTTTGCTTATAACAGACACATGCGATAACACACTAGAAATTCAAACTCCCCGAAATTAACCTCTATCTTGAGATGTCTAATATATGAATATGTTTTTCAAATAATTTGTATTTAAACAATAACATACGAAAATACACTGTTTGAGATTACTTACTAGATCGGAGAGTTTGAATTACCTACTCTACAGAAGAGTTTGAATTACATACTCTACAGAAGAGTTTGAATTACTTACTAGACAGAAGAGTTAAAATTACCTACTAGACAGGTGAGTTTAAATTACCTATTAGAGAGAAGAGTTTGAATTACCTATTAAACACCATCTGCAATTGTATTCGATTTTTTTGTACAAGACTTTGTCAGGACAACTTGTCATGAGGATGCTGCACCCTACAAGTAAACCCTGACCAAATATTCAAAAAAACATAGTATTCGAAACTTAAATAAGTTCCCTTCGAGACGGCTATACACTGGCTTATAAAGGTTCATTTTCTCCTATGTACGTTACCTCTAGTTAAGAACTTAGCTGGGTATTACACTAGACTATATTTATATAATACTGCTCAAAATGAAATAGAACAGTTAACTGGTAATATCTTTTTATTTATATAAATATTATTTGGCTACACATTTTCAAAATATATTTCAGTTAGAGCTATGAAATCTTGATTATTTAAAGCCATTTTGCTCGTTCATTTTTTGGAAGGGGTCCGATCTAATCTTAAGATTAAAGCTTGAAAAAGTTTAGCTGCGTCTGAAACATGTTTTGCAAATGTACAGCAAAATTATATTTGTATAAATGAAATTGTTTATTACAAGGATATATATATATATATATATATATATATATATATATATATATATATATATATATATATATATATATATTATGTATATTTATAAATAAGGTATGCTAATATGTTTATTTTATTTACATCATCTGTAGGAAGTTAGACACAAGATCAGGTGTGGGTATGTGAAAGTGTTTTTGTTGAACGAACTGGATTAGAACGTGCACACCTATGTATTTAGTCCGTGTCGTTAACTACTTTACTACCCACTGTGAATGTGTATATCAATTTGTACAGGATAAATTCTTGAACTAATTAACCGTTTATTATGAATTTTAAAACAGTTTTGCAAACTGTAAAGTGTCCAAATGTGATCTATATTTAGTTCAATTTTATTTTATGAAAAGGGAGTAAAAGGGGGACGAAAATCCTTGAATTAAAATTCAGACATTTTTTTGTGATTTTTGTGAAAGTTGAACAATAAATGATATACATCAAGTAATAAATATTTCCAAAATGTCAGTAACTTTGGTGTATGTAAGAGGTTTTGAGGGGGGCATTATATGGGAACATACTTATTATTTGAATATTTAAATATCTCAGATTTTTATTTAATTTGCTATATGTCTTCATTTTTATTTTGTCAGGGTATATTAAGGTTGGGCAAAACTGTTCTTTTCGGGGAACTTTTCTATTATATATATATATATATATATATATATATATATATATATATATGTAAACATGGTTCACCCCAAACAAGGCAGGCCGCCACTGTAGACGTAAAGGGCTACTAAGAAAAAAGAAAAGGGGAGAAGGTTGGGGGGTCAGCCTGCATTGGGATCTGAGCAGCAAGATGTCTGTTTACATTAGTTTTAAATTTTTGCATGTCAGTACTGTCGGGGAAACATGGGGCAGGGAGGGAGTTCCAGAGGCTAGCATCACGAGCAAAGAAGCTATTTGAGTAGAAGGCTCTCCGGCATCTGGGGACCTCTACAGTGAATGAATGAGATTCGAGTTAGTCTAGTGAATTCACGTCGAGGAGGCACCAGAATAGCCAATTCATCGGAGCATAATCCATTGAAGTATTTGTAAAACAAACATAAGGACGCTACATTGCGGCGATGGGACAGGGACTGGAGCTTGGTTGACAGTGAGGGACCTATTAGGTTTGCGACTCTTTTTTGGACCTGGCCAAGGAGGGAGACACTAGTAGATAGTGCACCAACCCAGATGTGGCAACAATACTCCATGCATGGACGGATGGTGGCTTTGTAGAGATACAGGATAATGTCTGGTGATAGGAGTTTACTAGCACGGTAGAGCCCTCCTTCTTTGCGGCAGCCTTGGCAATGTCTTCAATGTATTTGTTCCAATTCATGTTACCTGTGAAGGTTAGGCCGAGAAATTTGAATGATGAACTCTCAGGAAGGGTGTTATTTGCCAGGGCAATCCGTGGTTGGAGAGGCTTCTTGTAGTTATTTAAGGAAAGGAGCTTTGTCTTTGCGGCATTAAAAGTTACCAACCATTTATGAGCCCAATCCACTACAGCCTGGAGGTCATTTTCTAAGGTTTCAGCCATTGCCTCGGATATTATCGCGTCTCTGTTGCCAACATGGCGAGAGTAAAGTGTGGTGTCGTCAGCAAATAAACCAATCGTTTATATAGATCTGGAACAACAAAGGTTAATGGATAGATCCCTGGGGTACACCAGCATTTATGTCATGTTTCTTAGATGAATACAAGAAGTATTGAAATGATAAAAACAAATAAAGTAAAGTTAGATACTTTACAAGTTTATTAAATCATAAGGTGTTTAAGCAACGTAGACCATACAATAAAATGACCTTTAATCTATAGATTTTCAAAGATTTACTCGTCTCCTCATAAATTGCTGATTATTACAAAGTATTAACTTAAAAATTTTCAGAAAATATTTTAGGATAGGCTTAAAACGAAAATAGTTAAAAGAAATATTTAAAATGGACAGAAAGTCATTGTATCAATGCAGATTTTTAAAAATCTCATTTGAATATGGCAATAAATGAGTGATTCTAATAAAATTCATGAATGATTCAAAGACGGACGTCTCTGAAAAGGCAATATATGTGCAGAAACATCATTCAATGAGTGAAGCGTCCTTGAGCATGCGGTTAATATATAAAGTAGTCAGTTTAACCGAAGAATTAAATATAATTTAAAAAAAATGAGAAGTAAAAAAGGCACACATAGAAAAAGAGGAAAAGAGAGAAGGAGAATGAGATTTTAAAAACACCCGTAGGGGAAGAAAAGGAAGAAAAAAGAAAAGATAAAAATGAGAGCAGGGCAAGCATTTAAAAAATAATTTAAAAAACTGTTTTAATCTATAATTATGTTTAACAAATTTAAAGCATTAGAATCATAAAAAAAAAATTCACGGTCGTTTTGTTTAATAAAAGGCAATCCCTTCGTCGGTTTATTTTTCTGTTCTAAACGTTTTTCATTTAGTTTTATGAAATAATAAAACAGAGAAACAAGAGTAGTAGCACGTCAGTCATGACTGCTAGTATAGAATGCAACACTGGGAATACATGCTTCCAGTATTTATTGAGATTGGAAAAGTGAAAATAGCCTGTATGGGTTAAGGTACTATAACAATAATTAACTTTATTTTTTTTTAAATTCTACTCTTGTATTTTCTTCACTATACACACTTTTATTTTATGATGATATATAATACATAAAATAACTTCGTCTGGACTTCGACGTTATGCCTAAACAGCATTGGCTCTAACAAATCAACGTTTAATTCTGTTTAGTCAGTGAAATACAGAAATACACATTATGTGTACCGTACAGTTTAATATTAAAATTTCAATCGCTTACATCGATTGCATATTATTTCCGATTGAAAATACTTTTAGTTAAGGAACTCCCCCATATAACATCGTACTATTCATTGGGTAATCAGCTATGCACATTAGCGAATTATATCGTCGCTTTGTTTGTTGCACATAAGGAATTTTCTAATGTCTACCAACATTTCATCGTTGTCTAAGTAAAACGATTTCGTTACTTATTAGTCTACATTTTATGTCTGGTTAGATTTAAATACCAACGATTGATCGTACTATGACGGTTACCTCGCTTCGCACTGGATATGGAATAAAAATGGATGGTTAAAGAAATACCAGAGCTTTTAAAGATAGTGTTCATTATATAAACGATATTTAAACCCATGGTTACACATTAAAATGTCAATTAACTTTTTTTTATTTTACTTACAGCTAAGTAGTAATAAGTCTTAATGTAGAATAAGATGATGCAGGCAATGAACAGCTTAGGTTAGAAACACAAAGACGACTCAAAGTGAGACGGAAAATATAATAAGCTTCTCTTCGTAACCTTTTTCGTTCATCCTTGGCCTCCATGTTACTAAAACTACTTAGACTGTCTATTTGTTTAAGGATTAAACTTATTATTGGACACCTTCTTCCTTGACGAGGGTCCACGTGTAGCAAAGCGTTCTGTTTCGTGAACGACCGGGCGGTCTTGCTTTGATGACAGAAAACAGCTGTTTGTTTCTCTGAAGTGGTTAATGACGTCAAGTTGTAAAGATGTGTGCAGTGATGATATTGTAGTCAAATTTACTGTCCCTTCTTTTCTTCTTGTGGTGCTGTTGCTCAATCGTGTCATTTCGAACTCACTTTTTGTGACGTAATATTTTGGAGACGTAGTTCTAATTCTATTTTTTTTTTTTTACTTCCAATCAATTTTTGTTATTTTATTAGTTTACACGTTACGTGAATTCACACCTCTACCGCTCATTCCCTGGACAGAAAAACGAAAAAAAGTGCTTCGACCAACAGCGTATGGATATAGTCAACTCACAGATCAAAAGAGGCAGATATTTGCTCTTTTTCGCCACGTCCCATTTCGAACTTCCTTTTTATACCAGATATAACGCGAGGGAATAAATCACACACAACCCACCGTTACTACGAAATCACTACAGCTACATTCTCGGAATACGTAACTGTTAAAGGTGATATAGTACTATGAGAAATTATGGAGAGAGTTGCAAGTTTAAGTCATTGTCTTCAATGATGCCGGTATAAACAGAGCTGAAAAAGAGAAGAGAACTAAATACCGGGATCTTCTACACGACATGAACAGAAACTCCAAGCTAAGTAGAATTCAATCATTTTATTAATCCTAAGAGCAACCGTGCTCATCAGAAAATAATTTTAAAAGCTTCATGGCGAATATATCCAGTTAACAAAGCGCAAGAGAGATCCAAAAGTTGGTATTAAATGAACAGTTATAATCGTGAAATGATTTTTCGCCTTGAGCCTCTCAAATAGCGATCCTGGTAGGATGCTCCATCCCCAGCAAAACGAAATAGAAAGAAAACTGATATAAAGCTCATTTTTATCGTAGATGCCTCCAGACATCTGTATACGAAGCTATGTATGTCGGTTTGTCATTTCATTTGGTCTATTATGCATGCTTCACTTAGGATATATACATGCGTGCACATATATGTAGAAGGTGTTATTTTAGTCCAATTAACATTTGTCATTCTGTCACACGAACGTTTAACGTCTCAGTTCTAACGCTAAGCGCACAGATTTAAGAGGCGCATCTTACAACTAGCCGTCTGCATTTTATTTGTTTCTAATTCATATAATTCGATCTCACTCTAGCAATACGAGACGACTAACGAAAACACTATTGAACATTATTAATTCACATCAAGCCGATTTTATGTGTTATGCCACCATTGAATGAGATTAACAAATATTTTTTTGCCGCAGAGTGGCGCTTTACCTCCGGAAACAAACGCGGACTTCAGTTTAGGGAGGGTCGATATCAAATTATTCAATTCGACGATTGGCTGTACAATCGATACTCTTGAAATCGATACTTCAGATCGAGCAGAATGCGTTTTGTACACGTGGAGAGTAATGGAAAATGTCATTTCTGATGAATTCACGTCAAATTGAGAAGCATGGACGGCAATGAGAAATAGAAGAATAGGAAAGAGAATAATAAGGAAAAAAGAAGAAGAAAGCGAAGAAAAAGACAAGAAATACAACAACACAACAACAATAACAAGTTCTGCGATACAAAATAGAAAAGGTGGAATGGAGAAATGACGAAGAAAGGGATGAATAAGAGAATGTAGAAAAGGGTGGCGAGAACAGAAGTGGCCGGAATAATCCGAAATTACAAAAATTGAAATGAAGCACTAGGAAAATAAGAATAAGTGGATTGAAAATGAAATAGAAAAGCAAAGGAAGAAAGAAGGGGACTAAAGAAGAAGAAGAAGTAAAGAAAACTAGTAAAAAATATGAAGAAGATAGGGGTAGAAGAAGTAAAAAGGGCGCCGAGCAACATGAAGATTAAGGAGGGAGAGAAGAAGAAGAAGAAGAAGAAGAAGAAGAAGAAGAAGAAGAAGAAGAAGTAGAAGAAGAAGAAAAAGAAGAAGAAGAAGAAGAAGAAGAGGTAAAAGAAGAAGTGGAAAAAAGAAGAAGAAGAGGAAGAAGAAAAAAGAAGAGAAAATAAAGAAGAAGAAGAAGAAGAAGAAGAAGACCAACAAAAAAACAATAAGAAACATCAAGAGAAAAGGGACAAATAAAAGTATAAAAGCTAGAACAAACGAAAAAGGGAAAAAAAGAAAAGAAAATAGAAAGTAAAGAAAGAATAACGTTCATCGGAATGAAAAAAATTTAAGGAATGAAAACAACCTAAAAATAACGAGAAAAAAATGTTTATTAACAAAATGAATTGAACGACTATGAACAGCGAATATTAAAAGACAAAATGAGGATAAGGAATACATAAATAAATAAATTAATAAACAGTGACAATTACGAAATTGAATTAGAAAAAGAACAAGAAAATATAAGAGCAAACACGGTACGAAATGAAAAAGCTAAAGAAAAAAAGAAAAGATCGAAAAAA
The DNA here is from genome assembly GCA_963556195.1 of Sepiola atlantica. NCBI lineage: Eukaryota > Metazoa > Mollusca > Cephalopoda > Sepiida > Sepiolidae > Sepiola > Sepiola atlantica. The sequence continues at coordinate 24,840,233 of OY744530.1, forward strand.
AGGATAAGGCTAGGAATTGTTCGAGAGCACTTTGTCCGATTTGAGTTGTCCGAACACTACTCACTAACACGAAGCAACTAAGCACTTAGTCCGCTTGCGCATCTACAAGCCGGTTCGGCTGGCGTTCATGTCAAGACAAATTGTTATCATTATAAGAAATATACAGTCCCGAAACAGTTTCGTGGCGTTATTGCAGTTGCAGCCGCTGCTTGGCGTATCTTCTAGCCAGCCTGTATGATTCCACTTCAGCCTGCTGTCAATTTTACCAAACACTCTTTCTCCATTCTCGATTACAATAAACGAATGAACAAACAACGGAAACCTTGCCAATCTACTTAACGCCCGACTCCGCCGTTGGTGTATCTAAGTTCTCAACCAGCGGGAAATATATAAAAGATGGAAAAAGAAAACAGTCAAGATCATCACTGTATGTGTGTGAATGTTTTCATCCACGGGGGAAAATATAAAAATAAAATATTTAAAAAAACAACTAAGCCATCACTTATTACATACATTATGCATTTACCCCTAACTAGATTCTTCCTAATATTGATTGGTATTGATATTTGTTGGTTTAATATATTGTTGTTTTAACCAGTAATGAATCTTAAGCGAAATAAGTTGTTTAAGGATAAATAATAAAGAATCAAGTTAAATGTGACGAATATACAGATCTATATAGTAGTCATGTTATCTTGCTTACTTGCTTGTTACTGTGCACATGTCACCTGTAAATGAATGTTTTCATGGTGGAGTAAAGTCGAATGACGTAAATAAAGGGTGAATTATAAGAGTAGTAGTAAGACAAATATAATGATGTAAATAATTGAAGAGAAGAATGAGAACGAAAGAGAGAAAAGAAATGAAACAGTGATATAGGAAGGAAGAGGGAGAGTCTATTATGACATCACAGTTTATTCCGACTTTGTGAAATCCTCTGACTTCGTACATATTTGAAGAACATGGCTATAAACCAATGCCAAAGTTACAAAAGAGAATATTTAATGATAAATACAACATATGAACAAATACATAAAACACATTGCCGAAGCTGCTGCAAAGAAACTGTGCTTCTCTCTACTGTGCTAGAAAACTTCTCACACCTAACATTATCATATATCTCTACAAAGCCAATATTTGCCGATACATAAAGTATTGTAGTCACATCTGGGCTGGTGTACAATCTCATCCACTAGTCTCTCCCTTTTAGACAAGGTCCAAAAATGTGTATCTAATCTAATAGGTCTCTCGCTATCCACAAAACTCCAGCCCCTGTACCATCGCAGCAATGTTGTATAATTGTGCTTGTTTTACAAGTAATTTCATTGATTAGGATCCAATGAACTGGCTGCTCTGATGGCCTCTCGACGTAAATTTATTTTTGTATATATTATGGGTAGGATTTTTTAATATCTGACAGAAAAGAAACAACTACAATTGTCCTACTCTACGTGCTATGTTACCCACTGATCAGACTTTTATTAATGAGTATATATATATATATATATATATATATATATATATATATATAAATAACTAATAAAAACATTGAAAAGAATTTAAAACAAAAAAATTTGCTTAACAAATCAAAGAAATCATCTTTTGATGAAACTTTCAGGTGCACAAACAAAAATACATTTTATTTTAAAATATTTCATTAACAATGGTTCCTTTGAGAAAAAAACTAACAAAAATAAACATCTAATTAGTATCAGTTGTTTTGCTATAGTGTTTTCCTTTTTGATTTTAATGTATTTTAGTTTTGTTTTCTTCGTCGTAATTTATCTTCAATTAAGCGTTTGGTTCTGCCTCGTTAACTTTCGGGCGCTGTGTAACCTGCTCGAACATTGATGACGCGAAGTCACAGAAACATGGTGCCTCATCTATAAGAAAACCAAAGTATAAAATATAAAATAGTTCACCCGTAAATATCTGGGTCAGTATTTGGTATATTTATATTATTAAATATTTATTAAATACTTTAGGAAATTTCGAAATATTTAATTACATTTTTCTAAATTTCTAAATATTTTCTTAAAGTTTCTGGAAATAACAAATGTGCTTACTAAATATTTCGAAAATTCCAAAATGCCTTCATACACATTTTGAAATATATATAATTAGCCGTATCGAAACACAGGTTTACATTGTGATGTCATGATGCCTTCTCTTGTTTATTGTGACGTCATAAGAGACAATCAATCTTCTTTCTCTCTCTCTTCTTTCGTTTCTTCCTCCCTCTTTTCTACATCTACTCCTAACAACTTTGTTCTCTGTCCTCCTCTTTTCTTTCACTTTTACTTTACATACTTACATCATTCCATTCTTATCATTACTTTTTTATTATTCGCCCTATATTTCCAACCATCTAAAACATTCACGTGCAGATGAAAGATGTGCGTCACAAGCAAGCAGGCAAGATTACACTCTCGTGATTGTTTAGTATTATTTAACTATACTTACGGTGCGTTATCGGGCGACTGTACTATTTCCTTTGCTGATGGCAGTCCCTTGATTTCATCGAAAACAGATGATAAATGTTTAAAAGGTATTTTTAATGTTTTATGACATTTCACTCCTGGCAGACATTTAGAGATGTATTTCATACACATGAGAGAGTAATGCTTTTTATGAATACCAAATAAAAATATGCATTCAATTCCAGCTCATCTTTGTTGTTACACGCGTATATCTATGCAGTAACATATTACTACAAAACTATGAAAACATTAAATATTCAAGAAGCTTTTAATTTTGTAGGATTTATGGATGCTATTTTTAATTCTTTAAGAAAACGAATATTAAAAAAAAAATAAGTGAATAATAATTCCAAGTAAGCACATTAATTTACCATTAATTAATTCGTATTTTTTGCTGATATTTATATTATTACTTAATATGACACGATGAGTTACTTATCGATGTAATTTAAAACCATATTTATATGAAATGAATGTTTTCCCCTTTTGAAATGTAAGTTCAGCCCGTCCATGTTCTCGTCGGAATTATTAACTTGAAGAAGAAGGTAGAACTGTGCATTTTTTTATGATATTTCACTCCAAACAGGGCAGGACGCCACTGTAGACATAAAAGGGCTACTGAGAATTAGACAGTATGTTTAGGCTGTCATCCAAAGTTGGGAACTGTGCAGCGAGATGTCTGTTTACATTAGTTTAAAACTTCTGCATGCCGTTACTGTCGGGGGACAAGGGAGCAGGGAGGGAGTTCCAGAGGGCAGCAGCACGAGGAAAAAAAGCTATTCGAGTACAAGGCTCTATGGCATCTTGGGACCTCCACAGATAATGGATTAGATTTAGCTTATTGTCGAGTTGGTCTAGTGAATCTATGTCGAGGGGGTACCAGAGTAGCCAGTTCATCGGAGCATAATCCATTGAAATATTTGTAAAACAAGCACAAGGATGATAGATTGTGACGATGGGGCAGGGGCTGGAGCTTAGTTGACAGTGAGGGACCTATTAATTTGGCGACTCTTTTTGCACGTCTACTGGCTTATCATCTGTTTGTATTGTCACTTCTACTTTTTTTTTTACTTTTATTAAAAATATCTTAGTTTCCGTTTTTATGGCGTGATAAGACTATTTTAGTTCGTCGCAAGAATGATTATCTTCTTCCGAATGAAAGCGTCTCAGGAATGACACATAGTGGGATTCGCATCAATTGTCATCGTGGAATACGTATATATAAGCACATACGAATAAATATATACATGTGAGTGTACATCGACACACAAACACACATACATATATATATATATATATATATATATATATATATATATTGTAAATATCTTCAGTTTACACATCGGTTTATGTAGTAGCTCAATAGTGTAAGACTAGAAGTCTGACTTTAAAATCATATGAACCTTAAGTATCCAGAAACACACTTTATTGACAGACAAATATTACTGCTGATGTAAAGAACATATTTTTGGATAATATACAAAATATTTAATATATTAGTGAAGAGGCTTAATCAGTGTACAATATAACCAAGTCAGGCGAAACACTTAAATTGCATCCGACATTTATTTAATTTAAACATATGTTTCTCTTAATATGAGCAGAAACAATTGTCTGTTAATAACATTTTTTGAAAATAATGACGGGGTCTTTCCCTGGATAACTATGGTGTATATATATACGAGGATTATCAAAAACGTATCCGACATTTGGCCAGAGAAAATATTTCAAATACGTGGCAGGATTGGGAGTATAATCCCTTTCAAGGTAGGACCATTGTGCTTGTACACACTTAGTCTACTGATCCATCCACTGCCGGAAACACCTCTGAGAGTCTTCTATTGAAATAGTGTTCATTTTCGAATTTAATTTTTTCACCAGTCACCATTCTGGCTATTTTCTTTGTGTTTAGCATGGTTGATTTGTCCAAACATTTCCATGCATGCAGGTTGATTATCGACACGTCTGAAAAGTGTTTAGTAGTAACTTGACTTTTTTATTAAGGATGTTTACATGTATGTACTTTCACATGTTTATGATCTCGTTTATTCGTTCCGCAATGTAAACTCCTGTACTCGACTCTATTACAAGTTAGACCGAGGTTAAAACAGTATGGGTAATCAGTAATCTAATAAAGATATCCGCAAAGGACACAGGGGCTAGGTGGTATTTTCTCTGTTTTAATTGAACTGGTTTGTTTTTGTAGGAGCGTGAAAGTAATCTATTATTTTCGTTTTACTTGTTTTTGAATGCCCGACTCTTCAATATATTAAAAATCTTGTTTAACACATAAACATTTCTGCCAGTCTTCGGCTAATTTCTGCAATATAAAATTTGGCTCACTTTTTAATTGTTCACGACTCTGCGTCTGATTTCTGCGTTTTGACTGATACAAGTTCTTGCACAAATATTAGGCATTTAATGTTATCTGCGCTAAGTTCAGCTAGCTTGAAATCGCCACAGTGTTTCTTAACTATTGAAACGAAGTCAAGTAGTCTTCGCTGTCTTTTCTGATCAATGCAATTAAACCTGTTGTGGAACAGGGAAGTTATACGGCTAAATAATTCTGTTAAAAGTGTAACAGCTTAAGAAACAGTCTAATCGCTGGTTTTGCGGGATAAACATTTAGTATGTTCGATGTTTTCTAATTTTCAGAGCAGTAGGCGAAGAGTTGAACTCTGCCCAATATGCACAATCTATTTTGTATAGATCCTCATACATTATGAAATATTATCAGAAAATTTTTTCTCGTCTGGGGAATAAGTAAAATCGACAATTGCACTCTACACGGCACTTTGGGAAAGAAACATTGTCGTTCTCGGTTAGTTGACATGAGTTTTCAAACTTTTTTCGTTTTTCTATTTTTTTCAGTAGTCTTTCTTCGTTTTTTTACTTTTGTTTTTCGATTTTTTACATTTCTGTGGCAGTATTCTTTGTTTTGTTTTTTGTTATTGTTCCAGCAAATGTTTTTGAAATCTTCTATCGTTTTCTAGTTCTTGTTGCACTTGGTATTTAACGAAGTCTACCACAGTGGATGTGAAGTCTTCCTTGTCATGCGTGTCATTATAGAATACGGCTTTTAATTGTTTCTTTTATATTACGCTACTGACGTAATATGTGTTGTAAAAGAGAGATAGAAAAAGTATAAAACCTTTTTGTCGACCAATACATAACATTTTTTAGTAAGTTTTTCTACGTAACAGTACTTTTTACGGTTAGAAATTTAGTTAACAGTAGAAAATAAGGTTTATAATTTCAACCGTGGTATTTTTTTGTTTTAGAGAGCCACACAAATAATATATTCTTTATTTGTTAATAAAAATAACACAGTAACGAAATAGAAATAATGAAATCACTGACTTTTTTCTTGAGAAGAAAATGAGTTGTTTTTTTTCGTAAAGAAAAAAGAAATGATGGAAACTAATTTGGCTTAATAAATCGAACTTACGGGATTTTTATTAGTCTGCTGATAACGCCTGTTTATAGAACTTAGGAGGTTGTCGGGTAATTTCTCCGTTGGTTTTTTCATGTTCGTCCTTTACAAGATTCTCAAATAAAAGTATCTTTGTGTTCTTTAATAGAGACCTCAGGGGACTTCCTGAACATCGTTTTGATTTTAATTGAAACACCTGCATGGTTGGAGGAGCTCAGAAGAGACAGGACAGTTCAAGGCTAATGGTCAAAAAAGATTGAGAACAATCTGTGTTCAAACATAAGTCATTATTTTTCTTTTTTCTTTCTACTTTGTAGTGTTCTTATTCGATTTCTTATTTTTATTTCACATTAACAGCTGGATTGTCCTTTTCCCGATTATCAGATCATCTCTATTCCTCATTATATAACACAAAAACATTCGTACGCAAATTGATTTTCATTAATTTCATAATACATGTTACGGACAGAGAGCGAAAGAGCGTTGATAGAGATACACATTTCTAAAACAATTAAAACCTGCATAATTCTAGGTATTTTTACACTCACTTTACCTGTGGGAAAAATAGTTCAAAAAAGTCTCAACTATGCAATCACTTGCTTTATCCCTACTTCATCAAACACCTTCCGATGCCTACTACTTTTTTAATTGATCCCTACAACAATAATAATATTAATTACACTTACTAGTTCGAGTGTTGCTGACTAAGATATATGTACATAAGGTGCATGTGTTTGATAGTTAGTAGACGCGAAGGGAGAAGCCCCAAAAGGATAGGTGTAAGAGGAGAATAGGAAAGTTCCCTGGGAGATGAGGGAGGCTAGAGGAAGGGAAGTGATGCACTTCCGTTTAAAACTGATTTCAGACTCTTGGTTTGTAAAAGAAATATTCGAAAATGTATACACGGCCTTAGGTTTTTTTTCTGCATCATGATGATGATGGTGAACACCGGCCAACCCGACGATCACAAATCTGAACATTCCGATTTCTGAATAGTATACATACATGAACATTCCAAAATTTTACACATGTCCGCTTCGAATCTTTATTTTTCGAAATCGTTTATCGTCAATCAAAACATACGAAAGTGTACATTTTGAATTTATAAACGTGTAAATGTTTATTTTTATGATGATAATAAAGCAAGTCATCATCGCATGAACAAATAATAAAGTAAGTCATCATCACTTACACAAATATTAAAGGAAGTTACAATCACAAAAATTAATAATAATGCACTGCATTACTGGATAGATATAAAATTAGGCAAATCACGATAACATAAACAAATACCAAAGCCCACATTCATTACATATCAAATAATAAGGAGTTATAACATGAACAAAAAATAAGGCAAGTCATCATCACATAAACAAATAGGGACAATCAGTATTATATAAACATATAATAAAGCAACTCATTATCATCATATAAGCAAATAATAAGACAAGTCATGATAACATAAACGAATAATAAGACAAGTCATGATAACATAAACGAATAATAAGGAAAGTCATGATAACATAAACGAATAATAAGACAAGTCATGATAACATAAACGAATAATAAGACAAGTCATGATAACATAAACGAATAATAAGACAAGTCATGATAACATAAACAAATAATAAGACAAGTCATGATAACATAAACGAATAATAAGACAAGTCATGATAACATAAACGAATAATAAGACAAGTCATGATAACATAAACAAATAATAAGACAAGTCATGATAACATAAACGAATAATAAGGCAAGTCATCATCCCAATCGATATAAATAACCATATTGTAAATAAAATTGTAAACCAATAAAAACAATAAAAATGAAGATAAATGAATAAAACCAGACAAAACCTGCCAATTACTCATTATTTGTCCATGAAATATTATTTTCCAATTAAATAACTATACAAATGTTTATATACCGGAAAAACAGATAAACGAATCCAATAAAAAATGATTACCAATATGTTTTTTTCGCCATGAAATAATTACAAAATCGTGTGTAACTTTTCGAAAATAAAAGTCGCGGGGATTATTTAAAATCTTAAAAAACAAGCTGAGAATGGGGGTATAACTAACAAAGAGTCACGCAGCTTTTCTCTCAATCTCCATTCTTCTTCTATAGCAATCACGAACATCCAATGACAAGACAATATCGTTACAATGCTTCTAATCCACATGAAGTTATCTGCAAAATATTTTGGCCATAGATAAAACTTGGAATAAGTCATAGATCAAAAGATGTTTTATTTTCTGTAATTACCTTTGCGACTTTATTGTTTGTCGTCCATTTTTAGGAAGGTCTGCTTTGAAGATCCCAACATCAAATGATCAATAAGATTTTCGGCGCAAAATTCATGCGTGTAAATCCCGTTCTAAAATATCATTAAACCCGTCTGGAATAGTTCGAGACGTGGAAAGCACTTCATCTCGAACTGCAGAATAAAAACAATGAAAAACATACCAGCTGACCTTTACACAGCAGGACTGATCTTTTGAGAATATTCTGAGATGCTCTTGGCTTGTCATGAAACCCAGAAAAACCTATTACAGAAGTACTTCGTCCGATATGATAGGAATAGTTGCAATATAGTATTTGATGCTGTGCAAAACAAATATCAGAACCGAGCTGAATAAATACAGTAGACTTTATACTTGCGAAATCATCCAAATGTTATACTTCATGTAATAAACTTTTGTAAAATACTTTATGTAATAAACTTTTAGTTCCTGTGAGTTCATAAATCTCTACTAGGATTTGGAGTAATACCTATTTTGAATATAATTTAGTTTTTACTGTGACGTTAAAATATATCAAATTAAGCATGTGTCCCTTTAACGCTTTCTTTCACTTTCACTTTAAAACTTAAGCGTGAAAGACTAACGAAATAGTGTTTCAAACTTAAACGTGACAGACAAATGAAATGCCTTTTTAAATATAAGTGTGACTAAAGGACAACATATTTATTTGAAAGTAAAACATCACAGTGAAATTAAAATTATATATTTAACTTAAGGGTGACAGGCCAAACGAAATGCTATTAAAAATCTAAACCTGCCCGAATAACTAACTGACAGACACTTATATGGAGAGTCGTACGTATCTAAAGTAAGATGCGTCTATTAAAATCTTAAGCGTGACAAACCGACATATAGAAAAGGTTTCTGATCTTTAATACTATCCATATCTAACATGAGATTCGTCTGACCATGGCCAGGTTTAACTTCCATACATAATCACAGTTTGATAGTTTTGTGGACCCGTTTAGAAGAAATCAAAGAACAACAGGTTTAGAGATAATAATAATGAATTGTATTAAACAGAGAAATTATACACAAGCCAGTGTTGGCAGTGCTAGTGCCTAAATGTACTACAAATCTTCTCCCGGCAAAAGCCGGTATTTATGGTAGCAGGTTGCTACCATTTAGTTATTACTAAAGTGTAGGTAGGTTCAACCACAACACCCCTCTTCCGAAACTCATTCACCCGGAATCTCAAGGTATATCTTTTTCCTATGATTCACCTCGAAACTCCCGGTTAATTTACGTTTTCTTGATGAACGTCTCTTTTCAGGTGGCGTTTTTGGTGTTGGCAGCTCAAATGCATCGTATAGATCTTCCATGATGGTCTCACTCTGATCCGATGGGCCTTCCCCTGGGTCGTCCGACATGCGACGATGCATTTGGTTACTGTGTTTTTACAGGTGCCTCTAGGACCCTCTACAATGTGCACCATCCGCCCCAATCTTTTGTGTACCTTTCCCACTTCCCACACGGTTTTGTTTCCATTGGGTTCCTGGAAGAACACCTTCTCCCCATCCTCGTACCTCTTCTTTGGTTCCGTAATGTTGGTCGGTTTAACCTGTTTAGGTAACAGTTTGTCGAATACCGACTTAATTTTTCTTCCAAACATTACTTCCGCCGATGGTACCTGGGCTGGTGTGTTCTCGTTGGGTGTAATTCTATACACTTGAAGGAACTGCTAGAGTGCCTTTTCTCTCAGCGTGCCCGTCGATTTTTTCAACGCTCTCTTCAAGGTATCAACGAATTTTTCTGCCTGTCCGTTTGACCACGGATAGTAAGTCGGAGTGGTGATATGTTAAATTTGAAAGTCTTCACAAAATTCTTTGAAATCTCGTGAAGTAAATTGTGTACTGTTGTCCGATACAACAAGGTCCACCACTCCGAATCGGGCAAACAGTTCATGCAACGCGCATATCGTGACACCCGTTGTTGGGTTTTTACATCTAACAACTTCTGGCCATTTTGAGTAGCTGTCGACTATAATTAAATAGTAGAAGCTTTCCAATGGCCCCGCGAAATCTATGTGAATCCGGGACCATGGTTGCTCTGCCTTTGGCCCTGGACAGTACTGAATAGGTTGTGCTTTCGCTGCCGACGTGCAGCCCGCACAGGCCTTCACCTTCGTCCTAATGTGCCCTGTCCATGTTTTTCCAATACACATAAGATCTCATTAGGCTCTTCATGCGTGTCGCTCCGGGATGCCCCTTATGGAAACCCTTCAGGATTTTTTTTTGCGTAGCTGGGATTACTACTCGCTCCCGGTATAATAATGTGTCGCAACAGACTGAAAAAGCTTCTGTCGTTTGCTCATCGTCTGTTTGTAACTTATTTTTAATTTCGATAATAAAATTATCTTCTCTTGCCTCTTTTTGTATATCGCCAAGTGTGACTGGCAGCTCTTTTATTGTGTTACACAGTACTTTACTATAGTCATATTCAGACCGAAGAGATGCTATAACTGTATTCTCGAGCGGTTCCATGTACTTTGGGATTAGCCGCGATAAACCATCTGCGTGTCCTAGTTTTTTTGACGGTAAAAATTCCATCTCAAAGTCATAATTTAACAGAATTGTACCCCATCTCTGTAGGCGGTTTGCTGTGTAAGTTGGCAAACCTTTTTTAATCCAAAGATGGTGATAAGTGGCTTATGGTCTGTAGGATAAAATGACGGCCGTGTAGATACCTGTGAAATTTGGTCATTGCGAACACAATACTCAACGCTTCTTTTTCAATCTCCGAGTAATTTTTCTCTGCAGGAAGTAAAGTTCTTGAAGCGTGCGCGATAGGTTTCATCGAGCCATCCGGCATTTTATGCAAAATGCACGCCCCAACGCCGTAGAAGCTGGCGTCACTTGCAACAATAGTTTTTAGCTCTGGATTTAAATGAGTAAAGAAAAAATTTCTGAAGTTAACATCGTTTTTAGGTTGTCGAATGCAGATTGACAGTCGGCGGACCATTCCCATTTACTATCTTTCTTAAGTAACTCATTTAAGGGGACTCACCATTTGTGCATACTGGGAATTAATTTTTCGTAATAGTTTGCGAGACCCAGGAAGCTTTGTAGTTGAGTAACGTTGTTCGGTTCGGGCATATTCTTGATGGCTATATATCTTTCTGGGTCGGGACGTCTTCCATTCTTATCAATGACATGTCCCAAGTATTTGATCTCTTCTAGAAAGAATTCACAGTTTGACTCATTGAGTGTAAAACCAAAATCGCTTATCCTTTCGAATACTTTGTTTACGTGCTCACGGCGCTCCCGACGTTCGTACTTCTCATTAAGATATCGTCAAGGTAGCCGATCGAAAAATCGAGCCCGCTCAACATCGTGTCGATTACCTGCTGAAAAATCGACGGGGCCACTTTAATTCCAAAAGGGAGACGATTGAACTTTAGTAGTCCCCTGTGTGTAGAAATACAGAGAAGCTTAGAGCTATCCTCCTCTACAGGTATTTGCAGATAGGCTTCACTCAAGTCAATTTTTTAGAACATTTTTCCACCGTTTAATTTTGTGAAAACCTTTTCTGGAGTCGGCAAAGGATAGTGATGATCTTTCAGCGCATCGTTCAAACCGGTTGAGAAATCGGCACACACTCTGATCTCTCTAGATTTTTTCTTCACGTAGACGGTTGGGGCCGCCCATTCCGAGTAGTCTACTGGTGTTAAAATACCTTTCTCCACACAACCGGTATAGTTTTGCATTAATTTTTTCAAGTGAGTATAATGATACACTTCGTTTTCTCTTAAAAACGGGATTCTTATTTTCAATTAGTTCAAAACTCGCCTTCATTTTAGTACAGCGTCCTAATTGATTAGAAAACACCTTGGGGAATGACTCTTTCAAATCCTTCTTCAGTTTTTCTGCTTCAGCCGAAAGGTTCTCTATTCGTTGACAAGTGGCGCTTATCGGCGAATCCCAGAGCTGCAATTGCTGAATCCAATCTCTACCGAACAAGTTTCCTGTAGTTTTCATTACGAACATGCTTAATTTTAATGTCTTATTTTTTAGTGTCATTTTTTAAATTACTTCCTTCTTCAAAGTTTATTTTCTCTCCGGTTTCCGATCGAGCCACTTCATCTGTGCGTAGCCGATCTTTTTTCAGGTATTAATATTAATAATTGATAGGTCAGACCTTGAATCAAGCTGTAGTTTAACATCTTGAGTGTTCATTTTTACCGTAACATACTTTCGTATGTTTAGGTTGCCACCATCAATTCTAGTTGTTTTTATGTAACTTTTTTTCTAGTGTTACTCCTGCAATGTGAAGCTTTGTGTCCAATTTTATGGCATTTGTCACAATGTTTTCGTTTAAAAGGACACTTCTGGTACCAATGTAGGTCCCCGCAACCCCAACACGGATGGTTTGTCAATTTTTCATCCGACCTTTGAGGCAAATCCTTTTTGAATTTTTCTTTCGAAGAGTATGATTTTTTTGAAAAACGACGAACATTTTTAATATTAGAAATTGCTGCTTCCTCTATTTCTTTAGCTTCCTTTTTCTCGGAAATATGTCGTTGACAGCTTTCGTCCAGTTGTTGCAATGTTAAATTTGACTCGGTTTCTAGTTTGCTTAACTCTGCATCGTTTTGCGAGACGATCCCTCGAGCAAATATTAATACTTTGAAATTGTCCGCTGTCAAAGATGATAACTTAAAGTCGTCACAATGTTTATTGACGATCGAAACAAACGTTGAGTTATCCTGGCTTTCTTTTCGCGTTAGGTTCATGCATTTCCACCTTTTGTGGAATAAACTTGTTTTGGGGCAATATAGTTCCATTAACATTTTAATGTTTTCCTTGAAAGATAGTTCGCCCGTTTTCTTCGACAGAATATAATCGACAAATGGTGTATGCTCCGCCGTTTCTAGTCTACGAAGTACTAAACGAACCTTTTTCTTTCCCGACCATGTGCTACAATCAATGTTGAAACAATCCTGATATCGACGGTACCATGATTTGAAGTTTTGGTCCTCTTCAGGCACATAGTTGAAGGTTTCTATAGCTGACCATATTACATTTTGGTTGAACACGTCGCTGTCGTCATTCGTCGTATTTATCATTGCTTGTGCCAGCTGTTCAAATTTTCTCTCTGACCGAGTCTGTTGTTCTAATTGTAAATTTTTCGTCTAAAGATTTTCTATCTTCTCGCTTTTGTGCTAAATTATTTTCCTCAAAATATTTCAACAAACTCATTGCTGCGACTGAAATTCTTTCTGTAGAGACTGATGTTTTTCATCGTTTGCCTTCTTTAGAGCAAGAAGTTTTTAATCGTTTGCCTTCTGTTGAGCAAGATGTTTTTCATCGTTTGCCTTCTGTTGTTCTGATAGAAATCTAATCATCTCCAATATCTGTTTCGAGAAATCTTCCATGATTAACGAAATACTTTCTTGAAAAGCTAAAAAAACAACGTCAAATAGTCATTCACTACTTCTAAAAAGAATATTCTTGAAAAAGAATTAAAGTCACAAATAGTCTTTCACTATTTTTTTTCAAATGCTTACTGTTTAGTAACAAACTCAACCCCTTTTCATCACTGCGTCATTCGGGTCTCGAATTCGACCGGCACTTGCTAATCTTTTTTTTCCAAAGTTCTTTGAGAAAATAAAACGATTTTATTAATCCGGCTTATTGGGTAATTAATTTAACAAATTATGTGTATTTTTGTTCGCATCTGGAACTCTTTTCTTCCCAATAAGTCCGTTTGCCTTTGAGTGTAGGCTGAAAATGCAAAATAGCAAGTAGTGGCTTTTACCGCTATATAAAAAATTGACTAGTTATTCAAGAAATAACTTTGTTTTACTTGTCAGATTTTTTTTCAACTATACGATGTTACAGTTACAAGTCTGTTCGCAAAATACGTTTCACTATATCAGACACGAAAAAATGGTTTTTGTAGTATGGAGTTTCTTTTCTTTCAAACCTTTCAGTTTCATAATCACATGGTATTCCAATTTCATTTGGTGCACGAAGTAAAATCCCGTATTGAAATACGAAGAACACAAATAGTAAAATCTGTCTTACTTTTTTTCTCCGTCCAATAATTGTTTAAACTCGTTATTTCTTGTAAGGAAGATTCGTCCCAATTTTGAATGTATTCGATAATTCCAATATCTTCTCGAAAATTGTAAAGGACAGGGTTTTTTTCTCAAACGGGTAGAATTTTTTTTTCGAAGGTTGACCGCGTTGTAGACACTGGTTTATCACTCACAGGTTGCAAGGTCCAAGGTGCTTTCAACGAAGTCCTTTACGAATCACTCGTCGCCAGTTGTTTTGGACCCGTTTAGGGGTACCAACAATGAAATAAAAAAACAACAGGTTTAGAGATAATAATAATAATGAATTGTAATGAACAAGGAAATTATACACAAGTCAGTGTTTGCCGTACTAGTGCCTAAATGTACTAAATATTTATTTGCGTAAACTAGTACACAAAATGAGGCACAAGGACAAAAAAACTCAACTTAGATAGTTTCAATCATGACCAACATTCACCATAATAACGCATTCATACTATACATCCATCGCTACTCACCATAAAAATTCATACCATGAAATCCTACTTAAAACCCATATAAGAAATATGCAACGGAGGTGGGACTAAAAAGTATATATAAAAAATATGATATATATCATGCAAAATAAATAAAGGTTGGTAAAAGCCCCACCCCCCACCCCCCGTTATTGAAATGTGGCAGAGATGCCGATTTGCCGGTCGAAATCGAAAACTCGAAAAAGGGTGGTTGATGCAGGCCCCAACGTTTAATTCAGAACACCTCCTTTGAAAATATCGAAGGGTGACCTTCATCTCCGAGAAATCTGGCCCTCAGTCACCTAATTGGGGAGGGAAAGGGAGTGGGGCAGAAAATAAAAAGGGGAGTAGGATGCAGACAAAATAAAAGGGGGCATGTAATGGAATCAATCATACACTAGCTAAATTGTTAAACTAAAACATCAACAGAAAATTAAACAGAAACAAACTTAAAATAAGTCTAAATCTAACTTAAAATTAAAGCATAGTTCGTTTCCTGAACCCAATATTCTCTGCCTTAGGCACGTCCAGATACCAATCTAATCTAGCGCCAGACACTCTACACAGTCGTGCTCCAGTCACCCACCTTTCACCAAAATCTGCCGAAGAGAGTTTCACCGTCTCGGCCCTAATGCGAGCCTTTGGGTAACATTTGAAAATCGCAATAAAGTCGAGAGAAGTGAAGGTCCCAGCTCCGTAGACTGTCTTGCACCTAGTCTTCCAAATCGTAACTCTCATAATCGCTATGATATGTAAGCTCAAAAACGTAAACCGATTTTGCCTATCGGTTGTCGGAGCCCAGTTGTTGCATACATTAATGGGTTCCAGGTCAAAAGACGATACGTTAAGAATACGAACCATGTAGCCTGCAACAAGCTTAATCAGCGACACGACGATGCGACAAAAAACGAAGACGTGACTGATGGTTTCGTCCTCATCGCCGCATCTGACACAAGTCGGAGGATTACTCAAGCGTGCTGAATGAAGTCTCTTACCTACCCAGAGTGCATTCCTTATCGTCAGCCAGGTTAGTGATGCCTCGTCATTTTCAAGGCACCTTGACCCACGCGCCCTAGGCCAGATTGAGCGGAGCTCCCCCCCCCCCGTCAAAGCGAGCCCCTCAGGCCTATCATTTCGGACAGTCCCCATCACCTTTACCCGATATAATGCCTTCGGTACAAAAACAGGGTGTCAGAGAGGATTTCTGTCACCCTTGAAAGGAACTTCAACGCATGTCTACATTCGGGGCAACCTGTGTGCCTCCTCCTCATCCAAGTGCACACTTCTCAAAGCCGGAAAGGCTTTCTTCGTGTCTTCCTTCCAAAAGACACCGTTTCCCTAAGATTGTGTACTCATTCGGTCTAGATAAAACAGCCTAAGTGTGTGGCATCGAATTTCGATGCTATGCATACCCAGACCGCCCTCAGAAGGATGAAGGTAACAAATCTCGCGACGGACCGTAGAGGCCCTACCAAGCCACAATAACTTGAACAGAGCCCGCTGCATTTCCAGCAGTGTATCCGATGGGAGTCAGATCACTGAAAGACGATATAGGATAATAGGATAAATGTGAGAAGCACACACCTCCGCTCTCCCCTTTAACGAAAGATTTCTGCGGGACCACAGACCAGCTGCAGCCCTAATCGCTTTCAGGACTTCCGACCAATTTTTCTCCAGCTGAAGATCAGGACCAAACCATACGCCGAGTAGCTTGCAAGGCCCATCTGTCTAGCCAAAGGATCCCTGCAAGGAAACACCTATCCAGGCACCAATGCGCAAGCCAATAGACTTATCGCAGTTCATTTTGGCCCCTGTCACCGTTTCATACATTCTTATTTCTCTGTCGACGACACTAATCTCGGCATTACTCGTTACAACCACACTCAAGTCGCCGGCATAGGCGGGGTACTAAAACGTGGTGCGAGCACCTGCCAAAGTAATTCCACGCAGGACCGGATTCACCCTTAGCCTTTTAAGGAAAGTTTCACCAACAAGCACATAAAGCATCGGTGAAAGAGGGCAACCCTGACGAAGATATGTGGATAATCTGAAGGCACCAGACCTCATGCCATTCACTTCAACGCTAACACCGGGGTTCGCATACAAGAGGCGAATGCAGGAGCGGAATTGCGAGCCAAAACCGGCCGCAGACAAAACAGCCTATAAGTACCGATGGTCCACCCTATCGAATGCTTTGGACTGATCTAAATTGATCAGCGCGTCTTCAGTGTCGACTTTATCTATGATGAAGCGTGTAGAACCATGTTGCCCCACCCGACGATCGTCGACCCCAACGTTATATTTCCGTGGCCTTCTTCTTTGTATTCATCGTCTTAGCCGTGTCGTCTATCCACTGACGAATCGTCGAGGGCACAACAATAGTCCACAAGTTAAAATATAAAAGAAACACAACTCTCGAGAAAGAACACGAACACATATACGTTGTGTATAACTTAGTTTAAACTATGAGTGTGTGTGACACCGACGCGGTCTGTCGAGCCCCCCATTGTCGTTGCTAAATTCGTAAGTTCATCTCATCGTTTTCCCGGTCCGATCCGCTCTCTCGGGAAGTTCGATCCTAACTGCTCGTCTTCTCTCCTAAACCTAAACTCGTCAACTTTTGCCATAAACTTTTCTGTCGCCAAAGTGTCGTAAAACTAGCCTACCCCACTGTCGCAAAACGCCGTCACTCCCAAATGTCGTGTCCGGTATTTTTCTGAGTAACCTTTCCTGAACAATGGAAATTGACCACTCCCATATTTTTTTTGTCTCTGTCGATTAGTCACTTCCTATCCTGTCGGTATTCATTTTTTCACAAGCGTATCGAGTGCAAGTTATCCTGCATTGTCCGGCCCTTCACTAAACAAGTCTGTTCGTGGCTAATTAGACCAAGCAAAAATAGTTGCAGACGATTTGCTAAGATCTTGGCCAAAATCGTTAACTCCGCATTAAGCATTGTTAGGAACCGAAAATTATCTAACCGATCCCCACCATTTTAGCTTTTACGTAACAATTTCACTAAACCCATGGTCAAGTACTGGAGAATAGACCCGTTCCTAAACCACGAGTTAAACAAAACTGCCAGCAAGGTAACACAAATGTGCGACATCCTCAAATACACTTCGTAGGGCAAACCATCAATCCCCGGAGACCTGTTAAGGCCGACTCGCCCTAAAGCTTCCCGGACTTCATCCTCTGTTATGCAACCTTCGCACCTAGCCGCTTCGGTCGCCTCAAGACGATAACAGTCGGTTAAATAGGGATCGAATTGTGCTAAAGACAAACCGGGTTCCCGAGTAAAAAGATCCTGGAAATGAGAACGAAAAGCCTCCAGAATACCTTCGTTTGTGGTCACGAGCCCCCATCCAACAATGAGACACGAGCGATATGTCGATCAAATGCATGTCGATGCTCATCTGCACGCAGTTCAACGGACATGTTTGCCGTCTCGTTAGGCACTATTTTTAACCTAGCCCTAATCACTAAAGCCTGGTGTTATTGGATAGCCAAAGAAGCCAGCTTGGCCTTAATTATAGTAACACTAGAGCTATCCCCTACGTCCACCGCCCGATCTAATCTAGACTCTAGTGCCACTTTATCTGCCCTAGTTGATAGGTTGTGTCGTCTGCTAAAATCGGCAGTAAAGGACCTAATAACCTTCTTAAAATGAATCCACTTCCTATTACCAATTACAGCCCCCGTCAATTCCCGCTGTAAGGTTAGTAATAGCTGTTCCTGGTAGCCTTTCACATCGAACAACGAAGTGTTGAGCTTCCAGTACCCAGCTAAACTAGGCTTATGTCTATCTTAGTTTACCCGGACCCGAACAAGTCTATTGTCTGAGTAAACTATATTATGAAAACTTGGACATTCAACTAATCCTACGTCGACTCTCCTAATTAAGATCTGATCGATATAACTCGAAAGTTGTACTGAATCGGAGTCGCGCCTATTTGTCCAAGTCCATATCCTATAACGGTGCTTTTCATTCCGGTACTTATCGAGGAAGTCTCGAAATAACATTGCATCACGATCGCTGTTAGTACCCTTAGGCCGATTGCAACTTAAATCGGGATCCAGGACGCGTTCCAGTCTCCCGCTAGAATGACCGTCCGAGAAGTAGAATTCAAGAACTGCTCGATTCGCCGAAAAAAAAACCGAGCTCAGAATGGTTATTGGGCCCATAAACCCCGATGAGCCGAAATGCTTTCTCCTTTATGGTAATATCCAGAACGCAAAGTCTCCCTTCCGGATCCATGAAGCTAGGTTCACACGACGCATCTAAAGACTTGCTTACCAGCCAGAAAACACCCCTAGCAGAAGAATTAATGTACGCTGAATAAGCGTGAAAACCTTTAGCCAGCGGACCCAAATAGTCCCCAGAAATCAAGTGGGTTTCCTGAACACAACATATATCCACTCCGAGGCGTTGAAGGTATGTAGCGACTCGAAATTTACGAGCGTCGGCCCTCAGGCCCCGGACATTCAAACTCGCTAGAAAGAGAGCCATGGGTGTGCCTTAGCGTTGGGTTCCAGAAACGAACATAGCAGTGGTCAGGATGCCGACGGCTCTCCCAAAGGATTATTTGCCAATCTGATCATTAATTTTACCAGCATTGGCGATGCCGCCAACATCCAAGTATAGGTTAGTTTCGCTATCCTATACATGGCGAGGTGTAACCTTATGGGAACCCTCCCAAAACAATCTTTTCTTAAAACGACTAGACCTTCATCTTTAAAGATGGCCATGAGTATGGTGAAATTGAAAGTGTTGTTCGCCTCTTCCAACATCTGCCATAGAGCCTTTGCTTCTGGTTTCTTCCTTACAACTGTAAGGGCTCTAGGGGCGTTGGGGAAATTAGCAGGGTCTTCAATGGTTATACGACTGACTTCTTTGAATTTAAGGAGTTCATTTATATTGGAGAGGTAGTAATGTTTTACTGTTTCTATTTGGGCGCATGTCACTTTGCAGATATCCTCCCCAGAAGGGAAGGCTGTCTTTTTAGTTTTCCTTTCCACAGAAGATCCTCTGCCTCTTCTGTGTAATAGGTGGAGGGGGAGGCATGTCATCGTTTGGGAAGGGGGAAGGGGAGCTAGGCCCCATAGGAGATGCTGGAGAAGGCAAAGGGGTGGGTTGCTTTGTGGGTGACGCAGGGGGAATTCAATGGGGAGACAAAGGGAGAAGGTTTAGGAGAAGTGATTTTTTGTAGACGATTTAATCGGACTTAGAGGGATAAGCTTGTACTGTTTGTCTAAAATTAGGGCCAGTGATTGGGGGGGGGCATTAATTTGGGAGAATTAGAATTTTTAGAAACTATTGGTTTTGTGATCGGCTGGGGACTTGCATTTGGGGTAGAGATTTTATCTGAAGTCGCTGAATTTTTTCCTTCTTTTTTCTCTTTTTTTCTACTTTCTTATCTAATTTAGATTTAAGCTATTTTGCCTTAATGTAACTGTCTTTTCCAAGGTCATTTTAAGCATTTCTTTTTCTCTCATTTCTTCGAGAGATACCCGACCCGGGTTTTTTCCCCGGAACAATAATCCATTCCTCGTCTTTTTCTGCAGAAGGTAGAGCAGGGAATTCGTCTTCGGAGTCATCAGATGTAGATGTAATAGGTAAACCAATTGTAGCTGGAGGATCGAAGTGGGGGCATGCCTTGGATGGTCTAGTAATCGGGGTCGTCGTTTTCTGAGTGGATTTTTTTTGTGGGCAATCAAATGTCAAATGGCCTTGTTATTCACAATACCAATAAACAGGTCTTCGTCCAGCCAATATAGTCGGTAGTTTTCCTCCCATTCTTGTAAATAGTAGGGGATGCTGTCATAAACTTTCTTGTTGATAAGTATTTCGAAGTTCCATGTACCTGGAAATTCGTCAAAATTGACGTCGGTGATTTCGCCAAATCTTAGAAATAAGCACCAATATGTTCGCCTTTTACATAAAAAGGTACATTGAAGATATAAATTGAAGAACGTCTTCTACCCATGTACTCCGTTCGTAAAACATGGTCCTGCATGATAATTTGTGTAAGTGAGAGATTCGCACAAATCTCTTCGTTAGGAAACAAAGCATTCCAAGTCTTAAGTCTCTTACACTTGATTAACCTTTGCGGTTTGAATCCTGCAGTTGCCAATAACTTGCATATTAATTCAGGAGAGGCCCTGATGGATATTTTAATTCTTTTATCGACAACAAACATAGTTACTGTCCTTTTTTTATTTCTTCAAGCCTTGGTAAATCCACGGTAATTCCTTGTTCAGTAACCATGTGTTCGTATTTTTTTGCTTCTTCCACGAAATCTCTGACATTTATAGACATTTTTGGTGGTTTGCACCATTCCGAATTTTCAGTCGTTTTAGACGCCATCTAGTTAATAAGTAGAGGCAACAACAAAAAAACGTGGCAGAAAATAAAACGTGGCAGAAAAAAAACGTCGTAAAATGGAAACCAGTTCAACGATAACAGTCAACGTGAAAGCAATAAAAACGATAACAATAATCAACAACAGCAGGCAACAACATATTTAAGAAAAATACTAACTTGACGCAATAAACTCACTCAACACGTAGTGCCTAAATGTACTACAAATGTTCTCCCGGCAAAAGCCGGTATTTATGGTAGCAGATTGCTACCATTTAGTTATTACTAAAAGGTAGGTAGGTTCACCCACAACAGATAGATTGTTCCTTTAGCGACAGTGGTAATACTTTGTTGCTTATTAATGGCAATAGTTTATTGGACCTTTTCATCTACTCCTTACTCTTGCAATATTAAAATCACATGCTCAATTCTCTACTCTAATCGTATCCCTAACATAACAATACGTCTACAAAACTGCAATTTGCCATCCAGATATACTTTCTCCACGTCCGAGACTCACTATTTTCCATTGTATTACATTTCTCGCACACAAACCATCTCAATCTACCAGTATAAAACCTGCACTTTTGTGTACCCGATGCTGACAAGTACAACAAAAGAATAAGCTGCAACTTACCCCTTTTCCACAAACTAAGCAACGGAATTTTCTACTTTATGTGAACTTTCTGTACAAAACTCTTTAGACAACATTTATCAGACACAAATGAAAAGCAACGTACGCCAATCTTAACATTAAACCTCTCACCAAGGCTTTACGGATCCCTCCAAAAGATAGCGCGCTCCAGGAGCACTCTCCTTTTTGCTGGAGCGAAGGAGAACAATACCTCTTGAAAAGCTCACAAAGGAAACATCATACAACATCATGAAATACAATTGGTAAATAAAAGAAAAAATCATCATAATTGAATATTTATTAAACGCACTGGAGTAGTAGTTGGAAAAAAACTACCCATGATCTTCAGCTATTCATTTTTCAGATTATGAAAAACATGTCTAGACCACGATAATAGTAAAAAGTAAAATAGTTTCATGTTCATTCACGATGTTTGTTCATCTTTCTATTATTCATGAAGTATAACATGGGCACTCATGTGTAGATTCGCTGAAATACTTCATTTAAAATATAAAGAGTTCAGTTACACCTGCCGACATGTATAAGGAAAATAGAGTAGCGAAATAAAAACGCACTCGATACATGAAAATAAATCATGTTGTTTTAAATATTCTTGTGATAATTCATGTTATAAACATTAACATCGATAATGCTCTGCAGTTTGCTCAATTGTTTATTTTAAGTCAATAAAAAGATAATGTGCGCTCCATTACGAAGCTCTGCCAGCACAATCATTGCCTGCTCGACATAAGAGAATTTAATTCTCACGAACTTATATCGATTTCAGAATGGCGTCGTCAGTTAGGGCGTGGTAACTTCGAGTTAAAGAGGACTCTTATTCCGGGG
Organism: Sepiola atlantica; assembly: GCA_963556195.1. Lineage (NCBI taxonomy): Eukaryota > Metazoa > Mollusca > Cephalopoda > Sepiida > Sepiolidae > Sepiola > Sepiola atlantica. The sequence goes on from OY744530.1 coordinate 24,862,830, forward strand.
TTCGAATCGTCCGACAAGTTGGAATAATAATCTATAAACTAATGATTCAGAAATTATGAAACGTATATGCCGTAGATAACAAAATATGTATTATTAAGTAATCAATTAATTATATATACGTGTATGAATATATAACTAAATAAAGTTTAAGAGTTTACTTTTTTAAAATTATCATACAATTGTTTCTACCTATTTAAAAACACATTCTTTCTTGATAATCAACAAATTTTACATCGGTAACACTACAAGACCGCTACACTTACGCATCAATGAGCACTTGAATACCCGTATATCCTCTTTCCACAAACACACAAAGATTTGCTCAAACACTCAGCGTGATATTCATGTCTCCATTTTAGCGTCTGTCAGAAACATTGCTGACATTAGAATCACAGAATCAATCCTCCTCTCCAGATTAAACCCCTCACTCAATAAGCGTCACGAGTTCCACTCACCGTTCATTCTATAATATCTATCTCTCACCCACTGACCAACCCTTATATCTAACACTCATCATACTCCGTTTTCACCACTTCACTCATTACTTACCTCCTATATTAAATCATCACAAACCCAAACAATCAAATAGGCCCATCCCCATACGAACTTCCATCCCAACACGCATTCAACCACAAACCAAAAACCATATTAAACATACTCCTCTAACCCACCAAAATAAGTCACCCCATAACCTAGCATTGTTAATTAATTAATCAAAACACATATAAAATGTATACAAATAACATGCAAATATTAAATAAATAAATAATAAAATGTAAAAAATAATAATAATGATAACAATAAAAATAATAATAATAATAATAATAATAATATTAAATAAATAAATAGATAATTAATGAATAAATAAATAAATTAAATATTAATATAAAAGAAAATATGTAAACAAGATGAAAATGAAGAATATATAAATAAACAATTAAACAAACAATAATACATACATGTTTGCACATATATGTGTGTATATGTCTGTATGTATACATATATATGTATATATATGTATATATGCATGTTTGTATATATGTTTTATATATATATGTATACTAATATTGTTATACAGATTTCCCCCAAAAGAATCCGTAAAATTAATTAATTCGAATAACAGAGTTATTTCCCTTTTTTCTTATAGTAAATATACTAGGTTAATTCGATAAACTAACTTGACGAAACTCACAATTAATTATACTTATTAAATAGATGATAATCAATAAATTTAATAAATCTAGAATATTTAAAATGAGAGATGTATTACTTTACTTTATATTAAAATTCTTAAAATACTAAAGAAAAAGAAAAAAGAAAAGTATGAAGATAAAATACACTGAAAATAAAAGTAAATAATCAAATATAAACTTAATAAAAAAAATTAACAATTTAAACAAAAGAAATTATTAATATATATATATATATATATATATATATACTATTAAAACTAACAGTTTATCGAGCACCATACACTTTACGAACATTACACAAATATTTTTGAACACCAAATCATATATGTAACATAACCTTAAAAAAAAATTTGATTTACATTCCCTGCGAGACTGTTTTCGTTGCGGTTCTACATCTGGCAGCCATTTTGTTTTGTAAGATTCTTTGCACAGTCGGAGAAATTTTTCGTCTGGTTTAATTATTTTTGACAGAGGGAAGTCTCTTTTCCCGAAATATTAAATGATGATTTTTAATCACCCGGACATCACACAAACAGCTAAAAATACTCTTGCTGTTATGTAAGATTTTAGGAAAAATAAATATTAAGTCATATTTCGTATTCGATTTATTGTATTTGTCTTTTACAACTTGCATCTTACCCGGAATTTGCATTGCCCACAGCCTTTCAAAAACATACTGCTATATATATATATATATATATATATATATATATATATATATATATATATATATATATATATATAAAGAGGTGTACTAAAAGCGAACTTTTAGGAAAGGTAAAACCCTATTGTGAAGAGTATACAGCTCAATATCCAAAATAGAGCAGGTAGAAATGAAGGAGAATGGAAAGGAATTAGAGAAAGCAAAAGCCAAATCAAAATTCAATTCAAAAGTTCAAAGCAAGGTATATTCCGCAAAAAGGCAATTAATTCAAGTTAAATTTTCCTTAAGCCAGGCTTTTCAAAAATCAAAATCTTATCATCAGAGGAAGTCGCTGGGATAGATAAGTTGGCAATGGCCAAGCTTTAAAATTTGAAAAATGAAATAAAAGTTGTAGGGAAAGAAACGCAGGGCAAAACTGTGCCAGGGTGCAAGCAAATGTTCGATTGCCAAAAAGTCCGGTGTCGAAGAGTCCAGCGGAGAGAATAAGATGTAGATAGGTAGGTCGTTAGAGGCACGAGAAGTAATGAGAGAGGTTTCAAAGTTAAATTCTAAGAAGCCACAACTTCAGGTACGGCGAAAATAGAAAATCCAAAAAGGGTAAAAAGTCCAATAAGAGGTACATTCGATGATGCAGGCAGGCGTCAGAGGAGATTAAGATGGAAAATATTCGCCATTAAAGATACTTCCCGGGCAGAGATGACAAAGGAAAGTGTTTTAAAGTGGGAAAAAAGGGCAGCGAGAATATTTACAGCCTGCCCAGTTGAGAAAGCCGGCTATAAATGAAGAAAAGCAAAGACAGTGAAAACAAGAATATAATATGCGACCAGTAGGCAAGGGAGGAAACGGGTAAGGGGTGTGTGGGAGGAGAAAGGGACGGGTACGAGGAAAAAGAGGGGGGGATAAAGGGAGCGATGCGGTGAAGGAATGCGGATAAAACTAAGAGTGTGAAAGTGGGAGGGTGAAACATAAAGTTGAAATTGGAAGTTAGCGCGAATTAGGATTCAACTAGAAAAGGGGAAGAAAGGAGTGGGGGTAAGTTAACGAATGTTAGGATAAGGGGTTAAAATATCAGAATATGTATAAGAACAGAATTCGGGGTTTAGATGTTTAATCAAATGACCTTAGATATAAACAATGAGGCAAAATATATATGTAAGGTAGGACTAGAAAAATGAGTTAAAAATTAAAAGAGTAAAGATAAAAAATAAAGATAAAAATAGTATAAAAAGTAGAAATAAGAAAATAAAAGAATAAAGAATGAAAAATAGATAATAAGATTAGTCTTAAGCTCGCAGGGAAAATTAAGGATTGACCGAAAGAATAAAAAAAATAATAATAATAATAATAATAATAAGATACTAATAATAGAATGAGGGAAAAGTCGATAAGATTGGAGCTCAAGAATGAAAATTAGAATAAGGAAAAAGAAAAAGGAAAACCAGACCTCGAGAGGATATCCGGAATGGGAATCTCCAAGGTGGAAAAATTATGGGTTGAAGTAAATAAGCAGTTACGGGATGCTAGTTCAAATAGATATGGGAAAATATAAACTTTGAAATTTTAATCAAAAAAGTTATATGGAGGTTAATTAAGAAAATTGTTAAATAGGTTAGTGAAGGCCGGAAGAAGTAAGAGATATACAAGGTTAAAGAAGTGACAAAGGATTAAGCCAGAGGGAGAGTGGAGATCGCAGTTAAAAGTAAATACTATAGGGGTTAAAAGATGTAGAGCGAGGGCGGGTTGGGGGTTGAGTAGTTTGAGAGAGATGGTCGAAGGGCGAGGTAAAACAAGGGGGAATAATCGAGGCTATTAAAAGAGTGAGAAGAATTATTTAGAAGTAAAAACAGGAGGGGAAGGATGATTAGAGTGCACAGTGGAAACAGTAAGGTGTTCGATATCGAGGTGTGCAAAGGGGATATGGAGTAGATAAGGCTAATCAACAAATAAATAAAAGGGCTATGATATAATATGAATAGAGTGGGTTAGTTATCACGTTGAAAGGGAAAAGAATGAAGAATGGAAGTGTTGAAGGGAAGCGGACGAATGCATTAAAAGAAGTTAAACGGGAAAGAAAATGGAAAGCCAAATAAAGTTATACAGTTAAGGAGGTTAAGTGGGAAGATTTAGGGGGTAATGGAAGAAAGGTGTTAAAACTAAGGGAAATGTGAAGCTAACGGAGTTTATGGGTAATTTTATTAAGTTAAGAGAAGGTTAAAGGGATGAGGGAGATATAGGTAGAGATTATAGAACAACAGGAATTAGAACTATCTGAAAGGGGATTCGAGATGTAAGGAGGGAAAATCCGAGATGAAGGGAGGGTATTTAATCAAATGGGGGAGGGGTGTCTGGGGGATTATTATGGTTGCTATACCTGAATTTACGTTTATGCCTACAACTGGAGATAAGTTCATTCTTAGAATTAATAATATTTTTAGATTTAGTAGCAGTAGCTATCATAAAGGTTTCCAGAGTACAAAGTTGGCAATGGGATGCTCCAGGGGTATATGATTTGGACTTATTAAGTATTGACCAGTGAAGTGAATAGGGAGTATTTTTAAGATTGAGGTTTCTAATTAGATTGGAAAGTGAAGTGCCTGTGCTGTTATCGCTGCTATTTTTAAAGGAATATATATGATTAGAGATCCGGGTCTTAATGGGGAAAGAGGACGCCCCAATATATGTGTGTATCTTGAAGGGTGGTGCTATAGTTGCATTGATATTGCTAATGGTATTAGAAGAGATTTGGGTTTGGAGATCGAAGTTATGCGAGGAAAGTTGTTTGGAGAAGTGGGGTGGAGCGGATATGGGGGAAATGTGAGTTGGCCCATGAGAACTATCTATTATTGGGGGTGCTTGGTTAGAGGTATGGCTGTATAAGCGGGAGTTTAGAGTAGAAGCGGATTGGGGTTGCGGGAAGATCCGGAGTTCGGGTGGAGTATGGGAACTGTGATTACTCACAATATTGGTGAAGCGGGGGAATTGTTTAACAGTACAAGCGTATATTACGTCCTTCTGTACACAGTTGTTGTTAAGGGGACAATCTCTAGGTTTACGACAGTTACAAGTGGTGAGGGATGTGGTGGGTGGTTACTGTTGGATATGTTTGATTTTCCTATTGTTAGAGGTTATGATGGTTTGTTCAATATTGGGCATAGTAGAGTATGATATTTTAATAGAATTTCTGTTAAGGATAGTGCTATATCTGTGGGGATGCTTAAAAGATCTGTCTAAGATTTGGAAAAATTCTTTAGGTATATTGGTTTTAACATTACTGCTGAAAGGCGGATTAAACCAAATGTTATTCTTTCTTCTAAGTTTTTTTCTTTGTTTGTGCGAATGTGGGTCTACCCGATTATACATTATCTTTAGTTCCTATGGGCTTATTAGAGTGTGTTTTGATTATCTTAGGTGCTGATGAGTTAAACTTTTTATTTCTGTGTGTGGTCATGTTGTGTGTAATAATGCCTGAAGATTTGTTAACTTGAGTAAGGGGGTTGCAGTTATATTTAATTTTGTGATTGTAGCCTGAGTTAAGCAAAGCATTATTGTAAAAGCTAGAATTTTGATCGAAGATAGATTTATTCGCAGATAGCTTAGAGATTCTACTAGATACTGAGGGGACTATTGAGTTTATGATGGATTTAGGGTGGTTAGATAGGCTATGTACGTAGAAAAGGGTTAAGTTAGGTTTATGGTATGGACTGAAGGTTCCCGAGTTAAGATCTAATGTAAGGTCAAGAAAGTTGGATATTCTTTTCTCAGGTTCCACTGTAATGGTCAAACCAAAGTTTTTAAAGAAGTTATGCAGGTTTTTGATAGTGTTGTTATATTGTCTCGATCTCTCCCCAGATACAAACAGGGCATCGTCCCTATACAACCCACCCTGTAAGTGTCCAAAATTAAACCCCAATTCTCTCATCAAGTACAAACCTACCAGGTCAGTGACCTTGGCAGAGTCTGAACCCCATGGTAATGTCAAAGTTATTGGGGGTGTCCTTCCTAGTCCAAAGCTTATTATCAAATTCTAGTAGGGATCTTCTGGCTAATATTATTAGTTTAATCTCTATGTCAGTAATGTCAGAATTATTTTTGGCGAAGATTAATGCTTTGTTAAGTAAGATAGGGGAAATAGATTGGTAATAATTATCAATGTCGAATGTTATGAAGTTCAAGTTAGGTTTAGACTTATCAATGAGGTTAAGGAACCAGGTAGAAACCTCATCTGAGGATTGCCAAAGAGTGTAACGAATTTTTTCTTTCAAGGTAGGGATAATTCTATCCAAGATTTTCTTGCTTATGATGCCTAGGTCGGATTTAGAGGGGCAAATTAGTCTGATGGTAGGGTTTTCTTGGAAATTATTTTTATGGTCCTTCAAGGTAAATCTAGGTATTGCAGGGGTTAAAGTTTCTGCGTAGTTGAAGACATTCAAAGATGTTAGTATGGATTTAGCCTCATTGTTTATACTAGCCAGGGTATCGTAAGATGTGCTTTTGTAAGATTTATTTGATTCTTTGTAGATTAAGGATTTGTATTGACTATATTTCAGTTTGTAAAAATTCTTAGTTTTATCCGCTGGGACAAATATATCTGGATGTTTCTTAATATTGTTAGTTAACTTGTTGATTTTTTTGATGATGGGATTGCGGTGTTTATTGTGTCTTTTGAATTTAATGCGACTAATGATGTCAAATTGGTCATTTTCGAAATTATTGAGGTTTTCATTTTGTTTAGGGAAGGAGGAGGTTTTGAGACCGTACCTGGAGGCAGCTGATTTTTCCAATTTCTTCAGTTCCCTAGAGGAGTTCATAGGTAGTGTAGATCCAAAGTGGGTAGAAAGTGAGGAATTGCTGGAGTCAGTTTGGTAGGAGGAGGTTTTGTGGTTCATGTCATGGTGAAATGCTTTCCATCTAACGTTAGTGATGAACTTCTTCACAGATTGGATAAGCTTGCAGATATAGGTTTCATTTGAGGGAATGGGTATATTTTTTGCCGAAAGCGGGAGGGATTCCTTGTTTAACATATCACAAATAGGAGGAAAAAGCTCAACTAAGTAGGAGCTTAAAATAAAGAGGTGTACTAAAAGCGAACTTTTAGGAAAGGTAAAACCCTATTGTGAAGAGTATACAGCTCAATATCCAGGATAGAGCAGGTAGAAATGAAGGAGAATGGAAAGGAATTAGAGAAAGCAAAAGCCAAATCAAAATTCAATTCAAAAGTTCAAAGCAAGGTATATTCCGCAAAAAGGCAATTAATTCAAGTTAAATTTTCCTTAAGCCAAGCTTTTCAAAGATCAAAATCTTATCATCGGAGGAAGTCGCTGGGATAGATAATATATATATATATATATATATATAACCGTGCGTTGACCAGCATGATCACCTATTTGAGTCAAAATCCCACCAAGAAGAAATCTATCCGTTAGCAACGATAGAAGAATGGATTTTCTGTGATTTCAGAATCGCAGAATCATGAATGTGAAATGGAATCTATTGGGGTTTTATTTAATGTAATTTTCAATAATAAATAAAACAATTAATCAAAAAAGTAATTTGAGATCCGATGAATTGAACACCACGAAATACTGTTGCAGTAGTGTAAGCCACACGAATGTTTATAAAATGCATGAATAAAAATATATATACATAGTAAAGTATAAAATATATATTTATGGAAAGTAAGCTACACAGTAGCGTCCGTTTTCATTCCCTGGCTTTCATAAAAAAATATATTCTTACTCTACTACTAAGCCCAACCTTCGTATTAAGCACTGCTTAATAAAATACTGAAAATCCACCATGTCACCACATAATAGTATACGTGTGTACATTAAATAGTAATAAACACACACACGTATATATCTACATATATATATATAAATATATGTATATATATATAAATATATTAATATATATATATGAATATATATATATTTATTTATATTTATATAAATATATATATATATATTTATTTATATATATATATATATTTATGTATATATATATATAAATATATATATATAAATATATATATATAAATATAAATATATATATAAATATATATATTTATTTATATATATATATTTATATATGTATTAATATATATATATAAATATGTATACATATATATATGGGAAAATGAAAAAGGAAAACCAAAAAATGGATGTTTTTTTTATGTGTACATCAACGTTTCGTCTTTATTCATAGGACTTCATCAGGATGATAAAATAGAGAAAAGAATGTCATGCAAGCACAGATACATGTAGGGTAGACATATTGGGAAAAATAGAATGAAATAGTGGCCAACTACTGGGTTGACGTCCGTATTTGTTGGAGAAATAGAAATGAATGTAGAAAAGAATGAGTGGGGAAAAAATGGAAGGATGGGGTGAGCCAGGACTACTGTAGCTGGTGGTAAGAGAAAGAGGTGGGGGATGAGCAAGGGTAAAGTGGATGGCAGAGAGGGAGGTGAGGAAGAGGGGGGGGTGTTTGACCAGATGGCTGCGGTTCAAGATTGAAGGGGAAAAAGTAGGTTGGAATGTTTGTATATGGGGGGGGTTGCAGGGAAACGAGGATGGGTAGAGAGGAAGGGGGGGCTGTGATTTTGGTGGATGGGCGAAAGTTATGGTCTTAGAGAGCGTTTTGAGAAAATGAGGGAATTTAAGAAGGGGTATGGGAGAAAATAGTTGAGTGGGGGAGGGAGGATTTGTTGTGATAGGGTGTGAAATATTTGAAATATTTGGAAAATGATAGCAATGAGTGAGGGATTGGGGGGGGGGGTGGAGGAGGGCGGTGATTGAAAGGGTGGGTATGGAATATTTGAGATATTTGGAACATGAGAAAGTTTATTTGGACTGCAGTATTAAAAGTGCGAGGAAAAAGTAAGGAGAAAATGAAGATTCAATGAGAAAAAGAAAGGGAAAAGTAAATGAAAGAGTGTTATAGAGGTTGGAGATGAAAAAAGTTTAACCATGATCAGGCAAGAGTCTTTGTTCTGTGAGGATGATTATGCTTATTAAGGGTGATAGGTTAAAGAAACCATTACGTTGCTTGATGGTGGTGGAGGCGGTGATGAGGGCAGTTTCTAATAATCTTCGCCGAGATTTGTTGTGGATATATTTAGTGATTTTGGCTTGTTCAAATTTGAACGCATGACCATGTTCTAGTGCATGGGAGAAAAGTGCACTGAGAGGGTTGTTGTTTTTTATGTCCCTTTTGTGTTCATTTAATCGTTTCTTTAATTCACGTTGTGTTTCTCCCACGTAAAATTGATGGCAGTCATTGCAAGGGACCAATTTAGTTTGGATTTCACTCGCCCCCAAAAAGTGTATGTCGTATTAAAAGGCACTAAACTAGACGAATATAATCTGCTGTATTTGTAAGTGTGTGGATATTATTTTATAAGTTCAGCTTTTCGAAACAAATGCAAAGAAATGATTCTTCCAGCATTTGGTAGACATCAGTGTTATTATGTTTATTTCGCATTTCGTCTATATGTCATTAATATCTACAACATATTTTAAAACAAAACGTTTATTTAATGTGTTTTATTCCTTTTTGTCTCTATATTTTTCTTCTCTCTCTGTTCTTCTATCTGTAGGTCTATCTCTATATCTAGTATTCTGCATCGATGTCTATTCCACCAGGGCCTGTTCTTTTTATTTTCTGAAAACAAAAATATAGCCACTATAACTCCTATCGTTTTCCAAGGAATAAATACATCTTTACGCACATACATCAAACACGTATGGATATCCCTACCTGGCTAAATATATTAAAGGTAAATATACATGCATAATATGACGTATTTCTGTACATATGAGTATATACAAATGTATATATATCTAGGCTCATTTTTATAGAGAGAGTTAAGGCACGTTGTAATGCATTTTATGAGAATATATATATATATATATATATATATATATATATATATATATATATATATATATGTATATATATATACATATATATACATATTGTAATGGAAATCGCACTAGACAAGGCATTAAGCCACTCGATTAGAAGAGCTAAAAATAAAACAATACTATTTCAAGCTCAAACACTTGCCCACGATGTGTGTTAGATGGATAGATTTCGATCCAGAAAACAGCAATTCTTTGTCATTTGTCAGTAACCTCGCTCATGGAGTGTTAGGACAAAACGACAAAATAAGGGAAGCGAAAGTTACAAGGCTGCCGTAATTTCACTTTCTGCTCTCCTCTCTCTCTCTCTCTCTCTCTCTCTTTCTCGTTTTCTCCCCCTGTCTATATATATATATATATATATATATATATATATATATATAGATATACAAACACCCCACGCAAATTAACTCGCGATTATTTGCTAGCGCTAGTCCACGGATTGTACTACCAACTGAATCGTTAACTCTCCGAAAGAAATAAAAAAAATAATCAATAGTAATAAAAGAAAATCTGGGCTAGCAGAAGGTCATAGCTTCTTAAGTGGTGGATACTTTTTAAGCGGTTCATATATAATCACCACCGACTAGCAAAAATCAAGTCAAATACATACACACATGAACAAAATGTATATAAACACATACGAGTCATAATATGCGCAATCCTTTCTTACTTCTTATACATACTCAAACATATAATTTTGACACGCCAACAAGCAGGCATAACAAAGATTATCATACACACCACCGTCAACTAGACATGGTTGAAACCCCATGTCCACATACTTATATTTATCACCGAATATTGTATATTTAAACACACATAACGGAGAAACCAATTCGCAATAGCACACACATAGTTACTAACTTTACTGACAATTATACTTTTCAATTATTGTATTCAATCTTACATAGATACATCATAAGGTCATGGTTACAATTATAACCAAACTTAATAAGGAACAGATGAAATTCATCTTTCTTATTTTAAAGTTATTTAAATCATCTATTTCCTCGATTAAAATTATCTATCTATTGTAGCTAACCGGGCCTTAATAGATCAATGCATACCCACACCAGGTAATTAGAAAAGTCAACAGATATTTGTTAAACCTGTTCCTTTTATATGTATCATAATCACAGCAAAATAATTGTTAAAACAAGTATTACAAATAATTATAAATTCATAGCAAACAAAATCTGTAAACATCAGACATAGCTATTGCAGGCATCAAACATCATATCCACACATATATAACACAATTACGTGAGTATGCAAATTAACGTCTAAACAACTCCGTCAAACAATGTCAACAAACTGACATTCTATAACTTATAAATGTATCTTTACCAGCGCAAAAAAGTTTGTTTGAAACAGGTATTATTAAACATATAATTCATTGATAGTAATTTACTATAGGTTTTGTATTTGTTTATTCATTTGTTTAATAATTAATAATAATATAGTTCAATTTACTTATTATATTCTACAACAACGATTTACACTGTTTTATATATTTAAAGCCATGGATTAATTTGGTTAATAACTAATTTAATCACAATTAGGAAAAGATTTAAAAGAATGATTAAGTGCATAGTTAGACTGGAAGTTTTAATTATTATACTACACCAGAAAGTAGGTTCATTAATGTTACCTTATGGAATGTCATTGTAACTAAACAAGGTTGTTTCTATATTTATCCAAAGTGAACTGTTAAAGTGTCTACAGCTTATACTATTTTGATCTCTTTGAATCACTAGTTTATCTGAATCAGGACAGGTAATAGTAGCTATTTTTTCATTAAAACGATGAAAGGGCGATGAGTACTGTAGGAGTTGAGTCTTTCTTCAAGATGCTCCATTTCAGTACAAATACCTTATTGTTTTAATTTAGAGAGCGTATGTACTTCAAGGTGTCACCTTTCTTATTCAAGTTTATTTTATGTTTTTCTGTATTATAACCTTAAAATCAGTACTTGTGACATCTATGTAACATCTTTTAGACTTGAGTTATTATCTAAGAAGTCGATTCATAAATGAACTATACTCTTTGTTAAACATTTTATCTTGTAGCGGGCATACATTTCTAATTATACAGTTACATTCATTAATTCTGGTATTACTATACTGGGTATTGTTAATTCTATTACTATTGATGCAGGTTACCATCTAGCTTTCATGACTCTTAATTATTTCCTTACGTTATTTGTACAGCTATAGCTAAGTTTAACAGTATTTTTATTTTGAATTTCATGTAGAGAGTTATTTGCAGGGAAATCCAATCCTTGTTTATAAGGTTTTGGCGATAGTTCATTGCTTTCCTGTGATTTGTGCCCTTTTTTTTCTTTTTTGTTGTTGTTGTTTTTTTTTCTTTTTCTCTCCATGGTTCTTTATAAATTTGTTACTTCTCTCTTTCCCCTTGTAAAAACCATCTTTTCTTTTTCTATTATTTTAAAACGACGTTCCCCCTTGAAAATGTGTCGGACGAAAGGTACCTTGGGATGGGTTTTTTACCACTTTTATTCTTCACGAAACTTTATAATTGTTTTATTCGATAATTATACATGAACACATTTTTTCCCTCTTCTTACTTTTTACTTGTGATATTCCCCTTTATTCAAGATGGCTCCACTTATTTTATTTAAATGTATAATAAAATTTTGTACCACAAAAAATATATTCAAATATATATATATATAGACTGTCAAAAAGCTCTAATGCAAAGTTCCGAATACGTTCGTCGAACACTCTCGACTAGTCTTCTATCTGTGCCCGCTTCTACGTACATATAGATCTTAATTTCCCTAAATTACGTGACAGTTTCCGTGGGCCGAGTAGATATGGCTGACTCTGTGTACCGGGTTCGCGCCTCCCGACCGTCTGAAATTGTTACTTCCCTGCACTGACGAGAGCAATAAGCTTGAAACGCTGGCGTCTGTAGATATAAATAATTTAATATTTATTTATAAATATTATATATAATATATATATATATATATATATATATATATATATATATATATATATATATATATATATATATATATATGCAACAATTACGTCGAGATTAACAGTAATTAATTCAAATAATGTAATAAAAAAATAGAACACCTACTCAAAACTTTTCTTGAATTTAGCTAAACTTGTTGGCTATAATTCTTACCGGCACATATAAGCAAGAAGAGAAAAAGAAAGAGAAGGATTCATGATTTGGCTCGCTTTCTCTTTCCCTCTCTCCCTCAACTTCCTTTCCTGACTTCCGGTAACGACGTCATATTAATTTTACGGTTTTTAAATTGAATTATTGTTTTCCACAGCAGACAAAATGTTTCGATTTGTGTTTAAATGTTTATTTTCTCGACGTTAAGGGAACTGACTTAATTTTCAACAACTAAATTTTAAATAAAACAAGAACCTACCGATACACACAATCGCCCAGGAAGAATTAGTTTATTCTTTAGTTTGATCTCATCACGGTCTTTTTTAACGAAAAGTAAAGCTGTATTAAAATAACTTAATTGTTAATGTGTACTTATACGAATACATGCGAAAGTGTTAGTCTTGTGTTTGAAAGAAAACTTATTAATAAAATGTTTACTATTTAAAATGTTGGTTTCAAGTATTTCTAGAATAGAACTTTGCTAATAGATAGCGAGATTTTAAAACAAAGTAGTATATATATATATATATATATATATATATATATATATATATATTAGTTATTTTAATTTATCCACAACGAACATAGAAGTATTACGGTTTAACAACAATAAAATGGCATTTCATTATGTTATGGTGGTCACTGTTTTGAAATAAATACGACAAATGTTTCGAGGTTACAACTTATCCAACAGATCTAACGTTTAGACACATTCGATACCTTCGAAATTCAATCCTCAGATGTTTGTTCTGTAGTAGACCTGTTTTTATTTAGAATTGTTTCAACGCGTTAGAAGCTGGTGTCATTCATGAACTGTTAAAGGGTCTACAGCTTATACCTATTTTATCACTTTCATTCAGTAGTTCATCTGAATCAGGAAACGTAATAGTAATTAAGTTCTCATTAAATGGGGGTTGCGTACTGTAGGAGTTGAGGCCTTCTCCAAGCTGCTTCATTTCAGTACAAATACCTTGTTGTTTTAATTTACAGAGCGTATGAATTTCGGGGTGTCACCTTTCTTATTAAGGTTATCAAAGGTCATTTATGTTTTTTGTATATAGCCTTGAAATCAGTACTTGCGCCATCCATGTAACATATTTTAGTTGGTTCTGTAGTAGACCTGTTTTTATTCAGAATTGTTTGAACATGTTAGGAGCTTGTGTAATTCTATGATGTTCTGACTTGTGTAAAAATAATTCCTTTCTTACAATGTTCTTATTCATAAATTTATATATATATATATATATATATATATATATATATATATATATATATTTATATACATATATATATGTATATATATATATATCTATATATATATGTGTGTATTTTTATGATATATCCTTATTATTTATACGGTAGTTATTATTATTATTAATATTATTATTATCTATTTAGTTATTATTTCTATTTCTATATTTTTGTACAAACTATATATATAATATGTGTATGTTGTTTTATAATATGATATGCATTAAATATCACAATTAATACGATTGCTAGTATTAATAGAAATAGAGGACATCTTGGTTATTGTTTAATCATATTTGAAAATAATATATAAAACAAACTGACCCATGTCCCGGCGTTTTCCGGGAAAGTAGATTAACTTAAAAAATACCATGCCTATACTTGAACTACTCGACGCGAACACAGATCCAACAATGTTAAAAAGAGATCCCCAGAAATTTTCTGTTACTTAGGGAGATGTGACTTGTTATTAGTAATAGTAATTTCACAAATAGCATGTTTGTTAAGCAGCTGAAACCAGTATCCGTTCATGTGACTCCGCTTGTGTGTACTGATCTATGGTGGTAACTTGAACAGCAGAAAATGCACAGGCTTAATGAGATCTACATACAACATATCTATGAACCCCCCTTCAATTTAAAAATTCGAAGTGTTTTTACTGCATCAAAAAAAACAAATGTTGCGATTTCATTTGTAGAGTTCAGTGAGTAAGGCATAATGGGTCAGTAGAGCATAAAGATTTCTCTTATTTTATCTCAACTCTTTCCTAGACTTTCCATCCTGTACTTACTAGCTTTGAAAAGTGCTACTGGTTGACTTGCTGATTTATTATGCTGAAGTGGGCTCATCTTCTACTTGTGAGGAACAGAATTTTGACTTAGAAAACATCAACAAAAGTTGAGATGGAGACATTACTGACATATTTATCAAAAATCAATTACTTTGGAACGTGGGGCCTACTGGTTTATCTCAGAGTTTTATTGGAAGGGCACTGATTCGGCTCAATGTCTGCAATAATATTCAGTGAAAGTACATATTGATTGAGACCGCTTGTCTTTCTGGCATATGTGTGATATTCTATTTCTCGCCTAGTTATTATAATATACTGTTTCTTTTTAATTTTTGACGCGATTACCATTTTCGTTATTTAAAAAAATAGTCCTTAAACGTTATTGTATTTATGTAGTTTACGGGCTGTGCTGAAACAATAACGTAATTATTTGGAAACCGATTTTTAACATCGAGTATGGATTGGTTAACTATTCTGTACTTGCACCTAACGATTCAATCAACAACAGATACTCTAAAAATTGAATTTAACTTTAAAATACTACTTCAATAATAACACGGTACTTATACTGCAGCAGCACGAAGATATTAATCGATTTTGATTTAGTAATCAGTTTTGTTTGGGTTTTAGTTAAGAAAAACATTCGTAAAAAAGTATTAAACATTTTCCTGAAGTTTTTAGGTTAATAACAAGTCTTAAAACTTTGTAAAAGTGATTTTCTATTTTGTGTTTGTAAAATAAAAAATAATAACGCTATTATTTAGAGATTCCATTCTTAAAATAGGGAGGGTGGTTTTTTAACTATTTTGTACTTGCACCTAATCATTTGATAAATAAAAGATAACGTAAATATGTAATTTAACTTGAAAATCCTATCTAAATAATAGCACTGTCCTTTTAGTTTAAAGAAATACATTAGTAAAAAAGTTTTTCACGTTTTCTAGTTGTTTTTCGTTTAATATAGAGGTCTTTAAAAGTTACTAAAAATATTGGGTTAATAAAATGAAGATAGCATCTTGTTTCATTTTTGTTAAGATATAGTATTTAAAATCTTTTCAACTTATTTAACGGTTTACGATTTTGTTTTTGGTAAGATGCTGTTTGATATTAATAAAAAACAATCTAAATACCTACTTTTGAAAATAAGTTACCTACGACGAGAATAGGCATAAGGCTAAGACGCTATTTTTAATACGATTTGTTTTCTAGCATTGTGAAGGCTGATTAATGTATGATGTAAAGCCAGACGAAATTCCAATATTCCATAATTCTTTGATTACAATTATGACGTAAGGTAGAATAGAAGTAAAAGTCTGAGAACGTACGTTACTTTCATGCAGGAAATAGTATGCGTTAAAAATGAAATCATGAACGATTGCTTAATAGTAATTATACTAATAGACTAAATAAACCGGTGAATGTTAGTGGCGTCGGAGGACTTAATTGTAGGAGAGTGAAACGCTTTGCTACTTTAATGGGAGTACGTATTTGAGAGAAGCAGTTTATTCGGAATAAATGTAATAATCTGTGAACGGGGACAGAATGTAAGCATATTTTCGTGAAACACTGTTTAAAATGTTCTGTAAGTGGTGTGTGTAAAACATTTGCATAGGAAGTGTTCAATAATTTAAGACTGTAGTTTGTTGCGAGGCACCGACCGTCCGACCGACCGACCAGTTGGGGTTAGGTGGCTGATCGTTCAATCGGCCCCAACAACTAAGAAAAGTGTGGACACAGGAAAAGAATAACGGCAATGGAAAAGAAGAGAGGACAAACGCTGGTGAACAGTTTCAAAAAAGGTATTGTTTATTTACCATAAGGGAATGGTAACAACAAGAAGCGGAGTGAGATTTGTGATGATGTCACTGGATCAGGAGAGACTGGGCAGCAAGGAGTGACGTCTCTGGATGGCAGAAAACTGGACCGAAGAGGAGTGGTGTCATTGGTGAGAGTTGACAGGGCACCTTTGTGGTTTGCTTGCTAGGAAAGAAAAGAAAGGAAATTCACCGTAGTTGTCGGATTAGCCCTGATAAGGGCTGTTTAAATAAATATCGCAGTAGTTTGTAGCCCTGATAAGGGCTTTTGGAAAAGGGGAAGTTGACAATATGAAAAGTATTGTAATGTAGCATATTGATTATTTCAAACTCATTTATATATATATATACATATATATATATATATATATACATATATACATATATACATATATATATATATATATATATATATATATATATATATATATATGCCAAGCTATGTATTATCTGATTAGGCAAGTCTTTGAAACTGGGGATATTATGAAACGTGGGTGTGAACATTTCACAAAGCTTTTCTTCAATCCAGCAATTGTTTGATGAAGATGTCATCAACAATGTGCCACAAGCGGTTCTTAAGTATTTTATCATGGACTACTTCAACGTTTCTGAGATGTATAATTGACTTAGCGTATTTAATATCAGAAAGGCATCTGACTTGTATGACATCCCCGTTGAGGTTTTCCACTTTGGCGTTGATAAAATCGCTACCAATGCTTACCGTATGATGTCTGATGTATGGAATAGAGCCGTTCTATGAAGGATAAAAGCACGTTCGGCCTCTTACAATTATAGAGGTGTAAGTTTTGGAAGCTTAGATTAAAGTTTTGACAAGCTCTTTTTTAACCGGCTCACTAAATGGATGTGTCTCGGAATGTCAATAGAATGATAATAGTCTTCTTCTATTGAGCTTACACCACCTAATAGATGCGATAGGCTCGCTAAACAACAGTAATACATGGTGTCCGAGACACAAGATGATTAAAAAGTGTAGTTAAAGACAATCATGAAAATTTTTGAATGTACATAGAGTACTGAAAAGGATGGCTTTGGACTGATCGGTCACGAAAGCGTATTTCTGGTGGTTGCGAAGGATTTGACGCAAGGCGAATAGAGTACTCCATCCTGAACCGTTTTTTGCGGAAGCATTCTATAGCAAACGTCTCAGACACATTTCAGCGCAACCATCTGTATGGTTCATATGGCAGAATATGTCCTAAAAAGATGGTCTATGAGACAACGGAGCTCTTATAACAGGAATTAAATACGCAAATGTCACTGTAGAATATAGCTATATAAAAACGAAGCCAATAGTCTTGTATGTCATATCTTCAGCAAGACTTGTCAAAGTACGTCGGGATGTAAAGTCAACTGTAAGCCCACATTGTTAGCTAGCAGAGATGGCTTCCTACTGTAAAGAAGTATTAATTACCATATATATATATATATATATATATATATATATATATGTTGTAGAGTTGTTCCACAGTAAATAATACATAAAGGAAGTCAAGTCGAAGGTTGGTTTAACAAGTGTATTAACAAAGTAAGAAACTGACTAGCTCTTGGCTAGACAGTTACAAGGCTGTGCTTTGTCTTCTGGTGACTCGCAATATTTATAGTGACAACCGGTGTAGTTTCTCCTGTGTAAGAACGGCCGGTGTAACAATATATATACAAGAAATAAGATTTATTTAGACTGCTTTAATCAGCTGATCTTTTCCCGTCACAAACTACAATTTAAAATCTATTATTGTCTGTTGTCATATTTTTTGGTTTTTAATAAAATATTTCAGTCTTCTTATTCATTATTTCTTTCTTATCTGCGATTGTTAACATATGGCAAATTGGGGTAATAAAGAGAGATAAAAAAACAGTGACATGTATTAAATAAAATAAAGGATTCATACAGCATACAGTGAGATATAGTGAATGTAATAACATAGTTTGATTTAGTAAAAAATGGATCACTTAAATTTTCAAATTACGGCTGATTAGACAATGAAAATGGAGCTTTATTTAGACATAAATCAATCCCAAAATCTAAATAATAATTTAGCAAGCATTTTTTGTGATTAAAATATATACGAAAAACGCCCTAGGATAGCTAACGTCGGTTCACTCAGTATTAGAATGATAATGTCCCTGTTCAATCTTGTGCCACATATTGATCAAAGTCTATAATCATACTTTTGTCAGCTGTTTGCTCCTGTACGCGCGATCTTTCTACGATCCTTACACATGGATGAATCCCCGTCTTCATATTCTTCTATACCTCGAAAGATTACTAAATTAAAACTAAACATTTGAAGACAGAGAAGTGTAATTCGACTTGATATTTGTTTCAAATCATTGATCAGTTGAGGTGAAGGGCAGACACAGATCTATAAGTATATTCAGGCTAATCAGCGCATTTCTAAAACTACATGTCAACACTTTTAGTGATTCCAAGGAAATTCCGACCTCTCTCACCAACTCTCTCTATTAAGCATGTGAGGTCACATCCTTTTCTATTAATTTCTACAGTAATTTCCACACTAATTGAAATTTCGAGTTCAACAAGTTGACATCGACTGAACTTTCATTTTAAGTTATTCCCGTTTTATATATTAGTTGTTTACTCTCCTAATATTTAACAGAAGCTGGCCTAAATATATTTACTTCTAAATCGGCACTTATTATATTTATTTTTATATTCCTTCAATGGATAAGTAATGTTTCATATTTTATATTTTAGGTGTTATTTCAAACCCGTTCTTAAAATCTCATTACAGTCAAAATAATTCATCCTGCTCACAATTTTACGGAATTAAAACACAAATAACAAAAGAAAATAAACGATGCAAAATAAATATTTCGTCACATGTTGTTCCCTTTCAGTAGAACATCGACAAAGTTCAATAGTTTCTTTCGAAAAGAAAAAAGATTCCAATAAACATTGCACCAAACAGATTGAAAATCGTATATATTTGATATGCAAGTGGCGTCAATTTGTCAAACTAAGTTCACCGATCGTAGACAAAGGGGTGATGGTCATATACACGTTTTGAATCTGGAAGAAGCTGCCAATAGCTACTGAAAACCAAATAAACTGAGTTAATACGAGAAAGAAATGTTATTTTGTCGAATCGCTTTCATTATAATCTTCATATTCATAA
Organism: Sepiola atlantica; assembly: GCA_963556195.1. Classification (NCBI taxonomy): domain Eukaryota; kingdom Metazoa; phylum Mollusca; class Cephalopoda; order Sepiida; family Sepiolidae; genus Sepiola; species Sepiola atlantica. Next base: position 24,882,781 of record OY744530.1, read on the forward strand.
CCAAAGAGGGAAACGATCGGGAACACCGAATCAGGAAATGAAGTGGCTGTATTTGCCTGTTACCGCAAATGGGTAAAGTTAAGCGCATGATCGTTGTTATTATGCTTTAGATATTCAGCTCTCGTCTATATGTAGAAATCTCGATGTACACTGATCGAAGACAGCCAGATACTGTTCATTGATCCTAGCCTGTAACTTTCTCGACCATCCTCCCAGATCGTGAGGACCAACAAGCCTCACTTATCCTATTCTTGACAACACTGCCAGAGGCTTGGGTGACTGATGCCAGCAGCCAACTCAGGAATGCTGATTGCATTGTGATAATAGTTGAGATCACCTTAAACCGTCAGACAAAAAATTGTATCCTGTAAATGAGAAATCAGATATATAAAGTATTGCATGGGAACGTATATACTCCTGTGAGTCTTTCAGGTAATTCTGTTGTCGTTTTTAGTGTTTGATTTAACAAATGAAAATCACCTAAAACATTCGCATCTAAAGCAGGAATGTAAACTGTCCCATGCGATAATTACAATAAAATATATATTAACGAAATTAAGCATGAACGTGAAAAGTACTGTGTAAACATAAAAGAAATATAAAAATAACATTTCTCTAAATTCACAGAGGACTCTCATATATTACAACATGACCATTCTTCTACTCTTATATATTACAACATGACCATTCTTCTACTCTCATATATTACAACTTGACCATTCTTCTACTCTCATTTATTCCAACATGACCATTCTTCTACTCTCATATATTCCAACATGACCATTCTTCTCCTCTCATATATTACAACTTGACCATTCTTCTACTCTCATATATTACAACTTGACCATTCTTCTACTCTCATATATTACAACATGACCATTCTGCTACTCTCATATATTACAACTTGACCATTCTACTACTCTCATATATTCCAACATGACCATTCTTTTACTCTCATATATTACAACATGACCATTCTTTTACTCTCATATATTACAACTTGACCATTTTTCTACTCTCATATATTACAACTTGACCATTCCTTTACTCTCATATATTACAACTTGACCATTCTTCTACTCTCATATATTACAACTTGACTATTCTTTTACTCTCATATATTACAACTTGACCATTCTTCTACTCTCATATATTACAACTTGACCATTATTTTACTCTCATATATTACAACATGACCATTCTGCTACTCTCATATATTACAACTTGACCATTTTTCTACTCTCATATATTACAACTTGACCATTTTTTTACTCTCATATATTAACACATGACCATTCTTTTACTCTCATATATTCCAACATGACCATTCTTCTACTCTCATATATTACAACTTGACCATTCTTTTAGTCTCATATATTACAACTTGACCATTCTTCTACTCTCATATATTCCAACATGACCATTCTTTTACTCTGATATATTACAACATGACCATTCTTCTACTCTCATATATTACAACTTGACCATTCTTCTACTCTCATATATTACAACTTGACCATTCTTTTACTCTCATATATTACAACATGACCTTTCTTTTACTCTCATATATTCCAACATGACCATTTCATTACTCTCATATATTACAACTTGACAATTCTTCTACTCTCATATATTACAACATGACCATTCTTCTACTCTCATATATTACAACTTGACCATTCTTCTACTCTCATATATTACAACATGACCATTCTTTTACTCTCATATATTACAACATGACCATTCTTCTTCTCTCATAAATTACGACTTGACCATTCTTCTACTCTCATATATTACAACATGACCATTCTTTTACTCTCATATATGACAACATGACCATTCTTCTTCTCTCATATATTACGACTTGACCATTCTTCTACTCTCATATATTACAACATGACCATTCTACTACTCTCATATATTACAACTTGACAATTATTCTACTCTGATTTATTCTAAAATGACCATTCTTCTACTCTCATATATTCTTACATGACCCTTCTTCTACTCTCATATATTACAACATGACCATTATGCTACTCTCATTTATTCTAAAATTACAATTCTTCTACTCTTATATATTCCAACATGACCCTTCTTCTACTCTCATATATTACAACATGACCATTATTCTACTCTCATTTATTCTAAAATTACAATTCTTCTACTCTTATATATTCCAACATGACCCTTCTTCTACTCTCATATATTACAACTTGACCATTCTTTTACTCTTATTTATTCTAAAATTACCATTCTTCTACTCTCATATATTACAACATGACCCTTCTTCTACTCTCATATATTACAACTTGACCATTCTTTTACTCTCATTTATTCTAAAATTTCCATTCTTCTACTCTCATATATTCCAACATGACCCTTCTTCTACTCTCATATATTACAACTTGACCATTCTTCTACTCTCATATATTACAACATGACCATTCTTCTACTCTCATTTATTCTAAAATTACCATTCTTCTACTCTAATATATTCTAACATGACCATTCTTCTACTCTCTTATATTACAACATAACCATTCTTCTACTCTCATTTATTCTAAAATTACCATTCTTCTACTCTCATATATTACAACATGACCATTCTTCTACTCTCATTTATTCTAAAATTACAATTCTTCTACTCTAATATATTCTAACATGACCATTCTTCTACTCTCTTATATTACAACATAACCATTCTTCTACTCTCATTTATTCTAAAATTACCATTCTTCTACTCTCTTATATTACAACATAACCATTCTTCTACTCTCATTTATTCTAAAATTACCATTCTTCTACTCTCATATATTACAACTTGACCATTCTTCTACTCTCATTTATTCCGACATGACCATTCTTCTACTCTCATATATTACAACATGACCATTCTTCTCTCATATATTACAACATGACCATTCTTCTACTCTCATATATTACAACTTGACCATTCTACCACTCTCATATATTCCAACATGACCATTCTTCTACTCTCATATATTCCAACATGACCATTCTTTTACTCTCATATATTCCAACATGACCATTCTTCTACTCTCATATATTCCAACATGACCATTCTTCTACTCTCATATATTACAACTTGACTATTCTTTTACTCTCATATATTCCAACATGACCATTCTTTTACTCTCATATATTACAACATGACCATTCTTCTACTCTCATATATTACAACTTGACCATTCTTCTACTCTCATATATTACAACATGACCATTCTTCTAACTTCAAACAATATAGCTTCCTTAAATTCGTTCTAAAGGAATCTTGCTGAAGACTTATTGAGCTAAGACTCATTATAAACATTTTAACGATTCAACTACGTAATAGCCTCTTCAAGTTATCTCTTCTAATACACACAATAATACTAAAAAAACAAACCTAAACTTTGATGCAGGCTAGGTATTTTTTTTAATATATTCGTCAAAAGATGTTATACCTTCTAATTCTGTGTTAATCTATATTAATTCTTCTGCACCATATCTCTGTAAACATCCTATTCGGAATAAGTAGTTTATCGTTTTTTCTGAATATAGTAAATGAAAGTAATTAGGACAAGTTCATTAACTAACAAAAAAAACGAACAACCAGGAACTCAAATAATCCCCCCAAAAGGTTGTATAATATCTGAGGGTGATTTACCCCACCTCCTAAAAAGGGGGTAGTTCGTGTGAGGATGCTAATATGACAATAGAACCGATACTACATTAGCAACCCTCATAAAAATAATATAATAATGGATTAAATCAGAGTGTGTTTGTTTTCATTCTTTTAAACATGCAGTCATAAAAGCATTGTTTTTTATGGTTCCTTGGCATTTTTGCTAAGATCAAAATTTTTGTGGGTGACCTACCTACCCTTTAATAATAACTAAATGGTAGCAACCGGCTACCATAAATACCGGTTTTGCAGGGAGAACATGGGGAGGAACATTTAGGTACTAGCACTGCCAACACTGACTTGTGTATAATTTCTCTGTTCAATACAATTCATTATTATTATCTCTAAACCTGTTGTTTATTTATTTCATTGCTTGTACCCCTTAAACGGGTCTACAACAAAAATATAGTATCTGTTCCCAGCATCTTAGCGACATCAAACTATTGCGTAAATATAAGAGAAAAAATACTAATGTATATTACAAAATATCAATAAATTATAAACTGTTAATGAAATAAATTTTAATGAAGAATACCTACAACTTTTTGCCGATTACTATATATACGGTATTTAAACATATTATTGTGTGTAATAGAGTAAAATTAGCATAAAGTAGTTTCATGTAAATATGGTTACGTCCGCATTTATTTATTTAGATACATATCTATATATATATTATATATATATATATATATATATATATATATATATATATATAATGAATAGCATTTCTTTACAGGAGAAGACCATCCCTACAAGATAGAAATGCTCTGTTGTAGGCAGGCAGATGGCTTAGCAGGCTCGATATATTTTTACAAGTCTTTCTGCAAACATGACACACATGGCCACAGGTTTCCGTTGGTATGTAGCTATATCAAACTGCTGTTTGACACTTGTTTATTAGGCTCTTACCATAGAATCTCATGTGACTAAGTAGACCAGCACTTGACAGTCAGACTCTTCCACATTAACCACACACATGGTAAGGTTCAAATGTGACTGGAGAGTTTTGCACTGACTGCTTCTGCAAAGTACGTTTAAAGATATAGTACTATATACGCTTTGCCTCACATCTGCAACAACCATCATAGATACACTTGCGCCAGACCGATCGCTCCAGAGGTATTATCTCCCAGTTTTCCACATTCATATACAGGGTGTTCAGGTTTCTTTTTATTACATCTTTAAGGAGTAACTTAGGTTTCTGTCTCGGACGTTTCCATGCAGCAGTTTCCCATATAAAAGTTGCTTAGCGAGCCTGTAACCTCCCATTTAAACTAGGTGCCCGGTCCAGCGTCTTTGACTATGTGAAATACGCACGTCTATGCTTGGTACTCAAGTTTGCTCTAATACATGTGTTTCTTGTTATATCATTGCCACGTAATACTTAGGATCCTCCTGAAGGACGTTTGGTGGAAGCTCTTTAGAACCTCAGTCTGTGATACGTTGTCGTGTCTCCGAAGAATACAGGAGAACAGACAAGACGCATAACTCGTACACACAATGTTTTATTTTGATGGTAATTTCTGACTACACGCGCCTTTCAAGACTACCAAAAGCTTTTCTCGCATTTTCAATTCATAGAGGTATCTCAGAGTAGAGAGGTCAATCTCGGAAGAGTGTTACCGAGATATACAAATGAGTCAAGTGCACTTAATTTAGTTACTTTGACGTAGATATGGTGCTCCAGATATGTGAGCCATGGAGAGTATTGAGAATTACCTTAGTTTTCACCAGATTATGGTGAGTCCAAATGTCGTGCATGCTCGGGAGAAGAGATCCCTCATCATTTGTTTATGTTCATCGGTGTGGGCAATTAAAACCACATCATCAGCATAGAAAAGCTCCCATACGTTTTGAAGGTGATTGACTTTGCATTAAATCGGGCGAGGTTGAGAGACCCTACCAGTGGTTAGCAAACGTATGAGAACACCGACTCTACAGTTCTTAAAAGCGTTGGAGAGGGCCGTTTCAAAATATATAAAGAACAACGTCGATGCAAGTATGTCATCTTTTTTAACACCGTTCTCGATAGCTATTGGTTTAGAGAGTGACCTACCTATAAGGATGGATGCGTTTATGTTCTGGTGAAGTTTTTACAGTATTTTTATGAATCTTGGTGGGCATGACATTTTACTGGTGGTTGGTGATAATGCTGCTCTATAAACAGTGTCAAAGCTTTTATCAGGTCCACAAAAACTTGATAGAGTGCTACCCGTTGTTTGATGACCTTTTCCTGAAGTTGTCGGAGAGAGAAGATCATATCCATCGTGCCACAAACTGACTTAATTCTGCTTTGGCATTTCGGAATAACAGAGGGGCAGATCCACATAGTAAGCTGGTTAAGCAGGATATTTAGAAAATGCCTTACCTACTACTTCAAAAAAGCTATCTATGATTGAAACAGCCCGATCGAGTTCCTTATTTTCTTGTATAACGAGGTAAAAGTTGCATCTATCTAGAGCGTATGCCAGATATTAAACAGTGGATTTCTTCAGCGATCCTGTCACCCTATAAACGGATAACCCGTACAGGGATGTCATCAAGGCCAGGTGCTTTCCTGATATTAATTTCCTTGATAGTATTTTGAATTACAAAGAGGATGGGGTGGTCCTCATCACATATAGCCTCCTGTATAATACTATTGATGACCTCATCAAGTACTGAATGATTATTAAATAGAACGGTGAAATGTCCAGTCTACAGTTTCATAATATTGTCAGAACCTTTATGGAGGGAAGGCTCATCTTTGGACCTGAGTGGCACTATAGTTGGGGATCGTCGTCCAGTAACATGCCTAATAAACAGGTAAATAGTTTTTAAATCTTTTCTATAGTAGGCCTTCTATGTTTTCTCAGAAATATCCAGCAACTATTGGTTCTTCATTTTACTAATATAGAGCTGAAGTGCGGATTTTACATTCTTGAAATCTTGCTGTCGAAAGTCATGGTTTTTCACAGGTTCACTCATGTATCGCTGATATAGCCTGTTTTTCTCCTCCAGAAGCTTGTTATTCTGGTAGTCATTGTCATCGAACCATACATCTCGATTCCACTTATTAAGGTCAAGAACATCTACACTGACATTGTAGACCACAGTCCTGTAATAGTTCCGTTTATTATAAAACTCTACATTATTGGCGCACCTCAAAGATCGCCACGTGCACTCGTGTTCTGCAGTCTCAATACATTAATGCACTTGGGAACTTTAACTTCCCCAGATCGAGATTTACATGGAACACCAGTTTACCACGCGAAAGCGTGTGGTCTGAACAACACTCTGCACCCGCACAAACCTTACAGTGTACACATCCTGACGGTCTCGCCATCGCGTAATAATATGATCGAAGATGTGTCCATGCTTTGACCGTGGGTGGATTCAAACTGCTTTATGGGTGGCCTTCTTATGCGAGAAAGTGCTGCAGATGACGAGACCAAATTCAGTGCAGAATTGTAGAAGGTGAATAGGATTGCAATTAAGTCTCCTCACTCTATGTTTACCAAATGCAGTCCATGTTTCTATCATCTTTCCACACTCTGGCGTTGAAGTCTCCAAAAAGAAAGATTTTGTCAGCTTCTGTGATCGAGGTTAGTACCGTCTTAGGATCTATGTAGAAGAAAATGGTATCCGCCTCGTCACTGGTAAGAACTAGAATATAAACTGAAATGACAGTCATCAAGCGGCTGCAGTTAAAGGTGCATAATCCTATCACTAAAGTCATAGAACTCCTCAATGCTATTGACTAACTCTGTGCGAACAGCAAAGCCTATTCAATTGTTTGCCGTACTCCTTCCAGTCTACACCATCCAGAAGTTCGTATACCCAGCCCCCACCTCTGTCATTTGATCCTTATCGTTGAATCGAACTTTTGCCAGTGTAGCAATGTCGATATGATACCTGCCTGGTTCCTTTGAAACTATACTAGTACATCGCTCAGAATTCGTAGACACATCGCAATCGAGACGTGTCCGAACATTCGAAGTGGCTAAAGGTAGCTTGTTTTTTTATTTGAAGTGCTTTGTATTTCTCGTTACTAGTGACAACAATTAAACTGACATCATATCTTTATCGCTGTAGGACTTGTAGGGATAGATGTACATGTGGATGACCATGCTGTGCGCTGGTACGACATGTAGAACACGCTCTCCTTCTACAAAGCCTGGTTTCAGTGGCAAACTGAAACAAAATAACAGAGAGAATATGTAAAGCGCATGTTTATGTCGGGGTTTCCGTCTCTTAGATGGATGATTTTAAAAACATTAACAAGATCATCTTACAGAGTAGGGTAGCATCGCACTTGGGTACTATACCACATATGGTTATGATGCCGATAAAATATACACACACATATACACACTTATATACTGTTACACCGGCCGTTCTTACACAGAAGAAACTGCACCGGTTGTCACTATTAATAGTGCGAGTCACCAGAGACACAGAGAAGAAAGCACAGTTTTGTAACTGTCTAGCCAAGTGCTAGTCACTTTCTTACTTTGTTAATACACTTGTTAAACCAACACTCGACTAAACTTCCTTTATTTATTATTACTGTTGGAAAACTTCACAACATATACACACATGTTTATATATATATATATATATATATATATATATATACATCTGTTATCCTCTCAATTGTTAAGTGCTAGTACAACTATGAAGCCAGAGATTTTTGAAGTAGCGAAACATATATATATATATATATATATATATATATATATGTATATATATATATATACTAGCAGACCTTATTCAACCCTGCCCTGATTATGTACCATTGTTTTTTATATATAAATTCCTTTCAAATCTACCAATTATCTTCGTTTTTTTATATTTTATATTGCCTTTGAATTTATAAATAGAAATAGGTTTTAGGTGGTGCCATAATATTTATTTTCGTCAGTCTTCATCCTTACTAGGAGTATTTGACAAATGGATACATGTAGTCATCTAAATTACGCTGTTTCCGATGTACGATGAAACCTGAATGTTCTTATTATTTTCATTTGTTATATATTGAATATCTACAATATAAATATTTTTACGTAACTGTTATTTTCCGTCTGGCTGTAATCATTATCGTCTATATACGCACTGTCTGTCAGGCCTAAAATCCCCTATCAGTCAAAAGCGTGGGAGTGTAAGGAATACAACAATATTTTATTAGAAATGGCATCAAGAAAAAATAGAGAAAAGGATTGCGAAATGATTAGTTAAACAGTCACTAGGGGGCGAGTCGTATACACTTAAGAATAAGTAATGGTCACTTGTCCTCCATCTACATTCTGACACATTTATGTTGGATTCAAAATAAAGGACTACTGGGTTAGTTTTATTTATTCAAAGTTTGTTTTATCAAGCCAACACACCTTGCTCTAAATTATTTTAATGTTAGAGTATTTACAGCAGTTCAGCCTCGCAGATGTTCCAGAACTCTCTGGCCGAACACGGAACAGCCACCCAAGTAGCAAACATCACATTCAGTCGATCCTAGCTACATCTATTATATGACAACTGTACATGTGTAAATTATATTTATATACTTTTTTCAGTCGAATTGTATGTAATTTTGAAAATAAGTTTATTCGATACCCGTTTGGTTATTTTATCGGGCGACAACATATTGAAAAACAATTAATATGATGTAACAAAGATTCTCTTCCCAAGGCAAAAAAACATGGCCGATTTTATTTCACCCATAAATGCTAAAGAAGACATTGTGTGTAAGCGTGTTCAAAATAATCGGCTGAAAAGAAAATTTATCAGAAATTATTCAACTAAAATGTAAGCTGATTTGTTCCCACTTGAAAAAACGTTAAAAACTATTTTGAATTCAAACTTTTTTAATTTGTTGACAATGGTCTTGAAATTCTTTTTTATTTTAAAATTTTCAGCAGGTATTGGTCAGGAATTTTTGACATCAACAAATGTGTATATAAGGAACACATCTGAGGCAATTGGGTTATGATTATGGAAGGTATTATATAAAATCCTCATTAGCGATAATAGATTAGATATTTCAATATTTTAAAACAAGTTTCTAAGTATCTCATCTATATTCATTCGAAATCATTTTCCTACTTGAAACATACATTAATTTATTATGAGCAACGTAATATTTTGGAAAGCACTCATTAATCATATATATATATATATATATATATATATATATATATATATGTATGTATGTATGTGTGTGTATGTGTGTGTGTATTGACGTAGTTTTTAGTAGTCACAGTCTTGGACTACGGGCGAGACAAGCATCCTTCTAATTCTTTCCTTTAGTACTACTATATCGGTTTCACTTACAGCCCTGGTAAGTACATATAAATCTCGCCACATATATATATATATATATATATATATATATATATATATATATATATACTCCTCATTTTTCTCTCTATTTTTAAGTGAGTTTTATTTCATGTATTTTGGCATGCGTTATTTTTCAAAATACTTTTTCCTCAAACGTTTACTTCTTCTTTTCGCCTTCTTTAGGGATAATATGTGTTCTTATTAACATGAAATGAAGTATTTCTCTGATAATAAGCAAAGTTACACAACAGACTATATATATATTTCTGTAGACTTTACTTTCTTGTGAATCGCGCGATATAAAAAGTATAACATTTGGAAAAAAATAGATTAAAAATTTGTTTTGATAAACAAAGAAATATACAGGAATTCGCTGAAATTGAAAATAAAGAATTTGCAACAACAAAGTAAAATTATGGTTTTGGATTGATTCTTCCTATGGTCATTCGAATACAACTATGACGTATACATCCCCTGAAGCTTGCAATATTGAGCTTGAAATTTAAACTATTTTCTGGATTATATAAGCAGTATATACTTAAATTAATATATATTTGTATAAGATCTTATATATATATATATATATATATATATATATATATATATATATATATATATATATATATATATATATATATATATATATATATATGGGGCAAATCACATACCAGCATTATACAGAACACATATATACGTACGTATGAAAATAGGTGTGAATGCATATATGTGTTTAGAGAAGAAACATATACACACATATACGCACACCAATTTATATATATATATATATATATATATATATATACGCACCCCATACATAACCACAACACATACACGTACCCAGATACGCATACACACAAACACACATAAAAATACACAGTTCATGAAAAAATAAACTACGTCATGAATTATATTTGCAAATCGCAAATCGTCGCACTTGCAAACTATGTCAAAATATTTACATTAACACGCTTCATAACACTCAGGTAAACCAAGATATACTGATGATGACTCAGACAAAAATGTCGAACATTCTACGACAGAGACTAAATTTCTAATGAGAAGAGTGAACACAGTTTTTTTCTTTCAAAACTACAATGTGTTCTTTCAAAACTATAATGTATATTTTATTCATCTATTACTATAAATCTATTGAGAAAGACAAACATTCTTGAAACGCGTGTAAAATAGAAAATTAAACAATAAACTTAAATAAAAATAAAAAATATCAAAATATTCAATAATAAACAACATTTTAAATTAATAAATGTTGGTAGTGCTATATCTTTAAATATACAATTTTCTCTCCTTGGAACCACACTACCCACTACTTGGTCATTGGTTTATTTTTAGCAGCCTTGTAACTCTAGCACCGTTTATTTTGTCCTTTAGTCCTCACAGTGCAAAGTGCTAAGAATTGCTGTTTTCTGCGTCGGAATCCACCCATCTTACACTTATCGTTGGCTAGTTTGTTTTTTTACCTTGAAGTATCATTTGTTTCTTTAAGTCCTTGCATAAGGTTTTTTCGGGCCTTCCACACACACACACACTATATATATATATATATATATATATATATATATATATATATATATATATTTATAGAATAAAATATGAAACTAAAAGTATACTTTTAGTAGAAAAAACCTAAGTGTTTTCGTGAAGGCAGCATGGAAAAGCGTTAAAAATGCTGCATTCACGAAAACACTTCTTTTCCATCTAAATTTCCGTTCAATGGACACCTTATCAACAGAAAATTACCAACTGGACAAACCTCATATCTTTTTCATACGAACTGTTTTCACTCTCCATTACTTAATATTTTTTTTAAATTTTGAAGTTTGGCTTTTCCACTGGCAACAAATCTATCTATGTAATTCCTCTGATGATAAGAGTTTGATCTTTTAAAAGCCTTGGCTTAAGGAAAGAATAGTAAACATAATTTTATTACCGACTATACCTTGCATTGAACAATCGAAGTTGAAATAAATTTGTCATTCGTACATGCTTATCCTTCTTCTTTCATCTATCTTTATATATGTATATATATATATATATATATATATATGTATATATATATATATATATATATATATATATTAAATTCTCTTCTGAAATAAACGTTAATAATATAATTCTTACTTACTCATTGAATCTAACAACGATTCATGCATCACAAATTCTTATGAAAAATCTACCTAACCCTAACCCTAACTCATCCATTTTAAATGATCGAAGCGAATGTTTACATCGATAGTTACGACTAAACATCTATTGAACCGCGCAAAGCTAACTTCTTCAATCAGACAAAACATTTGTAACGTATTAAAAACATTAAGCCAGTAGTAATTAACAATCAAATTTACAATTATATTGTAGACGAACAAATGTAATCGATGGTTAGGAACTTAGACAATATAAAGGATATCAGCACAATAATTCCCACTATATTAATTTATTCTATTGTAACCTAATGTACTTGACACTTTAAATTAGATGTGAAAGCACTCAACATATAATATACGATATACATCTCTCTCTCTCTCTCTCTCTCTCTCTCTATATATATATATATATATATATATATATATATATATATATATATATATATAAATATTATCTAAGCAAGCGTTGTTGAACGTCACGGAACTTTCTCGTTTGTATATCTTCTTTGTGAGGTTCTCAACCCGTCGAGCTATCCTTCTGGTTTCAGGCGGCAATCCGTATAATACTAATAAACCTAAACAACCTTACCCTGAAGACGACTATGAAAGTTGAAAGCGCTCGAAAAAAATGGCCGAATTAAGAACAATCGGAGAAGTACAATACGGATTGCCACCTGAAACCAGAAAGATAGCTCGACGGTTTGAGAACCTCACGAAGAAGATATACAAACGAGAAAGTTCCGTGACGTTCAAAAACGCTTGCTTAGATAATGAATTGCTGCCTAAGTATATATATATATATATATATATATATATATATATATATATATATATATATATATATATATATATATATATATATATATATCCTGCAGCAGTAATAATAGAATAATGTTCAATATTTATTATAAAAAAAAATAATTAAACCTTGTAGTTAACAATAACTCTTTTCAGGCTAAAAACATAGTACAAACTAATATTATATATAATTTCCAATGTCATTTGGGAGAATGTATGTCGGACAATGAAAAAAAAACTTATTGTTACATCGGTTTCGCTACCATAACACTTTTCTGTAAGCTAAGTTTATATCTATCTGCAATTAGCTCAATTTGCCAACATCTAATTAAATATAACTGCCCCTTCTAAATATAGACTATTTTAGTTAATAACACAAGACTAATACAGCACGATACCAACTTGAAAATATCATGTATAATTAATATATCAATTACGTAACTTGTCACAACAGTATTAAGTGTCTAGCACAGTAATTATCATTAACAAATTCTTAGGCATTAAGAACTTATCCTGTTCAATCTTGCACTCGCTTGGAACGTAATCACGTCCGCGTGAAACAGCTCATCACTCATCACCACATATTCTTATTTTAAAGTTGTAAATTACTAGTTGGTAAACAAAATCAGTAAAGTCATAGTTGTGAACCTACCGGGAATAGTCTTGTTTGATGATGATTTTATGAATCAAATCGAAAGTACTGGCGAAAATGGAAAGCAACATGGCGCAATAAACCCAGGGAAGTTATATAGGGTAACTTGACTAGAATACTAACTGTACTATTCGAGCAATTGAAAGAATTAAAAACGTCTCATCAGAATAAATGCACTCAGTATTATTTAATAACATGTTTCTAAATGAAAACATGCTGCCTAAATACACACAATATATATATATATATATATATATATATATATATATATATATATATATATATATATGTATATATACTTGTTAGATAATAGTATTTGACACTCTATTGCATTTTGAAGGCGTCATTTAATCATCCCATTCGGCAATTGGAATATCCGTCCATAGTGTATTGAATATTTGTGTACTCATGAAAAACTCATTGCAGTAACTTAGTCTTTCCTTGTAATGTTTATAAGTGCCAACGTGTGAATTATTCATACGGTTTACTGACTAAAAGAAAACATAAAACAATATCCGTTTGTTAAATATTAAGTAAAACGCAATTTTGTTACGAATTTTTAAACAGGATTAGTTAGTAAGTTTTTATAACGCCAGTAAACAAACGCTTGTTTGAATTGTTTATTTGGATATGGTAAACAACAAATATTCGAAGTATAAACAACGCAAAATGTATCAGACATACCCTTGTTTAAACAATACGTAAAAAGTATCCAGATTCCGATCCGAATTATCTTTTAGGTTGAAAACAAAAGAAAATGTTAGTAATGTTTGTGTACGTCAATTAGTACGGAGGCAAGAGTAATCGACATAGATTAATATACTAAGATGAGAGAGGAGAACACAGATGTGTGATTGGGGAGATCCGAGAGGCAGAGTGAGAGATCGATCGGCGAACGAATGTACACAACCAGGTACACACACGGCTGTAAATATATAAAACAACAGAAAACTGACAATCGGATTTGGTTCCCCTGTTTACCAAAATTTTTGAACAAAAAAAAATACTAAAACATAAAAAAATGATTGTAGATGTTTTCTTTTGTGTCTTACGTGAACAAACAAAATGTAGTGTTTGTAGATACAATGAAGATATGAGAGGGGCTACAACTAAAAACGAAGATTAACAAAGCGAGCGTAGAAGATGGAAGGACAACACCTAAAAGCTACATACAATGTCTCGCATTTGAAATCCCTTTAAGTTTAGGGTAAGACTATGGAAAAACTGTCTTTTTGATGCCAGGCCATTGTGTGTTTATGTTATTTTTCTTTCTGAACAGTTGATAATATTATTATTTCACCGATTCGATTCTCTTTTTTCGCATAAGGAATTCCTAAACACCAGTGTTGTAGTGCATTTGTCTGCACGGAACTGCCAGCATTGACAGATATCATCCCTGCATTCCATCTGCAATAATAGATTTAAAATAACAAATTATCTTCCTTGGTATGCCGTTAATAAGCTAGTGACCGTCTTTTTTATTCTATTAGCTTATTTATGTTATACTTATATCCTTCGCTTATTAAATGAGCCTCGCCATAATAAGAAAAAAATGTTAGGGAAAAACGACAAATAACTAAGAAATAAAGAAATATATTTCTCTTTTTTCCCTTTATTTGGCTGTCATAATGGCTTCGGTTCAAGCAGCTCGCCGACTGACAGGCAAGCATTGATTAGAGAGACACACGGATGCAATAGCTGACAATAACGAATAAACTCCAGCAAATCATATCTTGTATCAATTTCAAAAGAAACAAAAATGTGTATTTCTTTTCTGTGTGTGGGTGAGGATCCAGTGCGTCTTATGTATGCCTTTACGACAAAAAGAAGAAAATGAAAAACAGCGAAGCATTTTTTTAATAAAGCCATGAACACACAGGACAGAATCGATTCTTCGGAAAATGATCGATCACTAGGCATTCCCCACTGTCTAGCGTTTCATTCAGCTTACTTTCGTACCGTATTTATTCATTTATTCAATTGACTGTCTTCTTATTTCGGAATTTTTGCGATAAAGATTGATATTGATTTGGTTTATTTGGTTTATCCAGACTACTGTTTTCATCGTAAATGTAATTCAAAAAGGACCCGTGGATACAAGTACTAACTAATAATTAGTGACACTCTTCTGGAGGTTGAAGTTTCAATCCTGAGTACAGGCAATACTACAAATACAATTACGAAATAAAAGCCAGATAGAAAAAATAGCATTTTACCCCGTGGATAAAAAAACGGTTCCGTTCAAAATTATGAACAGATTTTCCAGCTCAATATAAAGATTCCGAGTTCTTGAAGAAAGTGGGAAAATGCATGTCCGAAATGTTGTGAGAATAGCTTCCAAGATGAAGACAGTCTGCTGAATAATCCAAATAATTTTCAATATTATTTTTATTATTTACTTTATTAGTAGAAATGTTTACAAGAGTTATAACTTACTGCCAAATACGGATGATTTTTTCAAAAAAAACTTAGTTCACCCCAAACAAAGCAAGTTGCAACTGTAGACGTAAGGAGCTACTGAGAATTAGGATGAAAGATTAGGAGGTCATCCTAAGTTAGAAGTTTTAAATTTCTACATGTCTGTACAGTCGGGGAAACAGGGAACAGGGAGGTAGTTTCAGAAGCCAGCAACTTGAGGAAAGAAGCTATTGGAGTAGAAGTCATCAGGGATGTCGTTTATGAAAATCAAGAGGAATAATGGTCTAAAGATCGATCACTAGGGAACACCTGCATTTATGTTATGTTGTTTTGATAGACGGCTATCGAGGACAACCTTGATTTTTCTTTCGTTTTAGAAGAATCTAATTATATTAAATATTTGTACAGTAATACAATTTGAGTTACCTTTATGAGAATACTTTCATGCCAGACTTTGTCAAAGGCTTTGGATATTTCAAGTGCTAGCGTATGTATGCGCTACAGTGTATGGTATATGCCTTCAGAGATGGCCGTTAGGATATCCGCAGTAGAACGCACTTGCCTAAATAGATACTGATGCTCAGAATGAAGTTAAGCATTTATTAGGTGCCGATTAGCTACATTGATTAGATATTTAAAGAGTTTAGCTAAGAGCAGGCAGGGCTGTTTTATTATGTCTCGGTATATTTACAAGAGGGTGTGATTACAGAAGTACAAAATGGTATGTAACAGAAAGAGTTATCGTGTCTCTACGTACGCTCCTGTATACATAATGGCTGGAAGCGTCCATATAGTCACGGAATAGGGTGCATCATCATCACACGAAAACACTTATATTTTGGATGTTTTCATAAATGTCGAGTTTTTCTGTGATTTATCCTAGTTTTTTTGTAGTTTTTTTAGAACCGTACCTAAAACACTTACACATAATGGTATTACTGTAGTTCCTAGAACTGATAGCTTTAATAACATTCCTTAAATTATTATTATTATTATTATTATTATTATTATTATTATTATTATTATTATTATTATTATTTAAGAAATAGGATGAAGTGCAAAATAAGTACACAATATAATTTGGGACAAACAAAAATGTTCCCATAGTGATTTATTTATGAGAATCATAAACACATGATGCATGCTGGCCGAGATGAAACGCTCGGATCAAAAAGGTTAGACACAAAAGCGATATTGAGTTCTGTTATGACATTCGTTGAGGGGTCAAAGGGCTCTGACGTCACAGATCCCTGGTGAGAAATTAACTTTCAGATAGTTCACCATGGAGGCGCGCGATGGAGAGATGTCGACCAACGAGCTCTATAATGCGTAGAGTCTGGGTGACATCGCGAGATATGGGCTAAGACATAGAGTAAGATCCCAACGGCGGGACAAGAAATAGCGGATTGCATCCGTCACATTCCACAAAGCAGTATGAAAGAGAAAGAGAGTTAGAATAAACGAACCGACGAATGGAAATCTATCCGATTGAAGTGTGAAATAAAAGAATAGAATCTCTCTCTTAAAATCTCGTCTTCGAACGTGTTTGTCTTTCGTGCATGAGTACAGAATTTTCCCACAAGTCAGGAACACCACTACGATCACGAGCCAGCAACGGAGATGAGTGTGCAAGCAAACCCACGACCAACAGTGAGGCAGAAATCTGTAAGGTAACTTTTAATATTGATTTAAAACGTAAGAACAATTTGAAACATGTTAAGGACATTATAAGTTTTAAAACAGTTTAAAGGCTTTTAAGAACTATTGTTAAAAATGTTAATTCTGAATGTAAATGAACGCTAAATTTACTAAGAGGCCCGGCCGACGTTTCTAACTTTCGCAGTGAGTTTCGTGGTGTTACGGTTTTTGGTGGTGATCTAGAAACGTTGACCCCAGGTGCGAATTACGAACAATATATATATATATAGAAAATGACTGGTAAAGAATAGTTTTAAATATTATTTAAGAGTTTATAAAACGATAATGTCACACAAACAGACATGACAAAATAACGTAAAACTATTTCGATTAATTTTGAAACATTTAAAGTAAAAGAAAAAGTTGTTTACGAACCAGCGGCCCACAATAGTTTTATTATTATTATTATTATTATTATTATTATTATTATTATTATTATTATTATTAGTATTATTATTATTATTATTATTACAAACGATCGGTCATTTGCAATAACCGGTGATGTTCCCTGGAGTCAAAGTGACAAAAAGTCTTCCCGGATTTACAGTGATCTCTACGTTTTTGGATAACCATTGCAAATGACTTTGCGTTACGGCAACATCTGCTTAACATTGATTTCAATGCCATTTGTACTCCCTGGGATTTGAGTGACCAAAAGTCTCTACTAAGTTCCAGTGTTACTCGCAGTCTTCAAGTGGAGGTCTGGTCAGTGCTTTTCCTCTTCCGTCTTTCTATCCTCATTGACGCTTCACGACAATTTGGTGTGACGCTAGCTGTGGCCGAAACACCAAGTTGGGAGTTAACTTAAAAATATAGCTGTTTAAGTTTTCTTGGATTATTATTCATTATTATTATTTACTCACTAGGAGTTATCACACTGGTCATCGTCAGTGATCGCCCACTGTTAACAACCTGTGGTATTCCTAGGAGTCTGAGTGACAACAAGTCTTCTCAGACTTCCAGTATACTCCACTTCTTTTCGTTCATCACCGCTGATGACCTTGCGGTATCGCAACAGCCACCTACCACCGATTTCACGGTGATAAGTGCCATTGGTCCCCTCTGGGGCCCGGGTGGCAACAAGCCTCCCCAAGGTCCCAGAGCTGTCCGCGCTCTTCCAGTGGAGGTCTGGTTTGCGCTTTTCCTCCTCGACCCTCTGTCCATAATTTTTGTGGTGTCAGCCTATGCTTGCGCCTCTCTCGTGCGGTTGTATTTTCCTCGGTTCTGTTTTCTTGTGCTTCCATGTGTTTGTTCTCCATTCGTTGCTTATGTGGGATTGTTTCCGCATTCGAGGACATTTCTCAGGATTGTAGCTGTTTTGATCATTACTGTCCTTTGTATGGTCTCAGTTATCCCTTTGACTCCTATTTCTCCTAGTCTTTTCTCCATGTTTTTGGGGACTGTTCCTAGTCCTTCTATGATTATTGGTGTTATACTGACTTTCTTCATGTTCCATATTCCTTTCAGTGCTCTATAGGCAAGTTCAGTATATTTGCTTCTTTTTCCGTCTCTTTGATCTTCACTCTGTGGCTCGCTGGAACGGCAAAGTCTACGATTTTGCAGGATTTTTCTTTCTTGTTGATTATTATCATATCCGGTCTCCTTGCTGTTATGGGTTTGTCTGTTTGTAAAATCATATCCCATAGGATTTTGTGTTTTTCGTTTTCTAGTACAGTTTCTGGTTTGTGTTTGTATCGTTTTTTTTGCATATTCGAAATTCAGTTGTTTGCATATTTCCCGGTGTACTTCTTTCCCCACGCTGTCATGTCTGTTCTTGTATTCATTTTCGGCTAGCTTGATGCATTCACTTATTATATGATTTATCGTTTCGTCTCTTTGTCCACACAACGGCATTTACTGTTTTCCTGGGTTTTATCTATCTTTGCTTTAATAAAGTTTGTCCTAATCGCATTGTTCTATGCGGCCGTCAGCAGAGATTCCGTTTCTCTGTTCAAGTGTCCTTTTCTTAGACATGTCCAGCTGTTTTCATTGGCTTCATCGCTTGTGAGTCTTATAAAGCGTCCATGTAGTTGTTTTTCTTCCCACTTTTCCTTTCTTGTCTTTTTGTTTCTGGTTTCAGTGCTTCCGGAGTTGTTTGTTGGGCTGGTGTCTCTTGCTGAGGTGATCAGTCTTTCCGTGTTCTGGGTTACATATTTCTCCAGCTCTTCTATTGTGTCTTCCACACAATCTTCTATACTTACCAGTCCTCTTCCTCCTTCATTTCTATTCATGTAGAGTCTGTCCGTATCGTCTTTTTGGTGCAATGCATTGTGCATATTCATTAGTTTTCTAGTCTTCTGGTCTAGGTGCCTGAGTTCGTCTGTGGTCCAGCCTATGAATGGTCCAGAGTATCTTATTAGTGATACAGCCCATGTGTTTATCCCTTTTACTAGGTTTCTGCTATATAGTTTAGTTTCTAAGAGTTTCCTTGTTCTTCGTAGATATTCTTTTCCAATCTTCTCTTTCATTTCTGTGTATTTGATTGTGTCCGCTTCCAGAACTCCCAGGTATTTATAACTATATTGTTCTCCTAGCGCCTTAATCTCCTCTTGGTTGGGGAGTTCTATACCTTCTGTCGTTTCCAGTTTCCCTCTTTTAATCTCAAGCAGTGCATATTTTTCTATTCCAAACTCCATTTGGATATCCTGGCTGAATATCCTGGTTGTATTTATCAGCTTTTCCAGTTCTTTTTTTGTTTTGTGCAAACAGTTTAAGGTCATCCATAGGTGGTTTATTCTTTGTTCTGTATCCGTGAACCTGTATCCGGCATCACACTTTCTGAGTATGTAGTTGAGTGGCATCATGGCAATTATAAACAATAGTGGTGAATGAGAGTCTCCTTGAAAAATGCCCCTCTGTATTTTTATCTCAGACAGGTGTTGTCCTCCGGCTGTCAGTTTTAGTCTCCATGTCTCCATTGCTTTCTGGATGAGATTAATAATCCTATCTGGTATTTTGTATATTTTTAAGCATTCACTTATCCATGTTTGGGGGATTCTGTCGTAGGCTTTCTTGTAGTCAATCCATGCCATAGTTATGTTATTTTGTCTGCTTTTCACCTCCTTCAAGATCTTTTGATCAATGTATAGTAGATCATGTGCCCCTCTTTGTCCTTTCCGGCATCCTTTTTGTTCCTCGAGGAGCAGTCCACGTTTGTCCAGGGATTGGTAGATTTGTTCTCTCAGTTGTGCTGTTAGAATTTTCCACATTATTGGTAGACATGTTTTCGGTCTGTAGTTTCCTTTTTGGGGTCTTTTTGTATTAGTGTTGTTCTTCCTTCCGTCATCCATTCTGGTACGTCTGTTTTGCGGATACATCCACTCAGTTTCTGCGCTAGTCTTTCATGCAGGGTCGTGAATTTTTTAAACCAGTATGCATGTATTCCATCGTGGCTTGGTGCTCTCCAGTTTGCCAATTTTCTTAGGGTTTTTTGATCGGTTCTTTCCATGTTTCTGTTATTATTATTATTATTATTCTTTACTCACTAGGAGTTCTCACACAGGTCATCAGTGATTACTCACTGACAACCGGTGGTATTCCCTGGAATCTGAGTGACAACAAGTCTCCCCAGATTTCCAGTATTCTCCACCTCTTTTCGATAGCCACCGCAAATAAATTTGCAGTATCACAACAGCCGTTTACCATTGATTTCTCGCCGGCAAGGACCATTGGTGTTTTCTGGGGTTTGGGTGGCAGTTAGCCTCCCCGAGGTCCCAGCAGTTTCTGCACTTCCAGTGAAGGTCTGGTTTTTGCTGTCTCTCCTCGGTCTTCTCATGCTCCTTGACCCTAGGCAGATATTTTGTGTGGTGTCAGCCTAGACTGGTACCATTTATATATATATATATATATATATATATATATATATATATATATATATATATTTATTTTACTTTTTTTTATTTTTTAATATTATTATTTTTTATTTTTTATTTCATTTTTGATTTTTTGATTTTATTTATTTATTTATTTTTATTTTTTAAATATTTTTTATTCATTTTTTTTGGGGGGAGCTGATTATTTTTTATTTATCTATTTTTTGGGGGGAGCTGATTATTTTTTATTTATGTATTTATTTTGTGGGGTGGGGTGGTGAGCTTATGGTGTTACTTGCTATTTCTGTTCATTGGTCCATTTTTGTGTTGTCTCAGTTGAGGCCGTAGTAATTTATTGGGGGGAGGGGGCTTATTAAGTGATGTTTCTTGCATTTTCTGTTTCTTTGTTTGTGGTGTGTTCTTTCATTAGTTTTGTTTTCTTCCTGTGTTAGATTCTGTATGATCCTTCGTAGCTTATGCGGGTTAGTTTCCGCATTCAATAATTTTTCTTAAGATTGTAGCTGTTTCGATCATTGCTGTCCTTTGTACAGTTCCAATGATTCCTTTGATCCCAATTTCTCTCAGTCGTATTTCCAGGTTTTTGGGGATTGTTCCTAGTGCTCCTACGATTATTGGTATTATACTGACTTTCTTCATGCTCCATATTCCTTTCAGTTATCTGGCTTATTATTATTATTATTATTATTATTATTATTATTATTATTATTATTATTATTATCATTATTATTATTATTATTTGTACTCACTAAGAATTATCACACAGCTGACCGTCAGTGATTGCTTTCCGACAACAACCGGTGTTGTTCCCTGAAGTCTGAGTGACAACAATCCTCCTAGATTTCTAGACCTATCCACGTATTTTCGATAACCACCGGAAATGACCTCGCAGTATCGCAACAGCCGCTTACCATTGATTTTCCGATGGTAAGAACCATTAGTCCTCTCTGGGATTTACGTGGCAATAAGCGTGCCCAAGGTCCCAGCACTCTTCCAGTGGAGGTGTGGTTTGTGCTGTTTCTCCTCGATTTTTTCATCCTATTTGACCCTCTACAAATATTTGTGTTGGGGGAGGGCAGCTTATTATGTCTTTTTAAGTTTCTGTTCATGCGCTGGTGTTATTCCTGTGGTTTTGTGTTCTTCTTGTACTTCCATGTAACTGGTTACTATTCGTAGCTTATGCGGGTTGGTTTCCGCGTTCGAGGATTTTCCTTAAAATTTCATCTCTTTTGATCATTGCCGTCTTTTGTTTGACCTCAGTGATTCTTTTGATTCCAATTTCTTCCAGTTTTTTCTCCAGGTTTTGGGGACTGTTTTAGTGCTACTACGATTATTAATATTATACTGACTTACTTCATGCTCATTTTTTCAGTTCTCCTGTATTTTCAGTTCCATGTATTTGCTTCGTTTTTCCATTTCTTTAATATTCACCCTGTGTCTGCTGAAACAGCGAAATCTACGATTTTTTAACATTTTCCCTTCTTGTCGATGATTATTATATCCGTCCCCTTGCTTGTATAAGTTTATCTGTGTGTACATCCAGATTTTGTGTTTTTCGTTTTCCAGTACAGTATCTAGTGTATGTTTCTACCATTTGTTTGCATATTTGAAATTCAATCGTTTGCACAGTTCCGTCTGTACCGCTTTCCCCACGGAGTGATGTCTGTTCTTGTATTCTTTTTGGGCTATTTTAATGCATTCACGTATTATATGATTTCCTGTTTCGTCTCTTTGTCACCACAGTCAGCATTTCCTGTTTTTTGGGTGTTATGTATTTTAGTTTAATGTAGTTTGTCTTAATCGCATTGTTATGGGCAGCCATCAGTAAAGATTCCGTTTCTCTGTTCAGGTGTCGTATTCTTAGCCATGCCCAGCTATTTTCGTTGGTTTCTTCTCTTGTCAGTCTTCTGAAGCGTCCATGTAGTTTTTCCCCCACTTTTCTGTTTTTGTCGTTTTGTTTCTGATTTCGGTGCTTCCTGACTTGCTCGTTTAAACGCTGCTGTGATTAGCCTTTTCCGTGTTATGAATGATGTATTACTCCAGCTTTTTTGTGTCTACTACACAATTTTCTATACTTTCCAGTCATCTTCCCTCTTCGTTTCTTTTCATGTAGAGTATGTCAGTATCGTCCTTTGGTGTAGTGCGTTGTGCATTGTCATTAATTCTCTAGTTCTCTGATCAAAGTGACCGGGTTCTTTCTTTAGTCTAGCCTATAAATTGTCCAGAATATCTTATAAGTGATTATGCTCGGGTGTTTATTACTTTTACTAGAATCCTGCTATATAATTTTGTTTCTAAGAGTTTTTGTCTTCGTAAGTATTCTTTTCCAATCTTCTCTTTCATTTCTGTAGAGTCGATGGTGTCTGCTTCCAGAACTAAATATGTGTAGCTATCCTATAAGCCTTTATTATTATTATTATTATTATTATTATTATTATTATTATTATTATTATTATTATTATTAATAATAATAATAATAATAATAATAATAATAATAATAATAATAATAATAATAATAATAATAATAATAATAATAATTTATAATGTAATGTAATGTGTTTATCAATCGTCAATGGCACCATGTTTCCATTTATTGTTTGTAACATAGCTTTCACTCACTTTCGATTTTCTTTTAAATATTTTATTTGCATTTTTCCGCTCTCTCTCTTTCACTCCTTCTCTATCTCTATGTAATAAAATATATGAAACAATTAGCAATAGAAATGCATTTAAATTCAATTACCCGTGCATGTTCAACCTTGAAAAAGCCATAAAAGCACACTAATGAAATAATAAATATAGGTAATTATTATAATCTAACAGCACTACAACAAAACCATGTTTCTATATATTCTGTTTTATGAAAAACTTGTGATCTTAAAATTGTGTGACAGCCGCACATTCTCAACAATAGATCTGAAGGTTCGTTTACTTGTAGATACGATTGCAATGCTTCACTTTAATATATAAAGAAAGAAGAATAGCTGAAAGTACGATTGTAGTTACGGTCATATGTGGCTGTATGGAAAGATGAGAACACGAAATTTACATTACCTAAATAGTATCCAACGGACGAATAAATATGCAATCCCATCAAAAAATGTATGAAGCAACATAATTTAGATTATAGACAAATAATGAATACATTTGCTCGGGTAAATATAGCAGGTGTATCTTGTAATACATTACCTGAAATAAAACGAGTCATACTGGGAAATACATTTTGGAAATTTCTCGTATATATATTTTTCAAGTGGTTTAAAATAATTATTTCATAACGTCATAGAAATAAGCTCAATATTGAGGATAAGGCATTATTATAACAAAGAATGAAATAATAAAACAAAAGTAAGTTTAAATAGTTTACAAGTTTATTATAATCGAATAACGCAAAAAAATTAATTTAACTCATGGATTTTCAAAGAAATTAATCTTTTCCTCGAAAAGAGAAATACCAATAAATAACTAAATATTAGTATATATTATACATTTTTAATTTGTAAATAAGAGTTCTGTAAAAAGCATAAAATTAATGTATTAATCAACAGAAATGATGTAAAGATGTATCTCTAAATACATACATTGGAAAGCTGTATAACAATGTAAGTTATGAGTGTACCAATATAATGCAGAAATACTCAACATTAAATAAATTAGAAAAATAATATATATATATATATATATATATATATATATGAATATATATATATATATTATATTTGTCGTTCCAAAATCTAGACTGGACACTGTAGTGAGTAGTATTAACACAGCCGTAAACGTAGCTTTAATGCATGTTCCCTCAGAAGATAGACACTATTGACAACAGCTGCCTTTAATATGTGTAATCTCTTGCTGAATAATAAGGTTATTTATAGTTGATGTGTGGCTTAAAGCGTCGTTATTTGAGTTTAAAACATGAACTGTGTTCTTAGGTTCGAGTCCTGCAACCGGTATGAATAATCATTTCTATACTGACGATTCCCGAAAAGATTAAACGTATACATATGTAGATAAAAACAAATATATATATATATATATATATATATATATATATATATATATATATATATATATATACATATATATAATTAGATTTCTAGTCCAATAAAATGGTAAGATCAATTTCAGAGGAAACATTACTTTCATTGAAAGAAACGAGGCTTATCGAAAATAAAAGATAATTGCTTAAATTTTCCTTAAAGCCTCATTGTCTGACCCTCTAAGAGAAAATGTCAGAATGATAAATTAAAAGCTAAGAACAACGGATGAAAAATGAGGAGAATTTTTTTCAGTTGTAGAAATCAATTGAAAGAAGAAAAAAAGGAGTAAATCTAACAAGTTTTAGGAGATTTGAATCTCCAACTTATGTTTCAAAATATGTTGGGTAAGGTCTAGAAGTGTTAATAACTAACGGTGTAATAATATTGATGATAGTTCGACCTAGCACTGTATAAAACAGAAACCCACCCATCGGAGTATTGGTCGGAACAAGTAATTTTACATTCAGATGATTACCGATGGCAGATTAATGTGCTTGAAAGTTCTCAGATAATCTCGAAACCTTGTGTAAACAAATGCCACGTGGTATATGTTGGGCTATTCTCATGTCTTGTCAACATATTCACCTCAAAACTGACATAAGAATTTATGAACAACAGAATTCGTTTGAATGGCTGAAAAAAACATATTTATGGAAAGAAGAAAAAAGGTTCAAGTCGTGTAAACATGGCTGCTTGAAAACGGCGTGTAAACATGGTAGCTTGAAAACGGTGTTGAGTAGAAGAAGAAATCATTTTGATAATGTCAGGCTGTCGAACTTAACAATGGAAGTTTCAAATAGATAAGATATCGTGACGGGCCAATAAATGTATCACCATTAAATATAGCAACTTTGCGGGTAATGGTGCATTTTATGATATTGATGACAAGAAAAATATTTGTAATTTCACCAAGTTTCGCATCGAGTCGGGTTGGTGAACAAATCATAAGTGCTCGATGAGTACGTATACCAATAAGATTTATTTTTCTTGATTTAAAGTCGAATGAAAAACAATTCAGATAACCCTAACTCTAACCCTAACCCTAACCCTAACCCTAACTCTTACCCGTAAAAATTGGTTTTCTATACACAGAGGTTTCAAACGTTAAACCAGCTTTAGGCACTAAAACATCACGGAATGCGAGAGAACCACAATCTTCGACCTCCATAGTAAATTGCAACAATTGATGCAAGTCACAAAGAAGATGGAGAAACTGTTCAGCATCACCCCGTGAGAGAAAGCAAGCTAAAGTGTCATCAACATAACGTGTGTAAAAAGCCGACTTTGTCATTTTGGAAAATAATTGGTTTTACAAATATCAAACGAAAATGTTGGCTAACGATGGATTAAGTGGGACCCCATTGATATACCATCAATTTACCGATATATTAAATTGTTAAAACTAGATTGTAACTGATTTAGTAGCATCATGCCGCGATATGTGTGCCTTATCACTTATTTAAAATTTGATAGCGTAATGTCAGCGTTAAGTTAATTAATAGTTTTCATTCAATACATTGATTTCGCTGAATTTCTATTCGAAACGCTTTTTTTAATGACTGTTATATATCTTTTTAATTTTTAATATTTTAACTATTTTAAATTATTTGTAAACGTTTCTTCATGTTTTTCTATAACACGTCTCTTTCTTTCATTCATTTTCTTTATTTTCTTTATTTGCTTTTTTTCTTTTTCTTTCACATTTCTTTATAATGATCTTAACGCTGGACTTGCCCTATCACATTTAAAATAAGTGCGAAGGAAGGCATATCGAAACATGATACTTTAATTTCCGAATATATTTATATTGGCTGCATTTAATCGGTACACAATATCCTTTACAATGTATAATACAGCATTCAACTGGATGTTATTTAACAACTCATGGTGTATTTGAAGATTCATCATTACAAAGACTTTCTGCTAATTAATAAATAAATGTGTGGCTACGTACAGAACTTATAATTGACTTTAAATATTTTCAAAATTTATAATATTTACTAATATTAAGTAATTTATTGGTGATTCTCCTTCTGAGGAAAATATGTACTTTTTGAAAATCCAGGGGTTAAAGATTTCATAAATTAGTCTTTTTTGCAATATTTGATTATAATAAACCTGTATGTAACTTTACTTTGCTTTTATTATTATATATCTTTCTTATATATATATATATATATATATATATATATATATATATATATATATATATATATATATATATATATATATATTTATATCCATATATTAACGTTACCAAATTATTAGAAGTTAAGCAATCATACTTTGAAATCCTTCACGCGCTTGGAACGTAATCAAGTTTGCATGTAACCTCTCAACATTATAGACGGTCTTTTTAAAACTGTAAATTATTGGCCGTTTAAGAACAAACATGTAAAGCCATATTTGTAATTACACTCAGACCAACACCGCCTGAAGAGTATTTGAATAATGAAATCGAAAGTACTGGCGAAAAAGAAACCAAAAATGGAATAAGAAACACACGGAACTTACGCACATATATTTCACCGAAATAGACTATTCAGACAATTGAAAAACTTTTTTTAAAATCTTATTAAGAAAGATTACTTTTTTATAATTTTTCCTAAATGAAAATATGCTGCCTAAATACACAGACACACACAATATATATATATATATATATATATATATATATATATATATATATATATATACTCTTCACCCAAAACAAGGCGTATTGCAACTGCGACGTATAGTGATTAAGGCCAGATAGGGGGCATTTTTAGTGCTACAAGATGTGTGTTCATATTACACTCATAGTTCTGCATGTTGGTACACTCGGAAAACAGGAAGTAA
The DNA here is from genome assembly GCA_963556195.1 of Sepiola atlantica. NCBI lineage: Eukaryota > Metazoa > Mollusca > Cephalopoda > Sepiida > Sepiolidae > Sepiola > Sepiola atlantica. The sequence continues at coordinate 24,911,226 of OY744530.1, forward strand.
GTAGAATGTTTTCCGGCATTTTGGAACCTCTACAATGAAGGTGTGGAATGTTGTGCTAGTCGGGTTTGTCGGATGTATTTTACGTTAAGGGGATATAAGTGAAGTAAGTTTAGCAGAGCATATTTTGTGGAAAAACCGGAATGCAATATTGTTGCGATGAACAGGGGATGGGGCTTTGGTGACAATGCAGGACTTATTACAGACTCTTTCTGCTCCCTGAAAAATAATCAAACACTAATATACATAAATACTTAATCTAATTATCCTAAATTCATTATCAAACAAATCCCTAATACCAGTAATTCCAAAATTAATAAACTATCATCAAGTAAAATATATTTTTGACGCTAGTTAGCATTTATACGATAATGCATTAATAAGTAGTGGTTACACTTAAAATGTAAATATACTGAGAATATAAAGAAAAATAAACTTCAAAACAGGGGGCGTTCAATTATTTGGTTCATCCGAAATTTTGTCAATTATCTAATATCAATATCGCTAAAGCATTTCTAAATTTGATAGACAAACACTTTAACACTAGTAACCTCAGGTTAAGATCGGATACTAACTCTGCCTGATGAGATCTCAGTTTATAGTAACTGTTGATCGATAACATCGACATGCCAGTGTCGCAGATTTTGTACATGTCTGTGTAAATAAAAAAAATTATCATATATATATATATATATCAATATATATATTAGTGTGTGTCTGTGTCTGTGTCCCTATCTGTGTCTACGTTGGTGTATCTCAGTGACAAACAACGCCTCGCATATAGATATTTGGACGTGTCAAGGATTAGATACGTCACTTCAATTAACAGGAATAGCTTTGTAAATGTTATTTCAAATTGAGCCCTGACAGACCAATCGACCAACATTGAGGAAAAGCGGCTTTGTATGAAATTTATGGGCAAGAGATTGTATGAAGTGTTGAAAAAGATATGGATAAAGAGCAGTATTATTCCAGTTAGAAAACTGCTGGTAAAATAAAGTCAGCGTATCTGTATTGATCGGGGAATCACAGCGTGAACACGAACTCCAAGTCAATGTACAAGACGACAAAGAAAAACGACTTGTTTATCGCAGTAAGAATTAAATATGTATGATATATGTGTTTTTTATTGTCGCGGGAAACAGTGTCATCCATCGTGAATCACTTGTACGAGTCTCCAGGGATAATCTATATATTAATAAAATTGGGTGAAAACTCACCCTGTGTCTGCGTGTGTGTGCGCGTTTGCCGTATCTACGTTACTTGCACATTTTTATTTTTGTATTCAATAGTAATCGATTATTTATTCAAATCAAAGATTCTATAGTGTTAATTACTAAAACTAATATAAAAACTATTAAAAAAAATAACGTAATTTCGAAATTAAATCGACCATAACGCATTTCTGTTTCTTCGTAAGGTTGGCTATTTTTATATGTCAGTAATAGTTTTTAAAATAATAAATTCAAAATGACATGTATTTAACAGCATTGAAACTGTCGAATAGAAAGGCATTTCGGTCGGCAAATATGTTTCGGCCATCTTTTAAATTTTAATAAAAATAACAACTAATAAAACATTATCGTGTTCTCCCTTATTTTGTACAATGTCTTCACAAGGTTGATTTTTTAAAGAGTTCCGTTCGAAATTTCGTACAGATTCTTGACATCAAATTTCATGAAAGAATTCTGTTATGAATTCCGTACAGATTCCCGAGTCTGACATAAACATTCCTGAGTTCGACAAGACGCACCTAAAGAATGTCGGCGATTACATCGGTCAACAAGTTTCGGAGAGTTACTTCCAAGATGAGAAGAGTAGTCCGAATAAGCAAAACGATCTAGATTATGAATCACCATCTAAAAAAATCCGATAAATATCTTTTAGTGCAAGGATTGAGATATGTTTGCAAAAAAAAGATATTTTAATTCTTCTGCTTGGCCATACATTGTTATTAACTGAACACCCCACCTCTCACTACACTATATATGAATTTCACTCGTCTCCTCTCACTTGCTAATGCACCCAGTCTCTAATAGTTTTTAATGTCTCTGTTATCACTTAGAGAAATAGTGAGTCTCAATCCCGTTTTAGCTTATTTATAGCTCATTTACACCGTGAATACAATCTTTACTTCTATATTATACATAACGATAATGAAATAAAATTATAACAAAGAGAGGAAGTAAAGTGTTATAAAGTGATACAGCGAACGGTAAGGGGATTGGTTTATCACACATTCAACTGACTTTGTGGCACGCCTTGCTGTCGTGCGTGGCATGTAAACAAAAGTATTTTTAGCTCTTCTTAACTGGCGATATTTTGCCCATTATGATTTTAGGATCTGATTCAGAGATGTCCGACTTTTTTGTCTAACATTACCTCCTTTTTCGGGAAGGGTACTATATAGCTGGTCGCCTTTTTCCTGATTTAACAAATCTAGGCTTAGCCCAATGGCTGGTCCAACGGGTCAAGGTGTATACTAGTTCCACATATGAACACAATAACTTATTAAAGAGGGACTAGTTTATGTATCTAATAATCACAATGAAATGGATTATATTGTCGGCTATAGACTCACAAACGTGCATTATAGATCAGTTATGTAAATAAATCAACATATGTTATATAAAGTTGAACTCGCTGAAAAGTTAAAGACATGAAATATAAAAAGTAAAGTAATATATTCTAGTCGGCATTAAATACTCACAAACGCTTAGCAAACGGAAAAGCAATTCTAGATTGACAAATTTATTAATAATGGGGATTATGTATCTTTCTGTCTGAAGCCTAAACTATATTATTAATTTTAATCGCTCTCTTTTTATATCTACTTATTAGCTCCTATATATATTCATTCTAAAACTTCCCCAAATATGACGCGTCTTTCAAATTTCGATAATTAATTTGTTTCAAAGCTTCTAAAAATGAATATTCGCAAATATACACACATGGTTGTTTTTTTCATGTTTCTAGATGTAGTTTAAATATTTTCCCCGATAATAATAATCTTAATAAAAATTATGAATAGAATTAATTAAATAAATTGTTTTTTTTTTCATCTATAGATTTGAGATATGTAATTAAATTAGAGTGTTATGGAATATGATGGAACAGCTGGCTTCTACTCCAACATTGGGTTACCCGCACTCTGATTATTAAGTATAACGTTCTATTTCAAATGTACAGAAAGTTATCTTTCAAGAAAGAGAAAGACAGAGAGAGAAAGAGTAAGGGAGAACGAGAGAGAGAAAAAGAGAAAAGAAAGAGAAAGCTTAGGGTTATAATTAGGGCGCGTTATTTGATTAATTACATGTAAACAACGCATAAATACAGGTCGCGTAAAATGATATATTTACTTTGATTATTTTTTAACGTTTTGGGTTTGTTTTTATATCTTATTAGAAATAATGTTTTAAAGCACAAATTTATTGAATCAAATGGTTTAATTTTTTAAAAATAATTGATTTAAATATTACTAGTTTTTTTAAAAAGACAACACATTTTACTGAGCAATTAAATAAATTAATTTAGAATCATGTTCACTGTATTTTATTTTTGTAATTGTTAATTTAATTTAGATACACCTTATTTTTCCGATTTGAAAAACTTTAAATATGATTATCTTTTACGACCTTTAGTGAATTTAGGATTTGTTGTTTTACATTTTGATGCTGTAATTAGTAAATTTTGTTTAAAACTATGCTTTTATTATTCCGTGTTTTATTTATTAGAATAAAGAAGTTTTATTTATTAAAATAAAGAAGTTTTATTTATTAAAATAAAGAAGTTTTATTTATTAAAATAAAGAAGTTTTATTTATTATGCGGTGATTTTCTTGCTTTTATGTAAAAAAAAACAAACACTTTTTACTGAGCAATGAAATAAAACAACTAGCAAAAATATGATCCCCGGGGTCGCATATTTTTTGCTAGTATCATTAATAAATTATGATTAGTGTTAATATAATCCCTTTTCCTTATCTATTAATTTTTTTTAAATAATGCGCTCAAAATCAGCTGGGGTCATGAATTTATTGAAAAACAAATGTTTATCATGAGCATTTTAAATTATTATCATTCAGAAGGCTTTATCGATTAGTTATACGTTTATAAAGTCAAGATTCCCCAAGAAAAAAAGCAAATTGAACACAGCTTTATAAACGTTACACCGTCTATTTATTAGAAAGGGGGATGAATGAAGAGTATAACAGACATAGGTAAGTTTTGAAATTAATATCTTGAAGTCGAGCAACACATGCCAGCATGTAAAACGGATGTTAAACCGATGATGATGATGATGATGATGACGACGACGACGACGACGACGACGTCGTCGTCGTCGTCGTTGTCGTCGTCGTCGTTGTCGTCGTCGTTTTTGTGGTGTGCAGAATAACGGGGTTTATTGTACTGGAAACATTGATGGAATAGTTGAAGGTGGTTCGGTTAGTTAATGTAGAACAGTTGATGTAGCATGGTCAGTTGGAAGGCGAAGTCTAAGAAAAATATGAAACGAAGTCATGAATAAATATATGAGAGAAAGAGGGATTCATAAAGATCAAACCAGTTAGGTCTTATGTACTTACTGGTCACATCTTATCAAAGCCCAAATGTTAGTTCGGAAGTCAACTTCTGAAATGCGTACAACACATGTGGGCATGTAAAACATAAGCAATACCATCAGATTTATGAGTTGTCGACAAGTCTTCAAATAACAATTATTTGTTAGTTTGTGATTTTGTTGGAAGTTTATTAAAAATTATATTCTCAGACCAGTTTCAAAGAGAATAGTGAGCGATTTAAAAAAAGATTCGCCAAATGTCATATCAAACAGGGTGACCTATTGATGTGCTGTTGTGCTTCATAGGGGCACTTTGACAGATTTGTCAACGTTTGTGATATATCCGAATCAAAGCGGGGCAAATTTAAAAAAAACGTCTGTGTCTCACGCTGCATTTTTCTCAAATCTCGAGAAAACATTGTTTGTCGTGTGCATCGAACCTCTGTAACATCAACCCTCATGTAACCGTGTACTATTTTGACCTTTAATTATGTTTAATGGAACAAAACGGAAAATAAATATTAACTTAAACTAGTTAACATATTAAATCATCAATAATATATCGTTTCTGTCATTGATTTTTTGTATGGCAACTACTCTAGGGGAAAGAAAACGTTCAGAATCACTTCAGTTCTTTGCTTTCGATTGTGTTGGTTTCCTCGTTCGCCTTAATCTCCAAGACAGTTAAACAGTTTCTCTATTGTCTTTGTGTATGTCAAAATATGTTTCTAGTATTTTTCTAAAACAGTTTCTTTCTTTTTTTACTGATTTCATTTAGCATAATGGCTAGAGTGTTCACTAATGGGCTGAGAGACCAGGGTTCAATCCTTGGTCAAGACATAAAAAATACTAAAAAATGGTACTTGATGACCAACTTTCTAAACACTTTGCATTATGAGGATGAAGGGTGAGTTGAGTTATCCTAGAAAAAATTAGAGCCCTTCCCTACACTGCGCTGTATTGACTAATGAAAAGGGAGCTTTTGAAACGTCTTTTACTATGGTCGACAACTTTACTTTTTTATACATAAAATTATGTTTTATCATTGCTTCCATACGCACATTAAAGATAACACAGGATGTGTTTTGTACGTATTCCCATCCACTATAACATCGAGTTTTACGAAAATCCCAACTACCTTTTTTATTTTAGTATTATTTCCAATTAATGTTTATTCTTCGTCAGGTAATATTCTGTTTATTTTTAAACTGGAATATATTTTTGTTCTCTTTAAAAAAGAACAAACTATTTCTCCCCCTTTTATTCATTTTAATTGGAAACGGTTCTGAGATCCCTGGCACAATGTGTAGCCAGAGTTATGTGTGTCCCTCCTCTCTCTAATCGCACAGCTGCATTCGGCATATAAGTCTGGCTTACGGCTGTCGCGGTCTCAACTTGCGTGATTTGCGCTTGTCTGTATTGTGTGATTGGTCCGTTCGACTCTAATCGCTTTTCACAGAAAGAAGAAGGTCGCGGGTGGGGAGAGCCGACGTTCCTCACATCCAAATCAGCATTCATGTGTGAACCGAACGATCGACCTTCCAATTAAAGTTATTTCATCGAGTCATTATCCCCTGGCCACTAATTAGACGAACTACGACGCAAACAAATGTTCGTTTATTCCTTTCTTAACATTTTTAAAGATTTCCTCTGCTGTTTTATTATTTTTAGGTGCGTCTTCGCATCTATCACCACAACCACCCCCTCTGCATTGGTTGGTGAGTAACGCTTCGTTTAGTCTGTTATGCTGGACAGTATGAAGAGACGCGTGCAGAACAAGAGACATTGTGGTTTGGTGACATAGGGAAAATATATAAATAGATACATTATCAAATCTATGTTGACTTTATTAAATGTATAAGCAACTATCGAATAATATTCTTGTTGCTAAATTATATGCTGTTTTCATCAATTTTAGTGAATCTAAGATATAATTGAATACAATGGGTACCAGTAATTGTAGAGTAGATTAAAATACAAGTAAATACATTTTAATACAAGTAACGCCAAAAATTAACATCATAAGATTAATAATAATTTCATAGAAATAAGTAATAATACTATCTAATCATATATATATAATATTTAGTTTGAGGCTCCCAAGATTCATACTAGAATTGTACATATTTACATATGGCATAACGTATACTAACGTTATTAAACAATCGGTTGTATGTGGCGTAATTGAATGTTCGACCGTTACTACAAATGATAATAAGTCAGAATAACATCAACTAACACTTCTTCCCTGCTATGGCTGATAGAACGTCAACAATATACACCTGGGAATTATATAGAAAGTACAGTTCGAAATTCCGTATACGTTGACGAGTTCGACATCAAATGTTTCTAAAGTTAAAATAGAAACGATTAAACTGGTGAAGATCGGAGCTGATGCATGTCGTAATATTGTGAACAGTATGAAGAGTATTTAAAATCGTGGATCCTCATCTTAAATAACAGTTTTCTAGAATTGAAGGTTTAATGCAACAATTCTAAAAATAACATACACTCAAACTTGTATCTGCTTATGTCTAACTAAATATATATAAATATATATAAATATATATATATATATATATATATATATATATATATATATATATATATAAAGAGGGAGACAGAAAGAGAGAGAGAGAGAGAGGCTGTTTCGATGTATCACTAACTCTTCAGTGGGACTAGACAAGAAAGTGCACCAGGCCGGGATCGGAACTCGACTGTTAAGCTAACGGTCAGCACTTTTAACCCCTATGCTATAATCTGACACGTGCTGGATATAAGTGAAATCTCAATGTAAACATTGTCAAATGCTTGACAGCTCGAACTGTTTTTATTCAATGAGCAATGTCTCAAAAACTAGTGGCAGTTAGCGATTTCCTTACGAGTGCTCTACAGAGCACTCGTAAGGAAATCGCTAACTGCCACTATATATATATATATATATATATATATATATATATATATATATATATATATATTGTGTGTGTATCCCTCTGATTTAAGACACATTCTAGTAAATGACACTAACATTATACATTTCAAGAGCAATTTAAAAAAAGAAAAATACTGGCAGCTATCTACATAAAAACACAACAACCTAAAATTAACAACATCATATATGAAACCATTTTGTTCTGTGATCCCATCCAGCGTTGCTGAATTTAAATCATTAACGACTTCTTGGAACAATGCTAAAAAAACGTTATATGCGCGTTTCTCTGACGTCTTTTTAAAATTCTCTTCTTTCTCCAGCTTTTTGGTTCATTATCTTTTGCCACCTGAGGATGATTCGGCGAAGAATCGAAAACGTTCGTGAAACATGTGAAACATATGGAAAATTTATTAATTTTTATGATTTTAATACAAAAAAGACCATCAGAAAATTGAAAAAATTAAAATAGTATAATTAAACAGACGAATTCTGGTATGTTTAACAACGTTTGCATATATATATATATATATATATATATATATATATATATATATATATATATATATATATATTATAAAGATATATTGGATTAAGGATTCTAGATATAATGTTTAGTATCATTATATCTTGATTTTTCATCTCCATAAATCGATATAAAATTGGTGATAATTTGTGTAATTAATCCGTCCTGATACGACTATTCTTCTTGTATTTATATAAAGTTTGGTATGTGAATATGTTTGCATAGTTCTATGTACAGGATTAACTCCTAAACAAATTAACCAACCATTATCGATTTTGCAACCCAGCTGCAAAGAATAAGGAATAGTAGTATGGGATATGTCTATACAACCTACAATGCTCAAAGTGTCAAAAGTTCTACATCGGTAGTACCGTTAGGCCTCTACACCAACGTATTAAAGAGCATCTAAACACCCACATTTCTTCCTTCCATAAACACTTAATATCATGTGGCAACACACATCGCTCCATTAGTGTCCGCATCCTCAACTCTGTCCGCAATATAGGTCAGCTTCGAATTTCGGAAGCTATCCTAATCTCTAAATTTCGCCCTGCCTTGAATAACAGATTCGAGTTGTCATCTCCCTTCATCCTCTGATTCTTACATCCTCACACTCCCACCTCCTCACACTCCCACCCCCAACTAACTTACTTTTTTTTTTTATAATCCTCCCCCTTCCCATAATCTCTTCTTATTCCCCCCCCTTCCCCTGCTAAAAAATAAAAAAAGGTCCCATCCTTGGCTTTTATCCACTTCACAACTCAAATTCCTTCTCAAGTTTCCAATCTCATTTCTAAAGTCTGAATATATTATTTAGAATAAGTTATCTCCCTTTGACAGTAAATTTAAATTTAGATTTGAAGAGAATAAATGAAAAAAATAAATAAATAAATAAATAAATAAATAAATAAAGACTAATTGATGAGTCATGTAAAATGAAACATAATAAAATTTAAAAAATTGGTATATTACTAAACTAATGTTTATAATGTTTTAACCTTAGTTATATGATTGCTTAATGGAATTTTGACATTTTCTGCGTTCCTACTGCCAATTGTTTTCCCCTGTATTACGATGATCTGACACCGTTTTTTTCCCGTTTTTTCGACCCTCTCGGTCTTCTATTAATGTCTTCTGATAATGAAAGTTTTTCTTTCGAAAATTTAAGATTACCCTTTGCCGATCTGTTACTTACCAAAAAAGAAAAAAAATACTATTTGGTATTTAATCAGTTTTCGTGAAATTATTAATAAATCGTTTTGAGTTTCACTATCTCCCTGCGTTTATTTCTTTTCACTTTTCCATCTCACGGCAACCACATCGCATTGCTATAGCCTTGGACGACTAATTTACACTTACATTTACCGGCAATGCTTCAAGCAAACTACAATCTCCTTTAATATATATATATATATATATATATATATATATATATATATATATATATATGAATATATATATATATGTGAGTATTTTTATTTATACAGACACATACAAAATCTGCGACACATTGTACATGTATGTACAAATAAAAATACTCATATAGTTAAAAGCTCTATTTGATATTGAGTATTTTTATAAGCACCGTTGAAATTCTTTGGATTCCTATCATATTGATGTTTACCTTGCTATATATATATATATATATATATATATATATATATATATATATATATATATATATATATATATATATATGAAGAAGAATGGAAAGGAATTAGAGAAGCAGAAGCCAAATCATAATTCAATTCAATTGCTCAGAGCAAGGTATATACCGCAAAAAAAGCAATTTATTCAAGTTACATTTTCCTTAAGCCAGGCTTTTCAAAGATCAAAATCTTATCATCAGAGGAAGTCGCTGGGATAGATAAGTTGGCAAAGGCCAAGATTGAAAATTTGAAAAAATAAAATAAAAGTTGTAGGGGAAGAAACACAGGCAAAATTCTGCCCGAATGCAAGCAAATGTCCGATTGCTAAAAAGTTCGGTGTCGAAAAGTCCAGCGAAGAGAATGAGATGTAGATAAAGAAGCCACAACTTCAGGTGCGGCGAAAATAGAAAATCCAAAGGGTAAAATGTCCAATAAGAGGTGCGCTCGTGGATGAAGGCAGGCAGGCTCAGAAGAGAGTGAGGTGGAAAATATTCGCCATTAACAATACTTCCTTGACAGAGATGTCAAAGAAAATGCTTTAAAATGGGAAAAAATGCAGCGAAAATATTTTTAAGTTAGCCCGAAGAGAAAGCCGGCTTGAAAATGAGGAAAGACAGAAACTCTTGTGCGACCAGTAGGCAGGGAGGGAATGAGTAAGGGGTGTGGAGGGGGAGAGAGGAACGGGTGCGAAGAAGGAGAAGGGGTGCGGAGAGTGAATGCGGTTAAAACTAAGAGTGTGATTGTGGGGGGTGAGTCGCATGAAAGTAGAAATTGGATGTTAGCGCGAATTAGGGTTCAACTAGAAAAGGGAAAGGATGGAGTAGGAGTAAGTCAACGAGTGCTGGGAGGGAGAGTTCAAATACCAGAATGCGTCTATGAATAGAGTTCGGGGTTTAGTTGTTTAATCAGGAGACCTTACTTATAAACAATGAGGCAAAATATATTGAAGGGTAGAATTAGAGAATAAGTAAGAATAAAAATTAAAAATTGAAAGATTAAAAAAGTAAAAAAGTAAAATAAGAATAGAATTAAAATTGAAGATAAAAATAAAAATAAGAAAATAAAAATAAAAAATGAAATAGAGATAATAAAATAAGTATTAGTTTTAAGCTCGCAAGGAAAATTATGGGTTGCCCGATAAGAAAATAATAATAGAATGAGAGAAAAAGTCGATAAAATTAGAACTCGAAAATGAGTATTAGAATGAGGAAAGAGTAAATTAGACCTCGAAAGGATATCCGGAATGGGAATCCCCAAGGTGGTTAAAGGTATGGGTTGAAATAAAATTAGCTGTTACGAGACGCTAGTGCTTTATGGAAGAGGGAGAATTAAACTTTGAAACAAAACATTTTTCAAAAAAAGGTATATATAGGTTGATTAAGAAAATTATTAATTAGGTTAATGATGGCAGAAAGAAGCAAGAGACATACGAGGTTTAATTAGTGACAATAGATTAAACCAGAGTGAGAATGGAGATCGCAGTTAAAATTAAATATTATGGGGGTTAAAAGATGTAGAGTGAGGGCAGGTTAGGGGTTGAACATGGTCTGAGAGAAGTGAGCGAAGGGCGAGGTAAACTAGGGGGGAATAATCGAGGCTATTTAAAGAGTGAGAAGAATTATTTAAAAGTAAAAACAGGAGGGGAAAGAAATTAGAGTGCACAGAGAGAACAGTAAGGAGTTCGATATCGGAGTGTGCAAAGGGGATTAAGAGTAGATAAGGCGAATCAACAAGTGAAAAAAGGGCTAGGGTATAATAAGAAAATGGTGGGTTAGTTATCAGGTTAAGAGGGAAGGATAGAAGTTTGGAAGTGTTGATGGGAAGCGGAAGAATGTATTAAAAGAAGTTAAAGGGGAAAGGAATGGAAGTCATATAAAAATTATACGGTTAAGGAGGTTAAGTAGAATGATTTAGGGGTTAGTGGGAGAAAGGTATTAAAGTTGAGGGAATTGTGAAGCAAACGGAGTTTATGGGTAATTTTTTAAGTTAGGAGGAGGCTAAAGGGATGAGGGGGATATATGCAGAGATTATAGAACAACAGGAATTAGAACAATCTGAAAGGAGATTCGAGATGTAGGGAGGGAAGATCCGAGATGATGGGAGGGTATTTAATCAAATGTGGGAGGGGTGTCTGGGGGATTACTATGGTTGCTATACTTGAATTTACGTTTATGCCTGCAACTGGAGATAAGTTCATTCTAAGAGTTAATAATGTTTTTAGATTTCTAGCAGTAGCTATCATAAAGGTTTCCAAAGTACAAAGTTGGCAATGGGATGCTCCCGGGGTATATGATTTGGACTTTTTAAGTATTGACCAGTGAAGTGAATAGGGAGTATTTTTAAGATTAAGGTTTCTAATTAAATTGGAAAGTGAAGTGCCTGTGCTATTTTCGTTGCTATTTTTAAAGGAATAGGTATGGTTAGAGATCCGGGTCTTAATGGGGAAAGAGGCGCCCCAATATATGTGTGCATCTTGAAGAATGGTGCTATAGTTGCATTGAGATTGCTAGTGGTATTAGATGAGATTTGGGTTTGGAGATTCGAGTTATGCGAGGGAGGTTGTTTGAAGAAATAGGGCGGAGCGGATATGGGGGTAATGTGAGTTAGCCCATGGGTACTATCTATTATTGGCGGTGCTTGGTAAGAGGTATGGCTGCATAAGTGGGAGTCTTGAGGAAAAGCGGATTGGGGTTGTGGGGAGATGCAAAATTCGGGTGGAGTATGCACTATTCTTAACAAAAATTCTATTAAAATATCTTAATCTACTATGCCCAATATTGAACAAACTATCATAACCTCTAACAATAGGAAAATCAAACATATCCAACAACAACCACCCACAGCATCCCTCACCACTTGTAACTGCCGTAAACCCAGAGATTGTCCCTTAAACAACAATTGTGTACAGAAGGACGTAATATACGCTTGTACTGTGAAACAATTCCCCCGCTCCACCAATGTTGTGAGCAATCATATTTCCCATACTCCACCCGAATTTTGCATCTCCCCACAACCCCAATCCGCTTCTCCTCAAGACTCCCACTTATGCAGCCATACCTCTAACCAAGCACCCCCAATAATAGATAGTACCCATGGGCTAACTCACATTTCCCCCATATCCGCTCCGCCCTATTTCTTCAAACAACCTCCCTCGCATAACTTGAATCTCCAAACCCAAATCTCATCTAATACCACTAGCAATCTCAATGCAACTATAGCACCACCCTTCAAGATACACACATATATTGGGGCGTCCTCTTTCCCCATTAAGACCCGGATCTCTAACCATATCTATTCCTTTAAAAATAGCAACGATAATAGCACAGGCACTTCACTTTCCAATTTAATTAGAAACCTTAATCTTAAAAATACTCCCTATTCACTTCACTGGTCAATACTTAAAAAGTCCAAATCATATACCCCGGGAGCATTTCATTGCCAACTTTGTACTTTGGAAACCTTTATGATAGCTACTGCTAATAAATCTAAAGACATTATTAACTCTAAGAATGAACTTATCTCCAGTTGCAGGCATAAACGTAAATTCAAGTATAGCAACCATAGTAATCCCCCAGACACCCCTCCCACATTTGATTAAATACCCTCCCATCATCTCGGATCTTCCCTCCTTACATCTCGAATCTCTTTTCAGATAGTTCTAATTCCTGTTGTTCTATAATCTCTGCATATATCCCCCTCATCCCTTTAGCCTTCTCTTAACTTAAAAAATTACCCATAAACTCCGTTAGCTTCACAATTCCCTCAACTTTAATACCTTTCTCCCACTAACCCCTAAATCATTCTACTTAACCTCCTTAACCGTATAATTTTTATATGACTTCCATTTCTTTCCCCTTTAACTTCTTTTAATACATTCTTCCGCTTCCCATCAAAACTTCCAAACTTCTATCCTTCCCTCTCAACCTGATAACTAACCCACCATTTTTTATTTTACCCTAGCCCTTTTTTCACTTGTTGATTCGCCTTATCTACTCTTAATCGCCTTTGCACACTCCGATATCGAACTCCTTACTGTTCTCTCTGTGCACTCTATTTTTTCCCCTCCTGTTTTTACTTTTAAATAATTCTTCTCACTCTTTTAATAGCCTCGATTATTCCCCCCTAGTTTACCTCGCCCTTCGCTCACTTCTCTCAGACCATGTTCTACCCCTAACCCGCCCTCACTCTACATCTTTTAACCCCCATAATATTTACTTTTAACTGCGATCTCCATTCTCTCTCTGGTTTAACTTATTGTCACTACTTTAACCTCGTATGTCCCTTGCTTCTTTCTGCCATCATTAACCTAGTTAATAATTTTCTTAATCAACCTCCATATACCTTTTTTGAAAAAATTTTTGTTTCAAAGTTTAATTCTCCCTCTTCCATAAAGCACTAGCGTCCCGTAACAGCTAATTTTATTTCAACCCATACCTTTAACCACCTTGGGGATTCCCATTCCGGATATCCTTTCGAGGTCTAATTTACTCTTTCCTCATTCTAATACTCATTTTCGAGTTCTAATTTTATCGACTTTTTCCCTCATTCTATTATTATTTTCTTATCGGGCAACCCATAATTTTCCTTGCGAGCTTAAAACTAATACTAATTTTATTATCTCTTTTTCATTTTTTATTTTTATTTTCTTATTTTTATTTTTATCTTCAATTTTAATTCTATTCTTATTTTACTTTTTTACTTTTTTAATCTTTCAATTTTTAATTTTTTTTCTTACTTATTCTCTAATTCTACCCTTCAATATATTTTGCCTCATTGTTTATAAGTAAGGTCTCCTGATTAAACAACTAAACCCCGAACTCTATTCATAGACGCATTCTGGTATTTGAACTCTCCCTTCCAGCACTCGTTGACTTACTCCTACTCTGTCCTTTCCCTTTTCTAGTTGAACCCTAATTCGCGCTAACATCCAATTTCTACTTTCATGCGACTCAGCCCCTACAATCACACTCTTAGTTTTAACCGCATTCACTCTCCGCACCCCTTCTCCTTCTTCGCCCCTGTTCCTCTCTCCCCCTCCACACCCCTTGCTCATTCCCTCCCTGCCTACTGGTCGCACAAGAGTTTCTGTCTTTCCTCATTTTCAAGCCGGCTTTCTCTTCGGGCCAACTTTAAAATATTTTCGCTGCATTTTTTCCCATTTTAAAGCATTATCTTTGACATCTCTGCCAAGGAAGTATTGTTAATGGCGAATATTTTCCACCTCACTCTCTTCTGAGCCTGCCTGCCTGCCTGCATCCACGAGCGTACCTCTTATTGGACATTTTACCCTTTGGATTTTCTATTTTCGCCGCACCTGAAGTTGTGGCTTCTTGGAATTTAACTTTGAATCCTCTCTCACAACCTTTCGGGCCTTTTAACGACCTTCCTATCTACATCTCATACTCTCCGCTGGACTTTTCGACACCAGACTTTTTAGCAATCGGACATTTGCTTGCATTCGGGCAGAATTTTGCCTGTGTTTCTTCCCCTACAACTTTTATTTTATTTTTTCAAATTTTAAATCTTGGCCTTTGCCAACATATCTATCCCAGCGACTTCCTCTGATGATAAGATTTTGATCTTTGAAAAGCCTGGCTTAAGGAAAATGTAACTTGAATAAATTGCTTTTTTTGCGGTATATACCTTGCTCTGAGCAATTGAATTGAATTATGATTTGGCTTTTGCTTCTCTAATTCCTTTCCATTCTTCTTCATTCTACCTGCTCTATCCTGGATATTGAGCTGTATACTCTTCACAATAGGTTTTACTTTTCCTAAAAGTTCGCTTTTAGTACACCACTTTATATATATATATATATATATATATATATATATATATATATATATATGTATATATATTATTATTATTATTATTATTATTATTTCATGTATCCATATAAAAAATGAGATATAATATATTATGTATCGATTTTCACTATTTACCTCAACAGGGTTCAATACATAAGTATAACTACATAGTAAGTAATTAAAATATGTGTATGTCAATTAAGTCACACTAAAACTAAACAGCACGTATATATATATATATATATATATATATATATATATATATATATATATATATATATATATATAAATATAAAGAGTACTCGGTAACACAAATTCCAGGCATTTTAGCCTGACGATTCCCTACGGCGACTGAAAACGGAAACCTCTGTCTAGCTTATATATTTTTATAGCTATATATATATATGTATATATATTTATATATATATGTTTACATCAATGATTATAACTATAGTAATATTATTAAGTAATATATAAAATGTCTTAATCATATATACACAAGGAAAAGTAATATTTTGTTGATGTTGACTTTTTCGGAGTATGATTACATAATATTGATTATCTCATAAATTTGTTATTCTTCTGAGTTATTATATATATATATATACATATATATATATATATATATATATATATATATATATATATATGTATATATGTATATATATCCTATTTTCTTCGAGTAAAATCGTATATAATAGTTTTGTAATTACAATCCGACGACGTGAATCAATTTGAAGACATAAAAATCCCCATTTACCTCTTAACTTTTATCGGTTTATTTGTCGATAAATATTATCTGCATCAGAAAAGAGACGTCTACGTTTATTCAAAATATCCTCATTTCTTTCTTCTTCGTCGACGTACTTGAGGGTAACCTGCAGCTCAACTCAACATATGTACTGAACAAATAAAAATAACAAGAAATCTGTGCTCTTAGAAATTTTCCAAAAATCTCAATTAAATTTACACTCGAAATACATTGTTTTATAAAGAAATTCCAATCATTTTTCCCAACTTCGATATTTTGTTTCAAATTTCACAAGTAAATTTACAAATAACATTCTTAATACTGGAAATAAATCTTGTATCAGGTGAGGAATCAATAGCATATACATATGTATATATGAATAATTATTTCTATCTATCTCTCAATATATATATATATATATATATATTGTTTTATTGTTGCCTTTATAATGTGTATTACTAAACCCTCAATATATATATATATATATATATATAGTTATATATATATATATATATATATATATATACATATATATTGTTTTATTGTTGCCTTTAAAATGTGTATTACTAAACCCTTGAGTAAGACTATATACAAATGTGTTTAAATTAATAATTAATCAGATAAATAATTTTCATAATAAAATAATGTTTTATTGTAATATAAACCTATTTTGGATAGTAAATAATTCATATCCAATAAAAGAAAAACTAGATCATATAAATTCCCGTAAAAAGGCAAAATCAATTTCTACATATGAATTTAGTACCTTATATACTAAAATACCACATAATGAACTAATTAAAGAATTAGGTAACATTATAGATCCAGCTTTTGCCGAAGGTAAAAGTAAATACGTAGATCTTTCAAGATCTAAAGCCTTTTGGTGTAAGACTAAAAACAGTAAAACTAGTACTTCAAAAATTGCCTTAAAATACTTATAAGTCACCTGATTAAAGAAAGTTATTTTTAACACGGAAATAAAATAATGATACAAACAATAGGTATTCCTATAGGTTTTTATCCTGCCCCCTTTTGAGCAAATCTCTATTTGCATAGATATGAATACATATGTATGTCATCATTAATAAAACATGATATATCTAGGACGTATAATTACCACGGCTGCAGGAGGTTTATTTATGGCTTGATCTGTATAAATGATAGAGAGGAGTTTGAAAATACAAAACATTTAATATATCCTAGGGAGTTAAAATTAAATTGTGAACATACAGGAATACATGCTACCTTTCTAGATTTAGATATAAAAAATTAGGAGTGTAGATTTATTTATAAAATGTTTGATAAAAGAAATTCTTTTCCCTTTCATATCGTTCGTAAGCCGCATAAAAGTAGTACCTGTCCTATGTCTATATTTTATGGGAGTATAATGTCCGAATTTCTAAGAATAGCCCGCGTTACTTTAAGATTAATGGGTTTTATACCTCCAGTCACTTCATTAGTAATAAGAATGCTTAAACAAGGTGGAGATAAAAATAAAATATTTAGACAATTAAATAAGGCAATAACACGCTATCCTGACGCTTTTAAATTATTTGAAATAAATCAAAAGAAATTGATAAAAGAAATCAAAAACTCTACTATAAAAATGTATAACATATGTAAATAGTCCATGATTAAATGAATAAATAAATAAATGTATATATATGTATATATGAAATATTTTTATAAATATATATTTTTAATTTTAAAACATTTGTAGATAAAGAAAATAACCAAGAGGGGAAAGGGGGGTTATTATAATGGAATCATCTAACTCTATAAAATAGATGTTCTGTAAAATAGTAAACTCAATTTGAAAGGAACAAAACAGGTAAGGAGAAACTATATTTAATAACTAAAAAAAACAAATCTGGAGGAAAAACTAAATCAAATATTCGTAAACTTTTTAATTAAAAAATAATTATTAAATAGGGAGGTGGTGTCTGATCAACACTGCTGGGATGCCATGATAAAGAAATACTGTTTTGTTTTTAAAATCCCGAAACAGTTTTCATGGAAACAACTGACGAGCTCTTATATAAAAAACATATATAAAAATATATTTATATTAGAGTAAATTCTTGGAAGTTAACTAATATAGTGATTGATTGACTTACTAGACAAAAATCTTTCAACTAAAATTTTTTTTTCCAGTTTTGAAGGTTTAAAAAAACTTCCGAGACTATATATATATATATAATTCAGTTCCTATTATATTCCAATAACCATGGTTTTATTTTATTATTTTTTGTATTTTTTCACATTTCCAAAAAACATTACATTTCTGTGAGATATATTTTACGGTCCGTTTCATTTGTCTTGCGCCACACAACGTTTTTTATGTCAATATCGTCTCTGCAACATTACAAAATCATCAGAAAAATTCACAAAGAGTAAAAAGTTCTTGGATTAAAGTGTCTTGAAAAAACCTACACTATACTGTGGTTCATTTTTAGGTGAAACCAAACTTTTTACTCTTTGTGAATTTTTCTGATAATTTTGTAATATTGCAGAGACGAATGTTATGTTTTTTTTAAATTTGAAAAAATAAAAATAATAAAATGAAACCATGGTTATTTGAATATAATATGATCTGACTTATATTTGCTCTGTTGTCACTAATTGACAATCATCTAGCTGAATCTTTTAAGGAGACTGCAAAGTAAAAGGGCACTGATAGTATATGCTAAAACATATATTGTCAGTAATAATTATATATATATATATATATATATATATATATATATATATATCAAGGTGTCTCTGTGAATTCGGTTCGCGCTCTATGACCGTCTGAGATTGTTACTTCCCTGCGCTGATGAGAGTCATAAGCTCAAAACGACATCGTGCATAGGTAACATATAAAAAAATATTTTAATATTATTATAAACCCTTTTCAAATAAAATTGAAAGACGAACATTGTTTGAAAGATTAAAACTATCATTCACATAAAAGCGTCCGTGCAATGCTCCGAGTCTGTCGTTGAGTACTATAGAATGTTGTAATATCTCTGCTCGCCGCTCTCAGTGTAAATATCAATTCAAATGCAGCTGAAAGGGTTGGTGGGATGGAGCATGAGTAAAGGAACATACATTCAAATAAATTTCGATAAATATTTCATATATACAGTAATGACTTCGAAGCACACACACACCGTTTCCCGAGAATCAATGATTACACTGGACAACAAATTTCAGAAAAAAATGTATTACTGGAGATGTGTAAAGTGATTTAGACTAATTTGGGTACGCTGATTTCAAAAATCATAACTGTTTTGCTGTATCACGTCAGGATTTTGAGTTTCAGAAATACTCCCATTGCCTAGAAGTCAGGCTTTCAATGAAATTTACAAAAAATCATTTATTCATTTATTTCATCATAAATGCTTAAAAATTATAGAAATTACAGAAAAACTCTACTAGAATGTAATTAAAAATGCTTTAAACAGTTGGCTTTGCGTTTGTGCTGCTCTGTGTCACTTTCACGATGCAGGAACCAGCAGAAGTCGCCCATCATGCTCGGGTTGTGCCGCCCTTGGTAACGCGTCTCCATGAGTGAAATCTCTTGGTGGAATCACTCGCTGTGCTCGTCCGAGCTAGCTCCCAAGTTGTCAGGGAAGAGGTTCAGGTGCTAGTGTAGGAAATAGATCTTCAGGGACATCCTGAAGCCAAGTTTCCTGAAGGACTCCAGCAGCTGCTGCACTTTTTCTTCATAGTTGTCCGCGCGCTCGTTCCCCAAGAAGTTGTCCGTCACAGCTTTGAAGCTCCTCCACGCTGCCAGCTCTTTGGTGTTTAGAGTTTTCGGAAAAGTTTCGTCCTACATTACCTCTCGGATTTGCGGTCCAACAAAGACACCAGCCTTTATCTTAGCCTCGACAAGGTGTTGCCAAACTTCTCCTTCAGGTATAAAAACCCACGCCCATTCAGATCAATTGCCCGTACAAAATTCTTCATCAAGCCGAGCTTTATGTGGAGTGGTGGAAGGAAAATATTTGCTGGGTCGACAATGGCGACATGCTTCACGTTGTATCGACCAGGTACGTGATCCGTCCGCTCTTTCCAATCAATCTTCGTCCAGTGATTCTTGTCGTCTCTACTATCCCAGAGACAAAGGAAGCACATGTATTTCGTGTAGCCTGACTGCAGCCCTAACAACAGCGCCACCACATTCAAGTCTCCGCAGATGTGCCAGTTGAAGTCACTGTACTTGATGGAATCAAGCAGCTGCCGCATAGTCTCATAGGTATCTTTCATGCTGAACGTGTGAGCCAGTGGGACTGATGTTTTCTTGTTGCCATTGTGGAGCAGAACAGCCTTCAAGCTGTTCTTTCCCGAGTCGATGAAGAGGCGCCAGTCTGCACGGTCGTGATCACACCCAAGTTCTTTCAACAGACCGTTGATGTCACTGCAGAATGTCATCGTGTCTTTCATCTCAAAGAACTGAGCCATATCGCTGTGACGTGCTCTGAACAAGGATATCTTGATGTTAGGTTCAAGTAGATTCAACTGCTGCAGCCTTGATCCAAGCAGCTCTGCCTTCGCCTTTGACAGCGAGAGATCTTTTACAAGATCATTTAACTCTCCCTGGTTCAAAAGGTGTGGTTCTTGTTCTTGAGTGTCGGGTTCAAAAGGTTCATTACCATTCTCTTTGCCACTGCTTACAGGATAAGATGGACATGTTGGAACGGGGTTCTCGTCATCATGAGGCACAAGTTTACGAGCAGAGACGCAGTCAGCGTACTTGATGTGGCCTTTATTCTTCCTGTTGAAGCCGGCGATGCTTGTGCAGCAGAAATAACAATCATCATGATGATTCTGCGGCTCACGCCATATCATGGGCACCGCAAATAGAATGCTCGTGCGCTTGCCCTACCAACCACTTAGTCAATGCTGAGTGGCAGCTTGTGCAGCAGATGTGTGGTGCCCAGCTCTTTTCTTGGTCCCCGACCTTACACCCAAAGTAGTTAAAGTAGGCGGCCTTCAGTTTTACTGCTCTAGATATACTTTGCTGTTGATCTTTTTGGGTAAACCGACCACAGACAAAACAGAAGTTGTCTGGATGATTGGTACAGAAACGTCTACTCATGTTTAACTGAGAGAAAGAAAGTAAGAAAAATTAGTAGTTATATAAGTAGTTACGTAAGAGGTGGTAGGCTACTTCTAGGTTATGGGAGTATTTCTGAAACTCAAAATCCTGACGTGATACAGCAAAACGGTTATGATTTTTTAAATCAGCGTACCCAAATAAGTCTAAATCAATTTACACATCTCCAGTAGCAAACATGTTGTTGTCCAGTGTTATCATAGCTGATCTTTCCCTGAAGCCCAGAAAGAACATGTTTACATTTATATTCTTCTTTTTTTATTTATTTAATTTAAAAATGCGTAGATACCAATCGCAAACGCAGACCGGAAATTAATCTTCTACCCACTTTGATCAAAATGAAATATACTTTACCAATTTCCCTTGGTAATGTACTGTACGAATAAATAGCGTTATGGCGGCCTCACCCCGAAAAAATAGACACCAGCAAAAACTTTATATATACGGATCATCTTTTGTTTTCTTATGGCTATTACTATATATTTTAATCATACAAATGCATGTAAAAACATTCTCTGGTTTTAGTATTTAGTAGAAATGTGCAAAAGTTGGGAGTGGCTTATACACACTATGTATATTTAAAGAGTAAACACGTAATAAATATTCATTTGTCTGAGTTAAAATTGTATTGCATTTGAAAGATAAAAACATAAGATAATAATCTGTGAAAAAATGAAAATTTTACGCGTGAAAATAAAATAAAAAATTAAAATTCTTCTCACGTTGTCTAACAAACACAATAAATTCAGTAAAATTAAAAATTTTAAGAAATTAATTTTACAAATATTTTGAACAATAAATATCAGTTTTCTGGATCTATTTCAACGACAGTTAATTAAAATCTTTAAACACTGAATTGAAAAATGTACCTACTTTTTACAAAAGAATTACATAACTATCCAAAATATACCAAGGTAAAAGTTAAAATCGTCAGTGGTAAAACGTAAACAAGATTTCTACCGACCATCAGACATTGTATGGGAGAGACTAACATCAACAATGGGAGAGACTAACATATGGGTGTGTAATAGATTATAGAAATTCAAAAAATATTAGACAATATTTTTTTTTGAAGATTATAAAATAATTCTACATAACATTGCTAAGTATGAAATACTAGAACTACAATTTCCCATCTAATTCTTAATCTTTTTAGAACAGGTGGTTTTCTAATGATTTACCCTTAATTTATTTGTAATCTTATTAGACTAAATATAAACAGTTCATTTATTTTATTAAAAAAGTACTTCTACAGTTTTAATTGTTTTACCTATTTATGTTATTTAATATTTCATAGAGTTAAATGCGATTCTATTTCCCTACTTGATTCTAAAATGATATAATTATTCTTTAAATATCGACAAATATGTTTTAGTTTTTACCTTTTCATTTTGTTGTAAACAACCTTTTTGGTATAAAACAATGCTCAAAGTTTAGTTTGTATCAAAACCTTTGTGTGTCACATGTAATAAAGATTTTACGGTGTATGGAAAAACAATATGGTCGCCAGCGATTAAAGCATTGAATTGAAATTCGATTCTCAAAACTTTGAAAAGTTAATTAGATGTTTTCACGGCAAGAAATTTAATTATATCTAACAACAAATTTTGTGCAAAATCTGCGAAATTTAAACGAAATTGTTTACATTTATTTGTCATAAAACACGCTATTTTTTTAATTTTTATTACTGCGGTTAAAATCACGTTTTTATTACTGCGGTTAAAATCACGTTTTTATTACTGCGGTTAAAATCACGTTTTTATTACTGCGGTTAAAATCACGTTTTTATTACGGCGGTTAAAATCACGTTTTTATTACTGCGGTTAAAATCACGTTTTTATTACTGCGGTTAAAATCACGTTTTTATTACGGCGGTTAAAATCACGTTTTTATTACTGCGGTTAAAATCACGTTTTTATTACTGCGGTTAAAATCACGTTTTTATTACTGCGGTTAAAATCACGTTTTTATTACTGCGGTTAAAATCACGTTTTTATTACGGCGGTTAAAATCACGTTTTCTTATCACAGCACTGTCCTACATAGAGTTAATCGTTAGTAAAAATAAGCCCACTTCTTAATTATTTTTTTAATTTAGAATGGCCCAGTATCTCAACATTTGTCGATTATTTTTCTTGTTTTCACGATTCAAAAACTACGCTAATAACTGAGAACAACGGGTATTTTTATATATCCGCACCGTCACACAATTATTAGTAATGATCGGCCAGATAAATCAATTTCAAGTATCTATGAGAATTGAGAAAGTAAATAGCAAGTCAGACTATCCCCGTTTTAAAACTTTTTATACAAGTAAACGTATTGCTCCCTTTTTGCTGTTTTAATAAAAGGATGTAGAATCCTTTTATATTATTTTAAATTTTATTTTTAAAACTTTGCAGTTTAAGACGTTTTTGTTCTTATTTGTTGTTTCAACTTCACACATTCAGATATTATTTCATATGAACATGAATATCAGCGCTAACACTGGCGAAGGATAATTTCCTGTCATTTTAATGGAGTGTGAACACTCGTTAACATATAATGAATGGGCTATTGTTTAGTTTTCTATAAGGCTTTATGTTACCTCGTTTCAATTTAAAGGTATATCTAAATAAAAGAAATTCTTATGAAAATTGGTTTGTCGGTTGGGAAAATGGACTTCAATATGAGCTTAACATTTGAGTTGGATGGACTTAATGGTTTTAAAGTAATTTATAAAGTGCGATTTTGTTCAGTATGTTAAAGTTACGTTTCAAATAATATTTTCAGCGTAAAACGCGCAGATCGAATGGACCTATCTTAAGATCGTCTGTTCAGCTTGTTTTAAATAAAAGATGTGAAAGCAGATACTCTTAGAGAAAATAAGCGCTTGTAATGCTTAAACTCACATTTCGATTCTAATGCTTTATCCAAGTTGCAGTTCTTCAAAGCACCGAAAATGTCCGATTTTCTCGTTCTTTATTCTTACAACGCACAGAAAGATATTTGCCGTCGTGTCCGAAGCCGTGCATTCCTGCGTTCGGAATTAATTCACAATCATGCATAGAATTTGATACGGTGTTAAACCGCGGCCTGTTCCGCGGCAGATAGCTGTCATTCGCCGACAGAAGCATCTATAAAAATATTTAAGGCTGACAGAATTCCCCGTGGTGCCAATTCCTTTTTCCGGTTCAAGCATCGATCGATCTTCTAATGAACACCCGGTCGGACCATTACAGACAGAAGTGTGAGCCTCTAGTCGATTTGGCATTCCGGTCGTTTCCTTCCTACCTTCGTCGTGATGTACGGTCTTTCGTGAAGAAACGCATGCTGAACAGGGCATGATATTCTAATATCGTTCCGGCCATCTCGTAGAGGTGATGTATGGGAGAAAACTAGTTGATGCTTCAACCCCTTCCAGACATGTGTGACATTGATCCGGGGCATTTGCCCAAATTCATGCAAATTAAGTATTCTTCCTTCGAGCATTAACCCGTCGACTTGAGGCCTGATCGCATTGCGGCCGCCGCTAAGCAATGGCCGACCAACGGTGACCCATAGCATTTGATTGATTTTCTCATATATCAATGAATCTAGACTTGCAATTAAAAGGTCTTGTTGGGGGTACAGCAATGCTGATATGTACTAGTTTGCAAATAAGATCAAAAATGTAAAAAACAACGGTTGAACGTTGAGACCAATCCCTTGGTTAAATCGAAAATGAGTGCCGAAAAATCAGAGCTGTATATGTTAAACTTCCCTTTCTGGTGAAGTAAATGCATCATGTATATTAGGGATGAACCCTGGTCCTCTTATTATTACAATTGGCTGAAAGCAACCTTGTTATAGATTCCCCACTGGAGATTTATATATAATCAAAAAGGCTATCTATTCCTTGTCAGCCAGAGCTTTTCCTTCGAACGAGTTGTAGGTTCCGACATACATTCGTTTGACTATTCATTATCATTTAGATTTTCAAGGTTACCATTGTAAAGGAAGGAACTACATAGCCATATTAAACGCGCTTCATGTCTCTTACTAACTGATTTAACTGACTGGCTATTAAACATCGTTTCGGATATTTTGAGATGAAGATTCAAATTGTGTATGAGTTAGCTTATTTGGATTATTCGGACTACTGTTTTCATCTTGGATGATATTCTCACAACGTTTCGATCGATGTAACCTTCAATCCTCTTCAGCTGCGTATTGTCGACCTCCGAAATATGTACGGAATTTCGCACAGAACCACGGGGTAAGGTCACCATTATCCCGTCAGCAATTACTGTGTAGCAGTCTTAAGCAATCCGTAATAATTCTATTCTAAGTATCGCGAGAATAACAATTAAAATACCTCGACTCATGTTGATAGAAATCATTTTGCGTTGAATGCTTCACATATATAATGCAAATATCGTCAAGTTACTGGAATAACCAGACGGTGTTTAGAATTTTTAAACATTTGTGCGATGGTGTATTCACTGGTGTATTCACAGAATATATATATATATATATATATATATATATATATATATATATATATATATATATATATATATATATATGGACACTTTCTGATAAATCAAAATTAATATTAAGCATGATTTTTCTACATTGTTTTCTTCAACCTGAGGAAGTCTTTTAATAAAGACGAACGTTGATGAATACATAAATAACAAAGTGTTTGGCTTTTCTCGTTCATTTTATATATATATATATATATATATATATATATATATATATATGTAAAAATAAAAATGGAATAAAGAATAAGCAATTAACAACTAACAAAAATAAACTCAAAAACTCATGTTGTAAAGTTCCACCGAGATATTTCGGCCGTAGATACGACCATTTTCGATCAGTTAATACACTTTATTTCAAAACGGAAAAGTTTTCAAATTTATACAGAGAATGCCATTGGAAGAAAATGTCACGTGCAGAGAACAACAAAACGGGGAGAAAAAGGAATGCGAGGAATGTTATGAAAAGAGAAAGAAAAAGAAGATGAAGAAGAGGAGGAAGAAGAAAGAGATACCAATCAAGCAGTATCTTTAGAACGTCAGTTGAAGAAGACGAAACGAAGAAGAGAAAGCGAGAGCAAACGTGAGAAAGGGTAAATCGACATGTCGTTGTCGAAAACATTGAAGAAGAAAAAAAAAGAGAGAGAGAAAAAATCAGTGCTTAGATATCGCCTGCTGATTGAATTCGGGCTGAGAACGTCAAAAGTCAACAGGATTAGTAGTAATTGGAGCAGTGAACGTCGAGGGACGAAACAAGGGAAGAGGAGGAGGCAGGGGAGGAGGGGAAGGGGAAGAAAAGAGACAAGGGTTAAAAGTTAGCCTGAGTCGTATTCATTTAGATTCATCTTGTATAAAATCGATCTAGCCGAAGGAAAAGCAATATTATAGAAACCTTGTCTTTGGGCAATGGTGTTCTTATGACATAGGATCAGACAGGATTCTGTGAGACGTCGAAGTTTTGTGTAATGAATATGTTTGATAGGGATTGCCTTATGGGTATTGAAGTGGTGGCCGGAAGAGATCATATGAGTTCATAGTGCATTTGAGGTATCGCCGTTTTTTATGGCACGATTATGTTCATATATTCGTTTCTTTAACGGACGTTGTGTCTCGCCGAAATATATTTTCCACAGTCGGCGCAGGGAATAGTATAAATTCCAGCTGTAGTGGGTGATGAAAGGACTTTATTTTTGTTTTTATGCATTTGTAAAAATGTTTTTGATGATGAGTGAGGTAGCTTGGATAATTCTAAAACTATGTTGTGAAAGCGAAGAAAAGAGATGTGTGTTACGAGAGTTAGTGGGAAGGAAAACATTCCTTAATATGGATTGTGTTGTATTAGGAGATGTATTAGTATTTTTTATCTTTTTTAGATGTATTTGAAACGCTTTCTTTTTAGCGGAAAGAATGACGTGTTT
Organism: Sepiola atlantica; assembly: GCA_963556195.1. Taxonomy (NCBI): domain Eukaryota; kingdom Metazoa; phylum Mollusca; class Cephalopoda; order Sepiida; family Sepiolidae; genus Sepiola; species Sepiola atlantica. The sequence continues at coordinate 24,938,471 of OY744530.1, forward strand.
GGGATATTTTAAAGTAGTGAGAGAGGATTCTATTTTATTATATTCCTGAGAGAGATGTTCAGGGCTGCAAATACGCAGAGCCCTGAGATAAAAACCGATTATCATGCTATTTTTTATATAGTTATTATGATGTGAATAATAATGTAAGTAATCATTTTTGTTGGTTGGCTTGCGATGGACTTGAAATGAAAGGCTGTTATTGTTTTTGAGGATGAGAATGTCAAGGAAAGCTAAAGAATTGTTTTGTTCACTTTCGAAAGTGAACTTAATGGAAGGTTCGACTTTGTTGAGTGCTCGTGCTAATGTTTCTATTTTATGACTATCAGGTAGAAAGATTAAAATATCGTCAATATATCTGAAATTGGTAGCATTTTTAGGGATACGGTAAGAAAAAGGACTGATTTCGAGGAATTCTAAAAACAGACACGCTAATACGGGACTAAGGGGGTTCCCCATAGGTAAGCCGAATTTCTGTCTATAATAGTCATTGTTGTATTTAAAGAAAGTAAGAGAAGTTATGTTCCTAATGATATCTATAATGCTTTTTATTGGGAGAGAACAAGAGAAATTTATTTTGTTTAAGTGTTTGGAAAGTAGGTTGATGCATTTGTTTACGGGTATATTTGTGTATAAGGAAGTAATATCAAGGCTGTGCATAGTATGATTATGTAAAGTAATATCTTGTAATTTTTTGAGGAGATGACCTGAATTCGTTATGTGTGCGTTACTGATAGTGCCTTGTAGTGGTGATATATATATATATATATATATATATGCATATATATATGCAAACATTGCTAAAAATAACATAATTCGTTTGTATAATTATACGTATTTTATTTTTTCAATTTTTCTCCTGGTCTTTTTGTATTAAAATAAAATAAATAATTAATGTCTCATAGGTGTCACGTACGGTTTCGATTCTCCGTCGAAACCTAAGGATGATTCGACGTAGAATCGAAAAATTCATGATTGATTTTAATACAAAAAGGCTATACTAAAAATTAGAAAAAATAAAAAAGGTATCATCAAACAGATAAATTCTGTGTATTGTAACAATGTTTGCATGAATGAAAATTGCTGCCTAAATACACACAATGTATATATATATATACATATATATATATATATATATATATATATATATATATATATATATATATATATATATATATATATTCGATGGTATTAACCCCGAGAGAGCGAGTCCATGTTAGTGTCAGAAAAACACGTATAGTTGTTAAGGACGTTAGCTTAAAGTTAAGTCTGGTCAATGTTTCGCGCTGGTGGCGCTTTTCGAATAAGTAAATTGATAGCATCTTAAAAGCACACATGAACATGTATTTAAATGAAATTTGGAAAACCAACACATTGTGCCATTTTAAATGATAAACACATATATTTATTTGCAAGTTTAATCTTTATAACATCTTTGGCTGTTGTTTTTCCTCTTCTTCTTCACTCTCTTTCAAGTATATATATATATATATATATATATATATATATATATATATATATATATATATTTATATATTGATTATATGTGATCTCATCGTTCCTTGTGGTTTCATTCGAAATTCATAATAAGTTATATATTTCTTTAAAATTGACCTTCAATAATCAGATTAAATTAAAGTCCTCATAAAGCTTATAGAAGTAACGTGACATACTATTAATCTACAGTTAAAAGCAATTGGTCACATGAAAGTTAATTACAAATTACAACTAATGAAGGGAACTAAGTTTTAATATTTAAAAATAAACTACTAAGAAATATTTCTGTATGTATTTTGTGTCATAAAAGTATATAGGAAAAGATCTTAGAGCAAAAAGTTGAACCTGGCTTTGTATAATCTATATAATAAACGTGACCATACATGTGGCTTGCTTGCTTAAATAATCACGTATGTAAATTAAAATGTTATGACCAAAGAAGAAGAGGCTTTATCTTAATACTATTTGATAATATTAAAAAGAAAATAAAGGAATGCTTACACTTTTAATATACACACACAGACGTTTCATTATTATAATTAAAAACGAGGAGAGAGATGGAAAAAGAGAGATAGGAAATAGAGTTTATCTTCGTTATCATATCGATTAGTTTATATCTTCTTATCGTTTATTTTAATTTTATTTTCTTATCGATAAAAAATAGATCAGTTTTTTTGCTTAATTTTTATTGGCTAGTTTCGTTTCAATGTTTTCAAGTAATGAGTAGGAATGAAATTGCGAAGTCTGCTTGCTGTATATATATATATATATATATATATATATATATATATATATATATATATGTATATATATATATATATGAAGAGTTCGAACGCAAAACGCGATAAATCCAATTCGTTTAAATTGAGACCTTAAACAATAAAAACACGAATTTATTAAATCTAGACTGTGAATAAATGCTTATCTTAATTGAAATACAAAAAAAAATTATTTCGGTATCATATTATGTAACACATAGTTTTGGGGTGTCGTCTGGTGTTGAAACGTAACACTTTTTGTAGGGAAAGTTTCGTGATTTTCAAATTTGCGTTTATCGCGTTTTGAATTCGAACTCTTCACACATATAAATATATATATATATATATATATATATATATATATATATATATATATATATATATATATATATATATATATATATATATAGTACACTCTAATTTCACCAAATTTATTTAAAATTTAGGTACTTTAAATTCCGTTTGAAATAATTTTGGGTACATGATGAAAGATTAAAGTGAAATAATATCTCAAATAATCAGAAAACAGATATACAGTTTTGTTAGCGTGTATTAGTTGTTCGTTGTTCGTTATTTTATTCATAATTGTTAAAACATTCTGCTAGATTGAATACATTTCCCTTGTGCATTTCGGTAGGAAGTAAACATGACCTTAAAATCCATATAAGGAAACATTTTCCTCAATATTTATCAATATGTCACAGTTATACAATCGACCAAAAGCTATATAATAATAATATAATAGCTATATAATAATAATATAATAGCAATATAATAATAATATAATAGCTATATAATAATAATACACTGAGTCCTTTCATGTTCGCATGTATGTTATCATCACACACATTTAAAAAGTGAGATCGTCCGATCAGCAATGATGGTTATTGATGATCAATCTGATGTTACGAGCACAATTATTTTACTGTGAGAAGATGGAGAATATTTACCATTTTAAAAAAGAATTAAATTGCTATATTTATAACTAAATAAAAGGTGTATACATGTTATTCATTTAATAATATTTGGCTGACAAAGGCAATTATTTTTACGGAAGAAGAAAAAGTTATATGTGTTACTATTACCCATGCCACACATTCATTATTTCAACAAAAATAGTATTATTAATAGTGAATTATAAAGAGTAATGTAGAAAGGAAGGTGTAATTTCCCCTCGCTAGTCATATAACAACGCTAAAATAAAGAAAGAAAACGCAAAGTTAATATGAAACTCTATAGGCATTGACCTGTTCTTCTCTGATGACGATCCGTGTAATCAATTTCTCAGACAATGAATATAAAAGCGAATTTAGCCGATGTTTTATGTTGTCTTTGAATGCAATACATAAAACAGTGATTTATATTCATGTGATAAACAGCGATTTAACAACCACTATTAACGAATCCTTAATTGAGAACAGAGCCAACAAATTACTTATTTCAACTCCCAATAGTCATATTTCTCTTTGATCGCTTGATATTTAGGAAGAGTCTTCATATAATATAAATATTCATGCTAAAATAGCCCAGAAATTCGATTTCCAATAAACTCATAAATTACAAGCAAAGATGTAAATATTTAACATTTGTATGCTCACGGTTCTTTCTCTTTTTAATAACTCACCAAGAAAGCTATAAACTAAGCTATTGTTTATATATATATATATATATATATATATATATATATATATATCTATACAAAACAATTCTTATGAAAGGGTAGAATCTTGAATGTTATCAGCTAGAATGTCATTGGATGTTTTGTTCTACCTTTCAAACTTTGAGTAGGTGTAGCAAAACAATAGCACCTTCCTTTGTGCAACAGTTGATTTGTGGGCTTTTAAGCCTCTTATGTTTCTTTTTTTTGGGGTTGCTATATTTGATGGAGATAGGGGCCAGAACCTTTTGTCTCAAGTACTGATGGCTGTCCCTGATTGTCATCTGTCATGGCTGGAGCCCAATTTCCAGAGGCAGCATGGTTCACACCGTTTGGTGTATGAACGCGTTGATGGGCCCTTTTTATCCTGGGTGCCGGCCTGCCAGTATGTATTTTTTGTTTTTATTCATATTTTTATCATTGATTTCTTCATTGTAAACAATTTATAATTCATTATTCGAAGCTGCCCGGTATTCATAGAGGGGGTGCCCCGTCCGCAATTCGAGAGACGTGCTGGATTGCTTGAAGAGACAGCACACCATTTTTTGTTAATATTTGGTCAGTGGTTTACTTAAAATAATAAGTATCCTCACGTCAGAATCTCTGACAAACCCCTGTACGGAGAGACCGAAGACACCTGAGGGTGGTGTCTAGTAGGCATTCAAGTCCTCCCCAAATATATGTAAAATTAAATGTCAAATAAAAGTAATAATAACAATCATAATAAAAAGTTACATACACTTATTCATTATATTTATGAAACTTGAATATATTTAAAAACATAGTATTAATAATAATGATGATAATAATAATAATGATGATGATAATAATAATAATAATAATAATAATAATAATAATAATAATAATAATAATAATTTGTCAAGTCTCGAGCGTATGAATTGAAGACGTATTTTGGGTAGATATACAAATGTTATATTTATTGTGAATTTTAATTTTAACTAATAAGAAGCTTCTGAGATTTCAATTCGGGGTCGGGAGATAATATTTTTTGCGTTTTGAGTTGAACGTTATTAACCCCTCCCCCTCTCTCCAAAAAGAAAAGTATCACGTTAGAGATAGAGAACAGCAATGACCGTTATTTTTCAGCTGGCGATAAACATTTCAAGTCTCGAGCGTATGAATTGAAGACGTATTTTGGGTAGATATACATTTGTAAATGTTTATGTGTATATATATATATATATATATATATATATATATATATATATATGTGTGTAATTTGTTCAATATAGACTGAATGTTTGATAACTTTGCGTCAATTTTTTAGACAAACATAGGAGGGGAATCTATCATCTTTTTTTATTTTTTTTATTTAAGAATATCCTAGAAAACTTATACTATGTAATTAGGTAACATATATATATATATATGTGTGTATGTATATATATGTGTATATGTGTGTGTATGTGTATGTATGTGTGTATTAGGTACGTGCAAAATCAATGGCCGATTCCCAAAATGTAAAAACATTTTTACCCTTCCTTCATGTAAATATTCAGGAAATCAACCAGATTTTATGAAATTTTCAATATTTATTAATCCACAATCACGGAATATAATGAAACCATTTTTTTTTCTTTTAAATCTTGGTGAAAATATATTATTTTTTTAACACAAAATACATCTTTACTAAAGTTATAATTTTGTATATTAATAAAAAATACAATTTTTTTTTTCTTTAATAAAAATAAAGCATTGTAAGGTTAGCAATTAAAAAACATATTTAAAAAATATATATTTTGTATATTACGAAAAAGACCCCCAAATACCGTGTTAACAAAATCACTATAACTCGAAGAAAAATTATTTTTTGTAATTAGCGATATTATTGTTTAATCAATATTTTCACAAAAAAATAATATAATTGCAAAAAATATTTCATGTGATTTTAATGATTAGAATTTCTGGGAAAATAAAAAATGCGACAAAATTATATATTTTCCCTTTCATACATGAACGTGTATCATCAGCGCAATTTTTTTTTTTTTTTTTCAATGTATAAATTGTCAGTCTAGTCATTGACTTTAATTTACTTTTTCACACTTAAAATAAAAAATACACTTTATTTTAAAAAGAATCAATGTAATTTATCGTTACGAGACGTTAAGAATAAATCGAGTAACTAAAGTTTTAAATCATGTAAAAAAAAATGATAAAATTGACGCAGTTCGTAACGTAAAAATAATTTTCAACATTTAACAGTTTTATTTCAAATGGTAAGAAAAAAAATTGGTAAACAGATGTCATCAATAATTAAAAACTAATACCAAGTTTAATATGAACCTCTTTTGTTAAAAATAAAATAAGATGTTAATTGCGTACACTCACAAATATTTTAATTAAATAAGCATTTCCCTTTTTATTATAACAAAATAAGGGTACTTAAATTTGTTTGTAGCGTTAAAAAGAATAAAGAAATTAATTGATAATAATTTTTCAACTTCTATAAATTATTACAAAACCATTTTTATATATAAAGTTAAAAATGATACATTATAACATTTTTTTTTCTTCCATATATTTTGCATAGCGATAGTCAATTGGTAAACAAAGTTGTTTGCCGATTATGTGACGCCGGATTTTACTCATTTACGACTTTTGGGGATATAATTTTCCTAACTTTTAGTAAAATGTGGGATTTTTTTTGTTGTTGTTTTTTGTTAACTCAATATCTTATGACTTTAATTTAATAATTATCTTTGAAATAGTTCCCAAAAACTTATATTTATCTTTCAAGGGATTTTTACAAGTAATTTTCCCAAAGTTCAAAATTCACTGCATTTTTGGGGTTTTCAGCCGCCGTGATTACATAATTTATTTATTTTTCACACGTAAATATGCAGTTTTTTTTGTTTTTTTTTATTTTTTTTTTTAAAGATTACGTTTAGGCTTTTATCTTTCAAACACAAGAGGCGGACATTTTTGCACGTGCCTGGTGTGTATATGTATATGTGTATATATATATATATATATATATATATATATATATATATAATTATCTTTTTTATTTATTTATTTATTTTTATTTATTTATCAATTATTCATTATTATTATTTATTTATTTATTTTTTATTTATTTATTTATCTATTTATTTATTTTTTAAATTTTTTTTTTTCCGTAAATGTTTCTTTATGTATGTGTGATAGTGCACCTTGAACCTCATGAAAATGAGAGAAACACTATCCCTGTGACAGGATCACATGTAGACTAAGCCTGGGCCTGGTGTTGCCACAAACACTAAACCATGATAAATGTCTATAAACACAAATAAACGCCGTGGGACTCAGAAGAAAGATCTGAGTGTCATGATGGGCAGGTGCTCCCTCGATGGCCAACATGGGGGACCCGGTCCGCATCCTGCGAATGTTGGCCCTTCTCATGTCAGAAACAAGACAACAGACAAGAACCAGGTAAGTAACCTCTCTGATTCCAGGTATGACAAGGACACAGACCAGAGACAAGTAAACCAGAGCGAAAACAGCAAACTGGAAAGATATAGAAAGAAATGGACCATGAAAGAGAACAGACTGGTGATGGAGTGCTACTATAAAAGCCGCTACCCTATAGAAAGAGGCTACCGAAAACGAATGAAACATTTCTGGGACATTGCTAGTGACCCACATACAACGGAACAAAGGATAGCAGATCAAGCAAGACAGATCCTCAAGCGAGGATGGTTCTCGGAGATGGAACTGACAGAAATCAGACAGAAGGCTAATGGCGAAACGGAGCAAGAAACACCACCAAAGGAGAGACCACAGGAAGAGGACAGGCAAAACATACACACTGAAACTGAAGAGATTGAAGACTACGGAATCACAGAACCAGGGGAGATAGAAGACTGCGGAACCACAGAACCTGCTGAGATAGAACTCAACGAAAAAGAAGCAAGTGAAGTGGAGAACATAAGACGATACATGTTAGAAAACAAAACAAAACTCTCATCTCTCAGGAATGAAGTAGCGAAGAAGTTACAAGCAGAAACAGAAAGAGTAAACAGACTCCTCACACACATCCCAACAGAAACAATTACAGACCTAAACAACCTGATATATGCAGGGGCAAAATCGGTAAGTATGAAACTAAGAAACGAAGAGAATGGACAAAAGAGAGGACCGACAAAACCTGGATGAGAAATCAGACTGGAAACCCAGATCACCAAACTTCGGAAAGAAGCTAAAACCGTGAACAGAAGGAAGGAGGACATGAAACGATTAAGAAGCAAAAATCAGAAACGCAAGGAAAAACTAAATGAGAAACATGAAGAAATAAAACAAAGGATAGCAGCAATAGCAGGAAGATGAGACGATACAGGTACAAATCAGAACAGAGTAAACAGAACAGGACCTTTGAAAACAATGAAAGCCAGTTTTACAAAAACGTAAATGGAGAAAAAACAACGACAGAGCAACCGAACCCAACAGAAACAAAACAATTCTAGAGCAAGATATGGGAAGGACCAAAAAAGCACAACAAGAATGCTCAATGTTTGAAAAACATGAAAGATGAACTGCAAGAAATCGAAAAGGGAACCGAAACAGAAATCAACAAAGAAACGATCAAGAAAACCCTAAGAAAAATAGCAAACTGGAGAGCACCAGGCCACGATGGAATACATGCATACTGGTTTAAAAAATTCACGACCCTGCATAAAAGAATAGCGCAGAAACTGAGCGGATGTATCCATAAAACAGACATACCGGAATGGATGACGGAAGGAAGAACAACACTAATACAAAAAGACCCCAAAAAGGGAACGACCCCCAGCAACTACAGACCGATAACATGTCTACCAATAATGTGGAAAATTCTAACAGCACAACTGAGAGAACAAATCTACCAATCCCTGGACAAACGTGGACTGCTCCCCGAGGAACAAAAAGGATGCCGGAAAGGACAAAGAGGGGCACATGATCTACAAAACATTGATCAAAAGACTCTGAAGGAAGTGAAGAGCAGACAAAAGAACATAACCATGGCATGGATTGACTACAATAAAGCCTACGACAGAATCCCCCAAACATGGATAATTGAATGCTTAAAGATATACAAGATACCAGACAGGATTATTAATCTCATGCAGAAAGCGATGAAAACATGGAGACTAAAACTGACAGCCGGAGGACAATACCTGTCTGAGATAAAAATACAGAGAGGCATTTTTCAAGGAGACTCCCTATCACCACTACTGTTTATAATAGCCATGATGCCACTCAACTACATACTCAGAAAGTGTGATGCCGGATACAGGTTTACGGATACAGAACAAAGAATAAACCACCTGATGTACATGGATGACCTTAAACTGTTTGCAAAAAACAAAAAAGAACTGGAAAAGCTGATAAACACAACCAGGATATTCAGCCAGGATATCCAAATGGAGTTTGGAATAGAAAAATGTTCACTGCTAGAGATCAAAAGAGGAAAACTGGAAACGAAAGAAAGTTAGAACTCCCCAACCAAGAAGAGATGAGGGCGCTAGGAGAACAAGTAGCTACACATACCTGGGAGTTCTGGAAGCAGACACAATCAAATATACAGAAATGAAAGAGAAGATTGGAAAAGAATATCTACGAAGAACAAGGAAACTCTTAGAAACTAAACTATATAGCAGAAACCTAGTAAAAGGGATAAACACATGGGCTGTATCACTAATAAGATACTCTGGACCATTCATAGGCTGGACCAAAGAAGAACTCAGGCAGCTTGACCAAAGAACAAGAAAACTAATGACTATGCACAATGCACTGCACCCAAAAGACGACACGGACAGACTCTACGTGAAAAGAAATGAAGGAGGTAGAGGACTGGTAAGTATAGAAGACTGTGTGGAAGACACCAAAAAAAGAGCTGGAGAAATATGTAACCCAGATCACGGAAAGACTGATCACCACAGCAAGAGACACCAGCCCAACAAACAACCCCGGAAGCACTGAACCCAGAAACAAAAAGACAAGAAAGGAAAAGTGGGAAGAAAAACAACTACATGGACGCTTTATAAGACTCACAAGCGATTAAGCCAATGAAAACAGCTGGGCATGGCTAAGAAAAGGAAACCTGAACAGAGAAACGGAATCTCTGCTGACGGCCGCACAGAACAATGCGATTAGGACAAACTTTATTAAAGCAAAGATAGATAAAACCCAGGAAAACAGCAAATGCAGATTGTGTGGACAAAGAGACGAAACGATAAATCATATAATAAATGAATGCAGCAAGCTAGCACAAAGGGAATACAAGAACAGACATGACAGCATGGGGAAAGAAGTACACCGGGAAATGTGCAAACAACTCAATTTCGAATATGCAAGAAAACGGTACAAACACAAACCAGAAACTGTTCTACAAAACGAAAAACACAAAATCATATGGGATATGAATGTACAAACAGACAAACCCATAACAGCAAGGAGACCGGATATGATAATAATCAACAAGAAAGAAAAATCCTGCAAAATCGTGGACTTTGCCGTTCCAGCAGTCCACAGAGTGAAGATCAAAGAGACGGAAAAGAGAAGCAAATATACTGAACTTGCCAGAGAATTGAAAGGAATATGGAACATGAAGAAAGTCAGTATAATCATAGGAGCAATAGGAACAGTCCCCAAAAACATGAAGAAAAAAGTAGGAGAAATAGGAATCAAAGGGATAACTGAGACCATACAAAGGACAGTAATGATCAAAACAGCTACAATCCTGAGAAATGTTCTCGAATGCGGAAACCAACCCACATAAGCAACGAATGGAGAACAAACACATGGAAGCACAAAACAACAGAACCGGGGAAAATACAACCGCACGAGAGAGGCGCAAGCATAGGCTGACGCCACAAAAATTATGGACAGAGGGTCGAGGAGGGAAAGCGCAAAACCAGACCTCCACTGGAAGAGCGCGGACAGCTCTGGGACCTTGGGAAGGCTTGTTGCCACTCGGGCCCCAGAGGGGACCAATGGCCCTTATCAGCGGGAAATCGTTGGTAGGTGGCTGTTGCGATTACCGCAAGGTCATCAGCGGTGATGAACGAAAAGGTGGAGCATACTGGAGGCCTGAGGAGACTTGTTGTCACTCATCCTCCAGGGAATACCACAGGTTGTCGGCAGTGGGTGACCACTGACGATGACCAGTGTGATAACTCCTAGTAAGTAAATAATAATAATAATAATAATAATAATAATAATAATAATAATAATAATAATAATAATCATAATAATAATAATCATAATAATAATAATAATAATAATAATAATAATAATAATAATAATAATAATAATAATAATTTCTGTTTCGGTTTCTTCTTCGATTTCTATCGAAGAAGGAACCGAAACAGAAATCAACAAAGAAACGATCAAGAAAACCCTAAGAAAAATGGCAAACTGGAGAGCACCAGGCCACGATGGAATACATGCATACTGGTTTAAAAAATTCACGACCCTGCATGAAAGAATAGCGCAGAAACTGAGCGGATGTATCCTTAAAACAGACGTACCAGAATGGATGACGGAAGGAAGAACAACACTAATACAAAAAGACCCCAAAAAGGGAACGACCCCCGGCAACTACAGACCGATAACATGTCTACTAATAATGTGGAAAATTCTCATAGCACAACTGAGAGAACAAATCTACCAATCCCTGGACAATCGTGGACTGCTCCCAGAGGAACAAAAAGGATGCCGGAAAGGACAAAGAGGGGCACATGATCTACTATACATTGATCAAAAGACCCTGAAGGAGGTGAAGAGAAGACAAAAGAACATAACCATGGCATGGATTGACTACAAGAAAGCCTACGACAGAATCCCCCAAACATGGATAATTGAATGCTTAAAGATATACAAGATACCAGACAGGATTATTAATCTCATGCAGAAAGCGATGAAAACATGGAGACTAAAACTGACAGCCGGAGGACAATACCTGTCTGAGATAAAAATACAGAGAGGCATTTTTCAAGGAGACTCCCTATCACCACTACTGTTTATAATAGCCATGATGCCACTCAACTACATACTCAGAAAGTGTGATGCCGGATACAGGTTTACGGATACAGAACAAAGAATAAACCACCTGATGTACATGGATGATCTTAAACTGTTTGCAAAAAACAAAACAGAACTGGAAAAGCTGATAAACACAACCAGGATATTCAGCCAGGATATCCAAATGGAGTTTGGAATAGAAAAATGTGCACTGCTAGAGATCAAAAGAGGAAAACTGGAAAAGACAGAAGGTATAGAACTCCCCAACCAAGAGGAGATGAGGGCGCTAGGAGAACAAGTAGCTACACATACCTGGGAGTTCTGGAAGCAGACACAATCAAATATACAGAAATGAAAGAGAAGAGTGGAAAAGAATATCTACGAAGAACAAGGAAACTCTTAGAAACTAAACTATATAGCAGAAACCTAGTAAAAGGGATAAACACATGGGCTGTATCACTAATAAGATACTCTGGACCATTCATAGGCTGAACCAAAGAAGAACTCAGGCAGCTTGACCAAAGAACAAGAAAACTAATGACTATGCACAATGCTTTCCACCCAAAAGACGACACGGACAGACTCTACGTGAAAAGAAATGAAGGAGGTAGAGGAATGGTAAGTATAGAAGACTGTGTGGAAAACACCAAAAAAGAGCTGGAGAAATATGTAACCCAGAACACGGAAAGACTGATCACCACAGTAAGAGACACCAGCCCAACAAACAACCCCGGAAGCACTGAACCCAGAAACAAAAAGACAAGAAAGGAAAAGTGGGAAGAAAAACAACTACATGGACGCTTTATAAGACTCACAAGCGATGAAGCCAATGAAAACAGCTGGGCATGGCTAAGAAAAGGAAACCTGAACAGAGAAACGGAATCTCTGCTGACGGCCGCACAGAACAATGCGATTAGGACAAACTTTATTAAAGCAAAGATAGATAAAACCCAGGAAAAAAGCAAATGCAGATTGTGTGGACAAAGAGACGAAACGATAAATCATATAATAAGTGAATGCAGCAAGCTAGCACAAAGGGAATACAAGAACAGACATGACAGCATGGGGAAAGAAGTACACCGGGAAATGTGCAAACAACTCAATTTCGAATATGCAAGAAAACGGTACAAACACAAACCAGAAACTGTACTAGAAAACGAAAAACACAAAATCATAGAGGATATGAATGTACAAACAGACAAACCCATAACAGCAAGGAGACCGGATATGATAATAATCAACAAGAAAGAAAAATCCTGCCAAATCATGGACTTTGCCGTTCCAGCAGTCCACAGAGTGAAGATCAAAGAGACGGAAAAGAGAAGCAAATATACTGCACTTGCCAGAGAATTGAAAGGAATATGGAACATGAAGAAAGTCAGTATAACACCAATAATCATAGGAGCACTAGGAACAGTCCCCAAAAACATGGAGAAAAGACTAGGAGAAATAGGAATCAAAGGGATAACTGAGACCATACAAAGGACAGTAATGATCAAAACAGCTACAATCCTGAGAAATGTCCTCGAATGCGGAAACCAACCCACATAAGCAACGAATGGAGAACAAACACATGGAAGCACAAAACAACAGAACCGGGGAAAATACAACCGCACGAGAGAGGCGCAAGCATAGGCTGACGCCACGAAAATTATGGACAGAGGGTCGAGGAGGGAAAGCGCAAAACCAGACCTCCACTGGAAGAGCGCGGACAGCTCTGGGACCTTGGGAAGGCTTGTTGCCACTCGTGTCCCAGAGGGGACCAATGGCCTTTATCAGCGGGAAATCGTTGGTAGGTGGCTGTTGCGATTACCGCAAGGTCATCAGCGGTGATGAACGAAAAGAGGTGGAGCATACTGGAGGCCTGAGGAGACTTGTTGTCACTCAGACTCCAGGGAATACCACAGGTTGTCGGCAGTGGGTGACCACAGACGATGACCAGTGTGATAACTCCTAGTGAGTAAATAATAATAATAATAATAATAATAATGATAACAATCACCATAAAGTAAAGTAAATTCGTTTGAATAAGCATAGTACTCTTGGGTATTCGGTCGTCATATATGTATTATGCACGCCGCGACTGACACCCCCGTCGTCATTGTCGTCTCAATTAATTTAAACGAACACATGAGGTTTGTTTCAATAGAGGGTTTATTAAATGACAAAGTGACAATACGGTTAGAGAGGTCTACATGCAAAGGTCCATTCTAGGATTTCGCCATTGCTGTCAATGTAGCCACGCTCTTGTGCGTTTATTTAGTAAAATATGAATCCATCAACAATTATTTTATTTCGGACAACTCTCCATGTTTTCTTTCTCTTTTAGAAACTAAATAATGTAATGCTTTTCATGAAATTTTAAATAAGTATTCTAATATGTTTTGATATCATTATATCCTGATTTAATTTTCGTCCGGGGATATAAAAGTGGTGCAAAACTGTTCTGGTCAAATAATTAATTTTACACTACCTGAAACGAGTATTATTCTAGTTAACTATATAATACACCAACAAACGTAATTATTTTTTAATTAATATTTTAAATATTCATTAACACATCGAAATCCTTGCTGATGTACTTATTGGTTTACTGTTTATTGTACGGCATGTCAACCGTCATTTGGTCATGTATACTTACAATTGATTTGTGTACCAATTTTTCTCGTATACGTATATTTTATAAACTATTCTGTAAACGATAGTGTTTTATTTAGACTAAAGATGATGCCTTAGCAATCTTGTTTAGATTGGGCCTAGAAATAATCAATTAATGGAAGTGCTCTAATGAACTAGCTGCGTTAGTGCTCCTCGACGTAAATTCACTTGACCAACTTGACAATCAGCTAAATCCCATCCATTCAATGTGGAGGTCCCCAGATGCCGGAGAGACTTCTACTTCAATAATTTATTTCCTCGTGCTGCCGGCCTCTGGAACTTGAACTCTGCCCACTGTTACCCCGACTGTACAGACATGCAGAAGTTTAAAACTAATGTAAACAAACATCTCGCTACACAGCTCTTAACATACGATGGCACCAAAAACCTACACCCTAATTCCAAGTACCCTCTTACTTTCTGCAGTGGCGACCTGCCTTGTTTGGGGTTAAATATGTTTTAAAAAGTATAAACTATGGGATAACTTCACACTTACCTACCTTTCATAAATTAGAGATCACCACTAGTTGCACTTTTGTATAATTCCGAAGACATTTAAAAGTTTTTAAAAGCCTGATAGGGTAGAGAAATCGTTTAGACATCATAAATAGAAAGAGATAGGAAATGTAGATTGAAACATAAAGTACAGGCTTGTTCAAAGGTGTCCGAGACAGTTTCGTGTCATGCAGGAGATATCAGTCAAGCTATATAAAAGAATAACAACGTCTGCCACGATATGGTATACATGTGTAAAGCAAATTGAAGCCACAAAACGTATTAACGAAACGAATATAACATGAAGATGTGTTCAACAGCCGAAACGTTGTGGATATAACACCGAGGATGATGACAGTTCGAAACATGAAAATAATAATTGAAAAATATTAGTTTAATAATGAACCTGCAAGCACCAATTCTGGCATATCGCCTTCGCTCTCATTGTAAGCACGTCTATCTTCAGTGATGAATATTTTAATTTCTATTCATTTCATTTAATTCCTAATGGAATGTTGTCACCATCTTACGGAGAGGACGGACGCGATGTCGAACTCTGTAACCCACGGATAAAACGGCACGTGCTTAAAAAGTTGGTAAAAATGTAGTCGATGTGTCAATACAATTTTCAAAATAAGTAAATATATTTTATATCAGATTTGGAAAACATTTTTTTGTTAATTTGCAAACAGTGTTTTAGAATGTTGTGTGTGCGTATGCATTTATAATATCAGCTTTGTATAGGATGTACTAACAGGTGACAGCTTATCAAGGCCCAAAGTCGATTCAAGGATAAAGGTTAATGAGTTTGTCACTAGATGGAGAAATAAAGATTATTGGAACTGGGCAGAATCTAATTATATAGAACCCGCCTCGACAAGTATTTGTTAACATTGAGATTAAAAACGAATATGCTGTAGTCAGTTGCGCAGCAGCCCCGTGGTATTATGTTCCACAGACGAGTAGTTCTGGAAGGAAACTTAGTTCACAAAAGTTTCGTTTAGTTTTAGGTACACAGAGGTAGAAAGAAACCTTATTTACATTGGTTGTAGCAAGATTCTTCTGAATGACTAACAGAGGAAAAACCATAGATGGGGGCTCAGTCGACCACCTACCATGAAAATAACGATAGAGTAGAGAAAGACTAGCAACTTCTCTTCTGTGATTTCGAAGTCGTTGTTTGTGCTCTGTCATGAAAGGAAAGGGGGACTTGAGCGGCACTTCTCCAAATGTGACAAATATACTCTGACGCAGGTAGAGCATGTAAAATACTTTCCGAGCAGTCGAATAACCCAAACATTTTTTTCTAAGCGGCCTTAGCAACAGTTATGATTTAAGACTTTTATTTAATGCCCGGGTTAAGGTTCAGTTCTGGAATATTACTAAGGCAGGGGCTACCTCGAGGAGAAAACTATTCATTTCAATTAGGGTAAAGTGTGGATCCGATCGTTAGTGGTGAAATCAGAGAAGCCTTATTTTCGACGTATTCAAAGTAACCAGACAACCTTTTCCCTATTCTTTGACATTCTCCAGGTCAAAGAGAGAAAATCAGAAAGATCTTGACTACAAATGCTTTTCGACGTGTTGCAATAGATGGGTTGCCATCTGCATAAATGTCAACGAATGATCTTCTAATGTAATTTGTAAGACCATTGATATAGATAAGGAAAAAGTTTATGCCCAAAATGGATCATTGATATTCTGTGCTTACAAACTTCTGAGAACGAATTTGATATTTGAGAGGACATTTCCAGATATTCTATGCCTAGCAAGATTGTGATGGAAAGTATTGTGTTAAACCTTACTAAAGCCCTTTGAGATGTCAAGAGTTATTGCTCTAGAAACGAAACCACGTCAATAGATTTACTCATCCTGATATTTGGTGAGGTAGTTGACAACTTCTTTTTTAATGCCAGATTCAAACAATTTACTCATAACGCACGCATAATGCACAGGAGACTGATCGGTCTGTACTGAGATACAAAATACCGATCTATATTATGGGCAGGCTGATCCAGCTTTCTCCTTTAAACAACAATTGAACAGTTTTGTAAAAATAGTAGTTAATTCCGGATGCAGCTTTTTAGGCACAATGATTGAAGCCTTGTCAGGATATGTTGCCTTCGTAACATCCCGAGCAGATATATGGATGTCGTCTAGGGTATTTGCAATAATAGGCGAAATTTACGATTAAAACAACCCTGATCGCAAGGAGAGGAATTTAAGGCAAAGGTGTTTGCAAAAATGTTAGCTTCATCAAATTCTGAGGTAATTACCCCAGGTCCACTGATGATGGTTGTAATAGAGCTATGAAATCTGTTCAAGACCCTGTATGTTATTAACCAAAACGCGTGGCAACCAAGCCACTCTATATTTAATAGATATCGCATAGGACACTCTCGCGTTTTCTATAACCCTTTTGCAGTGGTTCCGGGCTGTCTTTAAGCCAACTTTGTTTTCAGAACATCCGTTTTGTTTAAAGCAATTATGATTTCCGTGGACCATTCAGGGTGTACCATACGTTAATGTTTGGTTTCTGGTAAAATTTCGTCGACAATATGAACCTCTAAATACCAACAATATACCAGCCAGCTAAATCGGATTCGATACGGAACACATTCTTTAAAACAATAACTGCAGTGGAATTTCTGATATTTAAGATCTGAGGCTCTCTCATTCAGCCATCGAGTATCGGTACACTCTGTAATTGAAAAAGATATCAGAAGTCTTTGTTTTCATCTTAATTCAGACAATTGAGTGTCCGTCAGCATCGGATACGCGGGTAGGTTTGTCAACAATCTGTGTCAGATCATAAGCAAGCGGGGAAAGCGTGAGAAAACCTACCTTCATTAACATGGACGACGGCACCGGGAGGCAGGGGGGGGGGGCTCAAGCCCCCCACTTTTTTACTTGCCCCCCCCCCACTTTACGGTCATCAATAATGAAGTTATATATGCATGTGTTTAACCGCCCCCCCACTTTTAAGGAGAGCCCCCCCCACATTTATAACTGTGTCGCCGGTCCTGTTTATTACTAGCTATTACTATAATTAGCTATTCGGCATTGTGAAATTGAAGTCGCCAAAGACATAAATGCTGACAGAAAAGTAAACTAAAAAGGATATGGTCAATGTTCTCACAGATAGTAACTGAGTCATTGTGGGGACGATACAGAGGAGAAATGAATGTGGGGATGTGAATAAATTCAACACTTAATATCCATTAGCGATCTTCTCAATTTATTTAAGGTATACCATTTAAAATAAAATATTTATCCATTAAAATCGAAAAATCACTTCTTGTCACTGTACATTAGAATAATTATTGATAATTAAAATCATGTTTATTGATCCTGCGGACCAAACTTTGCATTCGAAGTTACGTTCTATAAGATAACGAACAGTAACTATCGATTTTGGCATGAGAGTTACTTCCGTTTCCGGTTTTTAAGTATTCCGTTTTTACCATTTTTTATTTATTTAAAATATGATATTAAAAGTTAAATGTACTTATTACGACATTGTTTGGTCATCATATTATTAATTGAAGTACAGTGTTACAACTACAAATTCTTTGTGTCGATCAACAGTGACAATGGTAGAATTTTACAAATCGCTGTTCAGCCTTTGAAAGGAGAATATACTGACAGAGGAAGGAGGAAATTTTATTGGGATTTAGTACTCATATTTTGTATGAGAAGTTTTGTACGAATTTGTAACAATACGAAAACATGCCAATATTCCGTATTTGTGATTTCATATTATGATGAGGTGAAAATTAATCCCCTCTATAACTCTCTATCAACCTTACTCCAGCTATCTTCTAATATTTATGTCTCACTCGCTCAATCTATATATATGTATATATATATATATATATATATATATATATATATATATATATATATATATATATATATTCCATGATAAATGCCAGTATACTTAAATCATATGCCCTTAATAGGGTTAAGATTAAAATTCATATACACTAAATGTACAAAAGCAAGGAAATTCCCAGATTTTTACACTCTTATTGTCATTAATTCAGGGGATGACTACATATCAACCAAACCATTCCATTATCACATCACTACAGTATAAATCTCTATGTATGAGTAGATGAAGTGTGTGAGGTGCGCTGAAGAAAAATTCTTACCATTAAAATACATAGCCCTG
This sequence comes from Sepiola atlantica, assembly GCA_963556195.1. NCBI lineage: Eukaryota > Metazoa > Mollusca > Cephalopoda > Sepiida > Sepiolidae > Sepiola > Sepiola atlantica. Next base: position 24,957,708 of record OY744530.1, read on the forward strand.
TTGTGCTCGCATACCCTTAATGACAATAAAAGTGTAAACATTTGGGAATTTCCTTGCTTTTGTACATTTAGTGTATATGAATTTTTATCTAAACTCTATTAAGGGCATATGATTTCAGTATACTGGCATTTATCATAGAATGTCACTACTTTTGTAAAGGCTATGTCTCAATAGAATGGTCATGTTTAAGGTTTTTTAGAATTTTCTGGAAAACTAAGGTATATGGTAAACTGAAATTAAAATGTCATCAACTAGACCCTAGAAGCACTATCTCTGCCAAAACTCAGCTGAATCCATCAAATAGTTGATGAGATACAGGGTGACACATACATACGTACGTACGTACACACGGATAACACAAAATCATGCCTGGCCTTTCTGGATCTCTGGTTGTCTTGCTGAAATTCAACACACTTATAGAACCTATCAAAAAAAATGTGTGCAAAGTTTTAACAAATTTGGTTTATTAGCTTTTGAGTCAAAGAAATGAGATTTCTAGCATAGGCCGTTTTTGAAGTATATTAAGGGATAGAGCGGTCTCGCGCCTCACTTGATATATATATATATATATATATATATATATATATATATATATATATATATATATATATATATATATATATACCCCAACCCTCCTGGATATGACAAGTATTGTGAGGCCTCGATGAAAGAGATTTGGGTAGTTTTACTCTCAGTTGAACACTAATCCGGAGCAGTAGTATCTTTCAGAGGTCCATCAGTAAGTTAAATAAAAACTATCAGTTAAGACTATTTAAAAAATGTTATAACAAAACAAATTATTCATTCCCTGTTATGCAATTAATGAACACCATGGAGAATGGCTTAAAGTAAACACCATAAATAAATATTTGCAAATGTTAATAATTATAAGCATGAAAGCTGTCACCAAAATGACTAGGTGTCACAGTAAAAAAGCAAAAATGTTTGATATACCGTAAATACAAACCAAATGCTAACCAAGTAATAAGCTGTTGCATCGACTGCACATACATCCATTAATGGACGCAATTTAAACATGATTGAAGTAAACAAGCTGATTAATTGACTCGATGATTAAGGATGTTTGGTTATCTTTTTGAATCTGGCCGCGAGGGCAGGAAAACACTGATTTAAAACCACCGCTGCCTTGCGGCTTCGTTCACTCATAAGAATGAATGTGGAAGTCAACCTAGAGGGCAAATATGAAGTCAAAGTTTGGGTAGAGTTCGATGCTTCCAACTTCCATGATCGAAGTAGATATCTGTGTATTAGTGCTTATCTTTCCATTATTAATATTGATTGCTCGGGCTTATTGAACGGATCCCTATTTTAACTTGATTTTTTACTAGTGAGACATGTTACCCGGCGTTGCTCGGGCGAAAACAGAATGTTGAACGCCGAATACGAAAGTTTATTATCGAAAGTAGAGTTTGTAAATCTTGACGAAAAATAGAGTTTTAACCTTTGTTGATTTTTTTTTTCTAAGAAAATAAAGTTGTTTTAAAAATATCATGTCATCGCCCAGTTCCCAGTGTGATTTTGTACGATAAGGCCGAAGAAAATATATAGACACACGTATGCTTAAAAAGAAGCTGTAATGTTTTATATGTTGATCGTGTTTATGAGTTGTTTTAATGCATATAAATACAACTAATGTGTAAACTACTACTACTTAATATTATCAAAATCATAACTTATACATGAACCTTTTAAATAAGGTCATAAGTATTAATTTTAGAAGATGTGCTAGAATATTACTATGATAGGCATCCGTATCCTAAGCAAGTAGAGAAGTAAAACGTATATATCGTACTAAATAAATAATAACGACGTAATTGATGGCAGTGGTAGTACATAACACTTAGAAGATGCAAACGTCGGCAACTTTTTTTTTAATGAGACAAAAAATAAAACGGGAATATTAATCTGAACCGAGTAGTAAACTTCATTAATATGAGAGAAAAGGAAACACTCTTTTGATTATTACACGAACAAATTCAGGGCTAAAATGGGTGACGAACCATTTCTTTGTGAAACCGTTGTTTATTAACTAATCATTGCACAAAATATTGACACTTTTTATACCTTATAAATATACAGAAAAAATCTATTTAATATTCTATCATGAAGTGTTCAATAATGATCTCTAATTTCGTTTTTGTAACCATTATTTCTGAATTCATGAAATTTCGTCTCTATTGCTGTTCTTAATCTGATCTGGCAACTTGTTCCAAAATGTTGGCATAAATTTAAATTAGTTAATGCATCTTGTTTTGAAGTCTATCTTGACAATAACTTTCTGACCAGGCGAATAAATTCGTCTGCTTTCGTATACCAAGAATATAAGTCGAAGATCCGTCTTCGACAATCAATCCGATTGATACTGAGTCATTGTGACGGCGATGGCCTCTTTTTGTGTCGGGTTGTAATATTTATTTTGCTCAGTTTTATAAGGTCCACCCTAACAGGCTTTAGACAGGGGTTTGTGTATGGATAACTGTCTGAGACGGCTTCACCGATGAATACTGGCGAGGTTTCTGAGAGAATATATCAAGGGACCAGAATGTACCACATCTTTTTCTCTGGCTTATTGACTCATCTATTTGCCTAGGGGCATATGTTTCAGCAGTAGAATGATTGGGGTAAATACCACGAAGAGTAGTATTGTCAAATAGATTGCGCGCGGAACAGGAAAGAATTAGATTGTGTGACAATAAACTTCTGATAGTTGAATAACTAGCAAAACCAGAAAAGCTAAAGGCTGCAAGTAATCATTTGTACAAATCAGACTGATATAATTACGAATTTACTAATAACCGATATTTTTCTCCAAATCTCTTAAACATTATCCGAGACTATTTACACTAAAGCAGTCGCCTAAACTTAAAATGTATATATATTTTTTTAATATTTTTAAAATACTAAGTGTTAAGATAAATGCAGAAACACGAATGATAGGGCGAATAGCAAACCATTTCGAAAAGAAAAAAGTACAAAAAAACGAGGAAAAATTAGTGATGTTACTGCTGCTTTAATATTATTAAACTTGGCTTGTATTCAGGAGAGATCCAGAAAAGTCCATGATTATAAGTTATGTATTATATTTCATTTATAAATGGTTGTAGAGGGTCTATCTCGGAAACTGCTGATAACTATACTGTAACACTAAACTGGTAGGTAAGAAGGCCGGAGACTTTAGTGGCTGAGAGATATTTCATATTTACGACTGTAATTTAGTTACCTCCGATTGTGGTATTGTATTTAACTGTTTTATTTTTGCTTATTGTGTATTTGTTTGTCAACAGTCTTACACAATATATCTATTTATATTAAGTTAGATATGTTTATACTTTTATACGTTTGCATCTAGAATGTTTAGTACAAACTTAATAAACTGATCGGTATCAATTTACTTAGCGTAAGGAGTCTTATTGTCGCCTATATTTAGTTTAATTTAAATGTATTCAAATGGGTAAAAACGGGGTCGGAAGTCCGTCGTTAATATACAGATACCTTTGTGTGTTTGTGTGTTTTTGCTACCTCCGATTTGTTCAATTTTACCAATAATTATTAGACAGCAATTAATAAATATTCCCCTAATTTCAGTTTCTCTGGAGTATTTAAGGAGTGTTTAGATAGTATAACAAAGACACATCTGAACTATTTGAAAATTCAAATAGCTCAGATGTGCATTGAATTTGATGCATACTTATTAGACAGAAATTAAGCAGGATGTACTCAATTTGAATTTCAAGTTTAGATCCCTTATGTTTAAAGCATTTCCTAGAATAAAAGGCATGCAATATATTCTGAACGACATTGAACTAAGGATTCTAGACATACGGGTTAGTAACATAATATCTTGAGTGTAATCCTTGTAAGAGGACATAAAGTGGTGCAAAACTGTTGTTTACGAGGAATTCATTTTACTCGAGGTTAATATCTGTTAATATATATAAATATATATGAATATAAATATTAATATTAAGTAAATGATCAAAAAAATATCGTTTGTAGCTTTCGCTCTAATCAGACGGTCGCACGGTTCGAACAACTGCCATATAGCTAACCTAGACTCTGCAAGCAAGCACTGTAACCATTACGCAACGACACATTAGCACGTTCAGGAACCGAATTAAAGTTATTATTGTGAAGGGCGGCATATCTAGAAAGACTGACAAAAGATTCTACGAATTTATATATATATATATATATATACATATATATATATATATATATATATATATATATATATATATATATATATATATATATTTCTAGCTGTGCTTATAATAATTTAATTATATTAGGCATGAGGGAATTAAAACGTAATAAAACTATTAATTATTCTATGACGTCATTTAATTCTTTCAAAATTTAAAATAACCAATCAAAGCATGTGTGCTTCCACAATTATCATAGCTACTTGTAAACAATCGTTAATCACAACTTTTGTTAAACTTTCACGAAATAATAATGTTATACTATTAGAGAACACTTGCGAATGAGCAATACACCGTTTCCTTACGTCAATTCTATCCACTTAATTGATTCTTCAAAATTTAAAGTAGTATTCTGCAGTAACATTGGAGTAAAACGTGTCATGATGATGAGGAGAATAAGGTAATCCTTCATTCTATAATAATGAACCATGTGTATTTATTCATATGTTTATAGATATATACGAATAAATATATGCACTTCCATCTCGTCACGAAAATGTTAGCGAATAAAACATGTATGTTTCTAGGGCCCAGAAAAAAACCTTTTCAAATACATGGTTTAATCAATAAAGCAAATAGCTTGTCAGATAAATTCTTGAGGCATTCCCCGATGCCTGAAATGAATTCAGAATAAAATCTGAAATGTTATTATAAAAAGCTAACGCTGATTATGTCTTGCTATTGGTCATCAGAAATAAAAATAATGAATTATCCTTCAAAAATAAAATTGCTGACGTATATTTATAGTTTAATATGAACATTTTAGTAATATTTCTTGATAGCTAGTGCAAACACTGACGAAGCATAATCTTTCCGTTCGTTTTGACGGAAGGTGTACACTAATATAGAACTAATTTTAGAAAAGAAAATGTTTAATCTGGAGTGGGTTATTTTTCAGTTCTGGGAAAAAACGGGGGATTTTAATTTTTACCTGTACTTTTGTCATGTAAATAATCATAAGGACTATTTTTTGCAAATTATGAGCAAATAATAATGATGACAGTTTAATATATTTGTAAAGAATTTAAATTTAATGAAATTCTTGACCTCTGTGGATAAACAATATTTTGATTGAAAAAAAATTGCTTTAAAATCGGGTAGAATGAACAAGATTTGACAATTCGCAGTTTCGCTACATCTTCAACAATACGTTGCTTTTACGTTTGAGAAAAAATCGTAACATAAAGTAGACGGGATTTTGTTACTATAAAATGTGAAAATGAAGACAATAGCGTTAGATAACTCAGGGAGCGCTCGAGAGGGGGAGGGAAGCTAAAAGCGAAAGTCGAGTAAACACGTCACTTCCGTTTGGAGAGCGGTCTGTCTCTTCACTGCTGATAAACAAGCTGAACAAACGCGAGAATTGTTCGTCCCGTCAATCCCGTCAGTGCGAGGGGGATCACGGACTGGGCTTCTGTATTGTGGTTTGAGTTGTCCCCCTTTTCAGATTGGCTGTTTGGAGACTTTGGAAGCTAGATGGCTCTGGTTGACAGTCAATTTGCATAGGTGGAGCAATAAGTAGTATAAAAACTGTACTTTTTTCATTGAGCTTGGAAGAGCTAGGGGAGAGGAGAGTGAGGCTGAAAGAAGAGACAGTGAAGTAAGAATTGTTCCTGAACTATTGATTACTGATTGGAAGCGGAAAGAGATCAACCACTGTGGTTTGCCAGTTGGACTTTTATTTTATTATTCTTCACGGATTGACCACAAGCTATTTCGGCTGGATGACATCATTACTGTTCGCGCTTCTTGATATTCCAGTTACATACTGCTTGCCGAACTTCACCTCGCCTTTAGTAATGGTAACTCCTCCCATCATGTTGATAACATCCAAGCCCAGTATCACATCAATGCCCGATACGAGCTTATCCAACACAATTACTAATCGTAATCGTATAGTTCTCACTGTAATCTCGGCATTGGTCTCTCCACAACACTTTACCTCTCTGCCATCTACTGCCCTAATATTGCTGGCTCCGTTCCAAAACTTTGCAACACTCGTCGTGACAAGCGTTGTTGTACATCCGGTATCAACAAGGGCTCTTGCCTTTTTCCCATTGATAGTGATCACTATATGTGGCAGCAAACTCATACCCGCCTTTTCAGAATTAAAGGGGCAACTACCGGCACAATAGCACCCCTTTATTCGTTTCCCTGAAGTGAAGGGCAATTCCTACTAATGTGCCCAACCTAGCCACACCGGAAACAGATAACACCCGGTCTTGGTTCACTACAGTCTCTCATCAAATCGGGCCCCTGACATCTGAAGCATTTTCCAATAAACTTAGGTCTCCTTACTGTCTGCTTCTCTTCACCGAGCCTGTTCGCAGTAGAGGTTGCGATTGCCCCTAGTTCACTAGAATGTTTCGTCAGCACCCTGGAATGCCTCAAAATTTCTTCCACCTCCATGGTTTCTATCTCAGTCATTCGTTGTAGTTCCATCGAGATCCTGTCAGGAAAACCAGTCACAAAAGCCAATTTAACTGTCTTTTCAAGGCTTCGCCCTGTGTATCCGGCCAATCCTGCTAGTCGCCTTATCTCTTCTGCATACACATCCACACTTTCTCCAGTCTAGGTAACTCTTCTGAGTTTATTATAGGCCTCAAAAGTACCCTCTGAATAGGCCGTCCTCAATCTCTTCTCAATCATCTCAGCATCTGCTAGGTTGGCCTCTCCCATTTCCAGATAGACTGCTAGCGGATTCCCCTCCAAATACATCGGAATCGCTACATCATCAATCTTCTGCAGGTTTGCAACCAGCTTCAGCTTATTAAGCCACGCGACCACATCACATTCTCCCTTAAACGGCCTCAGGATGTCACTGCTCAATTTTACTCGTTCGCCCATTTTCGCCGAGATAGCTCGTGGTCAATCCGTGAAGAATAATAAAATAAAAATCTGATGCTCTACTGACTGTGATGAAATCAATGTGACGGTTACTTTTAGTTCAAATTCTCTTATCAAGTCGACGCTTAATAAGCATCTCAGCTGCTCCTTTGGTCCTGATCCGTCTATCTCTTGTCACTTCTGATTTAATTTTTAGTGTGGCAGGCGAGATACTTGTCCAACTCCCGGAAGTCCAATACTGGCCTGACTTTCTTCTTGGTAGGCTGAAGCACTGTCATGAGTGTCAGAATTCCTTCAACCTTTCCTGACCATGTCAGATTAAGGATGAGGATTTTCGGGCCCATTTTGATGGTGACAAGTGGACCGTAGAATGGCAATGGGCTGCAAAACCGACCGTGCTAACAAAACGGGTTAGCTGCTATGAAAGTACGCTAATAGGATAGATAAGACCGCAGTTTGAGAATGAAGTTGAGAGGTGGATCGACGAAGGGATATTAATACTATGAAGGAACCAGGTGCTGCACATGATAAGGGATGTGATTGCAGAAGTAAAAAGGGTGGACCCTGTAAATGGAGAATAGCATGTGAAAAGGAGCGATAAGGGGTAATATGGAGTGACGCGAGCAGCCTGGAATTAGGAGTATTATTAGAAATAGATAGAGTAACCGTTGCAGATGCTGCCTGGCTGCGAAAGAAGAATGATAGCGTCCACATCAATGTTGCAGAGCTCGAAGCCACTATCAAGGGCATCAACCTGGCTTTAAAATGGGGGCTACAAAAAGTGGACATTAGAACAGATTCGGTAACAGTGGCATCGTGGATTAAGTAAGAGATAACTGCAGAAAGGGTGAGAAACCATGTCAAAGCATATGGACTAACAGCAAAACCATCGGAGTCGTTAGAAGACGGAATTGCGCTTGGATTAAAATTACAGCGGAATAAGGAAAGGACCTTATATTTGTCCAGGAAAGTGAATCTAAACATCACAATGGAAGACGTTCAGGATGTAGTTGAACACTGTAGGGAGTGTCAATCCATTGACCTTGCGCCGTCCAGGCATGAAAAAGGGGAGCTACATGTAGCGGACAATTGGAAGCGACTGGCTATCGATATCACTCATTATAGCCATCAACCTTATTTAACGATGATTGACTGTGGACCCGGAAGAGTATCAATATGGCGAAGGATAAAAACCGAAACGGCAGAGGAAGTAAGGAAAGTTGTTGATGAAGTGTTTATGGAGAGGGGGCCAGTAGAAGAGGTCCTAATGGACAACGGTATGTCCTACCGCTCTGAGGTCTTTACGGAGCTGTGTGTGAAAATGGGTGTTAGACAACATTTAAGAGTAGCGTACGGCCCAAGCGGTAATGGGATCATAGAAAGGCACCATCGAACGATAAAAGCTGTGGCAGCAAGAAGCCAAATTTCGCCCCAAGAAGCAGTCTTTTGGTATAACATGGCGCCGAAGGCTGGCCAAGAGGAAATGTCAGTGCCACATCGATCAGTTTTCAAGTATAGATGGCAACATCCACTGGCAATGACTGAGGGAGTAGAACGGGAGCAAGCAAAAATTACGGTGAGTGAAACCACCAAATGTCAGATGGACGACCCGCTGGGGAAGAGGAACGGTAACTGATGTACTATCTAACAACAGTGTGTCAGTTAATAGAGTGCCACGTCACGTATTAGATATACGGAGAGTTTCATTACCATCAGATAAAGAGGTTGTTGAAGTCCCCCAAGAATAACCCGTAGGAAGGTCGCAACGCGAACGAAGACGGCCAGCGTGGATGACGGATTTTGAAACCGATTATTGATCTTGAAGATCAAGGGAGCATGTGGTTTGAGTTGTCCCCCTTGGCAGATTGGCTGTTTGGAGAATTTGGAAGCTAGATGGCTCTGGTTGACAGTCAATTGGCATAGGTGGGGCAATAAGTAATATAAAAACTGTACATTTTTCATTGAGCTTGAAAGAGCTAGGGGAGAGGAGAGTGAGGCTGAAAGAAGAGACGGTGAAGTAAGAATTGTTCCGGAACTATTGATTACTGATTGGAAGCGGGAAGAGATTAACCACTGTGGTTTGCCAGTTGGACTTTCATTTTATTATTATTCACGGATTGACCACATGTATGTTATGGTATCCTTACTCCAGGTCATTTATTCTCTCTCTGTATTTCTGTCTCTCTCGCTCTCTCTCTTTCTCTCTTTCTCTCTTTCTCTCTCTCTCGCTCTCTTTTTCTTTCTCTCTCTTTCTTTGTCGTATACACTATTTCAGTCTCTGTCTCTTTGCTCTATGTTCAATAAAACTTTTTTTAAATCAAATCCGCCCTCCATATTGTTATCGATAAACATCCAAGGAACAAAAGTTGGCAGCGACGAAACCTAGATTGCCGCGATGAATAGATGTATAACTATGTATACACCTCAGAAGGTAAGCAGTATCTCACAAGAGTTCTAAATTAAGTTATGAAAAATATATATACATATAAATCTAAAAAAGAATAAATAAAACAGAAATGATATGCATTTGAAAATGGGCATATGGGTTAGTAGTAAACCTATAAGAAATATCAAAATAGTTCGCACTGAATTAATGTCAAATGACAATTGTTCCATGTGTTGCCTTATTTTTACACTTACAGGGTACGAGAACTCGGACATCGAACGTAGAAAAAGACACAGAAGTTTTGTTGCAAAAAGAAAGAGTGCTTTGCTTTTTTAAAAGAAAAACAAAAAGTATGAACAATTGAAACAAAATATTAAAAGCGTTGCTATTTAGCGAAATACATGCTCTGCTGCAGCTGTCAACCTCTTAAGATGGCCGTTTGGCGAGTTTTAAATTTCCAAAAAGCCGATTCAATTCGCAAAGTCGGTTCACACTCTAGCGACTCCCAAACCCATTTGTGCCAAAAAAAAGAGGAGATTCAAAACACTCGATTTTCATTCGTGCAAAAATCAAATGATAAAACGTGGAGATCACGTTTCAGTGCTTCACTAATGACGCGTTAATCACGCGCAATAACATCACAGTCTGCACATGCGCACTGGCTATGCAAACACGGTCTGGGTTTATTCGGCGAGTTGTGGTTTCAGATTCAAAAGAAACAGAAAACGAATACCACTTTCAGCCAAAACAATATTAATGAAAAGATGATTAAAAAATAAAACATGAAGATTATTTTGTTTGGGATTTTACATAAGTTTTTTTTTTGTCTTTAATATTCATTGTAATAATTTCGTTAAATTTATGTTCCGGTAAATTATGGAGTTTAGTCTTCCTCCTGTTTCACTAATTCGAACAATTCTCAAATTCACGTATAAGTGTAATTGAATCAGATTTTTTTTTAGCAATGTGGAAGAAGTTAAAATTATTTTCATCTATAATTTTCTTTCTATGAACTCCCATTATATGTGTGTGTGGTGTACGTACTACATAACCGAGTACTATTTGCTGCATAGTCGTGTTATTAGCTACTCTAACACGCACCTTTATCAGTCTTGACTGAGAGGAGAATGGGTAATCACCCGCAGGATGAATAACACTTAACAGAGGGGGGTATATTTTCTGAATTCTTTAGATGAGGATTGATAATTTGTATTATTTGGGTAATTCAGATTACTGTACGCGCCTTGAATTTAATTCGCGCAACGTTTCGGGCAATTAAACTTTCGACTTTCTTTATTCATGTCGAACTCGGGAATCTGTACGGAATTTTTAACCTAACCCTTTATTTAATCCACGGGGGTAGATTGTATTGTTCCGCCAGCCATAAACCAGTAAAAGTTTTAAGTAATTCGTAATTGCGTTATTAATATCACCCGTGCCAAATGTTTAACCTTTCATTCACAGTGATTTCTTCTGTTTTCTACACAGAAGAGACGTCGGTAGACTTTCGCTTGTTTATCTCATTATTCACATGGTCATTTCTTGACTAAACCCAAATATTTGGTTTCTTTGTGTAAGACATTCCCAACCAATACTAGCTGCCAAGAACTTCCCTTACTTCATCCGTGTGCCTAACATCTAAGGGAATTTCCATTAACCCAGTTTCATTCCAAGAATTTACCATCTGAGGAACACCATACAACGTGGCTGCTCTCCGCAGACAAAAACATGATTATTTTAACAAATACTGGTCATAAACCGTTCTCATACGTAATCATATTTTGTTTATTGCATTCGTCATTTGTAATACTTTCATAATATACTCCATCTTTCAATCTATCCATCTATTAAGCCTTATCGTCGAGTGGCTTTTTATATTCATAAGTGATGAGTCCTTAATATAGAATATACCCCTGCTTGAGAGAGTACCGATCGAATTACGGTGTCCTCTTTCAATCTGCGGAGAGCCATATTTATATGTGACAAACACACAAAAATTGTGTGTGCGTGTATAATTTGTATGTTTCTGTTCGTTGGCGCGGAGGTGTGTATGCCATAATAATCAATGAATTTAAGAACAATTGACGGTCATGTTGTCACAATTAATATAAATATTACGTGTTAAACTACTTCCGACACTTAGGAACACAAACGCGGCAATATTTCACTGGTTAATCTGTGGCATCAATTGACCACAGATAATAAAGAATAAAAATTATCTTTCCAAATTATCTTATTCTGCTTACATATACATATATATATATATATATAAATATATATATATATATATATATGCATATCTGTTTTTTTCTCTGAATACCTGCGTGGGTTCTGAAATACCTGACTAATACACGGGCGCATGATTACACTTCTCAGTGTGATATACCCGAAGTGTTTATCAGGTAATCGATATAGAAGAAGTGAACTCTGATAAACTAAAAATTATGCTACTGACTATTTACTTCCCTTTTATTGTAAATTAACACTCGTATTTTAGTATCTTCATATTCATTAAAAAACATAATATTTTATTGTGGAAAGCACTGATGATCTATAAAAGAGTTCACTTTTCTTACTCTCCAGAACCCTAGCGCAGTCTAATTACAAAAAAGGAGCGGTGACTCTAGCATACACGTATAATCTAAATCTTTCTATTTTTGTCTCTTTCACTTGTTCCTTCTTCTGCTTGCTTCTCTTCAGCAATCACTGTGTTTCTGGATTTGTATGTAAACGATATACAGCCATTGGTCTTATCATCACTGATTACCTCTGCCAAAGCGGTTATGTTTTCGGTCGAATTTGTTTATTTATTTATGTACAGCATCTCGTCTACATTGTTTGACGAATCGTCACAAAACTTGGTCCGGATATCGGAAATTTAATTTGACTGCATTTTGAAATATTTAAGTTAACAGACAAGTTTAGGTCAGAGAAAAGTTGAAAGTCACACTTTTGGTGATAATTTAAGTTCTTATAATCGTAGAGAGTCGCTACTTTTCAAATAGTGAAGCTAATAAAGTCCTGCATCTAATATTATCTTAAAAAGATCTGTCATGGTTGACATTTTGACAGAGCTCCAACTTCCGTCTTTTCTAAATTTGATTTATTGATCTTTTTTTAAACATAGTTCATCCCAAACAAGGCAGGCCGCCACTGTAGACGTACGAGGCTACTGAGAAAAAAGAGTGAAGGTTTGGGGGTCAACCTAAATTTGGAGTTGCGCATCGAGATGTCTGTTTACATTAGTTTCAAATTTCTGTATGTTAGTACCGTCGGAAAAACAAGGGCCAGGGAGGGAGTTCCAGAAGCCAGCAACACGAGGTAAGAAGCTATTGGAGTAGAAAGCTCTCCGGTATATGGTGACCTCCACAGTGAATTGATGGGATTTAGCTGATTGTCGAGTAGGTCTAGTGAATTTACGTAGAGGGAGCACCAGAGTAGCAAGTTCACCGGAGCATAATCCATTAAAATATTTTTAAAACAAGCACATTGCGGCGATGGGACAGGGACTTGAGCTGGGTTGATAGTGAGGGACCTATTAGATTGGCGACTCTTTTTTTGGACCTTGTCTCAAAGGGAGAGACTAGTAGACGAGGCACCAGCCCAGATGTGGCAGCAATAATCCATGCATGGGCGGGTGGTGGCTTTGTAGAGATACAAGATGTGAGGAGTTTACTAGCACGGTTGTGGGAGCCCACCTTCTTTCCTGTAGCCTTTTCACTGACGCTTTTTCATACCAATAACCAAAATGTCAACCTGGCAAGATAAATATTTTTGTAATTATTAATGACTCTATGGCATATCTTCAGGAATACTTCATACAATGTGTAGAAGTACGGCCTATATAAGACTTTATCCCATCCTTACGTTGTCAGACAGAGGTATGCAGTCTCACAACTTATGACTTCCATTATTACAACTGCTTTAGTATTGTTTAGGTATTTTGGTAAGGACTAACTTCTTTGTAGGTATTATTAAATAGGGGTAGTTCCGAGGAGAGATAACGAAAAGTATAACTTATTTGAGTCATCCGTCAGGATAAACTTTCTTTATGTTGATTATTGTCACAGTCTTCCATCTTTTGACAACAAATCGTTTTAATTGTTCTCTCTGATCGTGACTTGATACGTTCTACAGTTTATTTTACGTTCAATTGTTTTGTTGACTTAAGAACAAACGTCTGTCACATTTCCCAAGTCTCAGAAGAAAACAGACGAATAAAGATTTTCATAATAAATGATTGAATTCTTTAAGTTGAAACTGTTTTAATGTTATACATTTTTTATGTTAGGATATTTATTAGTGAAATTGACGAACGATTTGCGACAACCACTAGAAAGGAGAAAACATAGAATCTCTCTCAATATAGTTGAAGTAAGTGTTGATTATTCCTCTATATGACTAGCGTTAGTTAGAATTTCCTTGAACACTGTTTATTTCCAACAACTTCCAATCTGTTTAACACATCACATGACTACTGCCTTGTAGCTTGGTCGTCTTTAAATCCAATGCGAACAAATACCGTCCCTATATATCATAAAACCTCGTTTGTTCTTATAACATTTCATTATTTAACCCAGAATCCATCCTCGAGTTATTAACCTCGAGTTATTTTGGCCTTGAAAAGTGGTAGCTCATAAAACTGTACAATAATTTTTCAAAAAATATAACAGAATTCCCAGGGAAAACGGGAGACTCACCAATATTGATTTTCGCTCGATGATGCATAATTACCAATCTTGTTGTGTTGAATGCCGTTATTATTTGAAGAGAAAAATGCAACCCCAATAAACATCGGTTTCTCACACAACTCGATTCATTCCAGATGATGTATTCGATAGGTCTATACAAAAATATTCAAGGTGTCATCTTGCGACGGCAAAGCATTTTTAATTGTTTTTTTCTTTTCTTTTGCATATATGTTTTACTGTTTATTTTTTCTGTCAAATCGTTTTGTTAATTTAGGAATTGATGTCTGACACCTTTCAAACGTCTTCGCGTACAACAAAGAAAAGAAATTTATTCAAAGATTTAGGGAATGGAAGGTAAATGAATTGTGAATTACAATGTTTCACCTTTGTATCTCCCTTTATCAGTTGCTGTCATCGATAAACACGTAGCTTTTACCAAAGCGACGATATTTACAAGTGGACTTATTTGCTGGATATTTAGGACTTCAATAAAATCATAAGAAACAAACACTCAAACTAAAAACCGAATAAAAGAAATTAAAATAAAGAAACGCTGATTCTTAACATGCGTCCAGTATTCAATTTCCGTGTTCAGCTATGAAAATGATATTTCAAACTTGTGTGACACACCAACGAAAATTATATTACATACTTAAGTGTGACAGAAAAATTAAATGCTATTTTAAATGTATGTGTGACAGACCAACGAAAATTATATTAAAAGCTCCAGCGTGACAGATAAAATTAAATGCTGTTTTACCCTTGTGTGACAGACATACAAAAATTATATTACATACTTAAGTGTGACAGAAAAATTAAATGCTATTTTAAATCTGTGTGTGACAGACCAACGAAAATTATATTAAAAGCTTAAGTATGACAGATAAAAGAAAATGCTATTTCAAACTTGTGTTACACCCCAACGAAAATTATATTACATATTAAGTGTGACATAAAAAATAAATGCTATTTTAAATGTGTGTGTGACACACCAACGAAAATTATGTTAAAAGCTGAAGCGTAACAGAGAAAATAAAATGCTGTTTTATCCTTGTGTAGCACACAAACGAAAATTATGTTACAAACTTAAGCGTGACATAAAACATAAAATGCTATTTTAAACTTGTGTGTGACACACCAACAAAAGGTATATTAAAAGCTTAAGCATGACAGATAAAAAAAATGCTATTTCAAACTTGTGTGCCACACCAACAAACATTTTGTTACAAACTTAAGCGTGACATAAAACATAAAATTCAATGTAAAACTTGTGTGAGACACCAAAGAAAATTATATATAAAAAGACACCAATATAAATTATATTTAAAGTGTAAGCGTGACAGACCAACGAAATTTATATTTCCAACTTAAGCGTGATGAACATACAAAAATTACATTTAAAATGTAAGAACGACAGACCAACGAAAATGTAATTCTAAATTTAAGTGTAACAGACCTATGAATTATATTTCGACACACTGAGGGAAATGTTATTTAAAACATAAATCATAACGGAACGATGACAATTTATTTACAAAATAAACAGAAAATGACTTACAAATGAAAATAGGTAAAAGGTAAAGGTTGCATAGTGTGGGCACGCACGAGTGTCGTTGCCGACA
This sequence comes from Sepiola atlantica, assembly GCA_963556195.1. NCBI lineage: Eukaryota > Metazoa > Mollusca > Cephalopoda > Sepiida > Sepiolidae > Sepiola > Sepiola atlantica. The sequence goes on from OY744530.1 coordinate 24,973,477, forward strand.
TCGCACACTGCCCATGGCCGTAGCGGCGGTGATTTGTTAAGAATAACAGCATATGGAAGGCGGAGCCCATCCCTCTCCATCCGATGCCTTGAACCTTCCTTGCTGGTTGGACAGAGGAAGTTTTCAGACCCGAAAATTCGCATGCCGTGAGTGGGATCGAACCCGGGTCGTCCAGCCCAAAGACAAGTGCTATAACCACTCGTCCACAGGACTTCCCTAATTCAATATCTAAAATAAAAAGCGTTTAGCAAAGACAATTCTGGTCAAACTTGTGCGTGACAGTCTGACTATTGGGCGGATCTAAACAAAGATAACCCCATTCAATCTGCGCGTTTAACGATAAAAAACATTTTTAAATGTTACAGTAACAAATCGACCGATGAAAGGAGCAACTGAGAGATATGATTAAATCTATGTCAAATTAGATGCGTACGTTCAATTAAACAATTATAAAGTTTTTTGAGTTTTTAACAATAAACCGGGTGATACCAGATCAGGCTGCCCTGTAGCTCCCTGAGTCGAAATTCACCTACATTGACGTTTTTTGTTTTCTTTTTTTTTGTAAAACTTAATTATGTTCTACAAAACCAAAAACAAAAACAACAGCCCCTCTCCCTTTCTCCATCCCCTTTTTTATTTTATTTTTCCTACCCTACTCCCGGTCCTGGATATGACCTTAAACTACATCCGATGGTGAGATCCGGCTTACGGACTTTGGGGAATGTGGAGCCTCCTCTTAATTACCATTGCTCCCAGGTCCACCCTGACCCGGAGTGGTAGTACCTGTTAGGGTCCCAACTATGGGTTAAATAGAAACAGATATTAAAAGGGAAAAGAAACAAAAAAGAGAAGAAAACAAATATACTTTAACAACCAAACCAAACACCATCAATAAATATTTGAACGTGTGAGGAACTTGAAGCATAAAAACTTTCACCAGGATGACTGCATTCGGCATTGAGTGGCCTGAAAGGGGTTGATGTGCCGTAAAGCGGGACAACCAAACTAGGCACCATGAATAAATATTTGAAGATATAAACAACTTGAAGTATAAAAACTTTCACCAAAATGACTGCATTCGGCATTAAATAACCTGAAAAGGGTTGATATGCCGTAAAACAAAACAACCAAACTAAACACCATGAATAAATACTTGAAGATATAAACAACTTGAAGCATAAAAACTTTCACCAAAATGACTGCATTCGGCATTTAATAACCCGAAAAGGGTTGATATGCCGTAAAACAAAACAACCAAACCAAACACCATCAATAAATACTTGAAGATATAAAGAACTTGAAGCATAAACACTTTCACCAAAATGACTGCATTCGGCATTAAATAACTTGAAAAGGGTTGATATGCCGTAAAACAAAACAACCAAACTAACAATAAACATTACAGACGCATCTTTTACACAACATGTTCATTAAATTTGACCAATTAACTAATAGAGGGTGACTGCCACAAACAAAATGTCACTATGAATCGTTAATTAAATTCTCAATCCTTTCTACAATCCAATCATATTTCGTACAAATGAACTACACTCCATACTTGACTTTCCCACCAAGTTCCAGGTATGTATTACCAACAGCCTTTGATTGATCGATGATCAATAATAAGCACACATACATTTGACCGCCCAAATTGACTCTGACACATTTCTATTTTGACAGCGTGCTTATTTGAGTCCGTGATTACCCTCTTCTGTTTTGGAATATCTATGGATTTTTTAACCATTATCTTTGAAAGAACACACAGCAACAAATGTGTGAGATTATGGTTCCGTGAGTGTGAATCCATTCAGAATCACACCTTTTACTAATGCAACGATTAACAGAGTGGTCGCAATCTTATTAATCAGCGATAGAAATAAAATAAACTTGGGTATTCATGATGGAAACATGTCAGGTACAGACTGCAGTATATGTGTACCAAATATTGTTAGATTACAAAAACGATTTTGAATGGTGTTAACGATTCCATAGGTGGAATTTTAGATGAATAGGAGCAGTCTATACAGTGACGTTGTAAACTTAAACGTGGAAGTCTAACGAAAAGGAGTGACTAATACACCGACCGACAGACAGACAGAACGTATTTTAAAGATCCTTAGACGCATCTTGAAAAAAAAACCCAGATAAATACAAAACAATACAAATCACTCGCAAACAATCGAAGAATACAAAGAAATGAAAGAATTAACAACAGAAAAAAAAGAACAGGAATAGATAACACTTTTCGGTTGGTGAAAGTTAATTAGAAACTGATTATGAGTAAAAGACACAACTTGCTTTCTGCCGAAAAGATTGTAACAAGAAGTAAAACAAACTGAGACAAAATGTGAGAAAATTGTCTACAAGGAACGTAAAAACAGCATAATTGTCCTCTGCCATAGATGGCCTTCGTACTTGATATCGTCTCGTATCAAATTACATCAAAGGCGTCCTAATTTGATTACGTCTCACCAACTTTGAACTTTTAAATAATATAAGGAAATAATTGACAAAAAAACTCTCGATAAGCGAATATTGCGTGATTCAAAGTTGGTACACAATGAAATTGTCTAAGCACGATTGAATCTATTATGATTATTTACCCTCTAAAGTTTTCACACAAGTCATTATCAATGATTGCTTAGTGGTAATAACAAGTGGTGTTCCATGGACTCTGAGTGATAATAAGTCTCACAAGGTTTTCCAGCGATTTTTGCCCCTTACGATAACCGTTGTAAACCATTTTAGGTTATCGCAACAGCTTATTATCATTGATTTCTTACTGGACACGGACGTTTGTCTTCTCTGCAAGTTGAGTGGTTATAAGGCCCCCAAAATGACAGTACTCTCCACACTCTCCTAATAGAGGGCTAATCAGTATTCTCGTTCCTTGCTCTTTGCGATATACACAATTTAGCAAGTTGCTAATTTATTTAAAACTATCAGGGTTAACCGGTGTCTCTTTCGTTGTGGATAACATCGCACGCAACAGTATATTAAGGATAAAGAAGTAAGTCTTGTTTATCTGAATGAATAAAGGTATGTATATTATTGGCGGTTTTTAGTTAAGACTAAATCGCAATTGTTTTGTGTCGTTTCTGAAATTAAATAATATTTTTTATTGGTTGAATAAAAAATGTATATTCGTAGAATTTGTTATCATTATTACTAAGTTTCCGTTCGTTAGATCTGCTTGCATTAATTAGAAAACCATAAAATTATTAAAGCCAAATGAAATGTAATTATCACTCTGTTGAATCCTCATTATTGTTAATTAAAAGTATTCCTTCAGTACAGGATAATAGAGTGGGTTGGCTTGTCTTGTCTCACGCTCTACTGCTTGGACTGTTGAAATTCTGACCTTTTTATGCTTGGCAATCGGATCAAAGAGTACATTAGCTTTTGGGCACTTGAAAAGGCACATCACGTGATGTTATTTTCGCTTTCCTATCAAATTCTCAAGGGAGCTGGGTATTAAATGAAGAAGGTAATTGCCTTTTCAAAATGTTGTTGGGGCGTGGCTTGTGTGTTTTCGCACACGTAGTCGGTCAATTAATACATAGAATTGGGACACATGTCAATCTTATAAATTATATATACTAGTATATAAAATAATAAAAATGAATAGATTGACCGTAATCAGGGGAGACCTGAAAGTGCCCATTTAATTGGCTGCTACACTGAGATATAGGGGAAGGATGTCTCTTTTTCACTTGGAGGGCTCAACTTACCATTGGTCGTCACGTTATATTACTGAGAACTTAGCAGAAAGGCATCAAGTATTGACAATCGTTTTAGTCGTTTATATGACTCGACAGAAGATTGCATCCCAGTATTCCACCAATAACCGAACAGCCTAACCATCATGCAAAATGACAGTAAATTAACTCCATTAATAATAATAATAACTTTATGTTATAAACAATCAATTGTGGTCTTGTTTTGTATTCTAGAATGGTAGCATCAACAACTTGTCTAGTTACAACCACTTAAAAAAATTCCCATCTATTTCTGTGAATCTAAAACTAAAAGAAGCTTCCATGAACATAATAATTTCCAATGACTTGTCGTCTGTGGAACATAATACCACGGGACAGCTTCCCAACCAGCTAAAACATGGTCGGTTTCAAGTCCAATCTTAGCAAGTTCTTATAAAGCCTTCCTCTTAAATAATCAAACTTTACCTATTTCATCGATCGTTTTCCAGTCCCTTTAGAGTTTTGTTCCTTGTACATCTGACAACACACAGTAACCTTTATCCTCAAGTGGCTTTTCGCCCTTTATACGAGGTGACTTATTTGTGTAAAAAATATTTGGAAGTGATTGATAAAACGATTGCGTTTAATTAAATATAAATTGTAATTAAAGTTTTTACAATTGACCAAAAACCATTATTGTGCGTAAAATCTTTGTTTCAATTATTTTGAAAACAGCAATGTCCATACATGTCAACACTTATTAAGTAAAAAGCTACTCTAGTATAAGGGTTAATAAAAGTGTCAGCTAGACGACAAACAACATCATGAGAAGATTGAAAAAGTAGATGGAATTAACAAAATTTGACTACCTAAAGGGGAGGCTCGCTAAATATTTGTTGGCATTGGACTTAGATACGATCACGTTGTATTCTGCAGGAAGAACTCCCTTGGTAATTTATACTACAAATAGAGAGTTTTACGAACCACAATTCTGGTTGCAACGAAAGTAGAAAACTGTTTTACCGGAAGAACCAGCGATTTAATCCCGTTGTATCGATGACCATGGAAATAACGATGGATTAGAGAAAGACTAGCAACGTCTCTTCTGTGAGAATGGACTGCATGGAAGAATAGAGATCATCCCCTCCACTAGCTTGCCAAATCGATTGCTCTTTGTGGTGTATCCGCAGATGAGACAGCAGTATTCTATCTTATGCTTATATAGGTCTGGGATTTTTCTTTTTATATTTTTTATGGGAATCGCTTTAGATAAGAATGAAGCCACTTGATGTAATGAGATAAAAAATACAACTTCAAAGTAAAACAAACTAGCGAACGATAATTGTTAGATGGATAGATTCAAACGCAGAAAACAGCAATTATCCCTACTTTGTCAGAAACGCCGCTCATTGAGTGTGATGACTAAATTATAAAATAAGGGAAGAAAGAGTAACGAGGCTGCAACAGATAAACCCAAGGTCTTTGCCTTTTGGCTAAGATCAAAGTGTAGTATCTGTTCCGATGGATACTGCACCCCATAAACTGGTATTGTCTTGGCCTTCGGGGCTTGATTTACGCCTGTCTATGGGTTTGTCCTGTGCAGTTCTAGGAGGTCCATCCTCCCAGGCTTCGCCCGCCTCCCCTCTTTCGGGAGGAGTAATTTTATTGATAACTGCCTGACGCGCCCCTACCCGGGAATGCCGACGGGGCTGCCCAGGCAATTGTTAAACCCAACTTTCCCGTCCCGACCTTGGGTCACATCTTACTTGTGGGAGTAAGATAAAAACTGGTCTTGTGCCTAACTCCTGGAGAGGAGTAAATTAATACTCTCCTAAGATTGCATCTAGAGTCGGGTACATTTTGGGGAGGTGGAATGATGATTCAACCATTTTTACAGCAACCATAGCAAGAGATTAGATGTAAGTCTTCATTTAATATCTGGATGAAAGTACTTTCTATGATTCCTAAAAAGGGGGATTTCTTCAATGAGAAAGCAATTCATTTAGACTGGAATAAAAATAAGAAATTGATAGAACGTTGTATACGGTTCAATCTAAGAAGAGTACATCAAATGGTGTTCTTAGATCAAATAATTTACGCCATTATAGGAACACTATGCATTTATTAAATCGATAAAAACAATATGGACGTAAATTAAAATATGATCTACCGAAACTTACAATAAATAAACACCCGGTTAAAGTGACAAAAATATCAACTTTATCTATATCATATAACTACTTATAGGAAATGAAGGGAGATATATTCTGCAGCACTATACGCTTCATTTTCTTTTTCGAACATATCATGGTGTCTCTCCGATCTGCCTCATCAATCCTATCTCTTCAATCTCGCATTGAATACTTAAAACTCTTCATTTTATATAAATTATAGCAAAGATCTGCGTCATAATCTGTTTTCTCTTGATTTAATGTTTATTGAAAGTAAAGTCAATATATTTCAAAAGGTTCTTTATTGTTATTCCATTTACGAAGCATTGTATACTATTCTATAAGTTTTCCTTTCCTCAAATATTTCCTTTATTTAATTGCATTCATCTCCTACCCTTTCGCCAAAACATCCATCACACAAAACTATTTTTCAGTGTGTTTATTTTTTTACCAAAGTTCATATATTATAATAAATTTTATAAAACGTCCTTCCAACCATCTAGGATTTTCAACGTCTTATTTCAACATCAAAATAAGACTTTTAAATGTTTTAATATCTGTTTTTTCACTTACACTCTATACCAAATTTAGTTCTACATCTAGGGAGATGCCACTCAAGCACTCTTTCCTGCCTTTACAGAGTACAAAATTACCTTCTTTTCCGTACAGCTTCTTTCTCACAGAACGGATATTGCTAATATTCCTATAATATATCGTTATGTGCATGGTAAGTGCTCGACTGAGCTCCAATGTCTCGTTCTCTTTGTAAAACATCCACATCAAAAACTTGTCTAGTTACAATGACTATAAATATTTTTCTTGTTTTTCTCTGTATACCTACAACTAAACAGAACTTCCATGACAAAAGTGTGTTCCCAATTACTACCAGTATGTGGACCACATACCAAAGGCCTTCTTCCCAGATGACTACAACACGAACTTTTTTAAATCCAATGTTAAGAAATAATTGTTGAGCTATCTTTTTAAATAATAAAATTCTGCCCAGTTTCAACCATAGTCACAACTCCTCAAGATGTTGTCCCTCCGTCCACCTAACAAAATCATTAGAACTTATCTTCTAGTGCAGGGGCGGGCAACCTCCGACCCGCGGGCCAAATCCGGCCCGTCAAGGCTTAGCATCCGGCTCGCCACCTTGCTATGCTTTATTATTGCAATCCGACCCGCGGACCTCCCAGTTAAATTCATATCATTTTGTGACATAGACGTAAAAGTAGGTTTCAATTAAGATTTACAGTGGGATAAAAATATATGAATATCAGCGAGCGATGATGCATGTATATTTCATTTTTCTTTAACTATTAAGAGATAAAAATAGAAAAAGAGAAAGAGAGAGGCAAAGAGGAAACGAGAGACGAGGAACGGGCATGAAACATAGAACGTATGTGAGGTGTGTCAAAACGAATACTGGGTCAACTTACTACTTCCCCCGTCATTATTTTTTATGATTCCAAAATGACTCTTCGTCGGCGCCTTTTATAACATCACATACAGAAGTCTCCCGAGAAGAAATATTAGATTTGTAGAGTATTCAATGCGATTTGTGTACAATTTAGTCATGTAAACAAAATATAGTAATTCTGAGATTTCGTTTTTCACGCCGGCCCGCGATCTCCTTCCAAAAGTCTCATCTGACCTTCACTTTAAAAAGGTTGCCCGCCCCTGCTCTAGTGGTATTTGAGCCTTAATAAGTGATGACTTATTAGTCCATCAAAAATATAACTGGCATTTTTCTCGCGTATGACGTTTATAATTATTGATAATATGTATTACTAGCAAGACCCGTACCCGGCGTCGCCCGGGTGGAATATAAAATAATAATCTAATTAAAACTGTATAAGTATTAGAGTATAAAATCTGAAAAAACTCAGAAAAAAAATCCATTTCACTGTAAATAATTTGAGTCATTAAAAGAAGATTTATTTACGCTTTGGCGTTGAACGGAGAAAATATAGAAAAATGATTTAATTTAATAAAAAGAAATGTTAGTGTATCAATACAATTTTAAAAAAACATTAAATAACCTATTTCACTGTAAATGATTTACGTGATCAAAATACGATTTGTTAAATAAGTATTTATTATTTTAAATAAATAAAAAGATTTCTCTAAAAAAATAGTTTTGTGTGATGGAGTAAAAAGTTATTAGGAGGGGGGATACTTACTGTTTTGTCTATTTTGTGGTGGTATGTAGTGGGGGTGCGTGTGTGTTCGGGTAGTATTAACTTTACTATTGATACACAAAAATAAAATTGCTGACCTTTATATGAATAAACGGGGATCCATTATCATGGAATTTAATTTCGTAATGAAATTAATGTAGGAGGCGAGTATACTCAATGACGTGTTTGTGTGTCAGGTTGGGGGCGTTTTTTTCATTTACAATTTAACAAAACATTAAATGGCTGCCTTTTGTACGAATGAAACGAAATGCCTTGTGTCAGAATTTAATTTCGTGATTACATTTATTTATGGGAGTAGAAGGATTCTTTTCACGCAAAATGGTAATTTTCTCTCTACACGTAAGAATGTGTCAATAGAATTGTCGGTAATAATGAAATAAAATAAATTATTGAATTTAAAAACAATAAGAACTCCCATGAAGTGAAGTATCAATATTATAATTATAAACTATAATTGTAAATCATAGTCGGAAGACGATAATTCGATGGTTTTATCATGTTGAAAGAATGAATGCGAGTTCTTGAGTTGGTAGATGTAGAACAGTTGAGATAGCATGTTCAGTTCACAGTGGAATACCAGGGAAAATATTGGAGGAAGTGATAAGAATTAACTTGAGAGAAAGCGGGATGAATAAATACGTGGTCAGAAAGAGGTTAGTTTGGAAGTCAATTTCGAAAACCCGTCCAACGCATACCAGCATGTAAAGCGGACGTTAAACTGATGATGATGATGATGATGATGATGATGATGATGAATTACCGACCATAGTTTAATTCCGAGATTCAAGGAATAGAAATCGTTTTAATAGTAATCTGAGAAACACCTAGTAAGAAAGATCTTACTGGTCATTGATACTAACTGCACGAGTTGGATTCTGTAAGTCTTGAAAAGAAATACATACAGGATAAAATATAAGGCGAGGAGCACATACACATACACATACACACGAGAAGTTGTCAAATAGTGGTATTAATCTATAGATGTATATCATTTGTATACGACATAATCACGTTGAAACACCGGTTCCTGTTAGATCACCGAAGTTAAGCAACGTTGAGCCTGGTCAGTACTTAAATGGGTGACTATTTCGGAATACAAGGTGCTGTATGTGCTCTCCGCTTATCTCGGCAGTGTTTCCTGTTATGCTGGGTCTCTCCTTGCCACTGGAATCAATCAGTGCTGATTCAGGAGAGGTGTGGTCACGGATTGCGCAACCCTTGTTTCACAATTACACGCGTAGCTACTCTTACAGGGGGTATCCATTGTCTTTGTAAACTGAACGGAGGCCATGATTATATCATTTATGTACGTAAAAAATGATACTGTGTCCCACTTGACTAATTAACAACATCTTATTCGTGGAGTTGCTTACCTTATTGGAGATTGCATCTCTACGGATTATACAATATCAAATTTATCTCATGTATATTATACCACGAAACGCATACATATAAAACTCTAACATTTATTATTTCATAGCACAATCCGACTACATTTAAATAGTACACACTCAAGCCGTAATCATATCAGAAAATCATCGACCAATAACAATTGTAAAGAAGAATTATAGACGCCATCTTCTAAAATAAGACCTGCTCCTTAAAGTAAAAAACATCCACTGCTTTATATCACGTGAAATAAATGTGTATAGTATAACAATACGATGATAATAACAACAGCAAAATTATTGTATACATATATAGAGCTCTTATATATAAAATTATCTTCTCGAATTATACAAATTTTCCATCGATAGATACTGTCTACGAAATCAGTATTGCATTAATAAATGAAAGTAAATAATTAATCATGTTAAATAATAAGAGAAATAAACTAAAATTAATTAATTATTTTCGTGTTAATTTGCGTCCGAATTTAAAATAGTCTATGTGATCGCCTTAACCCAAACCCTAATCCTAACCCTAACCCTAACCCTGCCTCTTGAAATGTCTATCTCTTTATTCTGTTTCACTTATTTCCAAGCCTATCATCTTCTCAAGCTCTTCCCCAACCGCTTTAGATATGAGAGATATCTTAACATCGAACAGATATGTAAGCATATGTTAGTATTAAATCATTCGATATTCATGTTTATCTTATAGCTAAATGAACTCAATTTGTTGGAGTTATTTGAATGTTGTTGATCACATTTAAATGATGAATTTGGATTCCTTTCAATTCGAATCATCTCAAAAATCAAAAGGCTTAATTAGATTCGATATACGTTTCCACTGGATTCCTGTTTGCAATGTGCTGAAGGAAACAGGTCATATGTCGACATTACCAATCAAAATTTTTTAAAAGAAATTATTAATTAGTTCTTGTCTTAATTGTCAGTAAACCAATTAACAGAGAAACTAATTAATAAACTTCACCATGAATAATATTAATGAACTAATAAAACTAGAGTAATTAACATCGATATTCTTAAAGGAATGTTTAAAATACGAGTATATATGTATTGGGTTGGTCAAAAAGTTCTTTCGTTTTCCGAATGTAATTTTACCGACCTACTAAATATTGTTTTATAGTCCTCTTCTCAAAATCCTGTGTTTGGTGTAAGGAGTATGATGACGTCAGTGTGTAATAAGTCTCGGAGTTCTTACATGTTTGCTAGTATTTAATGCTTTGAAATCGAAGATCAAACAGAGCACTACCAACATCTGATGTTTTTTACTACAGAAAAAAGAAAAGCTATAGAAATATGTATACAGATATGCCATGTGAAGAGGAGAATGCTGTTACAAAACGGGTGTGCCAGAAATAGTTTGAGCGATTCCGAAAAAATATTTTTTTCAGTGAGGGATGCTCCTCGTTCTGGTCGACCACAGATGATCGAGAGTAACTGAGTGAAAGCCGGTTGAACAAGATTGCCGTTGGATGACTAGATAAATCGCAAACATTCGCAATATTCCTAAAAAAACGAACAAACTTTTTTTGCAAACCTAATATACCGGTGAGCCTAGGTTTGATGTTCTGTCTTGACAGACAACTGAAGTGCTACAAAATCCTTCTGAATGGCATTTTGAACAAGACTCGAATGTAGTGTGAGGCTTGCAAGTTCAAGTCGAAAGACAACACTTAGAAGTCCTGCGTATTACCTTAAGGTTAATCCGATGACTAATTTTAGAGAGTGTGGAATCGTCCATTAGCTACTATTACTCATAGGCTAACTCTGTCCGGGAGTGATAGTACCTGTCAAGGCCCCATCCATTAGTTAAACAGAATCGATCACCCAACTATCGCAGACACCTATGTTCGAAGTGTTAGCCTCTAACTTACTCGAGCAAAATAAATGCACCTTTCCCAGCCGTCCATCTGTTTATTCTGCCTAACTTGTTTCCTAACCCCATCACCTGATCAAGCTCTCTCTTAACCGCACTGGACATGACAAAAAACTGCACCTAGTAGTGCGATCCAAATTTGGAAACGTTAGAGAGTCTGGAGTCAACCTTAAGTAGCCGACACTCTGTACATCGCTCCAACCGCGGGAAGATGTGGCACAAGGCCGACAGATGAGGGAAAGGCGAATCTAGTGAACAAGAGATGAGTTCAGTATTGCCCCATAATAATCTTTTGAACACCCTTGTCAGCATTCACCGGTGCAGGCGCCTCAGGCAGTTAAAGATTAACTATCCTCTTCCCAAAGTGAGGAGGCAATGCCTAGGAGTGTATACCTCCTAGAGCTGGACTGAACAAATACCACAGCCTGACAGAAGAAAAACACTGTCGTTACAACGGCCCAGTCTCTGAAAGACTGATTACCGAGGACGTATCCTTCACTGCTATATTTGCCGTAAGAAAGGTAACACTTTCTTTCGCCTCTTGTCAACACTCTTAGGATCAATCAAAATCGAAGTGGTTTTGTATGCCAGTCTTCTATATATGGCTTAAATACAAACTATTGTTTGCAGACCTTTCGTTCGCCCGTGGTTACATGTTATGTGGGCACTATGATGCAAATTAAACTGGTTTAGTAAATAGATACAAGTTACATTTAGAAATTATCACGACATTCTATTTTGAAGTTATTCGGTTTCATTATAGATGAAATGGTAGTTTAGATTACATTTTAATATATTTAGTACTTATAATATTATCACTATATTTAATTTAAATGAGTTGGGTTAGGGTTGAGAAAATTGTGTTTTTGTCTAAAATGATACTATATTGTATAGAAAAACTAAGGTTTGAAACCTCTTATGTTTAGAGGTAGCTAGAGATAAAGTTATAGATGTGTAGGTATAAATGTGTTAGAAGATGAGAACGAGGCGAGGAGATAGAAGTGAAATTGAATGGTCGAACTTAAATAGATTATTAAACCACTTGTAAAAATCGCAAACTGCAAACAAATCTATATAGTAAATTAAAGTCGATTTTCTCCTGTCGCTTTGGCTATTAGAGATTCTCAACTGAAAGCTTCATATGCTAATCTCTTCCACTAACTACTTACATTTTCTAATGCGTGTTTCACAAAAATATAAGTACCTCTAATCTTCTTTCAAAATATATTACATGTATTCCGGATCAGCTGCTTCACCAACTACGTATTCAAAAAATAAGGTGGTACACATTTTCACTCTTTTACACTTATAAACTCCCACTTCCCTTACATACCCTGGAGAATTTTCTTAATAGAGATACTTACGGTTAAAATACCGTAATTATTTCATTTTTTTAATTCCTTATATTATCTATAGATTTTAAATATGAATAACGAACGCTTACTAACTTTTACTTTCATTCTTCCAGGTTTTCTGGGAGTATTTGAGGAATACAAGAATATCGGATTGGATTTAAAACACAGCCCCACGTTTCTTCGACTATATCATTTTACATCATTTATTTATATTTTTCGTCTTATATTCTTTATGTAAAACAAAGAACATTCACTGTTTATTCAGATGTATTCACTAAATTATTTTCGTTGTTCTGTCGCCCTATTCTGCAAACATATTTTCGCATTCCAGAATTCCGAATTAATTTAACAGACTGCTTGCATAGTACGTCGGGCGAGTCACAATAGCGCCTTTGACTGCCGCCTTTTATTATTTCGTTTCTCGTTCACGTGTAAGTTACGTTAACGTAATTTTTTTGTTTTTTTCATTTTTTGCAATATATACTTCAGATTATATACATATTTTAGTATTCGCAATATGCATATTTCGCTTCATAATCATAATTCATAGTGTTTTTTTTCTAGTGGCAATAAGCCTCCAGCTACCGTATTTCAATGTCGTAATTTCTAGGTTTAAAACTAAACAAAACTTCGACAACTAAGTTTTGATTTTAACTTCAGCGTCAGATGTTGCTGTTTGTTTTTTTACTTACTTTTGAAGTATTGACTACTGTATTTCTAGGTACTTATGGAGTACTCAACATTAAAACAAAACATCGTCGACTAAATTTTGTGAAATTATTTTGTAAGCACCTAAATTACTTACTAGGTGTGTTTCTAATTATTTTCATAGATTGATACTATCAACCTTAATTACTTATAGTGAAATGAGTTCTTTTCTGATATTTACTTAGAGAATTGATAAGATAATACTTTTTGTTACATTAAATAATTATTTTGCATTTCCTTGGGAAACGTCAGGGCAATGTCATGCTAGTTTATCTATGAACTCAAAATGATTAAAACACTAACTTTCCTCTGCTAACCCTGACAGAAACGTCCTCCTTGGCGGATATAAACCTGTTCTTTTTTTGTTGAAGTGCTTGATAAAATGTTTAGATTTTGTCTGAAGATCCTACCTGTAAAGTAGTAGAAATAAATTATTACGATTAAGTGAAATTAGTTTTTAAGTTTTCCAATTCAATTTCCTAATATTGTTTTCAAACAATATTGAAATCTATAACAGAATTTTACGTGAAAAGTAAAATAACTCTAACCCATAGCCCCTATGCCCCACGCACACACACACACACACACACACACGTATATATATATATATATATATATATATATATATATAAATATATATATATATATAAATATATATATATATATGATTATTTTAATTTATACAGACATGAAAAAAATCTGCGACAGTGGCATGTCGATTTTATCGATCAACAGCTGTTATAAACTGAGATCTCATCAGGTAGAGTTAGAATCCGGCATTTACCTAATGGGAGAGAAAATGATAGAAAGGACAATTTAAATTTGGAAAGTCACGTGGTTAAATTTGAGACAGTTGAGAAGTAAATATAAAATAAAATAAAATGAAGTAAAATGAAATATAAGATAGAATATACAGATATAAATTATAAATTCATTGATGCTAGAGAAAAGGAAGGAGAGAGGGAAATATTAGGAGAAAAGGGGGAAGGGCGAAAATTTAAAAGAAATGGAAAAAGAAAACGGGGGAATAGAAGAGGATGTCAAAAAACACACAGCAAATATCTGAATTATTTTTTGATGACTGTCCAAAACGCGTCGATATGCTGTTGACGCTTTCCGTTTTGTTTTAATTGGTGATAGGATGTTAATACATAAGGCTCTAATCTTGTATGTTTTTTTTCTATTTATTATTTGTCTCGAGGTTTTTCTATCTTTTAATTCTAATGTTTGTTTTTTCTCTAATTTCATCTTATTGTTATTAATTAATGCGTTTGATTAATTTATTTAGGTCGAGTACATTACATAATTATGAGGTGCATTAATTGAACATTTACGTAAGTATGATAACAGCAGCCCCGTGTCCCGTGATGAAAATAATGACATTAATACTGATAATGAAAATATGATAGAAAAAAAATAATAATACTAATAATAATACTAAAACTAATAATAATAATAATGATAATGATAATGATAATAATAATAATAATAATAATAATAATAATAACAATAATAATAATAATAATAATAATAATAATAATAATAATAATAATAATAATACAACCGAACGAGAGAGGCGCAAGCATAGGCTGACGCCACGAAAATTATAGACAGAGGGTCGAGGAGGGAAAGCGCAAAACCAGACCTCCACTGAAAGAGTGCGGACAGCTCTGGGACTTTTGGGAGGCTTGTTACCACTCGGGCCCCAGAGGGGAACAATGGCCCTTATCAGCGGGAAATCGTTGGTAGGTGGCTGTTGCGATTACCGCAAGGTCATCAGCGGTGATGAACGAAAAGAGGTGGAGCATACTGGAAGTCTGAGAAGACTTGTTGTCACTCAAACTCCAGGAAATACCACAGGTTGTTGGCAGTGGGCGATGACTGACGATGACCAGTGTGATAACTCCTAGTGAGTAAATAATAATAATAATAATAATAATAATAATAATAATAATAATAATAATAATAATAATAATAATAATAATTTATTACAGTGTGTGTGTGTATATGTATATGTAGGGGTGTGTGGATATATATATATATATATATATATATATATATCCGTAAGAGGTACACAGTAGCTAATTTTAAAGTATCAGTCGCATTATGAGACCTTAATGTTTTAGCTTTGTCAGGTTCGATATGTACTGACCTTTTTTGTTAAGTAATAAGATACGAATCCAAACAGTAAATAATACTGTTGTTGATAAATTAACAAATTGTCAGCTAATCATATTCTGTCTTAACCAACCTGAAGAATGTAAGGCTTTATAAACACCGTCGATTAGAAAGCCAGCTATGATTGATACTTATAACTGTGGGAAATTGAAGGTAAAAATCGTAACATTGTCGTGTCGTAGAACTCTTCAATTAAACAGCGACAGATCCTGGCGACAAGAGATCAAGGGGGCATAAGCCAAATTTAAAGTCACTAATTCCTGTACGAATTATTTTTCGCGTTGTATTCGACTTCGGAACATTTAGAAATCGTAAAATAAGAAAATGAATGTATTTTACTTAATTTAATTAGCGCTTAATACTCGATAACGTTGGTTAACATAATGTTATTAACAATATGTTAACTATATACATTAATTAAAGAATAACTCTATTTGTAATCTGTTGTGACGAGGCTAGTTTCTTCTTCAGGGAGGGGTCGCCGTCCTTCAGCATACAACAACGTTTATTCTCAAATGGTCACCTAACTGATAGTGGCCACTTCCTTTCACGTCGGTGATCTAACGAGTACCTGTGTGTCAATGTGAATATGCCGTAACTAAAATTCAGAAGCAAACGGCAAAGTTAAACATTGTAAGATAACTTGATAATGTTAAGTAATGAGATTGAAGCGAGAGATTAAGTCACTTAATAACATCACATGTTACTGTGACGTCACGCGCACGAGAAATGATTCGGCCTCTCCGCTTTTACAATCAATTTTCCTCTAACATGAATGTAATAAAAGAGAATTGTAGTGAAACCTAGAGTTCAGAAGTGATTCCAGAATAGGAACCCGAGGAATTAAAGTTACTTTCGGGGAAAGAGAATCATGCCCACGTATGGCTACACTGTCTGCCCTTTTCCCCCTCTTTATTTCTCCCAATCTGACGCAGAAATCTACGTGTTCAAAGACTTTGTATCTCCCCCACTCTGTGTTTTTTACCATTAACAAACCTTCTTATAAGCTAATATCAGTATCAAAGTGTCTTTATCTACAGACGATCGAAAGCATGGGTTCCCGACAACAACGCATGTATACATGTGTACACGCATCGGTAAGCGAAAACATAACACGATAATTGATATAAATAAAATAATATGTGATAAAAACTGACGAAACCTTTTAAGTTTCTTTCGTTAGTGAAGACTAAATCCTTTTTTTTCTGTTTCGGTTCAGTTTCTATTTTAAATTATTGTAACGCCGTTCTAATAATGATGAGGGAGGAATGTCTAAGTAAAATAAACACACACACACACTGTAGTAATAACGAAGGTCGCAAATCACTGTTAACCTCCAAAGCAGCTCTCACTGCTCGACACGTGCACGCGCTTCGCACACTCCGTTTCTCTGAGACGGTACGAGACTCGCTTTTTATAATATCCAGTCACACCTAATTTCCATACGTGCAACGAGACTTTGCGAGATTTTGCGTTAACTGTATGTAATAAACATTCAGGGACGCCATGTTGGATTTCTTTCCTTCTTTCTTTCTTTCACTCGCAGCGCACAGGACAAGCAAACCCGAGGACGTTTCGCAAGTAAGCCCTCTTCATGTTCATGTTCCCTACACTCCCCCCTGATCTCATGATCACAGAGATGGCAGGGAGGCCTAGATCGCCTTCGCCGGTTGCTTCTTCGGAGGGGGACAACGCAAGCCTCATCTTCGCTTGTGCTCTCGTCCGCGGTCTGAGGGTCGAGAAACATCGCGTCCGCTGGGATACTGCTGATATTCGAGTCACTGTCCGATGGGGCTGCTGCAAGCCAGAGCGATGCCTCACTGCTCTTTGACTCCGACTCGCTCTTGTCGTCTAGTGATGGTTGCGTTGCTAACCGTAGGTCCCTAATGTGACGGGGCATACCGTCGACTCGCACTGCCTGTGGGCTGATTACCTCGGTGACGCGTCCAACTCCGTATTTCGTCGTACACTTGCCGCGCGGGTTCTTAAACCAGACGACATCCTCTTTTTTCAGTTTCTCTTTGGTTACTTCCAGTTCGGGCAGCGGGTTAGTCTCTATGCCTTTCACCCTGACGTGATACCTGTGCAAGGTGTCAGCCGGCGCTGTAGAGGGTGAAAGATTATCCTTTGGGGTTACGTTATACAGGTAGACTGCCTCAAATACCGTGCAGCCCGTCCTGGCCGCAATGGTTTTGACGGTTCTGTGATTCCGCTCGATGACCCCATTTCCACTCGGTACGTGGGCGCATCGAAACCTCAGGTGTACTCCCCAGCCATCAGCAAACTTTCTGAACTGCTCACTAGTGAATGCAGCGCCATTGTCGGTTAATATCTCCGTTGGGGGGCCACGTTCAAGAAAAATATTGTTTAACTGACGGATAATGCTGGCTGCATCCTGCCGGCGCAGCATGCGCCATATCGCAAACCTGGATGGACCGCAATCAATGAGAGTCAGGAAATCCTCACCGTTGTGGTGAGTAATATCCATCGCCAGCCGGTTCCAATGGCTTTCCACTCCCAGCTTTCCTTTCTCCCAGCGAACGGGTGCTGGATCAATGGATTGGCATGCTACACAATCTTTGACCACTTTCCTGACGTCTGCCTTTTGTACTCCTGGTTCAACCAACTTAGCGAAATATAGGGTCCGCTTGACCCCAGGGTGCCCGGTTTGTTGGTGGACTTCTTTAATGGTATTAGATCGAACGGGGCTCATGGAAGCGGCGCAGGCGGGCTGCATGGGTTCAATAGTCTTTCTTATGGCATCAAGCCATCTTTGAGGTACTCTCGTCAAACAATCTGCTTTGTTCAGGCTGGATTTGACCAGGGACACCTCTATTGACAGCGCATATTCGTTCTCCAGCTTCATGATCGTGTCGAGCCGCCGTCGGATGAGCATCTCGCTCGTGGCTTTGGTTCGTATTCTGGCCCTCCCGGTGAGAGTATCTGAAATCCACTTATGGACGCAAGCAGAATCCGTGAATAGTCGCAGGGGTGTCGTCTTCCAAAGGATTGCCAAGTTTATCCCCTTGATAACTGCAAAAGTTCTGCCAGGTTTATGTGCTGGGAGTCCTTTTCTGGGCGTAACCAGCAAGCGTCTTCCACCACCATTCCATCATGGACCACCGATACACCAATTGCGAGAGAGCTTGCATCAACCCACACACTAAGGTTCTGGCTGTCGACGCACCATCTGCCTCGCGTTGGGTCTTCCTTGTGCACCCTGGTGAGGACTTCTTTGAGCATTGTATTGAGAGGGACCTCATGAGTTTCGTCATCCCATCCAGTGGTGACGTCGGAGGCTCTTCGCTTAATAAATGCCACCGCAACACGAAGCCAGCCGCCGACAGGAAGGTGTCCAACTAACTTTCCGCACAAGGAAAATACGTTTCGTCGTGTAACAATACAAGGCATGTCCGGGGTTTCATTTCCTCGTTTCCAATACAGAACGTCATCTTCCTCCCAGACCTGCAAACCAAGTACCCGTGCGCCATCTCGTAGCCTTTCCGGTTCCTTGCTGAGAAGGCCAAAGTTGTAGAGATGCTCCCTCACGCGCGCCGCAGATACAATTTCCTCGTCCACGTACACGTCATCAATATATGCAGACGTTGCCCGCTGAATGCGCTCATCTTTAGTCAGAATGGCGTCAACAATCATTTGCATAATTGATGGCGCAACATTAAGTCCAAATCCCATGCGGGTTAGGCAATATCTTTTCCCCTTGATGAGCACCGTTTGATAGGGCCATAGTGATTTGTGTACCCGCACTTGAAGGTATGCTTTGTGAAGATCCAGTACAGATACATTAGATCCCACTTGCCGCCATTCCCTCAACTTTTCAGTGCATACGTCCGCGCGAGCTGTAAAAGGGTCCACGTGCTCATTCAATTCTCGATAGTCGAGCACCGGCCTCACCTTCTGCTTATTCTGTTGGATAACCGCCATTAACGGGATCAGGCACTTTGGAGGACCCAATTCCTTCTCTGAATACGGAACTAGCCATCCATTACTAATCCAAGTTTGCAGTTCCTTGTCGTATTCTGCACGAGCTCCGGGGGGAATTTTGTATTCTGGCACCTTATTGCATAATTTCTCGGGTGGCTGCTCCTCCGACCACGCTGGTCGAATTCCGCACAAAGATCAGGCTGTTCCAGCTTCATAGCTGCACTCAGAGCAAGGCCCGCTTTTGCAAAATGTGCCCTACCCTCACCATCAATGCGTACACCTCCCAATTCCTTGATGACGTCCATTCCCAGGAGCAGGTCGTAACCGAGCAGGTCACCGTTTATAACCAAGGCTCGTGCGGTTACTGTAGGCCCATCGCCGACACCTGCGCGAATGATGCTAACGCCACAAGAGGCAATCGAGCCACCGCCAACCGTCAATACCGGGATCCTTTCCTTATCCCATGCGTCACAGCATGCTTTGCGCACGAGGGTCTGCGTGCACCCGGTGTCTACGAGCGCGAAGCGCTCACGCCCGTTTACGCGCATGCTCACTGTGGGTAGCGCCTTATTTGGCGACGATCTGGGGAGAAGACTGGCGCTATAGCTTACTCCCCTTGCCCGTTTCCCGGACAACCTCTTGCCACGTGACCCAGCTTGTTGCACCGGTAACAACGCACGCGTTTTAACGTTCCTCGATCGGGCGCGTCCTTTGCACCGCTTCGGCTTCGGCAGTCTTTTGAAAAATGATTCGGCCCGCCACATTTGTAGCATCTCACGTCTTCTGTTGGTGGTGAAGACGCTTCCGCAGCTGCCGAAACCGGCTCTGTGTCCTCTTTCAAAATGTTTCGGGCTCTGGCCAACAACTCGTCAAGCCCAATCTCACTGAGTCTGGATGATGCTCGCAGCAGTCTGCTGGCGCCGTCTGGGAGTCCAGTCAGAAAAGCGCATCCCAGTATTCGCTCGCTTGTTCCACCAAACGGCGCGGCTAGCCTCCTCAAATCGGCCAGGTAGACGTCCACAGTCTCATCTAGCCCAAGCCGCCGTTCGGTGAACTGCCTCCAGGAGACGAAAGGGTCCACAGCAAAGGCTGCGTATAGCGCCTGCCTAATTTCGTCCAGGCCTGGTTCGTCTCCGAGCTGCTGATACACCGAATATGCTCCTTTGGTCAGCCTCAGCGGGATGACCAGTGCAGGATCCTTTATATTGCAAAGTCTGCAGACGCGCTCGGCTTTCTCCCACCACTCGACTACAGAGGGTCCGGAGGGGGAGCCGTCGAACTCGGGTATTAATCTCAAGTCGAATTTGTCCATCGCCAAGATAGCTTGTAGTAATAACGAAGGTCGCAAATCACTGTTAACCTCCAAAGCAGCTCTCACTGCTCGACACGTGCACTCGCTTCGCACACTCCGTTTCTCTGAGACGGTACGAGACTCGCTTTTTATAATATCCAGTCACACCTAATTTCCATACGTGCAACGAGACTTTGCGAGATTTTGCGTTAACTGTATGTAATAAACATTCAGGGACGCCATGTTGGATTTCTTTCCTTCTTTCTTTCTTTCACTCGCAGCGCACAGGACAAGCAAACCCGAGGACGTTTCGCAAGTAAGCCCTCTTCATGTTCATGTTCCCTACACACACACACACATATATATATATATATATATATATATATATATATATATAAAATATGAAACTAAAAGTATACTTTTAGTAGATAGAACCTATAGTTAAATGGTTTAAACTCAATATACGAAATAGAGCAATTATAAAGATAGATGAAAGAAGAGGGATAAACATGCACGAATGACAAATCCAACTTACGATTGAACTAAACATATTTCTATTAGATTTACTTCATTGTTGAACTTTTTCTATGCTGCCTTCACGAAAACCCTTCTTTTCCATCTTTAAATCTCCTTTTATTGGGCACCTGATCAACGAGCATTTACCAACTGGACATATCCCATATCTTTTTACACGCACATTCTCACTCTCCATTGCTTAATATTTTTTTCCAATTTTGAATTTTGGCTTTTCCACTGCCAACTAATCTATCTATGTAATTTCTCTGATGATAATATGTTAATCTTTGAAAAGCCTTGGCTTAAAAAAATAATAATACACATATGTTTATATTTTTTATTTTTACCGAGTACTCTGGCTTGTGAGTAAAATAAAAAGAAAATTAAAAAGGTGGAAGGCAACACGGCTGCGCAGCAGCAGCAGCAGTCTATATAGTTTTTAGGAGGCCGAAGGAATGTGCTGGTTGAAAATCAGTTCATAATTCAGCCTTAAAAAAGGTTTTGTCTGGGGCATCGTGTCAAACGTACGCAGGGGCCGATAACTAATTAATATTGGTTCCATCTCTGTCTTTATTTCACACTTTTTGTTTTTCATCATATTTTGCGTTTTTCCAACTTTTTCCTGCGATCACAGAACTGGGGGAAAAGATACAACTAAAACTGGTTGCATTAAATTCAAAGAGGGTGACATTCTACTGGAAAAGGAAGAAATTTTGAACCGTTGGTCTGAATACACAGAAGACCTGTACTACGATGAACGAGGGCAACCACCCGAGATTCAAAGAAGTGATGAAGGTCTTGTGATACTCCAAGATGAGGTTTACAGTTTTTTTTTCATGAAAATTATATACGGGAAGGTACCAGGACCCGACAACATTCCAATCGATCGAGCTGGTTACTGCTCTTGATTAACTGGGAATGAAAGCGGCCACGAAACTTATCAACAGCATCTATGAAACCGGCACTATCCCGGAATAAATGAAATAGTCGGTTTACATCGCTATCCCTAAGAATCCAGGTACAACAGACTGTAAACAACACCGTACAATCAGCCTAATGAGTCACATAACTAAAGTACTTCTGCGGCCAGCAAAGTTGGCAATGAGTGTTCGGCTTCAGACCAATCTGGAGAGTAGTGAGACAGGGCTGTGTTTTCTCGCCTGACCCCTTTCAATATTTACAGCGAAATGATTTTACGCAAAATTGCTAGCGAAGAAGGTGTTAGTGTAGATGGACGTAACATCAACCATTTAAGATGTGCGGATGACACTGTCCTTATCGCAGACTCCGAAGACAAATTGCAACATATACTGACAACAGTAAAGGTAGAAAGTGAAAAGAAAGAGCTGCAACTCAATGCTAAGAACACAAAATGCATGGTTATCTCTAAAAAAGGCTGAAGTAGCAAAATGCAACATCAAATGCAACGGCGAGACCATTAGATATGGAGATACATTCGAATCGAAATGGCAAAATCCGCTTTCCATAGCATGGAGGGTATCTTTAAAAACCGAAACATAAACTAAACACAAAAATCAGAATGTTGAATGCGTACATATGGCCAATCCTACTTTACGGTTGCGAATGCTGGATATTATTGAAGGTAGCAAAAGTCGTTTAGAAGCAGCGGATATATGGTTTCGAAGAATAATTCTACGAATCTCATGGACAGAAAGGAAGAAGAACGAAGAAGTCATGCGGAAAGCTGACTACAACAGATCGTTTCTCAATACTGTCCACGACAGACAGTTTAAGTTCTTCGGTCATATAATGCGAGCGAACGGCTTGGACAAAAGCTTGATGTGAGAAAACATCGACGGCAAAAAGAGTAGAAGAAGACCTCAACAGGGTAACTGGAATCACCACTCTAGATCTCATCAGTAAGACCGAATGTAAAAAAGAATAGAGAGTCATGATCATCAATTTCGGCAAACAGAACTGATACCCGAAGAAGAATCCCAACGATGAACTAAATATTGCAGCTAAAATTAAGCTCAACAGGTAGCACATTATGTCAAACAGAGCTTATATATTTTAATTTAGTAGAATAAAACAACGTAGTATATAATTAGTATTTTGTAATTATGCTCTAAAGATCAACACTCAACAATATTTCTCCATGTGTAGACGTGTTTCAGAAAATCAATTTGGAGCATTGTCACAAAATATAAGATTTTATGAATCTGCAAAAATGGACCAACGTTGTTTTTATACCGTTTGCTGTCAAAAGCTGTTGGTGGCGTCAAGGGTGGCAATAACACTGTACCGCCCGAAAACTTGTTATGAACCGTCTTTGGCGGATGATAGGGACAGGGTATTGCAAATCAGTTGACATAGAACGAGACTACGAAACATCAGTGTTAAGTAAAATTACTACACGTCGATTTATAACGAGGCTGAGTAAATAGATAATGTACTCAGAACTTAGAACGAGGCTGGGAAAAAGGAACAAAACATGACTTAAAACAAGGCCAAGAAAAGGAATGAAGATCGAGGCTGAGTAATCCAAAAATGTTTCACAGACAATAAGAGAGAAATAATAAAATAGTGAGGAGTAAAAAAAATAAAATTTCAGAGAATTAGATCATAAAATCTTGAAATACAAACGAGATTGAAAAATAAAGCCGAGGGCATTTTAAGGAATATTCAGAATGAAGCTGGCACGAGATTGATTGTGCGTTAAGAAAATAGATACAACTAATGGAAATAAGCAAACGACGCGGATAGAATACAAAGAAAGTACAAAAAATTCAATGATAAAAAAGTTTCGGTCGAGAAAGCGGAAAATGACGGGGAATATAGGAGTCAGAACGAGGCAGAACAAAGGAAGTAATTGGAATAGTGAAAAACATGTGGAATACAAGTATAAACCAGAGATAGGGAAACAATGGAATTGAATTTTTAATACCAGAAAATTCGATTATTAAATCGCACAAATTCAATAAATCATTTATATGTAGATATTAAGCCTCTTTGGGAATATCCTGTTTCATACAAAATCCCATTTAAACTATTTAACTTTTAATGTAAATAATATATATATATATATATATATATATATATATATATATATATATATATATATATATATATGTATACATAAATGTTGATTTAAATCAAAGATAATTGAATTATCGTTTAATAATAATCTATCGTGATAATATAAAGCGCAATATATTGAATAGAGCAATCAATTCTAGAGATGAAAGATGAGAATAACATTTTTCTAAAGATACAATACTTATTTGAACATCAAAAGTTCAGAGCAAGGAGGTTCTATCCTTAATCCATGGATGTTCAAAGATAAACTCTTTTCATCAGAGGATAGAGAAAAACCGACAATGTAATTGTAAATATTATCGGCAACATTTAATTTTGAAAATGTTACATAAAATAAAACAAAATAAAGACCAAAAGGTAAATAGTCTTATGTTGAGATGAGGGCGTAGAGTCAGGATGGACGCTGTCCAAGAACACGTCAAAAATAAAAACAGCTGTTGTATTGGAAATGAATGTTTGAAAAAGAATAATACTCAAATTGTTTAGGAATCCAAATGTTTTTGTTAAGATGCTGATATTCAGACGGCAATTGGTAACGTCCAGTTTATCCTGTCTGTGCAGTAGTTTAGTACTGAAATTATCCGTTTCACAGGGTTCAGAATGAAGTTTGTGTTCGTCTATAATACACTTGTATTTTAACTCAATCGATCCTATGATCATGCCGTTAAGACGGTCTTCAACTTTAATGCATTGAAGAACGTCTCAGCAAACATGTACTGACGTCATTGACAATATATACACGTCTTGAATAGCAGAGCACTTGATAAATAGTCGTAATTCCGTAAAAAATATACTAGTGCGCACTGGTTCTCTAGATTCAGTTAGTCTCTCGAGATAATTACATGTCGTCAATAATACCTTCACTTTGTATGAATTAAATGTTATCTCGATTTAGATAATTGGTTAAAAGGACTAAAAGATGTAAAATAAATGATTTGATGCATTCATTTACTTACTTTTTTTTCTAATGTTATTCTCTTTTATTTGTTTACCATCATTTTCTAAAACTATCGAAGATACGTTTTAATTTCCCAGAAGGTTTACTGAAAAAGGACAGACGACTCGAAACTATAAATGAAATTGCGAATTAGAATAGCTGAAAATAAGTTTCAGAATTTTTAGATGACGATTGATAGTTTGTATTATTTTGATTATTTAGACTACCGTTCTCATCTTGGATGTTATTCTCACGACGTTTCACTTCTGGCTGATGGAACGAGAACAAGCTACTTCTGTGGATTAGATTAAATAAAGTCTTTCGTGCGAAATTCCGTACAAATTCTTGGTTTCGACACACAGATTTCCGAGTTCGACCAAATACATCTGAAGGAGGTCGGAGGTTACATTGGCCAAAACGTTGTGAGAATAACATAAGAACAGTAGTCCGAATGATCCAAATAATGAAAACACGTAATGTTAAGAATTATGTTGACGTAATTGTATTAGAATATTTATATAATAGGTTATTATTATTTGGTAAACAAAATAGAATGACCAAAAGATAAATAACGCAAAAATATATCTTAATCCCGACTAGAATTATTATTTGCATTGTAAACAAATGGGAAAATCAGCGAATGTCGTTGACGCGAATTGTTACGTAAGCAGAAGATTTCGATACAGATAAATTGATACGGATATATGGTTAGACAGGCAGAGTAACAGGGAGAAAAAAAACGAAAGACGCGGAGAGACGAACAAATTTACGTTACGTTAATCCAGCTACACATACGCACACCTTTGCAAGGACACACACACACATATTGGCATAGAGCTATCTGCAAGTAATTATCGCACTGATCACCGAATTTTGTTATAATATGTGGAGCATTTATAAATTAATGAAAATATTTAAATGATAAAAAAATCATTGTTTTCCTGTTTTCTATATCTTGTGTGAAATAACAACCATCGCAGAGCTGATAAGGAAAAATTCTGATGTTTTGTCTCTCAAATGACTTTGCACTCTATTTTCAATAAAGAGTGTTTTTCTGTTATTTCTTATCGGTTAATCGCTGGTATTTAACGTTTTATACAATCATGTAAATTTAAACAAAGACAAAGACAAAACAGTCAGCCTTGGTACACCCCTGAGTTACAGCTGGAGAAACCACCACATTAAATGATGTCAACGAAACAAATTAAACAACACTTAATACATCCCTTTACCGCTGCAAAAGATGAGTAATAAAAAATGCGAAATCATCCTATGCTCAATCTGTTAAATCAAGTTTTGTTGAACAGAGCTTTGGTTTCCATGATTTGAAAAAACAAATAAACAGGGTCCTGAAGAGACAAACACCTCTAATCTAACCATTATCAATTGACCAGAGATGCTCTCATAAGCATCTAATAATACAAAACATTTTGCAGAGAACTTTGAATCAAATTCTACTTTTTTACGATCAGTGACACCTCTGTCAAGAATTTTACTACGTGCCTCAAAATACTCTACTGTTACTAAACTTATTAATAACTTTGATTCCAGTAAGCCAACTGGTTATAACAAGTTCCAAGTCAGTGTGCCTAAGATTCTGTAGCCAGAACAAGCTCACATCCTCTCAAAGTTGTTCAATCGTTTTTTTAAAGACAAACTCTTTTCTGCTCCTTAGAAAACTTCAACGGTCTGCCAAGTATTTTTACATATTAATACAGACCGTTCAGTCCCATATGCGGCATGGGTAAATTGTTTGAATCGGTGATAAACCAAGAAGTTGCCACTCACCTAAGCAAAATCAATCTACGTTTAAGCAGCCATATGGATTACGTCCGGTAAGATCAACAGCTGACGTGCTAACTGTCACATTGCACAGTTATTGAACATCTCGACTTGGGCTATTCTAGAGCAATATCTGTTGACATATAAAAGACATCTTATACACAACCATCAAATCCTTTCCCTGATAGGGCTATAAAGTAGCTGTTGATGAGCAGAAGTCTGAAGCAAACCCGTTGTTCCACACAGATATATTCTCGGCTCAACCTTCTTCCTGATGTTCATCAATCATTTTATAAAACCATATTCTTAGAGCATTCCTTGACATCAACGTAACCAATGCAACTGTTTATAACAGCACTTGAGATAGCATTGGTGAAGATGAGCATTGGTGATCGTGAGCATTGGTGATCATGAGCATTGGTGATCATGAGCATTGGTGATCATGAGCATTGGTGATCATGAGCATGTGGATTCCGTGTCTCCCTGCCTTGGGCACATTATGCAATTGGGACAAAAGTGACTTGTTACTTTTAGTACTGTAAACCGAGCTGTTCTCCTTTCACCACCAACTCTCAGATCCTTGTTTAGCCTCAGTTGAAATGAATGACATTCTTTCTAGATGAAGCCCTGTGCTTTGATATCCTCCTAAGACTGATTCCAACCCACACCGGTAATAGAAGACTTGCATGAAATCTGTTGCTAAGGCTTCTGGAGAGTAGTTCTCACCTGATGCGATCCTCTATCTGTATAAGAGTCAGATACGTACTAAGATGATGCATTGCTGCAACATATTGGTGAGGTTTAGCTCATAGCTCTATTTCGTGCATTGACAGACTACAAAACCGTATGGACAATCTAATCGGACGATCTCTTCTCTTCAGCCCCTTTCTCACAGAAGAGAAACTGTTAGCCCTTCTATATATATTGCTCGTTCCATAGTAATGCTCGATTGACCTATAATTACTATTTCCCACTCTAAAACATTGACAGCAAAAACTACGCATCTACCGCCACAGACAAAAGATTCTCTTTTTCTTCCTCTGTGTAACTAAAACTAAGTAGTTTCCATGAACAAAGTTTATTTCCAAGAAGCTTCGATCTTTGGAACACATTGCCGCGGATATGATTCCCTGCAGAATACAAAATGGTCTGATTCAAGTCTAATGTCAAAATACTTGTCGAGCTGTCTTCTCAAGTAATCAAATGGTGTTCAATTTTTTTAACTTTCTGATACTATAATTCAGCATTCAAATTACAATCACTTTACCATTTATCATTGAATTGCTTTTGGTCTTTGTAATGTTAACTGATTAGTATATATATATATATATATATATATATATATATATATATATATATATCGTGCTTACAACTAATTCGAAAAAAGTTGTGACAAAGGTATAAAAAATTGTGTTTTTTTATTTCTTGATGTTTTAAATATTCTTCAAATTGTCTTTTCCATTAATGATATTTTACTTGTTTCTAATTTAATGGACACATTACACGCGAAAGAATATGTTCTGGTTAGCTAGTTATATCACAAGTAATAGCTTTAGAGTGCGACATCGATAATCGCTCGTTAACAGACACTTACGCCTTAACAAATTAACGTACGAAACCAGTTACTATCGCAACCATCTTAAACTGCTGTGTTGCTACTCGCTGACAAGAAATGCTTAGAAAAAGAATAAGAGATGAATGGTCGCCATTTATATTAATTTGTGTCTTTAATCTTTTATTATACAATCAGTTCAGCTATGCGTTTTAAACATTTTTTAAACAACTTAAACTAAATGTTTACTATTTTTCAACCACATTCAAATTCTTTCGGTCTAAAATGTTACGTATATTTTTTCTACTTTGATTTCTTATACTGGGTAAGAGTTAGGGTTAGGGTTATGATTACAGTTAGGGTTAGGGTTAGGGTTAGGGATAAGGTTATACTCTACTACGATTTGCAAGGTCTTAGTTCCTGAGAAAGGTGCGATTTAGGAATGTGCCGAAATAAGATATCGAACCAGCTGTAACCACACCTCAAAGTGCGGTGGCTTATTTCCTTCTGTCTCGTGCAGGTCAGGAGGGTAAGGAAGTGCGTTTTGACGTTAACACAAACAGCTACTTTTAAGATGCATCTATCTTCACCTCACGTTCCGCTTTAAACGTTCTGTTTCAAACTGAAAGGAGACAGACCGAACTACCGAGCAAGGGACAAAGCACATTAAAAATATACAAGTTCAGATAAAAAAATGTAACATATAAATCTCTTCAGAACGAGGCTGAAATAGGAAGTAAATTGAATAGAAATATAAAAAATATGTCAAAAACTTATAAACCGGAAATAGGTAAACAATGGAGACGATTTTTTAATGCTAAAAAATTCGATTATAAAATGGCGTAAATTTCAATTAGAGAGACAATTTGACGAGAGAATGAAAATAAAATGGCGAAGATTCAAAATGAACCTGTGAAGAGTTAAAATAAATTGAACTGAAATAAATACAAGGATGAAAAGTAAAAAGAATGAATAATAATGAACGGTAGGAAAAAGACAGAGATGACTAAATATGCAATATTGTACGAATCAAAAAAATTTCAATTCTAAAATATATTTAAACATACGTTATAAAAGATGATGATTTAAAGGAGACAGTAAACAAAAAAAAACATAATGAAAGAAAGAAAGGTCAGGTAAAATAATAATAATAATCAATAAGTAATGGTAATGAAATGGACTTTTAACACTTTACGGCATGTTCATGATATCTTCGATCATCAGACATGTAATTGTTACTAGCATCAATATATATATATATATATATATATATATATATATATATATATATATAGGAGGGGCGTTCAATAAGTAATGCCCCTGACCCACTTCCATTTGTCTGATCTAGATGACATTTTGCATGAGTACTGATTTATATTTGTATGGGTAATGTTGCAAAAAACAGCTCTTAACTAAGTGTGGTTTCTGATTTACAGGTGTTTGAACTGAGTCAGGTGTGAAATGAAGCCATGAAGTTGGTTTTGAATGGAAAGCGTTTCCCAGATGATGGTGGTTCCTATACAAAGAATAACTAATAACTGTGCCAAGTTACATTAATCGACTGCTATGAGAAAAGGGTCAAGAGCATTACTTATTGAACGCCCCTCGTATATATATATATATATATATATATATATATATATATATATATATATATATATATATATATATTGTGTGTATTTAGGCAGCAAGTTTTCATTTAGGCAAACGTTGTTGAATAGCACGGAGTGTTTCTGCTTTGTGATCTTTTTTTTAATTTTTTCCATCTTCCGAATGGTCAACTTCGTACCTCGATCAAACTGGTGTATGAAGTTTCCGTAGTTTTGTTGTTCCATCTTCCTTGCGAGTACTTTCGATTTGATATCCTCAAATCATCTTCAGGCGTGTGGGTGTGAAAAAAGAATATGTATTTATAGAATGTAAAGAGAGGAAAAGAGTATATCTTTACTTTTTATTTTATTTATTTATTCTATTTATTTTTTTTTTATTAATTTATTTATTAATATTTATTTTTTTATTTCATTTTTATTTTTTAATTCATACAACTTAAAAAAGGAGCGTCTAAAGTATTGAAAAGTTACAAGGGCGTGATTATGTTCGAACAGGATTGAAGTTAGCCAACACTTAAAAAAGCATGACTGTCTCCCTTCTTAATACAGAGAAATCTTAGTCATTAATACAAATATATTACACCATGATACCAACATTAAAAGGCTGAAGATTCTTGAGGCTCTTTACATAAAAACGAAACGCCCTACAATCAATAACATTGTTTATGAGACTAGTCACAACATTTTGAAGTGTCTAGCTTAGTAATCAACGTTATTAAATTCCTAACCATTAAACAACTACACGTTTGAATTTTAAACGCTCTTAAAACATGGTCGAATTTTTTTTTGCGCTTAAGAAATCACACTCTAACTTCACACCCCTTCGAACATAATCACGCCCTTGTATGACCGGGAATGACCACACCCACACATACCATACAGATTCGACCGACAGCAATTAAAGCAATAAAACCTAATACACAAATGTGCTTAAATGACCAAACACTGGCCAAACTGAATATATTTTTATCTCAACAAGATAGCATTTTTTCTGTCAAACGGAACAAACATTTTTTTCTGTCAAATGGAACAGACACTTTTAAATGAAAGAAAAATGAAACGTTTTCTCAAATGAAACACTTTTATCAAATGGAATTAACATCTGAAGAGAGCATAATGGATAAACGATAAAGGCTTGAAACGCGTTATGATATTATATTTTAAAAACTTAAAATGTTAAAATGATAAGATAATAAATAATTATTGAAAAAGTTTTTTTTACTAGCGTTGGTAAACACAATTCTTTAAATATATATATATATATATATATACATATATATATATATATATATATACATACATTTGAATTTACATCAATTAAAAAACTTTTTTGAGTTTACTACAAAGATCAACTATCAATTTTCAAACACCCAAACACCAATAACTCATATGTAATGATATATGTGTGTCTGCTCATGAATGTATCTTTATGTATACGTGCTTACGTGATTATGAGCATGTGTGGGTACGAAAATACGTATCTAGAAGAAGTATTATGAATGAAATTTGAAAAAGAATTACGCAGAAAATATAGATAAATAATATGGAAAAAATTTGTAACGATACATGCATGTGAGAATATTTGTATGCATGCTAATACGCACCTAGATAGATTAATATGAGTGTGATTATTAACAAAATGACACACAAAAGTAGCAGAAAATATTACATGAAAAAGAAATGTTTTAAAACTTTTTTTTTACTTATTATTAAATAGAGGTAATAGTGGATGATGTGTATTTTGCCACTAAAACGATGACTGAAAATTCTTTGAATTACAAACCGCCTGTATATCTCTTTCATCTTGTGAGTTACAAAATATGCAATGTGAAATTTATTTATAAAATTTTTTTTTGTTTTTTTTTGTTTTTGGTAGAGATTGAACTTTTATCGGGCATTGTCGTTGTTTTTTCTGGGTACATACGAAAAGGCATTCTGATGAGAGTTGATGCTTGAACAAATACTATATTGCATTGTATGAGTAAAAATTGACATCGTCTTGAAACAGCTGGAAACAATTATAATAACTTAGTGTATACACTTTATTTAAAATATGATTTAAAATAATTTAAATCGTTAAAAGCACACACACAACCATATATATATATATATATATATATATATATATATATATGTGTGTGTGTGTGTGTATTTAGTTAATTATTATACATTAATGGCATAGTGTGATATTATATACCTCAGTTTTAATGAGTAATGCGCAATTGAAAAGCTACAATAATCTTAAATTGAAATGAATCCATATCATATGCTCTTATTTAATTTATTGAACACTCTTTATTTTTTAATATTATATATACTATATATATATATATATATATATATATAAGTGTTTAAAGTTCATATTTTTTGTTTTAAAAAGCATCTATTGTTAAATTTAAGAAGGAACAGATAAAACAAATACCTTTATAAGCATTAAGATAAGATATCAATTTTTTTTTCCATAAAAAAAAAGAAAAGCATTAAATCGAAACCGATTTTTTTTTCGTTTTCTTTTTTTTATTAAAACTAACATTTTTGTTAGTTTAAAGTGATACAGATATTTCGCCAAGACCTGGAATCAACAGTGTGTAAATATATCCTGATGTCATCGGATTTGTATTTTTTTTATCTCTTAACGGCTTGTTGTTATACAGCCGAATGGGCAAGGTGTCGTTTCCCATACCTGTTCCTTCTTAAATTTAACAATAGATGCTTTTTAAAACAAAAAATATTAACTTTAAACACTTATACAAATCACGTGTTGCATCACGTTCTTTATATTTGATTATGGGAAACGACACCTTGCCCATTCGGCTGTATTACAACAAGCCGTTAAGAGATAAAAAAAATACAAATCCGATGACATCAGGATATATTTACACACTGTTGATCCCAGGTCTTGGCGAAATATCTGTAGCACTTTAAACTAACAAAAATGTTAGTTTTAATTAAAAAAAGAAAACGAAAAAAAAATCGGTTTCGATTTAATGCTTTTCTTATTTTTATGGAAAAAAAAATTGATATCGCATCTTAATGCTTATAAAGGTATTTGTTTTACCTGTTCCTTCTTAAATTTAACAATAGATGCTTTTTAAAACAAAAAATATGAACTTTAAACACTTATACAAATCACGTGTTGCATCACGTTCTTCATATTTGATGATGGGAAACGACACCTTGCCCATTCGGCTGTAGACCACAAGCCGTTAAGAGATAAAAAAAATACAAATCCGATGACATCAGGATATATTTACACACTGTTGATGCCAGGTCTTGGCGAAATATCTGTATTACTTTAAACTAACAAAAATGTTAGTTTTAATAAAAAAAAGAAAACGAAAAAAAAAATCGGTTTCGATTTAATGCTCTTCTTTTTTTTATGGAAAAAAAAATTGATATCTTATCTTAATGCTTATAAAGGTATTTGTTTTACCTGTTCCTTCTTAAATATATATATATATATATATATATATATATATATATATATATATATATATATATATATATATATATACACTATATATATATATATGTCTTTGTAAGGTGTCAACTACATACACTATAGCGCTATATCCCAGTTATTAATGGTGGCTACGTATGCAAGTACTCCAGGTGATGATTAACCGCGACCTATTTTTCGTTAGTATTGATGCAAGGATATATAGACAGATAAAAATAGCGATAGGAAAAATAGATAGAAGAAAGAAATAATTCCAAGTTAATTATATTTACTGCCGTATAGACTTTCGTGTTTCCGGCAGAAAAAAAAAACTTTGTATTCGCGGGTTTCACGCAATCTCGAAGCAAATCAACGCCTGACAGTGAAAAGCACTTGACTTTTATACAAATCTTGCGCCTGGCTTAGGAAAAGAAGGAAACAATGATGGCGACCAAGCGTGCGATTGGGTTGGTAGAAGATAACTGGCGTTCTTCTAAGCCATTAATCAAGTATTGGAGAAGGACGAAGGTCGGGAATTAACTCGGGAAAATGTTAAAAAAAAGTTTTTTGCTTTATTATTTAGTAGTCGAAAAATAAATGTCACAGTTCCGTGAAGAATTGACTGACGACGCGGAAGAATACACGAACCTACTCACAGCAATGAAAGTCTCGCTTCTTTTGTTTGTTTCTGATTCCTTGATTTCAACAACCGAATGCGCGCAAAGAAATAACAAATAAAAAGAATAGTATCGAACGTCGTCACATCTGTGCGAGCAGAGATCGATGTGTCAGTTTTATTTATCCGAAAATAATATAGACGGAACATTTGATAGCAAACTTCAAGATTGGAGGGAAGCAAGCAGCTGGAATAATCTGAATTATTTCTTAATGTTTCAGAGACTTGAACTTTTTGTCTGTCACGCTTCAATTTAAAATAACATTTTCATTGGCAGACACACATATTGACTAGACGTATCTTATTTGAGATCTGTCCAAGGATCTCTATAAGGGGCTCTGTCTGCAAGTTTGTCTCTCACGTATCAGTTGTAAATAACATTTTCTTCGCCCATGTATCTCACGTAAAAAAGATACGTCCGTTACTCGGTCTGTCACACGCAATTTAGTAATCCTTCTACCTGTCTGTCACATATAAGTTTGAAATAGTATTTTTAGACGATTCCACGAATCTCTATAAGAGGTTTGTCCGTATGTCGGTGCATCACGCTTAAGTTTGAAATAGCACTGTAATCCTCTCTAATCTCATTCCGACGACCACAAACCTGGGGACACATAAATAAATGCACCGACCTGATCTTAAGATGTGGTAACAAATGTTACTTTTTTCGCAACGGATTCTCATATTGTGACCTTTTCTTTCTGGTTCACGCAATTTCATACGAAATTAAGAACACATAAATTGTATCAGAGTAAAACAGTACTCATTGTTAATATTGTAATAATTACTAGAGGTAATAGTTACTTTAGACAATAATTACTTCAGACAATAATTACTAGAGGCAATAATTACTTCAGACAATAATTACTTAAGACAATAATTACTAGAGGTAATAGTTACTTTAGACAATAATTACTTCGGACAATAATTACTAGAGGCAATAATTACTTCAGACAATAATTACTTCAGACAATAATTACTAGAGGTAATAGTTACTTTAGACAATAATTACTTCAGACAATAATTACTAGAGGCAATAATTACTTCAGACAATAATTACTTCAGACAATAATTACTAGAGGTAATAATTTCTTTAGACAATAATTACTTCAGAAAATAATTACTATAGGCAAAACTTACTATAGCCAATAATTACTTTAAGCAATAATTACTATAGTCAATAAATACTTTAGTAAATAATTACTTAGGCAATAATTACATTAGAAAATAATTACTATAAGCAATTATTGATATGGGCAATCATTAGTATAGACATTAATTGCTTCAGACAATAATTACTATCGGCAATAATTAATATAGGCAATAATTACTTTAGGTAATAATTATTATAAACAATAATTACTTCAGGCAATAATTCCTAAAAGCAATAACTACTGTAGGGAATGTGTAAGAATTTTTTGTCATAGACTTTTTTGAACCGCATAGATAAAAAGTTTAGAAGCATCAATCAGTTGATTGCGAAATGAAAACGATTTAAAGAAATTACGTCATAGAATACCCTTCTCTGTCGGCATTGTTACAAAAAGAATGGATAACTTCTTGAGGCTCCGAAATCTAAAAGGAATTTGGAAGCATTTAAACTATCAAATATAAAGTTATTTAAACTGACATTAAAATCATTAGCCAATCTTCATTGAAAGATTTGGAAGCTATTTTACATCCGATAATTTACAAAATAGAGATTTAAACAACATTTCATTGACAAAATTAGTTTTAGTTTTATAACAATTTGGTTCAATTAATTTAACGACTGAACGATATCGTAATAATTTATTTAAATTTACAAAATCGTTGTTTACAAAATATATTTTGTAAATAAATGTGCATTGTTTAAATACAGCTAAATAAAATTTAAAAAATAAAAAAAAACTCCCGGGCAACGCGAGGTATGTACAGCTAATTCAATATGAAATATATTGTAAGTAACACACAATCATAATCGTTTATTTGCCTCTATATATTGTTGTGTACTTGTACTATTTTTATAGTGGTTTCTAGCAATAAGTCATACACTACACAGAATGCTTCAAGCAATCTATATGATATCTGAATTAATATATTAAGTAAAAAATAAGAATATAAAACATCACAGTATGATATCCTAGTGAATAGCAACAAATAGTATCCTGAATTGATAAAAACATTTATATTTTAACATATTTTAAAATGAATAAGTTATATAGGAGTAGGTACTGATACAGTTTATGAACCGCCATTTCATCGGGACATTCCGGCAGCTTACCTTAACCGCCGGTAGCTGCCGGACAAAAACTTTTTTTGTTTGTCGAAAATGCTGGCCAATATTAAAATTCTAGAAACAGGCATCCTATGTTAATTTTAACGAAAACAATTATATACATAAAAAAATGGAAGAAAGAATGTGTACATTTCTAAGAAACTTTCAAAATGTAGGAATAAAATTAAAATCAAGGAACAAAACACTTATCGTGTGTGGTAACTTTCATGTATAACAATTTATGTTTGCTTGCTGAAGAAAATATGGTGCAACAACTGATAGCAAACA
The DNA here is from genome assembly GCA_963556195.1 of Sepiola atlantica. NCBI lineage: Eukaryota > Metazoa > Mollusca > Cephalopoda > Sepiida > Sepiolidae > Sepiola > Sepiola atlantica. Next base: position 25,010,423 of record OY744530.1, read on the forward strand.
GTGTTTTATGATTGTATTTTAGCAAACGATTCTTTTTTCTTGCCAATTCTTTTTAACTTTACCGACTAGGCTAGGGTTAGGTTAGGGCTAGGTACTCTTTATTTTAGTGTTACTGGTAAATACTGTTTATTTTAGGGTTAGGTACTATTTCTTTGAGCAACTTTTCTGTGGATAATAAGTGTAGAAGCACATACGATGGAAAAAGTAGAAGAAGGGTTAGAAGACGTGGATGGAAGGTGCTCGAGAGGGTACACTTCAACAATTTGCTCTAATATGGAGACGAAAGGATTGTTTCTGAATTTCTGTGTCCACATAAATTCACGCAAGTAGCTGTCGATTAGATCTCTGCAATATTTTCATCGCGTTTTCTAATTATCGGTTGGTGCATTTTCCGTCGGCTACGCGTTTACGTAACGTGCTGGAGTGTGTCGATGAAAACGCGGTTCGTAAACTGCATGAGTACCATGAAGTATTTATATTTCACTAGCGGGACCCTGTGGAAATTCCACAGTGTTTTCTACATCAATCTGTATAATTTACTGTTAATAATATTATCCGGTGGCTATAAATATGCACATATTTTACTCACAAAAATTTTGCGTGACGGAATGGAAGTATATATATTTATTTATATTACTCGGTTGCCGGGGCAAAAGCTGTCTCTTCACTAAATCTTCTTAAATAGGAGTGTCAGATCGTGACACACAAAATAAATAACACACACTCTATCGTATTAATATATAAATAATAATAATAATAATAATAAGAAGAAGAAATTTTAAATATTAAAAAATTAAATAAATAAATAAATAAATAAATAAATACCGTAAGCCTGAAACCGGCCCATTTGGTAAGCGTTTCCGCTAATGAAACGGGATACCAGAGTTCTATCCTCGGTTGAGGCATAGCAAAGACTAAAACAAACATTGCTAAAACTCTCAGTATTATAAGGTCAGGATCAAGGACAATGAAGCAGTCCTGAGGAAAGAGTGGCGCCCTCCCCTACATCTCGGGTTAGCCGCTAATGTAAAGAGATCCTCTACTGTAATCGGACAATTTAGCCTTTTATAAAGTCTGAAATTAGCGACCACCTCACCTAAAATAAGCGAACGCCATTTTTGTTTGACGAATTTGACAATATAACTAAATAAATATTTGAAATAAAAAAAATTAATTTATCAGATGTTAACTATACAATATCATTGTCATTGTCTTATTTTTTACGTCTCTATTTGGTAGTTTGTTACATTGGGACCTGGGCTAACTTTGGCCCTGACCCTAACTTTAACCCTAACCCCCAATGACCCTGAACTTTATAGCTAACCTTAACCCCTCACTGACCCTAACCCTAACGACGGGGTCAAAGTTAGCGCGGGTCCTAATGTAACAAAGCACCTTCTATTTGTTAGTAAGTTTACTTTTTGCGATTTTATTATTTGTATTTATTGCGTTTTCACTCTTTCTCTATCCGTCCACCCTCCCTCTCTTACGAACACACACTCTCTCTTTCTTTCGAGAACGCTCTCGGTGTTTCACTGAGAAAAAAAACAAAACAAAACAAACTTTGCTTATTGTCCGTTCAAAACATTTAAAAAATAAATACTGGTTCCATACCATACAAAAATAATAAATAAATGTTTTAACACTTTAAGAAGTGGTGCAAATAAAAAATAAATACTTAGTTCAAACTATTATTGAAAAAAAAACATTGCTTAACGTCCGTTCAAAAACAACAACAACAACAACAAAAAATAATAGACATGCCCTAAAAACGCCAAAATAAAAAACAAAAAATAGTTTTAAGTTTTAAGCAACACAAAAAAGGACTTTTTGACCGGGTGATTTACAAAAATGTATTATTTTTTCCCCTTCCGCTAGAAATGTAGAAAAAAAAAATCTTAGCGGTTGGTTGGGATCGAACTATAAACCAGTCGGGCCAAAGACCAAAATACTACGTCGCTTACCGTTACGCTAAAGGGAAATAATTAAAATATTATGCAGAAATTAGGCTAATTAAATGTTATTAATAATCTAGGTGCGGCACGCATGCGCAGAGCGTTTGCCGGAAGCGTGACACACGTACGTACACCTTAGCGTATTAATATATAGATTGTTGTTGTTTTGTTTGTTTGTTTTTGTTTTTTAAAAGGGAGGAGCTTTTTTTAAACTGCGACAAACTTTACAAAGTCCTGCCGTTGAATGTTTTTAGCCGTGGAGAAAACAAAAAAACTATTTGATGAAATTAAATGTAATTGTTTTATATTTAAAGCGATATAAACATTTCCAGAATGAAAAATTTCATGCGTTCGTTAATAATAAGAGTTCAACGGAATTGGATTAACAGATTACAAGACGATGCTATTTACGCATGCGCAACCGGATGTTGAAAACCGGAAAGCTGAAAGCTGATTGCAAACATACAAGACCCATAGACTTTTAGTAGTATATAGATTATGTATTACGAGCCTATGTCGCATGATGCATCCCATCCCAAAAGATTACCCCCCAAAAAAACACACGACATCTATTTAGTTCGATCAAACTGTTTTCAGTGTCTATATAATAATACGCTATATACGTTATATAATAATACGCTATATACGTTATATAATAATACGCTATATACGTTATATAATAATACGCTAACAGAATGTCATGTTCGTACTACGTTATCACTCTTTTTTTTTTAAAATGGGATCGTCCGATCGCCGAAAATACAAGATTTTTTTTTAATTCGTCTGCTGTGAAGCCTGAACTAAAATAAACGGTCTTAGCCTTCGAGGTAGGATCAAAGTGTAGTATCTGTCCTGTCCAAAGATAGTGAAATAATATCGTGGTGTTTCCGCTCGGGGCGGATTGAAAATCGTCAGAAACTCCTACGAGGGCTTACATAACCAAATATATTCTGAAACAACATTAAAAAGAGTACTTAGATAAGTATGTTTTAGTTTGAACAAAAGTGGTACAATAACATTATTGTGTCTACTTTCGCACCGGACATCTATGGAATTCAAATGTTTTTTAAGAACAGCAGCAATACAAAACAAATGAAGGGTACAACTGTGGAATTTCCACGGGTCCCGCTAATGAATAAATACTTTTTTATATTGTGAACACTCAACGAGGGACTACAAATACATAGCACCGACTGATCAAACAAGAGATTAGTTTTCACGGCGTGATTATTTACATCGATATGAAGGAAACTCGAAAAATATTAATTGGTTGTTGGGTTTAACAGCATGTTAACCATTTGCACGTCCTTTTATGTCGAATCCGCGTGTGTGAATGTTTTATAGGTATTGTTTTCAGAGCAATTTTCTTATATCCGTATATTCTGTTAAACAAATGCTGCGTTAGCGATAGATTCTATTGACGAATAGATGAAACACGAAAACGGTAATAGCAACTAAAAGGTGACATCACACTCCTAAAAGTGCAGAAATTCAACGATCGTCACAAGGGAGAGTTTCGGGTCATATACAGGCCACTGGGAAAACACCTGGTGTCAGAACAACAAGAGCATGTATAATTACGGTGAAAATTAATCGGCTGTTTAATATATCGCTTTGTGTAGAATAAAAAAGAATGCTGATATTTCGCAATATTCTAAGATAGGGTTTGAATTAAAATAATGATTTCTTGTGGTATAGGAACTACACTTAGAAACTCTTGGCTAACCCTGCTGTATGCAGGTAAGCCAACTGAAATAAATTTAAGTTGGACAACTGTCATATAAATTCAAAATTGTGATTAAATAAGTAAAGCTCACTCATCTCTATCTTGAATCTTTTCAGTTGCACTGCTATTCTGTGGACATTATCACACACATACACACACACATATATATATATATATATATATATATATATATATATATATAGTCATCAACAGAAAGTTGTTACGCTGTATTACAGTTCTTCAAATTTAGCCAAACATGTCGAGCCTTTAAAGTTCTAATTCAAATACCTGCAGTACCAGTCGGAAACAGTAGCTAGCCAAGTTGTATCCTTAATCTGTCGGAACAAGAGCGACCCATACTAGTCATGTTAGACTTAGTGACAAAAAACTTTTCCCAAGTTGCCCAGATAGAGAGAAAGAAAGACGGGGCCCATTGACCTAGACACGAAAACAATACCAATCAATGACTGTCTTTGAGGTGTCCCTGTGGTAGTATGTCTGTGTCTGGATAATACACAGAGAAGTGGTGTAGAGGGCGGAAGATAGGCAGAGCCCTGTACTCCTTAAGTAATTTTAGGTTTGCAAACCGGATATTTGTTCGAGTCTCCAGCTCTAGGAAGGATGTTGATCAGGATTAAGGAGGCCTCTCTCCCCCAACTGTTTGCTGTCAATACATAAGTATTCAGTAGCACACTTTTATATCAGTGTTCCTTCTTCTATATCGATGACCTGACACGGTCTATGGGTATATCGCACTCAGAGGGGTAATCCTGCGCTCAGTCAGATATTTAAGAGCCTACGCGGTATTTACAGAAAATACATTTTTCATATATATATATATATACATATATATCTAGAGAGAGAGAGAGAGAGAGAGAGAAACAGCGACAGAGAGAGCGAAAGAGCGAGAGAGAGTACATGTATTATTTTTGTTTATTAGATGTTAATCCAATAAACCCCCAGTGTTAATAAAAAGTGATCAATGAAAAGTAGAGATGGCTTTTATTATAAACTTTTATCTATACGAACATTGTTGGTTACATATCTGCATACATGTATCAGTTGCGCCTTCCTTCTAGAGCCAACATCCTTAGACCTTTTTCTAAAGGTCTGAGATAGTTCACTATAGAATCAGAGCGTAACTGAAACGTGTATATACTTATGTAACCAAAACGTTTGTGTAAATAATATATATATATAATAATGGTAATAATCCAGGTGAAAAATATCCACAGGGTGGTAATCCAGAGAATTTTAACCGGGTTTAAAAAAAGTGCTCAATATCAAAATAGATCTCTCCAAATATGATCTGACGTTAAGATCGGATTCTAACTCTGCCTGATGAGATCTCAGTTTATAGTAACTGTTGATCAATAACATCGACATGCCAGTGTCGCAGATTTTGTACATGTCTGTGTAAATAAAATGATCATATATATATATATATATATATATATATATATATATGTGTGTGTATGTATATATATAAAGAGAGAGAAATAGAGAGAGAAATAGAGAAAGATAGGTAGGTAGATAGATAGATGGATAGATAGATAGATAGATAGATAGATAGATAGATGAGAGTAATAGACAGAAACGTAGACATAGATGGATCTCTTGTTTGATAAATAACAAATTACATCTAATTAGAACAATTTGATTGATTAGTTTTTAATATAACGCAATCTTTCCAGAAATCATAATTTTAGCATGTATTGTCTGTGATTACAATATATAAGGAAAGTCTTTAGGAAAATAAACTTGATTAACTCACATTTAGTATGATAATAAATAGATAGATACATAGATACTGGCACCTACAATTCTAACGCATGCTAAAACTCGATATTTCCAAGGAAAACACGTTAAATATTTTTCCCGTTATCCCTGCAATTCTTTCCCCCCATATCGCGCCATTTGTATTTCGCAAAAGCAATAAAATTTCCCGGCGTGTTTTCTTCCTTTGAATCACGACGTAAAATTACAAATGCGCCAAAATTCTATTTCTGTCAAGTGTATTTTGTTAGTCTGTATATTCTTGTCTCATTTCCCTCTTAAATGTCAAACTTATAAGTGAAGTAGATAATTCCAATGAAACATGTACATAAATGAATCGACGATATTTTTAGGAGAAAACGAACGACATATCATATTGTCAGAAAACACAACAATTAAGATGCGTCCATTCAAGCTGCGCGTTTACCGATTAAAATACTATTTTAAACTAAAACGTGAAAGACAAATGATTTATCTGTTTAAACCTGACAGACCAACAAAAATATTTTTAAACAAAAGCCGTACAGACCAACGAAAATATGTTTAAGCCTGGCAGACCAGCAATAATGCTATTTTAAACTGAAGTGTGACAGACCAATGAAACCTCTGTTTAAGCCTTACAGACAAGATAAAATCTATTTTAGCCTTAAACGTTACAAAGCAACACAAAATCTTTCGAAGATGACAGACCAACAAAAATACTATATTTAACTAAAGCGTGACAAACCAACGAAAATTATATTTTAAACTGAAGCATGACAGATGAACGAAAAATCTGTTTCAGCCTGACAGATCAACAAAAATGCTATTTTAAAGTAAGCGTGACAAACGAACGAAAAGGTTTAAGCCTGACAGACCAACAATTTTTTTGTAACTAAAGCGTAACAGACTAACGAAAAATCTGTTTACGCCTGGCAAACAAACAAAAATGCTATGTTTAACTGAAGCGTGACAGACCAACGAATAATCTTTTTTCAGCTTAACAGACTGTTTCACATTTAAGCGTTACAGACGAACAAAATTTCAAAATTTAAGCATTACAGACCAAACGAAGTATCTATTTTAATCTTAAGTGTGAAATTCTTACGAAGATACAAACCTAAGTGTGACAGACTAATCAGCATACAGTTATTTATAGTTATATTTATTGCCCGGATAAAAAAAAAAGATGCGTCGATTTAATCTGAGTGTACGTCAAACTTATGTTTCACATCACGTTTCGAAATTTTTTAGATGAGGATTCATAAATGTTTATTATTTTCACCTAGTGAAACATAACATCCCCAAACACGATTTTAAGAGTATTTAACTGGTAACATGTCCATTCTTGCGGTTTCATGTTGTAGTATTCGACTCCCCATAATTGAAGCGTTGTTCATTTGCATAAATAAATCTAGCATCAACCATTCTCGTTATGAGGGAGGGCGAAGGTATGTTGAAATGTTGCTCTAGTGTTTAAAAGAACGTTCCTTTAGTGGATTCACCGGTTTTATCTTGCTTACTCATTCATTAGTGTCCTTGGCCTTTTGGCTAGGATCAAAGTGTAGTATATTTTCCGATGGATACTGTACCTCATAGACTAGTATTGTCTTGGTTTTTGGGGCTTGATTTACGCCGGTCTAATGGTCTGTCCTGTGCAGTTCTAGGAGACCAACCCTCCAAGGCTTCGTCTCCCCTCTTTTGGGAGGAGTAAGTTCATTGCTTACTGCCTGAGGCGCCCCTACCGGGGAATGTCGACGGGGCAGTCCAGGCAATGTTTAACGGCTAGAGAGCTCACCTTCTCGGGCGCTGGCTTTTCAAACCCCACTTTCTCGACCCGACCTTAGGTCACATCTTACTTGTAGGAGTTAGATAAAACTGGCCTTGTGCGTAACTCTTGGAGAGGAGTAAATAAATACTCATTCATCCGCCTGAAGACGACCGATGTCGGTAGAAAACGTTCGCCAAAAATATCGGGATTTCTTACACACCATGGATAACAACACCAAATCGGTCGTTCGACGACTGGAAAAAATGGATCAGAAAATCAATAAACAGAAGCTAGCACTCCTGTTCAATCAAACGTGTATAAAGGATAGAATGCTGCCTATATATATATATATATATATATATATATATATATATATATATATATATATATATATATATATATATATGCATGGAGTATTGTTGCGACATCTTGGCTGGTGCATCATCCACTAGTCTCTCACTCTTCGACAAGGTCACAAAAAGAGTTGCCTACTTAATATGTCCTTTACTATCTACCAAGCTCCAGCTTCTGCCCCTTCGCCGCAATGTTGCATCCTTGTGCTTGTTTAAGAAATACTTCAATGGATTGTGTCCCGATGAACTTGCTGCTCTATTGCTCCCTCGACGTAAATACACTAGACCAACCCGACAATCAGCTAAATCCCATCCATTCACTGTAGAAGTCCCCAGATAGCGGAGAGCCTTCTACTCCAATAGCTTCTGGAACTCGATCCCTGCCTCCTATAACCCAGACTACCGACATGCAGAAATTTAAAACAAGCCGCGCATGCGTGGTCCCCCTCTGTATGTGACTCGATGGGGCGAGTGTAAAATGCAATAAATTTGGGCAATTTGGGGCATTTTTGACCCCCATTTGACCCCTGGGGGCGCGAGCAGAAGTGTTTGAGGTCAAGGATGCTCATATTATATCCAGAACAATTACCTCTAAATGTTGGCCCAGTTTCAGAAGAATTGAATGGATGGATCAAACGTTATGGGAGAAAAGGTTCATTTTTTGCTATTTTGGGAGCTTTTGACCCCCTGAGGGCGCGAACCAGATTTTTTTCCAAGGTCAGCGATACTTATTTTCTATTAGGAACAATTGCCTCCACATTTTGGCCAAGTTTCAGAGAAATTGAATGGATGGACGAAAAGTAATCGGGCAAAAAATGTCATTTTCTGCCATTTAGGGGCCTTTTAACCTGAAGGGGGGTAAACCAGATATTTCTTCAAAAATGGGAGAATGTCACTTTCTAACCTGACCAAAGTTACAACATCATACAAAATTTCAGAGAAATTCAATGGATAGTTGCGGAGAAAAATCTGGATGGACGGACGGACGGACGGACGGACATGCCTCAAAACATAAGTCCCCCGATTTTATAAATGGGGGGACCAACTAATGTAAACAGACATCTCGCTGCACAGCTGCCAACTCAGGATTAGTCTCAAGACTTACACCCTATTTCTTAGTGGCAACCTGCTTTGTTTGTGGTGAACTATGTTAATATATATACATATATATATATATATATATATATATATATATATATATATATATATATGTGTGTGTGTGTGTGTGTGTGTGTGTGTGTGTGTGTAATGCAAAACTCGTTCAAGATTCAATATTTTCTTGTCTACCTTTATTTATTTGTTTTTTCATTATTTTTACGACAGATAAAAAAATAAAGATTACCACTCAAAATATAAAAACGCAATATATGTTGTTTTCTTCCATAAAATTTGATCAAACATTCTTTACGCGGCCTTCATTGTCCCAGCAAATAAAATCCGTGCTTCGAAAAGATAGAGGAATTAATGGCGGTTTGATTAATAAGGTTTCTTTCTTCTGACGCAACGAGTATCGACAAAAAGACAAAATGAATCGGGACAAAGACAAAAAGAAAAATACCCTACGGTTCTGAATTAACAGGGAAATAAAATGGAAACAAATTAGTTTTATGTTCAATTTAATTGCGTTAATAATTCATTTGTTTATATTTTATGTATTTTCATTTCCCAGAAGATTAAATATATTGATATCCATTGATCGAAGAAATGTTTCATTCCAATCGAAGATGAAGTAAATCAACTTATAGTGGATCAAGCGAATAACTATTAGAATTGCAATTTGTTATTTAAATTTAATTAAATGTGGTTAAATATAATCACATTAGCATGTGTGTTCTCATTTGAGATTTTCAAACCTAAGTGACTTTCAAAGAAATGTGGATCTTAACATACACTATCGGATAAAAGTATTTGGCTAAAGGTGCTATGTTCCACACAAGAAATGTTATTTTTCACGCTAAAAGTTTTGTTTTTCACGCTAAAAGTGTTATTTTCTACGCTAAAAATGTCATTTTTCACGCTAAAAGTGTTATCACATCGAACAAATTAGTACTACAGTGGTTTAATTTATTATATAAATGTAATCAAATCTTGAAAACATAAAATTGGCTTTTCTTCACCTTCACTGACAATCGCAATCTCCAATATTCAAAGTTCTCTCTTCAATATTCAAAGTTCTCTCTTCAATATTTACAGTTCTCTCTCCAATCTTCACTCTCTCTTCTCTTCCAAACTCAACTCAAAAGTACAGTTTTTTATATTCTTTAACCCACCACATATGCAAATTATTCAGTATCTTGAATCACACGCCCCCATGATCATCACTAATCCTGTGCCCAAATTGGCGCATTGCGTTTTCTCCGCAGTTTTTGCATCACAACCGCCTCACCTTCATGTCCGGCGCTTACATCTCCATTGTTTACTTGGACCACACGCATCAAATCAAAAATATGCACCGGCATCCCATCGATGCTCAAGTTGTTAGGGGATTGCACTCCAGTAATCACTCCTCTTCCCCATTGCGTTGTACATCGAGCATTTGTGGCTTCACCCAAACCTCTTCTCCTATTTGGATTCTGGCTTGTCCTCGTTCTTCGTCTTCTGAGGATATATCTCTTGAATGTCGCTATTCATATTTAAAAATGGATCTATGTGGCACTGTCTCGTCCCTCTGTCTGACCTTGGGTGCCATGTTGTACACGAATGTGGCCTCTTCGGGTGATATCCCTCCTCTCTCAGCTATCGCTTTCACTGTCCAATGATATCGCTCTACTATTCCATTTCCCCAGGGTCTATAGGCTGCAATGTAATCTCTAGTTATCTTCTATTTTTCTAGCATTGTCTGGAGACATTTTGAGCGAAAAACGGTGCAATTGTCCATGATCACCTCCATTACCGAACCCCGTTCAAGCATCACCTTCTCCAATTCCTCTGTAACCGCAGTTGCCGTCTCCGCATGTAAGTCCATCCATACTGCTAGTCTCCCCGACCCACAGTCAATCATTGACAAGTATGCGCCCCCCCCCACGATAGTGTGTTATGTCAATAGCTAATCTTGTCAAATGATTTGAAGTTCCAATTTCACCAGGATTATGTATAATCAGGGCAAGATCGATTGATTGACATCGAACACAGTTCCTGACCACTCTCTGAACTTCCTCTCGTCTTATAAGTGGATCAACTTTCCGCATCAAATATAATGTTTATCCACTCCCATGTGGTGCATGCAATGGAACTTTTCTAGTTCTCCAGTTCCTAAACAGCATACCGGGACTTCTTCTTTCTCAACTAACCACCGTTTCTTTATTCGGGTTAGCGCATCTGCTTTGTTTCTCTGAGAAAGCACAAACACTGCCTTTATTCGCAGTGTAAATTCGGATATTAACTCTGTAGTTTCGCCACCAGTTTTACTTTTTTGATCCACCCGACTACATCACCTTAACCACTAAAAGGCGATATCACATCCTCGCTCAAACTTATTTTTCCGAACTCCATAGTCTCCTCTTCACGCCGAAATAGCTTGTAATCCAAATTTGAAAAATAAAATTGGCTTTTTTTCACCTTCACCGACCATCGCAATCTCCAATATTCAAAGTTCTCTCTTCAATATTCCATATTCTCTCTCCAATCTTCACTCTCATCTCTTCCAAACTCAACACAGCTCTTCAGTAAAAAAAGTAGTTTTTATATTCTTTAACCCACCACATATGTAAATTATTGCAGTATCTTGAATCACATAGATTTTGTGGGCTATTTTAATACAAATTAATCCAAAAATATTTCTTCAACTTTTTGATTCATGAAAATTACCAGATTTCTCTACCATCACTGCATCACAGATTATCGTAATTCTTTCGACCTAAAGCTGAAGTTTTGATTGGGAAACGTCTGCACAACTCTCTTTAAATACTTATCAGAGGTCAGCCATCCGTGTCAGTTGCTTATCCTTTACATTTCGCTCAAGTTCATCTCACGCCAGTTCAATTGGAGTTAAGTCAGCTGATTTCGTCAGTATAGTTACGTGCTGTTCCTTTTTGCTTGCGATGTACGCCTGAAAACGTTTACTAGTATGCTTTGGGCCATTGTTTTGCATGTGTGCATACACTTGACTCACAGAACGCTTTACAGATTGGATCGCGTTATGATGCGGTGTGCCGTAATCGTCGATCTGATTTATTTTGCCTTTCATCTGGTATAAATCTCTGACTTCACATTTAGTAAAAGCCATTTCCACCATAACAGAGCTTCCTCCATGCTTTATGGTTGGTGTAATACTCTGCCCTGTACATAAACAATCCTATTTGACCCAAATATTTGGAGCATTAGTCATTTAAAAATTTAAAAATAAATATTTCACTGCTCTATTGCCCATGTTCTATACGCCTTGTTCCATTTGAGTATTTTAAACACATTTGCTTACTCAACAGTAGTTTTGTGAAGGTAATTCCGCCGCCATATTGGCTAGTTTCATAGAGTCGTCACCTCACAGTGGATGTTGACACGTTTCTTACAGGATATATTTTCAGTTACGCAGTGATGATTGAATCAGTCAGCCTTCTGTAACGCAAGCTGATGACTCTGATGAAATTGTCCTGTGCTCTTGTTGTTGCTATTCTTCTACAATTTCTATTTTTGCTTTTGCTTTGTTCCGTTTCTTGGCGTATCCGAATTGTTTAATCGACTGTAGTTGTCGTATTTCTTTAGTCTCTTCTTGAATCTCTTTCTTTTAAAAATAATTATCTCTTGTTTTTATTCAAGTGAGAGTTCACTATTTTTGGAATTTTTTTCAACATTTTTCTTCCAGAATTACGTTGCAAAAGTACGTTTTATATTTGTTTAAGTAATAATAACGGATGTCACTACTTGGCAAAGTATATTGGCAGCATAAGTAAAACAGGTTGTATCTAGAAAACGGTAATTCGACACAATATAGTCGAATATGTTCAAGTAGTGATAGTAAATTGTAACTTTGGGAAAACATTTTGTTTATGTTCAGTAATTACCAACGAAAATAATTGCTGCAAATTATTGTTCCAAAACATACTTGATTATACTTAAGTCAAAGTGGCACCGTGAGGACTTGTATTAAGTATAATTAATAAACCCACATGTGGAAATGGTGACAAATCTAGAAGAAATAAACATAAAAATCATCCCCAATAAATAACCACACTCGAAAACCCGAATCGGTTTCCCGAACGATAGCTTCAAACTGGGATTTTACGAAGCTTTCCTAGATAAACATAGCAAGTAGATCGAAATTTGCCAAATAGAGGAAAAACCCCAAAGCCTCTAAATCAATTAGTAAATGCTTATTAAATGTTATTTATTATTAATTACTCTTCCAAAAGCTATAATTAAACAAAAACTAATAAAGGCTGTTCTAAAAAAAAGGGTGATGTAGTAGTGCCATAGTTTGGGTCCTAGCTATCTTGAGTCTAGACGACTGATTCAGCAGCAATTGGGCGATAATCTATAAAACATTTATACCGGGAATTACATTTTAAAAATGTCTTTCATAATTTTTCATTTTTATTTTTTATTTTAAGAATGAATAAATTAAAAATAAAATTTGATTGAATTTACTACGAGAGCTAATATATCTATTTAAGGTTACAAAACTGGTCATTTTCCCCTCGGTCATTAAACAAGTAAAAGGAAATAATTCTATTTTTTTTAGAATTACCGAGTTATCTTCTCTTGGATAAAATATTAATTTAACCCTAAATAGACAACGGTTTCGATCATCATACGTATTCATTATCACAGCTGATCCCGATCAAAAAACAAAAAAGTTATACTAGGGAATTGACTGTGGCGATTTTTCCCCCTAAAAGAATCTGTCAATTATTAGCATAAAAAGATGACTACAATCCTAATTGTTATAGTTCGACGGTCTACTATTTATGACGCAGTATCGTTCATGGGTGATTTTTTTTTTAAATCGTTGCTTATATTTATATATTAATGTAAACTTTGGAAAAGCCCATTAATGATATTACCAAAAAAAACATATCGCCACATCGGATAAGCTCCAACCAATAACCCATTCAATACTTCTAGTGCTATATTTCTTATTCTAAGATTCCCATATTTCTAATTGTAGCTTAATTAGATATTGCCGTACCATTAGCAAAATCCTCCTGACATACGGTATTTCAAAATTGCTTATTTATACTAGAAATGCTAACAATGAAATTTGCATCCTGAGTGTTGTAAGTCATCAAGGCAAAAAAAACTGAATGCAAATTCGTAAATCTCCGTGTTAATTCTCCCTTCAAAAGTTTAATTTTTAAGCTTAATTAATATACTGAAATTCAAAATGAGGATACCTAAGTTTACCACTTCTTTCCCGCGAGGAATTAGTTTTATAATTAACGTATATTTAAATTTACTTGTAACAAGTTACTGCCCAGTTTACCGGAGCTCAATGCCAATTGTATTTGATTTCTGGAAGACTTTAATGGTTGTCAATAATCTAATGAATTCTAATGCAACTCATACAGGCAAAAATAAATTGTTGATCAAGGATGCTAAGCAGCAGAGATATCCGTTCACAAACTGCATATCTTGCTCTCCCAAAAACCTTTATCTTTTCCCAATGGAATGTAAAAGGACCGTTACCCCTTCACGATGATTACGATCTAGGGTGCCACATCATGAGTGGCTTCTAACCTGTCTTCATACTGAAAACTCTTTTACCTAATGCAGAAAGCTTAACTACTTATTTCTATGCACCCGCAATTTTTTATATCCCTTTTGAGTTTCATGTTTTTTTGTTTTACAAGATTACTTAACGTTTTAAATGAAAGCCATACTTATTATCTTTGACTTACCTAGAAAGTCGGTTAAGACTTGTTAAGAAACGTTCAAGCAATTCCTGCGATTTAAATATTATCATGGGATACGTTCATGCACTATTAGTCTCGTTCTCACTTTTATTTTTTCATAGCAAATATGTATTATAGTGATGCTAAAATAAATGAACAATTCTTATGAACACATTTTTATTTATTACAAAACCTCATATGTGCATATTATCTAAATCATTGTCTAATAATTCATGCACAATCCATAACCCGACGTAATTCTAATTTATTCGAGTCCGTTAAATAATTGCAAAACTGCAAGAGCATTAATTTATAATTTTAAATATAATGAAAGTTAAGACGAGTTGTTGAGAGGCGGTGCATCATAAATTGCGTACCGCTTCCTAAGATATGACCTCTATTCTATTATAAATTAAATTCCTATATGTTTTTACAATATTTTAACCGATTCTCCAATTATAATCTAGGTCTAAAGCTAAATAGCATGTACCAGTTCCGACGTAAACAATGTTGTAGAATCTCTTGCCGAATATTAGCAAGTTATCCATCGAAGTAATTATTTGGTAAAATTCTTATGTGCACAGGTTACATTTTCCCTAATGTTTAGTATATATCTATTCGCTCTACCCACTTCGCCTCCCCTCTTTGGGGAGAAGTACGTTTATTGCTTACTGCCTGAGGCGCCCCTACCGGGGAATGCCGACGGGGCTGCCCAGGCAATGTTTAAACCCAACTTTCCCGACCAAACCTTGGGTCACATCTTACTTGTGGGAGTAAGATAAAAACTGACCTTGTGCCTAACTCCTGGAGAGGAGTAAATCAATACCCACTATAGACTTTTCCAGTTCAAAATGAATGTTTTTACTAATAAAGTCCCTCACAAATGTATAAGCGATGTAGGAGTTTTCTTCGAATTTGGATTAAGTTTTTCTTCTAAAAGAGCACTATGGTTTCTATATCTGTCCTTAAAGGTGAAACGGTGGATCCGATATATACCTTAATGTTGTCCGACGTTTATACATCGCAGTTATGTGCCAGGCTTAAAATCAAGCAACTACCTTCCAGAGGATAATCGTTAATGAAACTACAATTGCGTTTGGGTTCTTATTTGTGGCTAATATTGTTGTTGGTTCTAGTATTATCATTGGTCCCGTTCCTTGCATGATGTATGTTGGTGCTATTATATCAGATAATCGATGAAGCTATGGTTTTAGAAGTTCGAAAGGATAATTTTACAGCATTTTTGTTTAGGTATTTACCTATTTAAATACATCTAAGAAATGATTTTATCTAAGATACTATACACAGTATTTAGAATATCTGTATGGATAGGCAAAATGTACGAAGTGTTGAACCAAATAGCATTGCTCCCGCCCATCAACGCTAAGAGTATCTGGTGGGGTGTAAATATATATCATATTGTGGTGTCCTGCCATTGTTGTTTCTACCAGTGCTATTATTTCCTACTTTCCCCATAGACCTGTTATATGAAACCATATGGTCCATTCTTCTTATACCTCCTTTATTAAACTCATCATAGTCCAAGTCCGTTTTGATATAACTAATTTTATCTTCATACCCTCATTTAGTTGTAGTATAGTTTATTTTTTATTCAATAATTGATCATCTTTAGATAATTTGATAATTCTGTTTAATATAGTAGGGAATATTGCTCTTTTAACAAATGGTTGATGGTTAGAACATGTATCTATATAGTACCGCGTATGATTTAGTTTATGGTAGGGCTCGTAATTATTGTTAGCTAAATCTAAAGTGATATCCAAGAAGTTCACCTTCAAAAAGTTGATATCTATAGATATCTTTAAGTTCAACCCCTTAAAACATCATGCAACATCTTTCTTTCTCAGTTTCTCCCGGTGTTGTTAACAAAAACCTAAAGCATCATCTGGGAATAGTCCGCCCACCAACTCCGGTATTTTCTCAAGTAACTCTCTCAAAATGTAAAGGTCCCCCAAATCAATCACCTGTGCCTTCAGGCTTTTTAGAGTCAACCTAAGACACTTGGGGGTGTACATTTCAATATGTTTATCTATGTTGATCTTGTAAAATATCATATAGGCAGATAAGTTAATGTTCTGAAGATCCCTGTTGCTAGCTACTAAGTTTTTTAAGATCAGTCTGTTGTGTGTTCCATGAGACATGCTGTAAGTGTTCTTTTTGTCAGACGGTACCGTTATGTTGGGGGTCATGAAAAATGTTCTTACACAATTCAGCCATTCATAATGCTATTCTCTGATGATTGACATACAACTTTATTCAGCTAAAATTGAAAACATTTTATATTTTGTAAGGACTATACGTTTAGAAAAATATATATTCTCTGTAAACACACACACACACACACACACATATATATATATATATATATATATATATATATATATATATATATATATATATATATTGGTACTTATGTTAATGTTATTATTATTATTATTTTATTAGGCTGGGATTCTTCTATATTATTTAAAAAAAGAAATATATAAAATATAATATATAATATATGATTTTAATTTATATATATATATGATTGTATATTTATATACATATATAAATATATAATTTATTTAATTCTCTGCAAACCACTTACCGTTTTCGCTCCATATTACTTTTTCAAATGTAATTACTTTAGCTTTGTAGTAAACTACATAAGATGGAAGTTATCCATGTGTTTTAATTTGGATACCAATTCTACTCTTTTAGTCAGTAAATTATTGATATCTGGCTATTGCAATATGTTAAGTTTTTTTTGTGGGTATAGCTGGCATACTTTTCCCCTTTCCATTGTTATCTGGTTATTTCTTTACAATTCTCCACTGAATGTTAGTGGATTTCCAGTTGTGTCTTTTACATATATTTTTGGCGTTATGCCGTTTTTATGTGTTTTTAGAATTACTCTTGTTTTTTTAACGTGGTTTCTATTACGCGCAAGGTAAGTTAGAGTTTTTTAACGTGGGTTCTATTAAGCGCAAGGTTAGAGTTTGAGGTTTTTAACGTGGTTTCTATTACGCGCAAGGTTAGAGTTAGAGTTTTTTAACGTGGTTTCTATTACGCGCAAGGTTAGAGTTAGAGTTTTTTAACGTGGTTTCTATTACGCGCAAGGTACATCTAAAAACACTTTATACATAGTTGTTTTCGTCTTATTTATGTTATCTTCTTTGACTCTATCTGTGTAGCTTATGTTATTGGTGAGACACTTACCACCTAAGATGAATGTGTATTTGTCTTTCTAGTCCTGATGTATGTTATTTCTTTGTTTTATTTTTTTTAAATAATTTAATGTGTGACTATATTATTTTTGCACCCGGAAACATTTCCAGGTCCCGCTTTGATCGTTTCACAATGCTTGAATTTTATTGTAATGTTGACATGGCATCACATTGGGAATGATACTTTTTTTCCTATTTACAAATGTAGTCCTAACGACACTGTTTCTTCTTCTTCTTCCCTTTTTTTACTTCTTCTTCTATTCCTCCTTTTTTATAATTATTCTGTCTCCATCTGATGTATGTGTTCTGCTTCTCCCGTTACCCCTTCAACTTTTAATTATTTTGCTTATTTTTGACAATGTACACTTATAGTGTTACTTTTAAAAGTATCTCAATCCCCTCAACCTTTACAAAGATAAAGAGCAACATTCGATATATACATGATTTATATTTGCTTGTATTAGTACGGTTATTCGCCTTTTGCATTCATTTCTCAACATATAATATATTTATATATATATATATATATTTACATTATATATATGATATATATAATATAACTATATATGAATATATATATATATATACATGAGGTAATATATAATGTGTGTATATTCACAATACAGCCATGTGTATATGTATATGTATATATATATGTAGAGAGAGAGAGAGAAAGAGAGAGAGAGTGAGAGAGAGTCGATGATGATAACATTTTCTTAGCTTAAACATTTCATTGCAGTTTCACGTTATCACCACTCATCGAACATGCCTTTAACGGCTGCAAATGGAAAGTTATTATAATTTATTATTAATTTATCTCGATCATTTATTGTCATATTTCTATTATATAGGATATTGAGCTCTTTCATTGTTTAAGATATGTCTTAATTCGATTCTGCTTTGATTTTCTTGAGTGTTCGTATATATATTTATATATATATATATGTGTGTGTTTGTGTGTGGGTCTGTGTGTGTGTATGTGTGTGTGTATGTGTGTGTGATACTACCCCCTTCAAAAGATTCTTTTTAATTTGATTCAACTGATATTATCAGAAATCCCTTGTCACCCGCTCCCACCCGACACTACCCGGCGACAAACCACTAGTCAGGATCATTCCAGTATCATTAGTTTCTTTTTCCCCCTTCTCCGTCATTCTCGTATTTTCATTCTCTTCAAAGTGGCGATTCCTTGCACAGTTTGCCATTTCCATGATTCTTCCCTTCGGGCCGATCGTTCATTGTAGAATTAATCACCCGACTGGATGAAATTGCTCTCGTATCCTAAACACTGTGCACGGCTTGCAAAATATTCAGGTTGTTCGTTTCCGAGAAGCGCTGTAACATCAATCATGACAGGGGTTGCTTTCCTACCACGGCCACGGCCCCTGCAACGCCAATCCCTTTGTATGATAGACGACTACTAATGACCAACCCGGGCAAAGGTATTCGCTTCATCTTCAGCTGAAGGAACCCGTCTTCCTTATTGGCGCCATATTACCAAGTTCGTTTTTCGCTCTCTGCCGAAATGAAAAAGCCATATCGGGCCGCGGGGTACGGTTTCTGACTTCGAATAAAAGCAGCGCGTTTGCTTCGTAAACATTTCAAGATCAGCCTCCTCTAGCTCTGCCTTGTGATTAGTGTCAGGTGAAACACACATAAGCACCGTTGATTACGGGATTTAACCTACCTTACTTCGCCATTTCATTTCTGCTGACTAAAATTCAATGCGCGTTTTTCTCGTGGGATTTACACCCTGAGTTTGCGCCAACTTATCTACCTGAATCCGAAAGGTCTTTCTCTTTTTTTTTTTAGTATACCGAATCAGAATGTATATATCGACCAATTATTTATTTTTCGTGGAAACTATTTTTTTCTCTGTCTTCATCCACTGATTTAAAGTTCAGAACTTTGCAGACGAGAATTGTTGTTCGTGCAAAGAATTTTGGTTAGAAAGAGAGAAAAAACATTTTTACAATTAAAAACAAATGCGAAAACCTTCTGTGTTTTGCGAAAAGTGCAGCTAACTTTTTACTGACAAGTTAAACACATGCCTTGTAGTCAGTGTTTAGAATAAGTAGCCTTGTAAATGTTCGCGCGCTTTTGAAGGAACCGATCTACCGTAATTTAAAAGGTATTATACATTTTAAACGAATGTTGTGTTTAATTGTGTCTATTTCTATCTATATAATATTAAGCACTTCTTAATATAGTTATATGTACAGAAAAAAAATTAACCGAACATTATGGATTTTAGAATGCAACAGCTATGCATAAGGAGTCGTAATGTGAGGTATATTTTGTTAAATTTAGTTTCATGATAATGGTGTGAAAAGGGAATTCAAGCCCTGGGTGAAAATTCATATACTTCGTATTTTTGTTAAATTTGATCACTAGGTGCTAGACATAAATT
Source organism: Sepiola atlantica (assembly GCA_963556195.1). Taxonomy (NCBI): domain Eukaryota; kingdom Metazoa; phylum Mollusca; class Cephalopoda; order Sepiida; family Sepiolidae; genus Sepiola; species Sepiola atlantica. Next base: position 25,030,450 of record OY744530.1, read on the forward strand.
AATCAATATACCCGAAATTTTGTTTCCTTTATCATCTTAAATGTGTGTTTAGGGCGCATAATTTGATGCATAGTAAGCAATCCTAGTTGGAGTGAGTGTCCCTAATGATGCAGGATTAAACAGAGCTGAAAGGGGAAAGACTAAGGTCTTATGTACGACACTGGAATCTTAGGTAAATCTCCATCATATCAGTAATTATAGGAGCAACAGGACTAACGAAAAATAATTTCAAAAGCTATCTGGCGAGTATACCCGGTGAACCGAGTGCAAGAGAAATACAAACAATTGCACTTAAAGCGACGGTTAAAAAGAGTTCTAGACTAAAGTGTCTGAAATAGCCGGTTAATGTCTGGCATCTGGTAGGATGCCCCATCTCCAGCAATAACGGCAAAATAAGAAAAATTAAAAATAAAAAAAAATTAAAAAATTAAAAAATGAAGCCAAATTCTCTGAATTTCAATTTAATCTTAAAACCCTCAACTTTTAGACATTTTCTCAAATCAGAATAATGTAATGGGTGTTCATCAAAATTAAAATAAGGATACAAGATATAAGGTTTAGTATCATTATGTTTTGATTTTAATCTTCGTAAGGGGGGGCATAAAAGTGGTGCAAAATTCTTTCTGTTCGGAGTATTAATTTTTTTTCAATTCTTATAAAAAGAGAAACAGATCAATTTTCGTATAACAATAATCAAACACTCATTATTATTTTTAACCCTAACTCTTATTTTTAAATGAGATCAGTAAAAATCTATTGTCACAAATACAAAGTAGAAAAAGTCGATCATTAATGTGTTAAGTTATTAACATCTTTAATATTTCAAAAATTAAAATAAATAATTCAGTCGTAACAAAAATATACGTATAAAAAAATATACGTATACAAAAATATAGTATTTATTAACACTAGCGAGACCCGTGTAAATTACACGAAATGATGTTTTTAATACTAATTATCTTGTTCCTAACCTATACATATTTGAATAAAATATAATAAGATTTGACTTGTATATTTATTTTAAAACATGAACAATACATGAAACAATTTACAAAACTTCTTTATATACAATATTTCTAGTGAAAATAATATTTCGACGACTAAACCGTACTTTGTAAATGCTTTAGATTAAATTAAATTTGGCTCCAATTCATGAGTAGCATACAAAGATTCGAAAGGTCGTTGCTTTTGATGTAAGCGTGAGATACAAAATAACACACACGCTATCATATTAATATATGTATTTCCGGCCGTTCCCTCCCTACTTCCCTCCCCCCTTCGATGTAGAACATTTTTTTAGAGGTTTGTTGGGATCGAACTATAGACCAATCGGGCCGACGTCAAAAACCGACCTCAAAATTCTACGTCGCTAACCGTTGTGCCAAAGGGAAATACTTGAAAATATAACGAAAATTAGGTGACTTGAATAATTTTTCAAATCTATGGGCGGCACGTATGCGCAGAGCTTTTGATCTAAGCGTGACACACGAATACACACGCTATCGTATTAATATATAAAAAGATTACATTTTTCGTAAATGATGTGTTTAATCATTGTTTGCGTAAATTTCAACTGAAAAATATTAATATAATTGGTTATCTTTAATACAATGTCTGATACGGTTATGTGGAAGAAAAGGAAGAATGTACGAGATAAGGCATTGTAATAAAAAAGAAGGAAAAAATCGATCCATACAAAATTAAATAATGTTAGTTACAAACTATATTATTAAAGATAGAGCTTGTCATCAAAAATTAGAGTTCTCCGTGTGTGTGTGTAAATGGAATAAGCATATAAATGTGTCCATATATATAAGCGGGGCTGTTTTCTTAGTGCGAGAGTGTATGTAGTATGTACTAACTTGTGTGTGAGACAATCGGTTAACAGCGTGAACATGTTGGCACTGTGCTTTGTAGTCCGTGAAAGTCTCTCGCTGCGTCTGTCTAGGGCCTGCACATCAAAGGAGGCCGGGTATTATTATGTCGTACACACGTGTGTTGTCTGTAAAAGGGTAGGATGAAAGAGGAAGTAAACACTGTGTTTTGCTTTTTGTAGTGGCATTGGATTTGGAAATGAATATCGCTTGTGTTTGTGATTGGTTGAAGGGCACTGCTGATTCAAGCGTTTGTCAAATCAAGATTCAATACGTTAAAAAAGATTCACTTCAACAAGAGTAAATATTGAGATATGTAAAGTATCATTACGTAACTGATGCAGACAGATTAAATGCACACAATCACCGACCATAAATAGGGCAGAGTAAAAATGTATACATTCTAAGGTTGATTTTAAAATATTTAATTTATTTAGGTTCGATGTGACTAGAAACCGAGTCAGAATCTATTTTTCTCCTGGCGTCTATCTGCTAATTAGCTGCTTAGATGGCTCGCTATCGCTTCGTAAGGTTATCTACTTGAAACATTAATTTAAAATAATGAACATTTAACTCATAACTTTGTCCTGAAAACGAAAAGATGTATATTACATTTAGTAATATAGATAGATAAACATTAACACTTGGGCAAGTCTGATACAAATCTATTTATCTTTTAAATGTGATCGTAAAGAAATGAATATAAAGAAGTAATCACTTTTCCTTGTACACTTTCAACTTATTCATATATCGCAACTTTTTGAAAAACAAATTGAATAATTTATGTCTAACACCTTAATGGTAAAACAAGTCGGAAACTCTAAGGAAAAGAAGATGTGAATAACACATATTGTGAAACAGAACTATTTGTTATATTAATATAAAACAATCATTGAATTAACAATAACAACAAATAGTTAATAAATAACATGTCATTTTGCAAACCAATATGAAAATTAGTTAACTTGCGACTGATATCGCATATGCATAATCAGCATATCAAACAGATGATGTGTATATTGTGTTAAGTAGAATTAACTTGAAATATATCGTTTTAATTTTTACCTAGAAATGGGCCCAACCGTCGCATCTATTAATTTAGTTATTTTCATTTCGTGTATTTGAATTCACTCACGTTAATTCACCACGATTTTTACAGTTGATTTTCAAATGTACTTTTTATTGTTTCAAAATAAAATTATAATTAAATGTTTCCGTTGTCTTCTGTCTAACTACACCGTTTCGTGAAGTCAGCTGATCAGAGAGCCAACGTGAGTCACGTTATCTCCATTATCAGTGGTGATTGAAAATAGAACCAGTTGCGATTAAATGTTTCTAATTATTTTACTCAAAATGAAGTATGAATCTTTTTTCTTCCATCTTTTGTTGTATTATATTTTTAATTAATGTAAGTTTTTCCAAACTAAATATTTTGGTGAGAACTGAAGAAAAATTTATAGAAATATCATATTAAAATTTATAAAGATATCATATTAAAATTTATAAAGATATATCAAAATTTATAAAAATTTCATATTAAAATTTATATGAATAACATATTCAAATTTACAAAGATATCATATTAAAATTCTATAAAAATATCATGTTAAAATTTATAAAGATATCATATCAAAATTTATAGAAATATCATCTTAAAATTTATAAAGTTATTAAATAAAAATTAATAAAGATATATTAAAATTCATAAATATATCATATTAAATTTATAAATACATCATATTAAAATTCATAAAGATATAATATTAAAATTTATAAAAATATCATATAATTTATAAAACTATCATATTAAAATTTATTAAAACAACATATTAAAATTTATAAAGATATCATGTGAAAATTTATAAAGATATATAAAAATTTATAAAAATATCATATTAAAATTCATAAATATATCATATAACAATTTATAAAGATATCATATTAAAATTCATAAAAATATCATATGATAATTCATAAAACTATCATATTAAAATTTATTAAGATAACATATTAAAATTTATAAAGATATATCAAAATTTATAAAAATATCATATTGAAATTCATAAATATATCATATTAAAATTTATAAAGATATCATATTATAATTCATAAAGATATCATATTAAAATGTATAAAACTATCATATTAAAATTTATATAAATAACATGTTAAAATTTACAAAGATATCATATTAAATTTTATAAAAATATCATATTAAAATTCATAAAGTTATTAAATAAAAATTTATAAAGATATATTAAAATTTATAAATATATCATATTAAAATTTAATCAAAATGATAAAATTACAGAAAGTAAAATTCAAGTGTCCGTGAGTTCTTATCATGCAGAGATTTGTAATGTCTACGTTATTTCTTTATTTACTATTAACGATAGGGCATATCTTATTTTAGTGTTTATTTTTACTTATTACATCATGCCAACATTAAAATTTTACAAATATATTGTCAGTCTAAACTTTTTAATGGAAGATACTATTTTATTCATTTATTATCATAGTTTACATGAATTTACAGACTTTTGTTTCCTCATGATTTCTACTTATACAACACCGAGTACATGCTAAAATATCCCTTAATTTGTTATTAATTAATGTTTAAAATATGCATTGTACTTGATCTAATTATTCTTAATTCGTAAACAACTGGCCAAGCCATTCATCCACGTATTTCCCTCGCCCCTTACTCTAAGTGAATTATTCAACCACGCTCTAATACATTGGCGCACATGTGAGCATTTAGAAAACGGTGGTTATCTTTTATCAACATAGCCATCTAATTTGCTACGTATTTATGTACACATAAAAACGAAATAAACATAATACAGGATGTAGTCGGGGTAACTAGTCTCGTGAAAAAAAACTAGGAACATACACACAATTCCCGGAAGACCAAACTGTAAAAAAGTACAGATAGCAGCCCTAAAAGGGACAGCATATATCCTTCAGAGATCCCTCAGATATCAGTTTTACTCATAGGGAAATTAAGTGTTAGCTTCAAGAGGGGGCCCCTTGATCTTTTTAAATAAACTGAATTAAAATGATAAAAACAAAAACACGTACGATGATTAAATGGGGTAATGATTATTCTGTTATATTCTATATAAAGATAATAACAACAACAATGATAATAATAATAATAATAATAATAATAATAATAATAATAATAATAATAATAATAATAATAATAATAATAATAATAATAATAATAATAATCCTGCTTCTATATAATAATGAAAATGAGAATAAGACGAATTATGGCGTTAATAAAGATAATCTAGAAGTAAAGCGGCATGTTACTTTTAGTTATGCAAAAAGAATGTCTTACCAAAGATACCAAACGATATTAACTTTCGAATATAGCCAAATTAGAAGAAATAATTGTTGTCGTGTTTATTTTTAATGGGTAAATATCAAATTCAAAATTGATGCAAATAAACGTCGGATATGAAAATTCAAAAAGGATTTAAATCGTATGAAAGAAATGATTCTTTTATGAATGTTTAAAGAGAAATCTTTTCAACAACAGATTTCATCATATTGTATAAAAATGTAGAAAGTTTTATTAACGTAAAAAAATCGATGATAAAACGATGCAAAAAATAAGAACGGTTACTTAAATTCGTAAATTTAATAAATTGAACAGATAATGTGTATTAATTCAAATAATTTTTGAATGTTTAATAATAACAACGTTCAATTCAACACAACTTATTTTAATACTTTAACAACATGAAATTTTCGATAGTTTCTTTTTTTATTTATTCTCGGCAAATAATTAACAGTAAAATGAATAAGGCAACGATCTGGGTATAAATAAACGGTTATTAATAATACTGGGCTTACAATATTAAAATAAGGATCGAATAATAAGTTTGATTTCGATCGTTTGTCGCATCGCAGAAGGGTTGCATTTCTGTGCTTGTATTTACAAGTAATGTCACAGTGTGTAATTCGACCAACATACTCCATCGACATAAATATCGCCGACTTACCCGATAAGCAGCAGAGCCACACAAATTCTATGTAAAAGTTATATATGCCAGAAGATGTTCTGCACTTTTATTTCCTTTGTTTAAGGTCTACTCTTTTATGCATACGGATTCTCTTTGCTGTACAACTGTGAATGTGGGGGGTTACGGTGGTTAAGTGGATATCCACACGGACTGAAGACCTGGGTGTTCAATGTTCGAATCTAGTCGGTTCCACAGTATCACTTTCACTTAGGGATGTTGGCAACTTTCTCGTGGTCCTTCCTGTGAGTACCCGATGTTTTTCCAGAAAGATTTCTAACTAGCTAAACATCAAGGAAACTAATGCCAACACCAGAATCATCTGATTCACACGAAAGAAGAATGTGAATATGTATTTTTGTAACAGTATTTTATGTAACTCTAGGAAATGTATCTCCTTTCTAGTTCCTAAATATACTTGGATATATTCTGCTGTGTAGCTTTTAAAAGTATATCGCTATAGACACTAAGAAGGCACGAAAGAATGGAAATTTTATTCTAGGGAGCGTTCCTCACTTAAGTTGAAAATGTTAAATGCTTAGGTTACAGAAAAAGAGAATGGCGTCCACATGAAACACTGACGGTTCGAGGCTAAATAAGTGAACCTATTAAGACTAAATCTTAGTGTAATGGTTTGGAGTGGGAGTAGCTGTTAGCATGAGAGTAAAAATGTCTGCGAGCCACTCTATAAATTACTGTGTTGATAGAATGATCTTAGTAGGACAAATGTATGAAATATTTAAAGGAGACCAAGCGAACGCATATTTTCTGAAAATGTGCATCAAGAATAGATTTAAGTGGCTACCAAAACAGATTACAACATACAGGTGTTGGATCTGAAGCTATAATTGGAAATGAAATATGGGACAATTGACTTTACTCTATTATATAGATAAATGAATTTTTATATTTCTGAATGTTATCATATAATTATATTTCATTTTATACTCACTATCATATGAACCAATGTATGTTATTTTTGTATCATGGTATTTTCTGTTGTTTTTTTTTTTAATTACTCTTTTCACAGCCAATTATTTAATCGTGGATATTTCAACGATTATTTAATCTATTGTTGGTTGATTGCTTGATTGGTTTTACGGCATGTCAACACTAGTTAAATCATTTTTGCAAACACCGTACATCCGTCTTTTGGTTTGTAGATTCATTTTTTGTAGGCGCATATTTTATTACCAAATAGTATGTAAACGATAATTTCTATTAAAGACGTAGATGAAAGTCTGACTGATACAAACACCCTGGGACAGAGTGGACTGAGAGTAGTGGTAAGTACAATCCCCAATACTCCCAAATCAAGTCCTCGCTATTCGATTCAGTTTTATGTAATAATCAGGACGGGTATTGTGGGATTAATCTTGAGTAATTGATAGACTTGATAAATATGGTAGGCAGAATAAAATGTACAAAAGGTTGAGAAAGATGGATTTCGGGATCACGTGGATAGGGGCCGAGTAGAGGTTAACACGTTGCTCAAGGTTGATGTGAACAGCTTAGTGTCGTTCCAACAGGAAATTCTAATTAAGCCATAGATGGGCCGCTGACAGGTACTACCATCCAGTGTCAATGTGCAACTGTGAGTAATTGCTACGAAGGGGTTACTCCACACTCCCGAAATCTCCAGAATTTGGGCCTCCCCACGTGATGAACTTTAAAATAACACTCAGGGGCCACATATATTATATATTCGTTTAATTTGCTGTAAATGTTTTTATGTTTACTATTACAACACTTGCATTTTGTATAATTATGTATGAGCAAGTTAAAATACAAAATAAAAATCTCAGACAAAATAGACATTTTTTTCATGGAATAATGGATAAGCATGTAACAGACTTGTTAAAATAATGACACAAAACCAATCATTAAAGGTGAACCAAGATATTTCAGTCTATTCGATCGACCTTATTCACTTTTATACCAATGAATATGGTCGAACGAATCAACCGTAATACCTTCGTTAAGCTTTAATGATGTGTGTGTCTTTATTATTTACTTGTCTGTTGCTATGCTTATTAATTATTCCATTTACTAATTGTAAATCATTACATGTAAATATAAGTTTTTGTGTGATTTTACAATTTTCACGATGTTTTGTGTATGTTTAGCTAATTTGTACTATGTTTTTTTTTATTAATCATTTCATCTTAGAATACTTGCTAAATACATATATATATAGTCTCGGAAGTTTCTCAACCATTAAAACTATATTAAAAAAAAAAGTATAGTCCCAAGTCTTCCAGTGGAAAATCACTCATGTAAGTCAATTTATTTTTTACAGTTATTATATTAGTTTATTTCTAACACTATTTTAAGGGATCATCAGTTGTTTACCATGAACAACTGTTTCGGGAATTTATATATATATATATATATATATATATATATATATATATATATATATATATATATATATATATATATGTATATATATATAGAGAGAGGGAGAGCGAGAGAGTAAGAGAGAGGGGAAATGTCCAGTTGTCTCCCCGCTAAAAGTAATATATTAGAGGAATAACACCAAACGAAAATTAACTTAGGCGAACAATAATTTATCTATAACAAAAACATCATTTAGCAATGCAAGTAAAAAGTAAACAACAAATCAACATGAATTGATTAGCGATGTGGGAGATGTAGATCTTTGTTCTACTATTTACATCTCGAAAGTAGTTATATGTTACACAAGAAAAGACAAAACACAGTGCCACAGTGTTTACACTAACTATACATTGATGAATACCTCAAATGTAATGAAGTCGAAATATGAAATCGATATGCCGTTACCATCCAGATGACAATGAAAACTTTAGAACTGTTTATTATAGTTGCAGGTTAGTGTTTTCCTTACAACAGCTTGTATTGATAAACGGTAACTGATATATGTATAGACCACGCTCACGTTGTATAATCATATATGTATTGTCCAAGCTCACGTTGTATAATTATATATTTACTGTCCAAGATCATGTAGTATAATCATGTATTTCCCAGACTCATGTTGTATAATCATATATAGATTGTCTAAGCTCATGTAGTATTATCATCTATCTATTGCAAAAGCTCATGTTGTATAATCATCTATGTATTGCCGAAGCTCATACTGTATAATCATCTAAGGGTATCCCAAGCTCATGTCATATAACAATATATGTAATGTCTCAGCTCATGTAGTATAATAATCTATGTAATGCGCAATCCCATGTTGCATAATCATATATGTTTTGTCCAAGCTTATGTTGTATAATTACATATATATTGTCTAAGCTCATGTGGTATAATCATCTATGTATTGTCCAAGCTTCTATTGTATAATCATCTGAGTATTGCCCAAGTTGATGACATGTAAGCATATATGTTATGTATAAGTTTATGTAGTATAATCATCTAGGTATTGTCCGATCTCACGTGGTGTAACCATATATTTCTTGCCCACGCTTATCTTATATAATCATCTATGTATTGCGCAAGCCCATGTCGTATAATCATATATGTTTTGTCCAAGCTTATGTTGTATAATAATCCATGTATTACACAATCTCCTGTTTCATAATCATCTATGTATTGCTTGTCACAGGGTTAATAACAGACCAAGACAACCAACAATACACAGATCAAGAGAAAGACTAATTCTCATGTTATTGTAATTAATTTTTTTCAATTTCATTTTGTCTTGTTCTTCTTTGTAGTCAAAGTTTGTAATTGTGTTAATTTGGTACAGGGCTGCAGGCTCTGTGCTCTTGTACAACTTTCCTTGCGTTATCTCAATATATAAACGTCACCTGTCTGTATGTATGTATGTATGTATGTATGTGAAGCTTCTCCTCAAAAACTACGCGACGACATTTCAAAAAGTTTATATCTTCAGCACCGTACAACACCTGGGATCATAATATCTCAAAATTACAACAAAAAAAAATGTTGCTGGGTGTCAACGGGGCCAGTCTTCGGCAGCGGGTCTGGTTTTTTCAAACTTTTCTAATGTTATTCAGTAGTAATTTGGAAATCAGCCAATGTAATTATGTAATAATAATTTTGTTTTCAACCAACTTATTCTTGTGCACGTGACGTCACAGTAATAGGTATATGACGTCATCGTTATAGGTTTTTACATTTTTTTCTCTTCAAAACTTATTTTACGTCAACATATTTCTATACATAACATATAAAAGTGTATTCTGATGTAAAATTCATAGACTAAGATGATGAGAGTATTCCCGAATCTATAAACCCACCTCTTAGGGGTTCATGGGGCATATTTCATCGAGGGGGGGGGGAGGCTTTTCAGTTATTTTTCATTATATTTTATAGTAATGAAACAAGAAAAAATAAAAATTTGACAAGTACACGTTTACAGTGACCCGTTGGGTCAGAACTTCTCTATATATGTATAAAAAAAGAATAATTTAACAAGTACACGTTTAAAGTGACCCGTTGAGTCATAACCACTCTATATATGTATAAAAAAAGACTAAAGAAGAATTTAACAAGTACACGTTTACAGTGACCCGTTGAGTCATAACCACTCTATATATGTATAAAAAAGGAAAAAAAGAATTTAACAAGTACACGTTTACACTGACCCGTTGAGTCATAAGCACTCTATATAGGTATGAAAAAAGAAAAAAGAAGAATTAAACAAGTACACGTTTACAGTGACCCGTTGAGTCATAACCACTCTATATATGTATAAAAAAGAAAAAAGAAGAATTTAACAAGTACACGTTTACAGTGACCCGTTGAGTCATAACCACTCTATATATGTATAAAAAAAGAAAAAAAGAATTTAACAAGTACACGTTTACACTGACCCGTTGAGTCATAACCACTCTATATAGGTATAAAAAAAGAAAAAAAAAGAATTAAACAAGTACACGTTTACAGTGACCCGTTGAGTCATAACCACTCTATATATGTATAAAAAAGAAAAAAGAAGAATTTAACAAATACACGTTTACAGTGACCCGTTGAGTCATAACCACTCTATATATGTATAAAAAAAGAAAAAAGAATAATTTAACAAGTACACGTTTACAGTGACCCGTTGAGTCATAACCACTCTATATATGTATAAAAAAGAAAAAAGAAGAATTTAACAAGTACACGTTTACAGTGACCCGTTGAGTCATAACCACTTTATATATGTATAAAAATAGAAAAAAAGAAGAATTTAACAAGTACACGTTTACAGTGACCCGTTGAGTCATAACCACTCTATATATGTATAAAAAAAGAAAACAGAAAAACTTAACAAGTACACGTTTACACTGACCCGTTGAGTCATAACCACTCTATATAGGTATAAAAAAAGAAAAAAGAATAATTTAACAAGTACACGTTTACAGTGACCCGTTGAGTCATAACCACTCTATATATGTATAAAAAAAGAAAAAAGAAGAATTTAACAAGTACACGTTTACAATGACCCGTTGAGTCATAACCACTCTATATATGTATAAAAAAAGAAAAAAAGAAGAATTTAACAAGTACACGTTTACAGTGACCCGTTGAGTCATAACCACTCTATATATGTATAAAAAAAGAAAAAAAGAAGAATTTAACAAGTACACGTTTACAATGACCCGTTGAGTCATAACCACCTTATATATGTATAAAAAAGAAAAAAGAAGAATTCAACAAGTACACGTTTACAATGACCCGTTGAGTCATAACCACTCCATATATGTATAGAAAAAAGAAAAAATGAAGAATTTAACAAGTACACGTTTACAATGACCCGTTGAGTCATAACCACTCTATATATGTATAAAAAAAGAAAAAAGAATTTAACAAATACACGTATACAGTGACCCGTTGAGTCATAACCACTCCATATATGTATAGAAAAAAGAAAAAATGAAGAATTTAACAAGTACACGTTTACAATGACCCGTTGAGTCATAACCACTCTATATATGTATAAAAAAGAAAAACGAAGAATTTAACAAGTACACGTTTACAGTGACCCGTTGGGTCATAACCACTCAATATATGTATAAAAAAAGAAAAAAGAAGAATTTAACAAGTACACGTTTACAATGACCCGTTGAGTCATAACCACTCGATATATGTATAAAAAAAGAAAAAAAGAAGAATTTAACAAGTACACGTTTACAGTGACCCGTTGAGTCATAACCACTCCATATATGTATAGAAAAAAGAAAAAATGAAGAATTTAACAGGAACACGTTTACAGTGACCCGTTGAGTCATAACCACTCTATATATGTATAAAAAAAGAAAAAAAAAAATTTAACAAGTACACGTTTACAGTGACCCGTTGAGTCATAACCACTCTATATATGTATAAAAAAAGAAAAAAGAATTTAACAAATACACGTTTACAGTGACCTGTTGAGTCATAACCACTCTATATATGTATAAAAAAGAAAAAAGAAACATTTAACAAGTACACGTTTACACTGACCCGTTGAGTCATAACCACTCTATATATATATAAAAAAAGAAAAAAAGAATAAATTAACAAGTACACGTTTACAGTGACCCGTTGAGTCATAACCACTCTATATATGTATAAAAAAAGAAACAAAGAAGAATTTAACAAGTACACGTTTACAGTGACCCGTTGAGTCATAACCACTCCATATATGTATAGAAAAAAGAAAAAATGAAGAATTTAACAAGTACACGTTTACAGTGACCCGTTGAGTCATAACCACTTTATATATGTATAAAAAAGAAAAAAAGAATTTAACAAGTACGCGTTTACAGTGACCCGTTGGGTCATAACCACTCTATATATGTATAAAAAAGAAAAAAAGAAGAATTTAACAAGTACACGTTTAAAGTGATCGGTTGGGTCATAACCACTCGATATATGTATAAAAAAAGAAAAAAAGAAGAATTTAACAAGTACACGTTAACAGTGACCCGTTGGGTCATAACCACTCTATATATGTATAAAAAAAGAAAAAAGAAGAATTTAACAATTACACGTTTACAGTGACCCGTTGAGTCATAACAACTCTATATATGTATAAAAAAAGAAAAAGAATTCAACAAGTACACGTTTACAATGACCCGTTGAGTCATAACCACTCCATATATGTATAAAAAAAGAAAAAAAGAAGAATTTAACAAGTACACGTTTACAGTGACCCGTTGAGTCATAACAACTCTATATACGTATAAAAAAAGAAAAAAAGAATTTAACAAGTACAAGTTTACAATGACCCGTTGAGTCATAACCACTCTATATATGTATAAAAAAAGAAAAAAGAAGAATTTAACAAGTACACGTTTAACGTGACCCGTTGAGTCATAACCACTCTATATATGTATAAAAAAAGAAAAAAGAAGAATTTTACAAGTACACGTTTACAGTGACCCGTTGAGTCATAACCACTCTATATATGTATAAAAAAAGAAACAAAGAAGAATTTAACAAGTACACGTTTACAGTGACCCGTTGAGTCATAACCACTCTATATATGTACAAAAAAAGAAAAAAAATAAGAATTTAACAAGTACACGTTTACAGTGACCCGTTGAGTCATAACCACTCTATATATGTATAAAAAAAGAAAAAAAGAATTTAACAAGTACAAGTTTACAATGACCCGTTGAGTCATAACCACTCCATATATGTATAGAAAAAATAAAAAATGAAGAATTTAACAAGAACACGTTTACAGTGACCCGTTGAGTCATAACCACTCTATATATGTATAAAAAAGAAAAAAAGAATAATTTTACAAGTACACGTTTACAATGACCCGTTGAGTCATAACCACTCTATATATGTATAAAAAAAAGAAAAAAGAAGAATTTAACAAGTACACGTTTACAGTGACCCGTTGAGTCATAACCACTCTATATATGTATACGAAAAGAAAAAAGAATTTAACAAGTACACGTTTACAGTGACCCGTTGAGTCATAACCACTCTATATATGTATAAAAAAAGAAAAAATGAAGAATTTAACAAGTACACGTTTACAATGACCCGTTGAGTCATAACCACTCTATATATGTATAAAAAAAGAAAAAAGAATATAACAAGTACACGTTTACAGTGACCCGTTGAGTCATAACCACTCCATATATGTATAGAAAAAAGAAAAAATGAAGAATTTAACAAGAACACGTTTACAGTGACCCGTTGAGTCATAACCACTCTATATATGTATAAAAAAAGAAAAAAAGAATTTAACAAGTACACGTTTACAATGACCCGTTGAGTCATAACCACTCTATATATGTATAAAAAAAGAAAAAAGAATAATTTAACAAGTACACGTTTACAGTGACCCGTTGAGTCATAACCACTCTATATATGTATAAAAAAAGAAAAAAGAAGCATTTTACAAGTACACGTTTACAATGACCCGTTGAGTCATAACCACTCTATATATGTATAAAAAAAGAAAAAAAGAAGAATTTAACAAGTACACGTTTACAGTGACCCGTTGGGTCATAACCACTCTATATACGTATAAAAAAGAAAAAAGAAAAATTTAACAAGTACACGTTTACAATGACCCGTTGAGTCATAACCACTCTATATATGTATAAAAAAAGAAACAAAGAAGAATTTAACAAGTACACGTTTACAGTGACCCGTTGAGTCATAACTACTCCATATATGTATAGAAAAAAGAAAAAATGAACAATTTAACAAGTACACGTTTACAGTGACCCGTTGGGTCATAACCACTCTATATATGTATAAAAATGAAAAAAAGAAGAATTTAACAAGTACACGTTTACAGTGACCCGTTGGGTCATAACCACTCTATATATGTATAAAAAAAGAAAATAGAAGAATCTAACAAGTACACGTTTACAATGACCCGTCGAGTCATAACCACTCTATATATGTATAAAAAAAGAAAAAAAGAAGAATTTAACAAGTACACGTTGACAGTGACCCGTTGAGTCATAACCACTCTATATATGTATAAAAAAAGAAAAAAGAAGAATTTAACAAGTACACGTTTACAATGACCCGTTGAGTCATAACCACTCCATATATGTATAGAAAAAATAAAAAATGAAGAATTTAACAAGAACACGTTTACAGTGACCCGTTGAGTCATAACCACTCTATATATGTATAAAAAAGAAAAAAGAATAATTTAACAAGTACACGTTTACAGTGACCCGTTGAGTCATAACCACTCTATATATGTACAAAAAAAGAAAAAAAATAAGAATTTAACAAGTACACGTTTACAGTGACCCGTTGAGTCATAACCACTCTATATATGTATGAAAAAAGAAAAAAAGAATTTAACAAGTACACGTTTACAATGACTCGTTGAGTCATAACCACTCCATATATGTATAGAAAAAATAAAAAATGAAGAATTTAACAAGAACACGTTTACAGTGACCCGTTGAATCATAACCACTCTATATATGTATTAAAAAGAAAAAAAGAATAATTTTACAAGTACACGTTTACAATGACCCGTTGAGTCATAACCACTCTATATATGTATAAAAAAAAGAAAAAAGAAGAATTTAACAAGTACACGTTTACAGTGTCCCGTTGAGTCATAACCACTCTATATATGTATAAGAAAAGAAAAAAGAATTTAACAAGTACACGTTTACAGTGACCCGTTGAGTCATAACCACTCTATATATGTATAAAAAAAGAAAAAATGAAGAATTTAACAAGTACACGTTTACAATGACCCGTTGAGTCATAACCACTCTATATATGTATAAAAAAAGAAAAAAGAAGAATATAACAAGTACACGTTTACAGTGACCCGTTGAGTCATAACCACTCCATATATGTATAGAAAAAAGAAAAAATGAAGAATTTAACAAGAACACGTTTACAGTGACCCGTTGAGTCATAACCACTCTATATATGTATAAAAAAATAAAAAAGAAGAATTTAACAAGTACACGTTTACAATGACCCGTTGAGTCATAACCACTCTATATATGTATAAAAAAAAGAAAAAAGAAGAATTTAACAAGTACACGTTTACAGTGACCCGTTGAGTCATAACCACTCTATATATGTATACGAAAAGAAAAAAGAATTTAACAAGTACACGTTTACAGTGACCCGTTGAGTCATAACCACTCTATATATGTATAAAAAAAGAAAAAATAAAGAATTTAACAAGTACACGTTTACAATGACCCGTTGAGTCATAACCACTCTATATATGTATAAAAAAAGAAAAAAGAATATAACAAGTACACGTTTAGAGTGACCCGTTGAGTCATAACCACTCCATATATGTATAGAAAAAAGAAAAAATGAAGAATTTAACAAGAACACGTTTACAGTGACCCGTTGAGTCATAACCACTCTAT
Organism: Sepiola atlantica; assembly: GCA_963556195.1. NCBI lineage: Eukaryota > Metazoa > Mollusca > Cephalopoda > Sepiida > Sepiolidae > Sepiola > Sepiola atlantica. The sequence goes on from OY744530.1 coordinate 25,046,674, forward strand.
ATATGTATAAAAAAAGAAAAAAAGAATTTAACAAGTACACGTTTACAATGACCCGTTGAGTCATAACCACTCTATATATGTATAAAAAAAGAAAAAAGAATAATTTAACAAGTACACGTTTACAGTGACCCGTTGAGTCATAACCACTCTATATATGTATAAAAAAAGAAAAAAGAAGCATTTTACAAGTACACGTTTACAATGACCCGTTGAGTCATAACCACTCTATATATGTATAAAAAAAGAAAAAAAGAAGAATTTAACAAGTACACGTTTACAGTGACCCGTTGGGTCATAACCACTCTATATACGTATAAAAAAGAAAAAAGAAAAATTTAACAAGTACACGTTTACAATGACCCGTTGAGTCATAACCACTCTATATATGTATAAAAAAAGAAACAAAGAAGAATTTAACAAGTACACGTTTACAGTGACCCGTTGAGTCATAACTACTCCATATATGTATAGAAAAAAGAAAAAATGAACAATTTAACAAGTACACGTTTACAGTGACCCGTTGGGTCATAACCACTCTATATATGTATAAAAATGAAAAAAAGAAGAATTTAACAAGTACACGTTTACAGTGACCCGTTGGGTCATAACCACTCTATATATGTATAAAAAAAGAAAATAGAAGAATCTAACAAGTACACGTTTACAATGACCCGTCGAGTCATAACCACTCTATATATGTATAAAAAAAGAAAAAAAGAAGAATTTAACAAGTACACGTTGACAGTGACCCGTTGAGTCATAACCACTCTATATATGTATAAAAAAAGAAAAAAGAAGAATTTAACAAGTACACGTTTACAATGACCCGTTGAGTCATAACCACTCCATATATGTATAGAAAAAATAAAAAATGAAGAATTTAACAAGAACACGTTTACAGTGACCCGTTGAGTCATAACCACTCTATATATGTATAAAAAAGAAAAAAGAATAATTTAACAAGTACACGTTTACAGTGACCCGTTGAGTCATAACCACTCTATATATGTACAAAAAAAGAAAAAAAATAAGAATTTAACAAGTACACGTTTACAGTGACCCGTTGAGTCATAACCACTCTATATATGTATGAAAAAAGAAAAAAAGAATTTAACAAGTACACGTTTACAATGACTCGTTGAGTCATAACCACTCCATATATGTATAGAAAAAATAAAAAATGAAGAATTTAACAAGAACACGTTTACAGTGACCCGTTGAATCATAACCACTCTATATATGTATTAAAAAGAAAAAAAGAATAATTTTACAAGTACACGTTTACAATGACCCGTTGAGTCATAACCACTCTATATATGTATAAAAAAAAGAAAAAAGAAGAATTTAACAAGTACACGTTTACAGTGTCCCGTTGAGTCATAACCACTCTATATATGTATAAGAAAAGAAAAAAGAATTTAACAAGTACACGTTTACAGTGACCCGTTGAGTCATAACCACTCTATATATGTATAAAAAAAGAAAAAATGAAGAATTTAACAAGTACACGTTTACAATGACCCGTTGAGTCATAACCACTCTATATATGTATAAAAAAAGAAAAAAGAAGAATATAACAAGTACACGTTTACAGTGACCCGTTGAGTCATAACCACTCCATATATGTATAGAAAAAAGAAAAAATGAAGAATTTAACAAGAACACGTTTACAGTGACCCGTTGAGTCATAACCACTCTATATATGTATAAAAAAATAAAAAAGAAGAATTTAACAAGTACACGTTTACAGTGACCCGTTGAGTCATAACCACTCTATATATGTATAAAAAAAGAAAAAAGAATAATTTAACAAGTACACGTTTACAGTGACCCGTTGAGTCATAACCACTCTATATATGTATAAAAAAAGAAAAAAGAAGAATTTTACAAGTACACGTTTACAATGACCCGTTGAGTCATAACCACTCTATATATGTATAAAAAAAGAAAAAAAGAAGAATTTAACAAGTACACGTTTACAGTGACCCGTTGGGTCATAACCACTCTATATACGTATAAAAAAGAAAAAAGAAAAATTTAACAAGTACACGTTTACAATGACCCGTTGAGTCATAACCACTCTATATATGTATAAAAAAAAGGAACAAAGAAGAATTTAACAAGTACACGTTTACAGTGACCCGTTGAGTCATAACCACTCCATATATGTATAGAAAAAAGAAAAAATGAACAATTTAACAAGTACACGTTTACAGTGACCCGTTTAGTCATAACCACTTTATATATGTATAAAAAAGAAAAAAAGAATTTAACAAGTACACGTTTACAGTGACCCGTTGGGTCATAACCACTTTATATATGTATAAAAAAAAAAAAAAGAAGAATTTAACAAGTACACGTTTACAGTGACCCGTTGGGTCATAACCACTCTATATATGTATAAAAAAAGAAAAAAGAAGAATTTAACAAGTACACGTTGACAATGACCCGTTGAGTCATAACCACTCTATATATGTATAAAAAAAGAAAAAAAGAAGAATTTAACAAGTACACGTTGACAGTTACCCGTTGAGTCATAACCACTCTATATATGTATAAAAAAAGAAAAAAGAAGAATTTAACAAGTACACGTTTACAATGACCCGTTGAGTCATCACCACTCCATATATGTATAGAAAAAATAAAAAATGAAGAATTTAACAAGCACACGTTTACAGTGACCCGTTGAGTCATAACCACTCTATATATGTATAAAAAAGAAAAAAGAATAATTTAACAAGTACACGTTTACAGTGACCCGTTGAGTCATAACCACTCTATATATGTACAAAAAAAGAAAAAAAATAAGAATTTAACAAGTACACGTTTCCAGTGACCCGTTGAGTCATAACCACTCTATATATGTATAAAAAAAGAAAAAAAGAATTTAACAAGTACACGTTTACAGTGACCCGTTGAGTCATAACCACTCTATATATGTATAAAAAAAAGAAAAAAAAGAATTTAACAAGTACACGTTTACAATGACCCGTTGAGTCATAACCACTCCATATATGTATAGAAAAAATAAAAAATGAAGAATTTAACAAGAACACGTTTACAATGACCCGTTGAGTCATAACCACTCCATATATGTATAGAAAAAATAAAAAATGAAGAATTTAACAAGAACACGTTTACAGTGACCCGTTGAGTCAAAACCACTCTATATATGTATAAAAAAGAAAAAAAGAAGAATTTAACAAGTACACGTTTACAGTGACCCGTTGAGTCATAACCACTCTATATACGTATAAAAAAGAAAAAAGAAATATTTAACAAGTACACGTTTACAATGACCCGTTGAGTCATAACCACTCTATATATGTATAAAAAAAGAAAAAAAGAATTTAACAAGTACACGTTTACAGTGACCCGTTGAGTCATAACCACTCTATATATGTATAAAAAAAAGAAAAAAAAGAATTTAACAAGTACACGTTTACAATGACCCGTTGAGTCATAACCACTCCATATATGTATAGAAAAAATAAAAAATGAAGAATTTAACAAGAACACGTTTACAATGACCCGTTGAGTCATAACCACTCCATATATGTATAGAAAAAATAAAAAATGAAGAATTTCACGAGAACACGTTTACAGTGACCCGTTGAGTCATAACCACTCTATATATGTATAAAAAAAGAAAAAAAAGAAGAATTCAACAAGTACACGTTTACAGTGACCCGTTGAGTCATAACCACTCTATATATGTATAAAAAAAAAAGTAAAATTTAACAAGTACACGTTTACACTGACCCGTTGAGTCATAACCACTCTATATATGTATAAAAAAGGAAAGAAGAAGAATTTAACAAGTACACGTTTACAGTTACCCGTTTGGTCATAACCACTCTATATATGTATAAAAAAAGAAAAAAAGAATTTAACAAGTACACGTTTACAGTGACCCGTTGAGTCATAACCACTCTATATATGTATAAAAAAAGAAAAAAAAGAATTTAACAAGTACACGTTTACAATGACCCGTTGAGTCATAACCACTCCATATATGTATAGAAAAAAAAAAAATGAAGAATTTAACAAGAACACGTTTACAGTCACCCGTTGAGTACTAACCACTCTATATATGTATAAAAAAAGAAAAAAGAATAATTTAACAAGTACACGTTTACAGTGACCCGTTGAGTCATAACCACTCTATATATGTATAAAAAAAGAAAAAAAGAAGAATTTAACAAGTACACGTTTACAGTGACCCGTTGAGTCATAACCACTCTATATACGTATAAAAAAGAAAAAAGAAAAATTTAACAAGTACACGTTTCCAGTGACCCGTTGAGTCATAACCACTCTATATATGTATAAAAAAAGAAAAAAGAAGAATTTAACAAGTACACGTTGACAGTGACCCGTTGAGTCATAACCACTCTATATATGTATAAAAAAAGAAAAAAAGAATTTAACAAGTACACGTTTACAATGACCCGTTGAGTCATAACCACTCCATATATGTATAGAAAAAATAAAAAATGAAGAATTTAACAAGAACACGTTTACAGTGACCCGTTGAGTCATAACCACTCTATATATGTATAAAAAAGAAAAAAGAAGAATTTAACAAGTACACGTTTACAGTGACCCGTTGAGTCATAACCACTCTATATATGTATAAAAAAAGAAAAAAAAGAAGAATTTAACAAGTACACGTTTACAGTGACCCGTTGAGTCATAACCACTCTATATATGTATAAAAAAAGAAAAAGAATTCAACAAGTACACGTTTACAATGATGCGTTGAGTCATAACCACTCCATATATGTATAGAAAAAATAAAAAATGAAGAATTTAACAAGAACACGTTTACAGTGACCCGTTGAGTCATAACCACTCTATATATGTATAAAAAAAGAAAAAAAGAAGAATTTAACAAGTACACGTTTACAGTGACCCGTTGAGTCATAACCACTCTATATACGTATAAAAAAGAAAAAAAGAAATATTTAACAAGTACACGTTTACAATGACCCGTTGAGTCATAACCACTCTATATATGTATAAAAAAAGAAAAAAAGAATTTAACAAGTACACGTTTACAGTGACCCTCTGAGTCATAACCACTCCATATATGTATAGAAAAAAGAAAAAATGAAGAATTTAACAAGTACACGTTTACAGTGACCCGTTGAGTCATAACCACTCTATATATGTATAAAAAAAAGAAAAAAAGAATTTAACAAGTACACGTTTACAATGACCCGTTGAGTCATAACCACTCTATATATGTATAGAAAAAATAAAAAATGAAGAATTTAACAAGAACACGTTTACAGTGACCCGTTGAGTCATAACCACTCTATATATGTATAAAAAAAGAAAAAAGAATAATTTAACAAGTACACGTTTACAGTGACCCGTTGAGTCATAACCACTCTATATATGTATAAAAAATGAAAAAAAAGAAGAATTCAACAAGTACACGTTTACAGTGACCCGTTGAGTCATAACCACTCTATATATGTATAAAAAAAAAAAAGTAAAATTTAACAAGTACACGTTTACACTGACCCGTTGAGTCATAACCACTCTATATATGTATAAAAAAGGAAAGAAGAAGAATTTAACAAGTACACGTTTACAGTTACCCGTTTGGTCATAACCACTCTATATATGTATAAAAAAAGAAAAAAAAGAAGAATTTAACAAGTACACGTTTAAAGTGACCCGTTGGGTCATAACCACTCTATATATGTATAAAAAAAGAAAAAAAGAAGAATTTAACAAGTACACGTTTACAGTGACCCGTTGAGTCATAACCACTCTATATATGTATAAAAAAAGAAAAAAAGAATTTAACAAGTACACGTTTACAGTGACCCGTTGGGTCATAACCACTCTATATATGTATAAAAAAAGAAAAAAAGAAGAATTTAACAAGAACACGTTTAAAGTGACCCGTTGGGTCATAACCACTCTATATATGTATAAAAAAAAAAAAAAAGAATTTCACAAGTACACGTTTACAGTGACCCGTTGGGTCATAACCACTCTATATATATATAAAAAAAGAAAAAAAGAATAATTTAACAAGTACACGTTTTCAGTGACCCGTTGGGTCATAACCACTCTATATATGTACAAAAAAAGAAAAGAAGAAGAATTTTACAAGTACACGTTTACAGTGACCCGTTGAGTCAGAACCAATCTATATATATTTTTTGTTTTGAACTCAAAATATTTCTCAGGGTTGAAGAAGAGTGAAAATTTTAGGTGTCAGGCCAGACTTTTTAGGGGTCAGGCCAAATTTTTTTGTTTTTTTTTTTTGTTTTGAAGTCAAAATATTTCTCAGGGTTGGGGGTGAGTTAAAAATTAGGGGGCTGGAAAGAGTGAGGGGTCGGGGTTAATTTTAGTGGTCAGGCCTAACTTTTTAGGGGTCAGGCCAAATCTTTTTGTTTTTTTTGTTGTTTTGAACTCAAAATATTTCTCAGGGTTGGGGGAGAGTGAAAAATTTGGGTGCTGGAGAGATTAAGGGTTCGGGAAAATTTTAGGGGTCAGGCCGAACTTTTTAGGGGTCAGGCCAAATTTTTTTCTTTTTTTTTTTTGAACTCAAAATATTTCTCAGGGTTGGGGGAGAGTTAAACATTAGGGGGCTTGAGAGATTGAGGGGTCGGGGAAAATTTTAGGTGTCAGGCACGAACTTTTTAGGGGTCAGGCCAATTTTTTCTTTTTTTTTTGTTTTGAACTGAAAATATTTCTCATGGTTGGGGGAGAGTTTAAAATTAGTTAGGTTGAGGGGCTTGAGAGAATGAGGGGTCGGGGAACATTTTAGGGGTCAGGCCAAATTTTTTGGTTTTTTTTTGGTTTTTTAAGTCAAAATATTTCTCAGGGTTGGGGGAGAGTGAAAAATTAGGGGGCTGGAGAGATTGAGGGGTCGGGGAAAATTTTAAGGGTCAGGCCGAACCTTTTAAGGGTCAGGCTAAATTGTTTTATTTTTTTATGTTTTGAACTCAAAATATTTCTCAGGGTTGGGGAGAGTGAAAAACAAATTAGGATATGGGGTGCTGGAGAGGTTGAGGGGTCACGGAAAATTTTAGGGGTCAGACCGAACTTTTTAGGGGTCAAGTTAGTTTTTTTAATTTTTTTTGTTTTGAACTCAAAATATTTCTAAAACAAAATTGGAGGGTGCGGCTTGAGATATTAGGGGTCGAGGAAAATTGTATGGGGTTGGGCCGAACTTTTTAGGGGGTCGGGCGAAAGTTTGTGTTTTTTTAACTTAAAATGTTTCGTAGGAAAATATATAGTATGCACACCGGGGCGGCGATAGATATGAATATAGTATGCGCACCGGGGCGGCGATAGGTATATATATAGTATGTGAACCAGGGTGGCAATAGGTTCGTGTATAGTAGTGCATAGAGGTGGCGATAGGTACTATATAGCATGTGCACAGGAATGGCAGTAAGTATGTATATAGAATGCGCACCAGGGCGGTTATAGGTATATATTTAGCATGCGCTCCGGGGCGGCGATCAGTACGTGTATAGCACACACACCAGGGCGACGATAGGTACGTATTTAGCACGCGCACCGGAGCGGCGATTGGAAAATATTTAGCATTCGCATCAGGCCAGCAATAGTGACGTATTTAGCATTTGCACCGGGGCGGCGATAGGTACGTATGCAGCATTCGCACTGGGGCGGTGATAGGTACTTATTTAGTATGCATATAGGGGCGGCAATAGGTACTTATATAGTATCTGCCTGGGGCGGCGATAGGTACGTATATTGTATGTGCACCGGGGTGGCGATAGATATGTATAAAGTATGAACACCGGGGCGGACATAAATACCTATATAGAAGGCGCAGATAGATGTGGTACTTTTTATAGAAATATGTCATACTATTGCACTTCGCAACGTAGGAGAAATGGTGAGGAAGAATCAGCTTTCGCAAAAGGCAAAATTAGAAAGTAGCGGTGAAATGGGGCGACCAGGGAAGAGAAAGGTAGAAAGATAAAGAGACGGCTACAGAGGAGGGGGAGAAATAGAAGTTTGAATATAAAGATGTTACACACACGATTTTTCTTCAATTATGTCTTTATGACCCCGAGCAACGCCGGGTAGCCCCGCTAGTCTCTTATATAAAGGGCAGTTGTCTGTATGTATGTCTGTTTGTATGTGAAGCTTCTCCTCAAAAACTACGCGGCGACATGTCAAAAAGTTGATATCTTTAGCACCGTACATATCCCGGAATCATAATATCTAAAAATCGCGACAAACGATTCACTCGCTGACAGTCAACCGGACCACTTTCCGACAAAAGGTAGCAGTTTTTTCGTATTTTCCACGACATTTTCAACGTTAATATGTATTAAATTCGAAATAATCTAATGTATTTATGTACTAATCCGATAAAAATGCAGAGTCATTGTAAACATCCTATAATCCCTTGCCGGATGTACCCGGTCTTGCCCTAAATTGTGTCCGGTTCTATCAGATCATCCAATAACTTCTGTCCGGATGCATCAATAACAACATAGGAATCCTACGTTAAGAGTGTGTAGTGAAACAAGGGTTGCTCAATCACATCCGCACCTGTCCCATAATCCCTTGCCGGATGTACCCGGTCTTGCTCTAAATTGTGTCCGGTTATATCAGGTCATCATGACGTCAGAGAGTGGCAGTTTTCCTTTCTGTCATATTTCCCTCTCACACTTTCTTTCTTAATTATTAATAGACGCTAATATTCCACCCCCCCTCTCTCCCTGTGGCCGTTCTGTTATCATGATAGGAATTACCTCCTCCTTTAAGGCCAAATTAGGGAGGGGGGGGGTTACGGTATTCGCCGGTGTGAGCATTACCTCCTCCTTTTTTGAGAAGTGTAGATGTAGAATAGTATCGGTTCCGTTGTCATGATGTGCTCATCCCATGAATTACCTCCTCCTTTTTTGAGAAGTGTAGGGGTAGGGTCGTATCGGTTCCGTTGTCATGATGCCCTCATCCCATGCATTATCTCCTCCTTTTTTGAGAAGTGTTGAGGTAGGGTCGTATCGGTTCCGTTGTCATGATGCCCTCATCCCATACATTATCTCCTCCTTTTTTGAGAAGTGTTGAGGTAGGGTCGTATCGGTTCCGTTGTCATGATGCCCTCATCCCATCCATTATCTCCTCCTTTTTTGAGAAGTGTTGAGGTAGGGTCGTATCGGTTCCGTTGTCATGATGCCCTCATCCCATGCATTATCTCCTCCTTTTTTGAGAAGTGTTGAGGTAGGGTCGTATCGGTTCCGTTGTCATGATGCCCTCATCCCATGCATTATCTCCTCCTTTTTTGAGAAGTGTTGAGGTAGGGTCGTATCGGTTCCGTTGTCATGATGCCCTCATCCCATGCATTATCTCCTCCTTTTTTGAGAAGTGTTGAGGTAGGGTCGTATCGGTTCCGTTGTCATGATGCCCTCATCCCATGCATTATCTCCTCCTTTTTTGAGAAGTGTTGAGGTAGGGTCGTATCGGTTCCGTTGTCATGATGCCCTCATCCCATGCATTATCTCCTCCTTTTTTGAGAAGTGTTTATGTAGGGTCGTATCGGTTCCGTTGTCATGATGCCCTCATCCCATCCATTATCTCCTCCTTTTTTGAGAAGTGTTGAGGTAGGGTCGTATCGGTTCCGTTGTCATGATGCTTTAATCCCATGCATTATCTCCTCCTTTTTTGAGAAGTGTTGAGGTAGGGTCGTATCGGTTCCGTTGTCATGATGCCCTCATCCCATCCATTATCTACTCCTTTTTTGAGCAGTGTTGAAGTGTGAGCGCCTCAGGCGAAATCCGGGGAGGGGGAATGTCGGCATTCGTCGGTATGAGCGCCTCAGGCGAAATCTGGGGAGGGGGGATGTCGGCATTCGTCGGTATGAGCGCCTCAGGACTATTTGGCAGATCAGAAGGAGAGAGGATACCTAAGGGATTTCAGTAGTGCTCATGAAGCCTCCTCGATTTTCAAAGTACTCGGCGTTGTCAGGGAGAAAAGTGCTCAATATCCTAGATAGAGCTACTGTAGTGATAGGTTTAGAAAATATTTAAACGCCATCTTCGTTCCCCTTTGGACAATTTTGCAGATGAAAAGGAGGGGGGATACTTAACTGATTTCAGTAGTCCCCAGGAGGCCACTTTGATTTTCAAAGTACTCGGCGTTGTCCGGGAAAAAAGTGCTCAATGTCCTAGATAGAGCTACTGTAGTGATAGGTTTGGATAATATTTTAACAGCATCTACGCTGAAAAGGATGGGGTATCGAGAAGAGTTATTTGAGTAGTGCTCAGGAGGCCTCTTTCATTTTGAAATACTCGGCGTTGTCCAGGAGAAAAGTGCTCAATATCCTAGATAGAGCTACTGTAGTGATAGGTTTGGAAAATATTTTAACGCCATCTTCGTTCCCCTTTGGACTATTTCGCAGATCAGAAGGAGAGAGGATACCTAAGCGATTTAAATAGTCCCCAGGAGGCCTCCTTGATTATCAAAGTACTCGGCGTTGTCCGGGAGAAAAGTGCTCAATGTCCTAGATAGAGCTACTGTAGTGATAGGTTTAGAAAATATTTAAACGCCATCTTCGTTCCCCTTTGGACTATTTCACAGATCAGAAGGAGAATAGATACCTAAGGGATTTCATCGGTGTTCATGAAGCCTCCTCGATTTTCAAAGTACTCGGCGTTGTCCGGGATAAAAGTGCTCAATATCCTAGATAGAGCTACTGTAGTGATAGGTTTGGACAATATTTTAACGCCATCTTCGTTCCCCTTTGGACTATTTCGCAGAGTACAAAGAGGAGAGGATTCCTAAGTGATTTCAGTAGTCCCCAGGAGGCCTCCTTGATTATCAAAGTACTCGGCGTTGTCCGGGAGAAAAGTGCTCAATGTCCATGATAGAGCAACTGTAGTGATAGGTTTGGAAAATATTTTAACGCCATCTTCGTTCCCCTTTGGACTATTTCGCAGATCAGAAGGAGAGAGGATACCTAAGGGATTTCAGGAGTGCTCATTAAGCCTCCTCGATTTTCAAAGTACTCGGCGTTGTCCGGGAGAAAAGTGCTCAATATCCTAGATAGAGCTACTGTAGTGATAGGTTTAGAAAATATTTTAACGCCATCTTCGTTCACCTTTGGACAATTTTGCAGATGAAAAGGAGGGAGGATACCTAACTGATTGCAGTAGTCCCCAGGAGGCCTCTTTGATTTTCAAAGTACTCGGCGTTGTCCGGGAAAAAAGTGCTCAATGTCCTAGATAGAGCTACTGTAGTGATAAGTTTGGAAAATATTTTAACGCCATCTTCGTTCCCCTTTGGACTATTTCGCAGATCAGAAGGAGAGAGGATACCTAAGGGATTTCAGGAGTGCTCATTAAGCCTCCTCGATTTTCAAAGTACTCGGCGTTGTCCGGGAGAAAAGTGCTCCATATCCTAGATAGAGCTACTGTAGTGATAGGTTTAGAAAATATTTTAACGCCATCTTCGTTCACCTTTGGACAATTTTGCAGATGAAAAGGAGGGAGGATACCTAACTGATTTCAGTAGTCCCCAGGAGGCCTCTTTGATTTTAAAACTACTCGGCGTTGTCCGGGAAAAAAGTGCTCAATGTCCTAGATAGAGCTACTGTAGTGATAGGTTTGGATAATATTTTAACAGCATCTACGCTGAAAAGTATGGGGTAATCGATTAGAGTTATTTCAGTAGTGCTCAGGAGGCCTCTTTGATTTTGAAATACTCGGCGTTGTTCGGGAGAAAAGTGCTCAATATCCTAGATAGAGCTACTGTAGTGATAGGTTTGGAAAATATTTTAACGCCATCTTCGTTCCTCTTTGGACTATTTCGCAGATCAGAAGGAGAGAGGATACCTAAGTGATTTCAGTAGTCCCCAGGAGGCCTCCTTGATTATCAAAGTACTCGGCGTTGTCCGGGAGAAAAGTGCTCAATGTCCTAGATAGAGCTACTGTAGTGATAGGTTTGGAAAATATTTTAACGCCATCTTCGTTCCCCTTTGGACTATTTCGCAGATCAGAAGGAGAGAGGATACCTAAGGGATTGAAGGAGTGCTCATGAAGCCTCCTCGATTTTCAAAGTACTCGGCGTTGTCCGGGAGAAAAGTGCTCAATATCCTAGATAGAGCTACTGTAGTGATAGGTTTGGAAAATATTTTAACGCCATCTTCGTTCCCCTTTGGACTATTTCGCAGATCACAAGCAGAGAGGATACCGAAGTGATTTCAGGAGTGCTCATAAAGCCTCCTCGATTTTCAAAGTACTCGGCGTTGTCCGGGAGAAAAGTGCTCAATATCCTAGATAGAGCTACTGTAGTGATAGGTTTTGGAAAATATTTTAACGCCATCTTCGTTCCCCTTTGGACAATTTTGCAGATGAAAAGGCGGGAGGATACCTAACTGATTTCAGTAGTCCCCAGGACGCCTCTTTGATTTTCAAAGTACTCGGCGTTGTCCGGGAAAAAAGTGCTCAATGACCTAGATAGAGCTACTGTAGTGATAGGTTTGGAAAATATTTTAACGCCATCTTCGTTCCCCTTTGGACTATTTCTTAGATCAGAAGGAGAGAGGATACCTAAGGGATTTCAGGAGTGCTCATGAAGCCTCCTCGATTTTCAAAGTACTCGGCGTTGTCCGGGAGAAAAGTGCTCAATATCCTAGATAGAGCTACTGTAGTAATAGGTTTGGAAAATATTTTAACGCCATCTACGCTGAAAAGGATGGGGTAATCGATAAAAGGTATTTCAGAAGTGCTCAGGAAACCTCTTTGATATTGAAATACTCGGCGTTGTCCGGGAGAAAAGTGCTCAATATCCTAGATAGAGCTACTGTAGTGATAGGTTTGGAAAATATTTTAACGCCATCTTCGTTCCCCTTTGGACTATTTTGCAGATTAGAAGGAGAGAGGATACCTAAGTGATTTCAGGAGTGCTCATTAAGCCTCCTAGATTTACAAAGTACTCGGCGTTGTCCGGGAGAAAAGTGCTCAATCTCCTAGATAGAGCTACTGTAGTGATAGGTTTGGAAAATATTTTAACGCCATCTTCGTTCCCCTTTGGACTATTTCACCAATCAGAAGGAGAGAGGATACCTAAGGGATTTCAGGAGTGCTCATAAAGCCTCCTTGATAATCAAAGTACTCGGCGTTGTCCGGGAGAAAAGTGCTCAATATCCTACATAGAGCTACTGTAGTGATAGGTTTGGAAAATATTTTAACGCCATCTTCGTTCCCCTTTGGACTATTTCGCAGATCACAAAGAGAGAGGATACCTAAGTGATTTCCGTAGTCCCCAGGGGGCCTCCTTGATTATCAAAGTACTCGGCGTTGTCCGGGAAAAAAGTGCTCAATGTCCTAGATAGAGCTACTGTAGTGATAGGTTTGGAAAATATTTTAACGTCATCTTTGTTCCCCTCTGGACTATTTCGCAGATCAGAAGGAGAGAGGATACCTAAGTGATTTCAGGAGTGCTCATTAAGCCTCCTCGATTTTCAAAGTACTCGACGTTGTCCGGGAGAAAAGTGCTCAATATCCTAGATAGAGCCACTGTAGTGATAGGTTTTGGAAAATATTTTAACGCCATCTTCGTTCCCTTTTGGACAATTTTGCAGATGAAAAGGAGGGAGGATACCTAACTGATTTCAGTAGTCCCCAGTAGGCCTCTTTGATTTTCAAAGTACTCGGCGTTGTCCGGGAAAAAAGTGCTCAATGTCCTAGATGGAGCTACTGTAGTGATAGGTTTGGATAATATTTTAACAGCATCTACGCTGAAAAGGATGGGGTAATCGATAAGAGTTATTTCAGTAGTGCTCAAGAGGCCACTTTGATTTTGAAATACTCGGCGTTGTCCGGGAGAAAAGTGCTCAATATCCTAGATTAAGCTACTGTAGTGATAGGTTTGGAAAATATTTTAACGCCATCTTCGTTCCCCTTTGGACTATTTCGCAGATCAGAAGGAGAGAGGATACCTAAGTGATTTCAGTAGTCCTCAGGAGGCCTCCTTTATTATTAAAGTATTCGGAGTTGTCCGGGAGAAAAGTGCTCAATGTACTAGATAGAGCTACTGGAGTGATAGGTTTGGAAAATATTTTAACGCCATCTTTGTTCCCCTTTGGACTATTTCGCAGATCAGAAGGAGAGAGGATACCTAAGGGATTTCAGGAGTGCTCATGAAGCCTCCTCGATTTTCAAAGTACTCGGCGTTGTCCGGGAGAAAAGTGCTCAATGTCCTAGATAGAGCTACTGTAGTGATAGGTTTAGAAAATATTTTAACGCCATCTTCGTTCTCCTTTGGACAATTTTGCAGATGAAAAGTAGAGAGGATACTTAAGTGATTTCAGTAGTCGACAAGAGGACTCTTTAATTTTCAAAGTACTCGGCGTTGTCTGGGAAAAAAGTGCTCAATGTCCTAGATAGAGCTACTGTAGTGATAGGTTTGGATAATATTTTAACAGCATCTACGCTGAAAAGGATGGGGAATCGATAAGAGTTATTTCAGTAGTGCTCAGGAGGCCTCTTTGATTTTGAAATACTCGGCGTTGTCCGGGAGAAAAGTACTCAATGTCCTAGATAAAGCTACTGGAGTGATAAGTTTGGAAAATATTTTAACGCCATCTTTGTTCCCCTTTGGACTATTTCGCAGATCAGAAGGAGAGAGGATACCTAAGGGATTTCATGGGTGTTCATGAAACCTTCTCGATTTTCAAAGTACTCGGCGTTGTCCGGGAGAAAAGTGCTCAATATCCTAGATAGAGCTACTGTAGTGATAGGTTTGGACAATATTTTAACGCCATCTTCGTTCCCCTTTGGACTATTTCGCAGATCACAAAGAGAGAGGATACCTAAGTGATTTCCGTAGTCACCAGGAGGCCTCCTTGATTATCAAAGTACTCGGCGTTGTCCGGGATAAAAGTGCTCAATGTCCTAGATAGAGCTACTGTAGTGATAGGTTTGGAAAATATTTTAACGCAATCTTCGTTCCCCTTTGGACAATTTTGCAGATCAGAAGGAGAGAGGATACCTAAGTGATTTCAGGAGTGCTCATTAAGCCTCCTCGATTTTCAAAGTACTCGGCGTTGTCTGGGAGAAAAGTGCTCAATGTCCTAGATAGAGCTACTGTAGTGATAGGTTTAGAAAATATTTTAACGCCATCTTCGTTCCCCTTTGGACAATTTTGCAGATGAAAAGTAGAGAGGATACCTAAGTGATTTCAGTAGTCCCCAGGAGGACTCTTTAATTTTCAAAGTACTCGGCGTTGTCCGGGAAAAAAGTGCTCAATGTCCTAGATAGAGCTACTGTAGTGATAGGTTTGGATAATATTTTAACAGCATCTACGCTGAAAAGTATGGGGTAATCGATAAGAGTTGTTTCAGTAGTGCTCAGGAGGCCTCTTTGATTTTGAAATACTCGGCGTTGTCCGGGAGAAAAGTGCTCAATATCCTAGATAGAGCTACTGTAGTGATAGGTTTGGATAATATTTTAACGCCATATTCGTTCCCCTTTGGACTATTTCGCAGATCAGAAGGAGATAGGATACCTAAGTGATTTCAGTAGTGCTCAGGAGGCCTCCTTTATTATTAAAGTACTCGGAGTTGTCCGGGAGAAACTTGCTCAATGTCCTAGATAGAGCTACTGGAGTGATAGGTTTGGAAAATATTTTAACGCCATCTTTGTTCCCCTTTGGACTATTTCGCAGATCAGAAGGAGAGAGGATACCTAAGGGATTTCAGGAGTGCTCATGAAGCCTCCTCGACTTTCAAAGTACTCGGCGTTGTCCGGGAGAAAAGTGCTCAATGTCCTAGATAGAGCTACTGTAGTGATAGGTTTAGAAAATATTTTAACGCCATCTTCGTTCCCCTTTGGACAATTTTGCAGATGAAAAGTAGAGAGGATACTTAAGTGATTTCAGTAGTCGACAAGAGGACTCTTTAATTTTCAAAGTACTCGGCGTTGTCTGGGAAAAAAGTGCTCAATGTCCTAGATAGAGCTACTGTAGTGATAGGTTTGGATAATATTTTAACAGCATCTACGCTGAAAAGGATGGGGAATCGATAAGAGTTATTTCAGTAGTGCTCAGGAGGCCTCTTTGATTTTGAAATACTCGGCGTTGTCCGGGAGAAAAGTACTCAATATCCTAGATAAAGCTACTGGAGTGATAGGTTTGGAAAATATTTTAACGCCATCTTTGTTCCCCTTTGGACTATTTCGCAGATCAGAAGGAGAGAGGATACCTAAGGGATTTCATGGGTGTTCATGAAACCTTCTCGATTTTCAAAGTACTCGGCGTTGTCCGGGAGAAAAGTGCTCAATATCCTAGATAGAGCTACTGTAGTGATAGGTTTGGACAATATTTTAACGCCATCTTCGTTCCCCTTTGGACTATTTCGCAGATCACAAAGAGAGAGGATACCTAAGTGATTTCCGTAGTCACCAGGAGGCCTCCTTGATTATCAAAGTACTCGGCGTTGTCCGGGATAAAAGTGCTCAATGTCCTAGATAGAGCTACTGTAGTGATAGGTTTGGAAAATATTTTAACGCAATCTTCGTTCCCCTTTGGACAATTTTGCAGATCAGAAGGAGAGAGGATACCTAAGTGATTTCAGGAGTGCTCATTAAGCTTCCTCGATTTTCAAAGTACTCGGCGTTGTCTGGGAGAAAAGTGCTCAATGTCCTAGATAGAGCTACTGTAGTGATAGGTTTAGAAAATATTTTAACGCCATCTTCGTTCCCCTTTGGACAATTTTGCAGATGAAAAGTAGAGAGGATACCTAAGTGATTTCAGTAGTCCCCAGGAGGACTCTTTAATTTTCAAAGTACTCGGCGTTGTCCGGGAAAAAAGTGCTCAATGTCCTAGATAGAGCTACTGTAGTGATAGGTTTGGATAATATTTTAACAGCATCTACGCTGAAAAGGATGGGGAATCGATAAGAGTTGTTTCAGTAGTGCTCAGGAGGCCTCTTTGATTTTGAAATACTCGGCGTTGTCCGGGAGAAAAGTGCTCAATATCCTAGATAGAGCTACTGTAGTGATAGGTTTGGATAATATTTTAACGCCATATTCGTTCCCCTTTGGACTATTTCGCAGATCAGAAGGAGAGAGGATACCTAAGTGATTTCAGTAGTGCTCATGAGGCTTCCTTGATTTTCAAAGTACTCGACGTTGTCCGGGAGAAAAGTGCTCAATACCCTAGATAGAGCTATGATGAAGACTATCATGAGAGGATTGAAAATGATGAAGACTATCATGAGAAGATTGAAAATGATGAAGACTATCATGAGAGGATTGAAAATGATGAAGACTATCATGAGGGGATTGAAAATGATGAAGACTATAATGAGGGGATTGAAAATGATGTACACTATCATGAGGGGATTGAAAATGATGAAGACTATCATGAGGGGATTGAAAATGATGAAGACTATCATAAGGGGATTTAAAATGATGAAGAATGTCATGAGAGGATTGAAAATGATGAAGAATGTCATGAGAGGATTGAAAATGATGAAGAATAGACTGACAGGATTGGAAATGATGAGGAATACCATGAGGGGATTTAAAATGATGAATAATATCATGAGGGGATTGAAAATGATGAAGAATATTATGAGAGGATTGAAAATGATGAAGACTATCATGAGAGGATTAAAAATGATGAATACTATCATGAGGGGATTGAAAATGATGAATAATATCATGAGGGGATTGAAAATGATGAAGACTATCATGAGAGGTTTGAAAATGGTGAAGACTATCATGAGAGGATTAAAAATGATGAAGACTCTCATGAGGGGATTGAAAATGATGAAGAATGTCATGAGAGGATTGAAAATGATGAAGAATGTCATGAGGGGATTGAAAATGATTAAGAATGTCATGAGGGGATTGAAAATGATGAAGAATGTCATGAGAGGATTGAAAATGATGAAGAATGTCATGAGAGGATTGAAAATTATAAAGAATAGACTGACAGGATTGGAAATGATGAAGAATACCATGAGAGGATTGAAAATGATGAATAATATCATGAGGGGATTGAAAATGAGAAGAATATCATGAGGGGATCGAAAATGATAAAGAATATCATGAGGGGATTGAAATTAATGAAGAATATCATGAGAGGATTGAAAAAATGAAGAATATCATGAGAGGATTGAAAAAATGAAGAATATCATGAGAGGATTGAAAATTATTAAGAATATCATGAGCGGATTGAAAATGATGAGGAATATTACGAGAGGATTGAAAATGATGAAGAATATTATGAGGGGATTGAAAATGATTAATAGTATGAGGAGATTGGAAATGATGAAGAATATTATGAGAGGATTGAAAATGATTAATAGTATGAGGAGATCGAAAATGATGAATACAACGAGGGGAGTTAAAATGATGAAGGATATCATGAGGGGATTCAAAATATATAGTATGAACACCGGGGCGGTTATAAGTACCTATATAGAAGGCGCAGACAGTGGTGGTACTTTTTATAGAAATAAGTCATACTATTGCCCTGTGAAACGTAGGATGAAATGGTGGGGAAGAAACAGCTTTCGCAAAAGGCAAAATTTAAAAGTAGCGACCAGGGTAGAGAAAAGTAGAAAGATAAAGAGACAGCTATAGAGAGAGAAGGAGAGAAATAGAAGTTTTAATATAAAGATGTTACACACACAATTTTTCTTCAATTATGTTTTTATGACCCCGAGCAACGCCGGGTAGCCCCGCTAGTATTATATAAGAGGCGATGAATCGAGCTAGTATTTGTATCTATAAGATTAAAGTAACTGGCTCCTTCACAAAATTATAGAGCGTGGTGTAAGGATCGAATAGACTTTATGGCTAAGTATAACTATTCAAGTGGTTTATTTTGCGTGCAAAAAAATTGCATCGTGTCCTACAGCTGCAGAAGGAAAGCAATGAAGAGGCGGTTTTCGTTTTCTTCGATTCCTCAATGATATTCGAAGATGTCGCTTGACATTTGAATTAATTGGAATTCAATAAAAAAAAACGTGAAACGAAAAGCCGGGCGCAAAATAACCCTTTGACATTTCCGTTCGTAAACTTTTGCCGTCGATTAATTATTTTTCTTCCCTTGTTTAATTTGGACCAGTAATAAAACCATTTATTTAGTTCAATTACATCTGCATTTTATTTACATAAGTATATATATATATATATATATATATATATGTATAGTGCAGCTTCGAATGATTTCGATAGGAATCCGAGTATGTACATTTAAACAGGGCATGAATGAATTTTAAAGTGGAGGAAAGCTAGACACACATTCGTGTTGTACATATTATTATTTTTATCGACCTAGATCGGTCTCATCAGATGTATAACCAACCGCATTTAGAACACGAATGATGAGAAAATGTTACCACCGTTTTTAAAGTAAAGTAAAAAAACATTCTAGTGGATGATTGGTCATTATAATGAAGCGTAACTCGGGGAATGGTAAAGAGCCACGGTGACAAATTATAATTAACTATGATGATAATCATAATCGGAAAAAGGGGTGGAAAAGGCAAAAGATCAGTTCTCCCATTTTCTTCAAGAAAATGAATTCCATTTCAAATGTAGAAAGGGAATTAAAAATGTTCACGATTAAAAAAATTAGCAGATTTAATTATAAAAATTTGTTGAGTATGCTACATGCGGATATTCGGATTAAATTTACGGGTATTTACGCTTAAAAGTTTAATTTTCTACAAATCGGAAAATGCGGTGTATGTTACAGTGCGGTGATTAAGATTATAATTATCAGTGATCACGATTAAAACTAAGATTAAAACTTAATTGATTATGAAACGGAAATTGCGGTGTATATTGCAATACCGAGATTTAAAGTGTGACAAATTTACACACAATTTATTTACAAATTAAAAAAAAGAATTTTGCCGGGGGTTAGGGTTACTTGTGTATACGTAGATAATTTAGAATTTACGAATACTATTAGTATTTTTTACAATTCGTCTCTTTTGTTTAAAATGTTATTATCTACGTGTTTTAAGATTCTGATTTTGTCTTCAAGGCATGGATTGCATGATGTGTTATGATATAAAAAGTCTTCATCATCGCCTAAAGACATGCACTATATATATCTATATATATACATATATATATATATATATATATATATATATATATATATATATGTGTGTGTATATATATATATATATATATATATCTATATATATATATATATGAATTTTAAAGGTGGAAAAACTAGAGACACATTCGGGTTGTACTCATTATAACTTATTTCGACCTAGATCGGTCTCATCAGATGTATAAACAACCGCATCTAGAACATGAATAATGTGAAAATGTTAACACTGTTTTTTAAAGTAAAGGAGAAAATACTAATAATGAGTGGTTGTTATAATGAAACGGAACTAAGAGAATGGTAAAAGGACACGGTAACTAATTAAAATTAACCATGACGATAATTATAATAGAAAAAGGGGGTGGCAAATGTAAAAAATCAGTTTCCTAATTTTCAAGAAAATAAATTACATTTAAAATGTAGAAAGAGAATTAAAAATGTTCACGATTAAAACAATTAGAAGATATAGTTATTAAAAGTTGTTGTGTATGCTACAATACGGATATTCGGATTCAATTTTCGAGTATTTAAGCTAAAAAGTTTAATTGATTACAAATTTTTAAAAATGCGGGGTATGTTACAGTGCGGAGTTCATTTACGAATTAAAAAGAAAAGAATTTTGCCGGGGTTACTTGTTTATACGCAGACAATTTAGAATTCACGAATACTATTAGTATTTTTATAACGGTAACTTCTACCATTAATATTTATATTTACAACAAAGGAAAGAAATATAACGGGCTAGTCATTTTACATCTATGTCAGTGCTTGCACTTGGCCATCAATTCGTCTCTTTTGTTTAAAATGTTATTATCTACGTGTTTTAATATTCTGATTTTTTCTTCAATGCATAGAGTAGTAGAATTACACACAATTGATTACGAAATAATTGATGTTAAGTTTTTGTTCTTTAAAGACCACCAATGTTTAGTCGATTCCGTTTTGTTGATAATATCCGGGTTAGAGAATGAATGTTTGTGGACATAATAACGTTGTTTTCACTTACGAGCGGATATTCCTATATAGATTTTATTAGCAGTAATGTTCTCTGGTGGTTAAAAAGTGGCCTTGTATACGACACTTTCTACATTACAATTTCCCTAAAGTGGGCAATTACTTTTAACTTGGTAATTACATTTTTTCTCATTAGGTGTAATTGCGTTGATCGGTGTGTCCAATATTTTTTATTGTGCGTGTTGATTATGCTGTCAATAGTTTTTGTACAAGAATATCCTATTTTCACTTTTTTCTATTAAATATTTTGCATAAAGCGTAACTAGTGTTAAAGTGTTTGCCTATCAAATTTAAAAATGCTTTAGCGATATTGATATTATATAATTGACAAAATTTCGGATGAACCAAATAATTGAACGCCCCCTGTTTTTAGGTTTATTTTTCTTTATATTCTCAGTATATTTACATTTTTCAGTGTAGCCACTATCTATTAATGCGTTATCGTATATATGCTAACTAGCGTCAAAAATATATTTTACTTGATGATGGTTTATTAATTCTTGAATTAATGGTATTAGGGAATTGTTTGATAATGCATTTAAAATGATTAGATTAAGTATATATATATATATATATATATATATATATATATATATATATATACGATGTTCAATAAGTAATGCCCCTGACCCATTTCCCATAGCAGTAGATTAATGACACTTGGCACATTTATTAGTATTTCCCTACATAGGAACCACCCAGAGTTATGTATTTCTCCAATCGCTTGATATAGTTCTGGGCACTGTTTTTGTAGAACACCCCAGGTTAGTCCTCCAACCACGTCGTTACTTCAGAAATCAAGGCTGCATCATCTGGAAATCAAAGCTTCGAAGTAAAAACAGATGCGTCCAAAAGAGAAAATATTGCACACATTAAAGGCATGTTATCATTTCAGATAGAGCTTTATATCAATAATAGATATTTTAAATATTTCAGATATTTCCCATTAAATATATTTTTATGTTATATAAATTGTGTATATATATAAAATTAATATAATAATACATATACCTAATATACATTTATATATATATATAGGTAATATATATATATATATATATATATATATATATATATATATATATATATATATATATATATAGTAAAGTACGAAAACATATGTATGGCAATTCAGTTACACAGAGGCGTCTGCGCTTCATATCCGCAAGGAATTCTCAGGTTAAAGGCACAGATTTGTTTTTACCATATATATATATATATATATATATATATATATATATATATATATATATATATATATATATATATATATATATATATATGCGTGTATGTGTTTAAGGTGGGCATATTTTCATTAAGGCAAATATTATTAAATGAAGTTTTCTACAGTTAATGAGCCTTTTTGTTTAATTATGTATTTTGGTTTCATGAAGTATTTGATTAGGCTTACTTTTTTTGTTTTATTGGGCCTTTTTTCAATTATTCGTAAATTTAAAAAAATAAAAAGTCCGATAAAACAAAAACATCGTATCATTTAATATGTGCATTGATATATATATATATATATATATATATATATATATATATACATAAGTATATATATGTATACGAATTCATAAATAAACAATTGCATTTAAATCAGTTTTCAAAAGTAAAACCTACCGACAAGCATATTTTACGTACGCTACGAGAAAAAAATTATGGTTTTGATGAAAAAAGCAATAAAAACATAGGGTTTTTACTTTCAGATGTTGTCAAGCCGTTAAACATAAAGTTCTATATCATCCGGAAACGAACACATATGTCGCACCGCCTACACCTGTAACCACCAATTATTTGAAAAATAAGTTAGAGAAAAATAATTTAATAGATACAAATTGCTCTACATCAAATTTTGAGTGATATAAAGTAATGGATTCTTAAAAGGTGCACGAGCGTTACCGTCAATAATATGTAAGTTCTTATTGAAATCCTACACAATTGAACTTATGATTATGAATTATGTAGTATGTATTCTAGGCGTGAGTAACATAGGCAAATTTTGTGTATACTTTAGCATTTCAGTTGTTGCCACCGATACCATACCATATACTTCAAAGAAAGAAAATATTAACAATTAGAACCAATGCTATATGGATAGATTATACCAGTCTGGACACGGATATTTTACTAGTATATATACATATATTAAGTTCCAATTACGTTGAGCTCTTTCGAGAGTAAATAAACTGATGATTCATAAAAAATATCCATGTCGCATGATTCGTTCCCTTGGAAGATAGACTCCTATTTAGAACCACACTACTTGGGTTTACATTAATATAAGGCATTTTACTCGTATTAAATACGTGATCGGGTTGGTGCTCTAACAGTTACGAAACCAGGGCCCATAATACGTGTATTCGGGGTTCGAATTGTTCGACCGGCGATGCGGTTACGTAATTCTATACTGACGAGCGTAAAATTGAAACAAAACGCGAAACACATTTATACCTATAGATATCAAAATATTTAATTAAAATAATATATATATATATATATATATATATATATATATATATATTAGTACATGTATTTTATTTGTTTTGATAGATGTTAATCTATTGAAACTCCAGTGTTTATGAAAAGGTTCTCAGTAACAAGTATAACATTTATACTTTTTGATACAAATATCATTAGTTACATATGTGCATACATGTTTCAGTTGTCCACTGCAATAGAGTGCGAAAACGTTGACTCTCTATTGCAGAGGACAACTGAAAAATGTTTGCACATACGTAGCCAATGATGTTTGCATGAATAAAAATGTACACTATATATATATATATATATATATAAGACACCCCTGTTATGTAAATATTTTAAGCATGTACAATATAAATATGAACAGCCGCAAAATGGTATTTATTCCATTTTTATGAAGCACGCAAATTTATAAGTTGTGAATCAAAGATAAATGGAGAGATCCAGTTAATGTAGTAGGTCCTATGCCTACATATCACTTTTTTAACCAATGAAAATCAAGCCTTAAGGTCACACTCGAGTAGGCTCGATATATGTATTTATTTTATCATCATAATAGCATTAAATATTTCTAATACTCAACTTTTTCCTATAAACAAGAAGCTAAGTAAGAATTACGTTACAAAATGACAGTTTAATATTTTTTAAATAACTTTTGAATTACACATAGTCACCGAGAAAAGTCAATGACGGCCATTAATATACAATAATGGGGACAACTAGCCAGAAAATGTGTATGTCTTTTTAAGATACTTCGATATTACAATATTATTCGAAAGTCTTGATGTTGTTGGATAAAAATTGATTCCAGTCAAGAAAGTAATGCTATAAACAAAAGTTACAATAATGTTTCATTATTCGTTCTTTTAGATAAACATGAGTTCCGACAACGCCATTTTGTTAGCGATGAACACTATTTCTATTCTTTAAGAAGTGTTCTGTTTAACTGTATTATTTTTTACGATTGATTTTAATAACAAATATTAATAATACCATACTACGGACATATTTACATTCTTTATTTATCTGAATTCATAGTGTATCACGGAGAAAATCTTTTCTGATTAAAATTGCAATATTTATGAGTTATGTTTCGCATCTTAAACGATTGTTATATAATATTTTTTATTATTATGATTACTTAAACACCACACGCAGCAAATCGAGTTAAAAGCTATTAAATTGCACAGATTTTAATGGTTCGTTTATCTACTATCAACATCTTTGGACATTCACTATCTTTGTGTATTTTTAGATCAAGCAGAAAAACTGGTAAGAAGTGTATTGTATTTTATGACTAGGTAGAGATCGTCTATACATGTGCGCATGTCAGACGTAAAAAAATTGGAGATGCGACAAAACCACACAAATGTAACGTTGTCGTTTTCAAAATCCGTTCTTTTTAAATCAATCGTCACTTACTTCATTCTCTTTTCGTATGCAATTCTCTGTTTGTATATTGATGTCCGACGTCGTGCCATCGTCGCAGTGGACCGCACCTCGTAGCCACCATCGCCGTCATCATGATCGTTTTGGTCTGTAATTAAAATTGTTCATGCAGAGAGAAAAAAGGCGAGTCCGGCAAAGGATTTAACTGGTCTTTATTTGCCTGAGCGATTTTGTCGTCGTATGAATGACAACCACACATTGTCATCGTCTGTGTCTGCAATCAAATACCCTCCATAAACAGGAATTAAAAAGGTGCAAGACACCGGAGAGTCCAAAATGTGTCCTTATTTGAGAGAATTTCGTCATAATTATAAAGCTCACAAATTCATTAAATTGGAGTAAGAAGTCAAAACGTTCTTCTCAACTTAGATCTACTTTGGTACAGAGATAAGAAGGAAGGAGCTATTAACTCGCTATCAACTTTTTTAGGAATTAAATTCCCATTTTCCTTTTTCTGAATTTCATCTCGATTTTGCATCCGTTCACCACGCTCCGGAAACGCGGACTAGCTAAAAGGCTTATTTCTTTTCATCGTTTCCACGATTGTGAGTTCAATGCTTAAAAGAGAGGCACTCAGCCTGTCACCAGGCACCTGTTAGATCAGAGATCAGGGAGGGGTCAGTGTTCAGGTAGGTTTATATTTTTAGTCAGAGAGCGAACTTTGGCACTTGTCCACATAGATCTAAATCCATACTAGTAATGTTATTGTTCTTCATATACATACCTCAATTGTGCAACAAAAATAATCGATCCATATGCTACTAAAAGACTGCAAATTTTACTTGTTTGTCTCCGGTTTCGCTGGATGCAGGCATCATTCTATTACGTAATCTTACTATGACGTTAACATTTTGGGAATTACAAGTCACAGTGCATGATCACTTAATTTTATGACCTGAGCATTTTGGGGAATCACTGGACATCGTCAATGAAGGTATACAATGAGGACGTAATGCTTGAAATAAAAGAGTGGGAAAAATAAGACGTTATCCTGAAGAAACGTGACACAAACGGAAACGTGTTTATACAAGACGAATAACTAGACATTTTAGTGAATTATTTTACATTTAAAATAAAATTTAAAATTACTTGCAAAAGAAAAAAGGCACTGGCAAAATTGATTAATAAATATGCAACATTTAAATGAAAAACTAAAGTTTTTCAATTTTTATTTCGATTATAATACACCTCAAATAGTTGGGATAGACTTTATTCCGATCAGTGTTGCCTATATATATATATATATATATATATATATGTATATATATATATATATATATATATATATATATATATAAATATATAAATATATATATAAATATATATATATAAATATATAAATATATATTTATATAAATATATATATACATATAGATAGATAGATTCCGAAATAAGTGTTAAAATTATCACTGTTAATCTAGCTATTCAGCGGTGGCCGTGGGAGTCTACATGTCGGGATTTGAGTTGTATCACACTCGGAGCCCGGGGTTTTGAATCACGCGACTAGTAGTGTATAGTTATATCTCTATGCTGACGAGTCTCGATTAATAGGATGAAACGTTTACGTAGATAGATAATAAACGAAATAAACAAACATGAGGGAATGGCGACACAGATGATACGGAAATATGCTGAGGATTGACGATGACACTGTCGCGAAACTCTCTTTTAAATTAGAAGTCTTTGCGAAGCGACTGAGAGGAAGGCTGATGGTAATCTAGGCAGAGAATGATCTCCGTAAAACCAGTGTACACCCAGACATAACATGTGATCGTACCAAGTGAAGACAACAATCCATTGCTGCGGACCCTCCATAGCTCAGAACTAACGCAAAGAAAAAGAAGGAGATTAAACATTCACAGAATTTGTTAGAATAAACGAACATTGAGGTCCAGATGCGATTAAATAACCTCATTTACATTCCGTTAAACAACTTGATCATGTCTATCCTACTTTCGTAGGAACAGTCATTGTCATCATCGTCATATGCATTACGTTTTATCACGTAATGTGCGTCCCGTATTTGAAGACAGATTTATACGTACACGAACTTGATTCGGAAGTTTTCAGCCGACGATTAAAAATGTGTATTATATAATTTAGACTAGCTTTCTCATCGTGGATGGTATTCTCACAACGTTTTGGACGATGTAGCCTCCAACTTTCTTCAGGTGCATCTTATCAAACTCGGCAATCTCTATATCGAACTAAGGAATTTTTACGGAATTTCGAACAGAATATTTTATTTAATCCACGGTGCTATTTTGTTCTCATTCTATAAGCCATGATATGCGACTAGATATCTTAAGTAGTTCGTAATTATATTCATAGTATGACCCATACTGAGGATTGAACCTGCAACCTCCAGAACTGATAATTCCTTAGCAATGTTATGCATTGCGCGACATTTCGTTGCGGACTGAAGAAACTCGGAGGTTACATCGGCAGAAACGTTGCGAGAATTGCATCCAAGATGAGAGAATGATCTAAATAGAAAATAAGTCATAATGAAACAGGTTATAATGAATCTTACTGAAACAACATTTGCGAGCGTGGATAAATAAATAAATAAATAAATTGGGTTGGTAATTTCATCCATTAAATATTTCGGTGCTCTTACAGCTGACGCACCATTTTTCCGTGACTTCGTGTCGTAAACGTTCGGGCAGATTGCGGAAGCCCTCGAGAGTTGACGAGGCGAAAACTCGCAAACGCTAAATTGACGACTAGCTGCCGATAAATTACGACGAAGAAAATCAAACTAAAATACATATACAAATAAAGAACGAACAAACAATAGCTTAACAACTCTTAGTAATTAGATGTTTATTTGTGTTCTTTTTTGTCAAAGGAATCATTGTTAATCAAATATTTTTAAATAAAATGTTTTTTGTTTGTGCACCGGAAAGTTTCATATATATATATATATATATATATATATATATATATATATATATATATATATATATTCTTGAGATAAAAGATGAGAATAAAAAATTGTAACGATACAATATTTATTAGAACATAAAAAGTTCAGAGCAAGGAGTTTCAAATCCTTAATCCATGCATTTTAAAAGATAACCTCTTTTCATCAGAGGATAGGGAAAGGCCGACAATGTAATTTGAAGCTCCTTGCTCTGAACTTTTGATTTTCTAATAAATATTTTATCGTTACAATTATTTATTCTCATCTTTTATCTCTAGAATTGATTGCTCTATTCAATATATTGAGCTTTATATTATCACGATAGATCATTATTAAACGATAATTCAATTATCTTTGATTTATTCAACATTTAAATATTATATATATAATGTGGGTACGCGTGTATGCGCGCGTGCGCGTGCGCGTTCGTCCACATACTCATGTACATGTGTGTATATATGTTTGACTATCTGTGCATCGGTACGTTCGTGTTTAATCGATACTACACGTCAAAACATGCAATTTCGATGCCCCCTCTATGTATTTAGACTCCTATTGCCCCTTGAAATCTCCACCTACGCCGTGTTTATTCTGTCAGTTAACCAAAAGCGAACACATTTGTGTGTCAAACAAAATACCCAAAAGCCCAAATTGTAATCCAATCTTCAAATAAACTCCCCGCTGTATCAGTTGTCTTGTTTTTTTCTGATTATCAATTCCATCAATTTTAACTGGTGAGAGAAAAATTCGAATTGATTTGATTTCCAATGTTTTCTAAAGTCTTTGTGTTTCGATTGATTCAATTATATTGTTTTGCAGTGACGCGTTCAGCGGACAATGGCAAAAATTGGTTGGTTTCGCTTGCCAAAAATCTATAATCTGATATTGTGTGCAACAGAAAATATTTCGAGATAAAGACGAATCAGCTACGGAACATAAATGTTGACCTCATGAGTAAGAAAAGAGCTGATAGGCAAACTAAGATGAAGTTCAAATACAAAAAAATGAAGGCTTAATTAGATTTGATTCTTGAAGATAAATAAAAATAAAAAGTTATTCACGAGAATTTCGTTATAAAAATCTGACTTCACTTTTAGAAGTTCCAAGAAAAAAATTGTCCCTCAAAGAGACGTCGGTCTGTCACTCTTAAAATAACATTGTTCTCGGTCTGTCACACTCAAGTTTTTAGGCAAGCATATTAGCAAGAACATAAATTAAGTGGGGGAATCTTGACCTAGTTTATCATTACCGTAAATTCGTTCTCTCTGCCTGGCGTACAAAACCTAGATGTAAAAAAGAACAAGTTTACGCCAACACAAAAATATACTAAGAAAGAACTTTCTGTTGGCAAGCACAAACTTCTCGGGGATAGTATTTAAAAAGGTGTTATTAGAGAAAAGTATATTATGTAAAGAAATTCCAGTTTGTTCATGAATTTAGTATTTAAAAGGTTATAATTGGAGAGGAGTATACTGCGTAAGGGAATTCTAGTGGCGATCACATCCTTCCCGAGTTAATTATTAAACACGATGTTAGTGGAAAAGAGTATACTATATTAGCAAGTTCCGATGACGAACACATTGTTACCGAGTTAAGTATTGAAAACGATGTTGCTGGAGAAAAGTATACTATGTAAGGGAGTTCCGCTAACGAATAAATTGTTCCCAAGTTAAGTATTAAAAACGTAAGTATTGAAGAAGAGTATACTACTTAAGGAAGTACCAGTGACGAACGCATTGTTTCCGAGTTCAGTTTTTAAAACGGTGTCATTGGAGAAGAGTATACTATGTAATGAAGTTCTAGTAACAGGGATATTGTTTCAATCTACAGCGACCATCTTTTCCTCCAATTTTCCTATTTTATTCCTTCAAGTTGTAAATTGCATTTGTAAATGCGTCTACGCATGTCTTCACGCACCTCCGTCTGTTTGTCGGTCGTACGGTTCATAGGTATGTAACGCTTATATTTGAAGCAGCATTATGGCCGGTGTGTCACGTTCAAATCATGAATCGCACCTATATAATCAGCTCTGTCGGTCCGACGCTTTGAAATTTACATCGTTAAACGCGCAGATTCAATTTACGTATCTAAGAATATACGTTATTCTTCAGGTACAAAAGACCCTAAAACATGTAACGGTCTATTTTTCCTTGTTCTCCTGAACCATGGTCCAGTATAATTATACTAACTGATAGTGGCAATGGCAAATGCAGGTACTCTTAATGAATCACCATAGTCGTTTTCACTGGCTGTCTTCACGCTGTTTCTTCTTTCTTTCTTTTTTGTTTCTGGTTTATTTTCACAACTTTTGCTTTTTATATTCAACGCCGATATTAACACATTCTTATTGCTGGTTTCGTCCTATTTATCTTCCTCCCACAAGGTAAGATGTGACACAAGGTCGGGAAAGTAGAAAAGAACCAGCGCTCGAGAATTTGAGCACTCTGGCTGTTTAAAAATTGCCTGGGTAGCCCCGTCGGCATTCCCCGGTAGGGGCGCCTCAGACAGTAAGCAATAAACTTACTCCTCCCCAAAGAGGGGAGGCAAAGTTATAGACAGACAATAGTTTATTTCAGCCATCCGTAACTATAATGGCTTGATTTTCGTAAATGTATGCATGTCGTGTAAAGTCATTATTTTTCTACTGTATGGCTAAAAGGTTTCTAATAGAGTAATAACTTTCCTAGGTGGCCTATTTGTGTCATCATTGACTGATCTTCACGCATTCGAGAACTGTGATGCACAAAATCGAACCTCTCCATAATGACCAGACATGCGTAGTTATGAGTCATCGTTCACGATGTTGACCGGTTGATATGCATGGAGACTTAGAGGAGTTAAGCTTGAGATAATATCCGCCTATTTCGTACGTGTAGTTGTAATTTTTGTGACGACCATCGACAAATGGATGTTTTGGTAATGTAAAAATCGTTGTGTGTGGAAGATAATGATTGACACTGGGAAACTGCACTGCTTCAGTTAGCGGAGAAATATAAAAGGGCACAGGATTTCGTCAGCTGTATACTTATCCATACATATACAATACTATTCACCGTTAGTTCTAAGATAGTTATGAATGGAAAATGTTGTTCCCAAGCATGTGGTGAAGCACTCTGGAGTGTGTACATGAGATAACCTAATTTAATGGCCGTTTCGTAAGTGGTTATTACAATGTACTGTTTGTTTCGTAAATATATATATAAAGATGTTTTTTGGGTGGCCATACAGATTTATTTTGTAGTGCTATGATAATAATAATATAACTAAGGCTCTTAATTTAACATGACATAATTGTTTCTTCACATATGAAAATGTACACAATATTTTCCAACATTCCCGAAGAGGCTTCATCGGTGAATAACTCGTCACAGCCAGGCTAGATAATCAAGATGCGCCAATATTCTTCTAACACATATTCAATTTCTATTTTTCTTATAATCACTCCAATCAATACGAAACTATTCTTAGATACTTTTTATCGTTAAAATTCGATTGATAAAAAACATATGAATGAATGCACAGATAAAATAATACTTAATTCAAACTAACATTTATTGTCTTTATCGAGTGCATAATTCAGGCTGAACAATCTATTTTGTTTCTTTTGTGTGTGCATTTTGCCATATGGTTTTTAATCAATCAACATGAACACTTTAACGTAAAAGAAAAAATAGAGAGTGAGGCACCATCAATTTGGGTATCTTTCTTAGTTGGTCGTAAAAGAGAACTTTGTGACCGTTGAGCTGTGATACAACGAAACAGCTTGTCTATAAGTGGATATATGCAGTATATATATATACATCTATATATATATATGTATTTATACTTCTCTCCTTATATATATATATACATATATATATATATATATGTGTGTGTGTGTATGTATATATTAATACCTACTTTGTTACATGACTATCAACGTAAATAATGAGGATTTGATGAAATATGATGAACCACTTTGACTTTTTTATTTTTGTTTTATTTTCGAATTCTCATTCTAATGGAGGATTTAAATGGAGAACTTTAAAAGCGATGTAATTTTCACATCGAGGTTCTCTCATTTCGTTGTTATGTGTCTTAGCAACTCTATAATAGGCTTCGGCCACCCGTCGCCACGTCACGATTCAACTAGAAATGGCATTTTCATTGCTGAATGTAAAGATTCAATAGATGCATTGAAAAAGATTTGCCAGTTTGAAACAGTATTTTCGTCGGTTTCTTACGCTTATGTTGAAAATTGATTTTTAACACTTTTTTGAAAACTTCTGTAACACTTTTTGAAAGAGTAATTTCGGCGTTCTGTCACACTTCAGTTTGAAATAGTATTTTCGTCGACCAGTCATGCTTAGGTTTTAAATATAATTTACGTTAGTCTGTCACACTTAAAAAACAACATTTTAGTATGGTTGTAATGTTTAACACTAGAATAGTATGTTCGTTGTTTTGTCACACTTAAGTTTGAAATAAAATTTTATTCTATCTGTCAAACGTGTTTGAAAGATAATTTTCGTCGGTCTGTTATGCTTTAGTTTTTAATAGCATTTCTGTTCGTCTCTCATTAAAACAATTGAACCAATTTTTGGGATTTGTCACTCTTCAGCTTGAAATATTTATTTTCGCCGGTTTTTCTCGTTACGTTTCCAACAGAATGTTCCTTGGTCTGTCACGCCTTTGTTTTTAATAGTATTTTCGTCTATCTTTTCACATAAGTTTGTAGTTGTAAATTGACAGGACGCATCGTACGGATACGCGGTCTTTTTCAGTTTGTTTTCTGTTGAATTATTGGAAACCTGCTACGCCGTCGTTTTCAAATATAAATATGTACTATTTATGTAATATATAAAATAAATTCGGTTGGATTTTCCTAGTTAGACCTAAATAGCTATTAATCTTAGAACCTGATATTTGATTCTGCGTAGTTAGTGAAATACGGAATTTTAATTATGAGTTCTATAGATTGAAAAAAGTTCTATCCGGCCCAATAATACGTGCAGTGATAAAGGAAACTTATAGAGATTCACTGTTTGTTACAAATAAAACAATTCTATATAGGGGTCTACATTCACTTGATGCGTAGTTTTAAATATAGATATCGCTTTTCTCTCACTTATGAGTTATTCATCTATCTGGATCACCCCCCCCAAATGTTTCTATGTGCCACTATCTATTATTTGTTTTGTTTTAGTTGTGTATTAACTAAAGTTTACACAGTAACTGATAATTCAATTTTAAATCTTTGTATGTCAAAAGTGTGAGCAAATAAATAAGGCGTTTCCACGGTGGTATGTAGCAACTGATAACTTCAAAAGACGTTACATGTCAATTGTGCCTTGTGAATCGACAAACCATATAAAGCATATCACTCTATAGTAATATGACACACACAGGTATCGAGACATAGGCACACGCACTGTAAATTAGACGAATCCAGAGATTCTAAAGCTTTGGTTGATCAACCAACATCAGGTGTTAGAGAGATGGGGGTATATGTAAATCGCTAGTTGTAAGTCGAGTCTTTGGTGAGACTCAGAGCTGTGAGCAGGTGGTTATGAGACTTTCCTCCTACACACATATGAAAAAGGGGGAATAGAAATGTCGCAAAATATGCAACCAATCGAACCGGTTATGACGCAAAGTTGAATAAATCAAGCGTATAAAGATGCACGCGATCATCGTTGATCGTTGTGTCTCAGCTGATCAAGATAACGGGAAACGAAAGATGGCGACCAAGATTCGATCTACAACTTGATAGTTAAAGCCAATTAGACGATCTCAAGACAGAATATCTATCACAAAAACATAACACACAAACTGTCAAATATCCTTATTATAATGGAGATTTGGTGTCCGTCTTTGACCGAAACCACTTTTTGAAAGTTATTGTCTCATGTTTCATAATTTATTAGATGAGGATTGATGGTTTTATTACTTGTATTATTCGGACTACTGGTCTCATCTTGGATGTTATTTTGGCCGATGTCAATTCCGATTTACCTTAGGTGCGTCTCGTCGAACTCGGGAATCTTTATATGAACTCTGTAATCGGTACAGAATTCTAAACGTAACTTTTTTATTTAATTAATGACGGGAGCTTGTTTTCGCTC
Source organism: Sepiola atlantica (assembly GCA_963556195.1). NCBI lineage: Eukaryota > Metazoa > Mollusca > Cephalopoda > Sepiida > Sepiolidae > Sepiola > Sepiola atlantica. Next base: position 25,080,739 of record OY744530.1, read on the forward strand.
CGTCAGCCATGACCAGGTAGAAGTCTTAAGTAATTCGTAGTGTATTTTATGCATCGCCTGTAGTGAGGGTTAAACATTCGACCTCCAGAAAGCTGTCATTGAAAACTGATTAACTTAGTACTTTTATCCGTTACACCACAGATCCTTATCATGTCATTGTTATGCCTGCCTCTGGAACTCCCTCTCGGCTCCCTGTTTCCCCGACTGTACTGACATGCAGAAATTAAAAATTAATGTAAACAGACATCTCGCTACACAGCTCACAACTTAGTATGGACCCTAAAACTTAAACCCTTATTCTAAGTAGCTCCTTGCGTCTACAGTGGCGGCCTACCTTGTTTGGGCTGAACTATGTAAAAAAAAAAATATGGTCGAAACCTTTTCTGAAACTTTGAAAATCATATTCTTACCTTCATCTGTATGCTACTGTTGCTATATCTACGTCTACACTGATCTATATTTTATTCGACAGATGGCCACTGATAAGCGAGGATAAGCCTGATAAAAAAAAATAGATTAGTGACAATTTGACAATACTAAGCGCTTTATATAAAACCCGGACCTAGTAACCGTTCAAGCTTGTGACTGGCTACTCATCTGTAAATACAACGAAAAGTCTTGATTCGTTCGTTGTGAGCTGCACCAACCAAATACTCGCCGGGGATGAAATATCGATCTGAGATTAAGATTAGTAGTATAATTTGTACTGATCGTAGCAGTATTAGTGTATTGACTATTCATATAATACACTTGCTATGTTAAGGCTGTTCTATAACAAGTTTCGTGGAGTTTGTGTCAATATTTAGCACATTAGTATGTTTATTAGTCGTAGAATTACTAGTAGTAGTATTAAAAGTAGTAGGTAATATCGTACTAGTATTGACAGTAGTGACACTTTTTATTTATTATATTATGTTAATGTTGCTTCATGCATGTGAACGTTGGTAAAACGCTAATGAAAGTTTGTGAAAGTATAATTTTCTTTTTATTATAATAATTATTATACTGCTAGTGCATCCACTACTAATGTTACTATATAAGTTGTTGATGCACTAGCAGTATAATAATTATACTTTATCCATTATACATTCTGTATTATAAGGACTCTTCATATGGAATTTCGTGCAATTCTCAACACTAGTGTTTCAGCTCATTAGTGTTCATTGATTTAGTATTAACAGTCAATAGTTATAGTAACAGTACTATTAGAAGCAATTGTAATGGATATGCATTCACACCCCCCCTCCTCGATAAGACACGTAACGTATGGCAAATGTGGGGCAATTCTACTGAGCACTTTACAAATCAAGAAATGGACATGCAGACAAACTAAAAACAAGAAGAATGTGTCACTTATCGATTTCCTTTAATATTATTTATCCAACTAAAACAACTTCATATGTTTATCTTTTTTATAGACATATTCTTGACATGTGTCTGCTAGATATGGGAATACATTAGAACGGGCTTAAGGCAAAACTATTGGCTAAACATTCAAAACGTGTTTTAAATAAATCAAACATATTCTTTTCAGTTAAATGTTTGTTTTATCAAAAAGATAATTCAAATGGAAAGAAAGGAAAATGTTGTCATGTAAATCGACAAGTTCTTTAAGAAGAAGAATATTATTGACAGTGTTAAATAAAAAATATTACAATTCTTTAAAATACCAATATAAAATAAATATCTCACTAATATTATATCACGCTTTTGTCTTGAATAGTATGGTCCGTCACGCTAATCAATGAAATCGCGTTTTGTGTGTCTGCCAGGCTTAAATTTAAAATCTAAAAGATTTTGTCTATCGCTCTATCTTTCATGCTTAGGAAGGGCATACTCTCGTTAACTCACCGGTTCTCGTTAGATCACCGAAGTTAAGCGACTTTTAGCCTGGTCAGTACAAGAATGGGTGACTGTTTGGGAATACCAGGGGCTGTATGTAAACTGCGACACCTCTCTAATAATACAACACTGGAAAAACTAACGTCGTCTTTATCATCCCCCCTGACCGGGGCATACATTCGACGGAGGGTAATTTGTGAATTTAATATTTTTCTTTAAAAACTTGCTCTATCGGAAGAAGCCGTTTCAACTCGCGTAAGATCAATGTCGCACCCGGCAGATAGGCTATCTGTCAATCAATAGCGTTTCAATCGCAAAACGCACAGATTGAATGCGCATAACTTATTTTAGATACGTCTGTCTTTATATAAAAGTCTCAGATAATCTATCCATCCCTTATAGATTTTACTTGACGAAATTACTACGTTGGTTTTCTCACGCGCTCACGTTTGTGAAAGTATTTCCTTTGTTTGTCACGCGTAAGTTTTAAATAACACTAGATTATGTCAAAATATTAGAGACGGGTGTAGAAGAATATGACTTGTATAACAGATTTCCCCGTAAGTTTAAACATTAGGAAGAGTGGCATTTTAAAATTATAATAAGAAAAAAAGCAACATGTCCTGTCTGTGACGCGACTGGCACAGTAAGCGTACGTGGTTTTATTTACTCCTCCCAAGAGATAGGCACAAGGCCAGTTTTATCTTATTCCCACAAGTAAGACGTGACCCAAGATCGGGTCGGGAAACTGGGGTTTTAAAAGGCAGCGCCCGAGAGGTGAGCACTCTGACCATCAAAAATTGCCTGGGCAGCCCCGTCGGCATTTCCCGGTAGGGGCGCCTCAGACAGTAAGCAATAAACTTACTCCTCCCCAAAGAGGGGAGGCAAAGCCTGGGAGGGTTACCTCCTAGAACTACACAGGACAGCCCCATAGACCGGCGTAAATCAAGCCCCGAAGACCAAGACAATACCAGTATGGGGTGCAGTATCCCTCTGAACAGATACTACACTTTTATCTAGCCAAAATGCCAAGTATGTAGGGTTCCTGGTTTTATTTATCTACCTCCCACCAGGTAAGATGTGACACAAGGTCGGGAAAGTGGGATTTGAAAAACCAGCACTCGAGAAGTTGAGCACTCTGGTCATTAAAAATTGCCTGGGCAGCCCCGTCGTCATTCCCAGGTAGGGGCGCCTTAGTAGGTAAGCAATAAACTTACTCCTCCCCAAAGACCAAAGAGGGGAGGCAAAGCCTTGGAGGGTGGACCTCCTTGAACTGCACAGGACAGACCCATAGACCGGCGTAAACCAAGCCCCGAAGGCCAAGACAATACCAGTCTATGGGGTGCAGTATCCATCGGAACAGATACTACACTTTGATCTTAGCCAAAAGGCCAAGTAGGCAGGGTTCCTGGTTTTATTTACTCCTCCCCAGGAGTTAGGTACAAGGTCAGTTTTATCTTACTCCCACAAGTAAGATGTGACCCAAGATCGGGTCGAGAAAGTGGGGTTTGAAAAGCCAGCGCTCGAGAGGTGAGCACTCTGGCCATTTAAAAATTGCCTGGGCAGTCCCGTCGGGATTCCCCTGTAGGGGCGCCTCAGACAGTAATTTTTTTCGTCTGCGATACCAGGGAGAGCAGTTGGACTTTTGGAAAGCTGCTTTCTTCCCCATTGTGTATGTGCTGTGAGTTTGTTTGATGTGTGTGCAGGTATACTCTGAAAAACAAATAAATCGTCAAAGAGATTTTTAAAGCGCAACTCCATTTGTTGAAGTATCGTTTCTTTTACTAACTTTCGTAAAGGTAGTTATTGACAAAATGAAAACAGTGACAGAGAGAGGAGAAAGAAATATAGACTTCTACATCACCACATCACCGGGAACAATGAATCCAGTCAACGAAGTGCATAAGCCGTTAGGATCGAAGAGAACGGGCTATGGAGATCATTAACACCCCTTGTTAATGTTCCATCTCGGTATGCCACTTTGGGTCAGTAATTGTTTCATATAGTATCAAATATCTAGAAATTTTAAAAGGTTTCATAAAATTATGGTGAGTTACGGCGGCTGATGCCGTTACCAAACAAACATAAACGTATAGAGAATGTTAGTTCTATGTAGATCACTGGAGAAAATCAGTTCCAGAACGTGTAAAATTAAATCCCGAGCAGAACAGTTTTGCACCACTTGTATGTCTCCTTACGAAGATTAAAATCAAGTTATAATAGTTATCAAACGTTATTTCAAGTTTGATAAATATCCATTACAGGATTTTATTTCTAAAATGTGTGTAAAATGTAAGGCTTAAGCTTAATAGATATTTGTTGAATAACGGGTGCGTACGTTCCCTTGTATAGATTTTAGCACAGGTTAATGAGTGCAATTGCATATGACCTTGCTGTATGTAAAATGGAGAAAGTCACAAAGTATGGTTTGGAGTGATCTGACACCGGTGGTGGGGGGGGGGGTAATTTGACAGATGGGGCAGAAGGGGCCAAGGTTCAGAACGATATGCGGAGAGGGGCCCTGGGTGTGAGCTGCTGTGAAACGAAATCGAAAAAAAAAACGGTTAGTTTTGAAGGAGGCCGAGTTTGGATGTTTACGCGAACAATTGCTGACAAAAGGACTTAAAATCGAATAAACTGGCGAGGGTCACACACGGCCATGGGCGCGTTCTCTCTGTCTGTCAGTCTACCTCTCTATCGACCCAATTGTTTCCTAGGTTAATATTCTTGTTTCTTTCTCATACATAATTAAGTGTAAATGGTATTTGTGATTATTTAATATTTTTCGCACAAAAAACCCTCACTTCCAGATTCCATATTCTCTTAATTTTACTGACAATAACGCAACGAAGTTATACGAACAATGGGTCGTAATAAAAGACGCCAGCTAACGCGAAGGAAGCTGATTAAAAGAAGACTCGCTGAAACAGCACGGGTAGTTTAGAACCGGGTACCACAGGACAACGTGTGAGTCCGAAACGACAGATCACGGAAGCGAAGACGAGAAAGAGAAGAAGTGGAGAAAAAGAGAGAAAGGCACAAAGGAGCAACAAATAAGTAAGTTGATTTTTATGTTTATGAATTGATTTTACTGTTAAAGAGAAAAAAACAATAATAAAACTTCTGGAATGTATTTTTTTTAATTTAACTATTAAAAAGGCAGAACAGGTATTTGTTGTAACCGTTTTACGTAGAAGTATTGGATGTTGAAAATAGTCAGAAAAAAAAACGTGAGAGAAAAGGAAAATGACGAAACGGAAAAATGAAAATTACGAATAGAAAAAATAATTGATAAAAAGTAGTAAGGCGGTTGATTGTCAAATTGGTTTAGATACGGACTTCATAAGGAAGAATTTTTTTTTAAATAACAGGCTATGACTATAATCTGAACATAGCAACTGACACACTCATACGCGCTCACAGAAGAAAATCATTGGTCATGTCGGGTGTCTCTTGTTCTAAGTTATTCAGGGAAATACTTCCCTTTTTTCTTCCTCTCAAAGTGTGGAGTCGGCGACTTCTTGTCACGTTTTGATGTAACTATAAATAAGAGATTTGTGAGTGTGTGGGTAGGTGACCGAAAAGAGAGAGAGACAGAGTAATGAGTGGAGTGGCTGATATCAAGAGAGAAATATTTTCCCGCTGTTATTTGTTCATATACTTTTTTGTGTTCAAAAAACTTCGTTTGAAAGGTATAATTTAGAATAGGCCGTTTATTGTGAAACGTTTTTTTTGTATTTTAAAATATAAAAGAAAACAAAACAAAATAAACGAAATGTGCGATCATAATTTTTATTCTTGTTGAAGTTTAATAATGTTAGCCTTGTTGGGAAATTTTTTTACTATTTTTCTGTGAATCCAGAAAATACTTTACTAGTATATTGGTTAATTAATGTGAAATATTGCATTAAAATCGGTATTTCGATTTATTTTGGACTAAGAAGAGAGATACAGTTTTGTTTTATAAAGAATCATTTTTTAATAATTATTTGAAAAGACAAAACCAGCTTAAGAGTTTTAAATCGTAATAAACCGAATAATTAATTAACGTTATGACGTGGCAAGTGACGGATATTTAGTTTTTTGAGTGATAATTTATGCTTTCGAGGTCCGAAATAAAATGTTTGTTGAGATTTATCGGGTTTTGATCGAAATCCTGAGGATGGGTTTCTTTGTGATAAGTCTCGCCATGTTCCATTCTATTGAGCGTTTTGAAGGATCTAATGAGATTTTCTAAGCCCATCCAGTATAAGGCCTGAGAGGGGCTAGATTGCATATACCAACCTGATATAGAATGACAGACGACCATAGTAATTTTTGTGAATTAATTTACATCTCCGAAATAGCGCAGTTATATCTCCTAGTGGTGTGAGTGGATTTTAGAATAATATTGTGAATTGTAGTCTCGTCTTCCAATTTTTAAAATGACTGGCGTGTGTGCTGAGGATGACCTCACACCCCACCACTCAGATATATCATGGAGAAAGGTATAGTTGAAGATTGTTTCTGCCCAGAAAATGCAATTCCATCAGCAATTGGTTTGATAGATCATGTGTGGGGTGCCTCAGCGCGTAAGTTCGACGGTAACTTAATTCCATAGATGGGGTCAGAATAAAGGGAGGTACCGTAATAATGTAACTCTAAATAGTATGAAAGTAAGACGTTTACCTGTTTGCGCGATCGTACCGGTGTGGGTCTTGTAAATAACCTTTCACTTTTTGCCGTGTAGGTACAGACATTGGGTGGGTCAAGTATGCAGAGTTTGCAGTTGGTATTCTCTCCGATAACAAAAATGGCTGAGAGTTATATAAAGGTTTAATGTTTATTGGAAGTCTTGACTTGTCTTAAACGTCGAGTCTAGATGTAGTGATTGTGTACACTAGCGGTAACTTATATAGAACTCGTGAGCTGACCATATAAGAAGGCATTATAAAACGAAGGATCTCTGTTTTTTTCTGTATATCAATGTAATAAGCATAAATTAAATTGATTAAAATATCGATTATATTTGTATGCATTGGGAGATGTGTGTGTATAATCCATGCTTGAGAATAGCGTATAAGTATTCGGTATGGTAAATGGTCAGGCTGTTAAGAGACAATGGAACTCTGAACGTGCATATGAAGTTGTTGACCTTCGGGGGGATGAAAGTCAATTCGGGGAATTTCCGCAGTTAAACTAGGGCGAAAGTGATCCGTAATTAATAAATGGCATGGGATGGCCTTAGGCGCCGACATCGATCGTAAAAATGTTTTACTTACACTTCAAGGTAATGTTATGGAGACCGACAAGAAATTCTGGCCAGGTGAAAACTTAGGATGACGAGAATAAAAATGACTAGAGCTATTTGGTTCCTAGAATGGTGAGAGTTGGTCCTGACCTGCTTTTACAGATAAAAGTGAAAATGATATTGTTGTTTTTCAGATAATGGTGGAAGGATTATTGTATAACAGGTGCGTACGTTTGCTAGTATATATTTTACAGAGGGGAATGAGTGCGATTAAAATTGACCTTGCTGTGTGTAAAATTGCGAGGGTCACAGAATACGTTCCTGAGTGATCTTACACCGGGGAGAGAGTTGACAGGTGAAATTAGAAGGGATCAATGCTCAGAACGATATGCGGGGAGAAGCCACAGTTATGACGTCACGTGGGACAAAAGCGAGAAAAAACGGTTAGAATTTGAATAAAACCGGAATTGGCCGATGATGCGAACAGTCGCTTACAAAATGTCTTAAGGACGACAAAAAATGTTTAGAGTCGACCCCCGGACATGTGCTCTGTCTGCCAGTCTCTTTGTCTATCTATCTATTTAATAGTGAACTAGATAAAGATTACTCTCTTTCTTCTGCAGAATTAACTATAAATAGTATTTTTTATTATTTAGACTTTTTCTCGCAATACATCTCTATTTCGAACTCTGCATTCATTCAATCATTCTTACTAAACTCACTGAAGAAACTGAAGAACTAGTACGCACGACAACGTTCCAACGCGGGTCCGGAGCAAGAAACAAATCATACGGATCCGTTGAAGAATCAACAGGACCCAAGGCCGAAAGAAACAAGGGACAACGCGACATCTTAAGAATACATTGAAATTCGGGGAATCTTGTTCAATTGCTGACTAATGACTATGGATCAAATTCAATGTAAATCTGAAATATTTGAATTTAAAATTATAAGTTTTCTCCATAAACCCTATTTAAAATACTAACAAAAAAACTGGAACTTCGGAAATCTTTATTAATTGTTGTCGACTAACTACTGTTAAAATTTCACAAAATCGAAGGTATCTGAATATTTACGAAAAGCTTCCACATTTTCTGAATCCCCTTTGCATTAAACTAAAATTAAATAAACATAACCCACATTACCACCCTAAGGTCGAGCAGTTGTGTTCGAAAGTTAATAATGATTAGTTAATTATTTTAAGAGTGAATCCTATGCATAGAAATATATACAAATTCACGTATAGCTTACTTTATACAACTCTAAGTTATGACTTCAGCTGACTTTAAACAGACACACGCAAATACTTATTAATTTGTCTTGTGCTGTCATAAAAGCTGCCTCTTTTCTACCTATCTATCACTTTTCTCTCTCTCACTTTCTTCACCTTCCTCCCCCATTACTTCTTTCTCTCTGTTTTTTCTCTCTCTCCCTTCTGTGTGTTTATTTTCTCTCCCTCCGTCTGTTTAATTATTCCCGTAATTCCCCTACACCCACTACTCTTCTTTATTAATTTTACTCATACAACTTAAAACATTCATTTGCAGATGATATGTGTGCACAATGAGAAGATAAAAGCAGAGTTTAAAGATTATCGTTTGTCGGTTTTAGCAAATATCGAAATAGAATTTCCATTGTTCCATCGTGATCAAGATAAAATTTGGTCTATAACGATGAAGTGTGAAATAACATTTTCTTTGATCTATCGCGATGAAGTGTGAAATATAATTTTCTTTTATCTATCCCGATGAAGTGTGAAATATCATTTTCTTTGATCTATCGCGATGAAGTGTGAAATATCTTTTTTGGGGCCTATCACGATGAAGTGTGAAATATCATTTTCTTCGGTCCATCGCGATGAAGTGTGAAATATCATTTTATTTGGTCTATCCCGATGAAGTGTGAAATATCATTTTCTTTGGTCTATCACGATGAAGTGTGAAATATCATTTTCTTTACTCTATCACAATGAAGTGTAAAGTATCATTTTCTTTTGTCTATCGCGATGAAGTGTGAAATATCAATTTCTTTGATCTATCACGATGAAGTGTGAAATATCATTTTCTTTACTCTATCACAATGAAGTGTAAAGTATCATTTTCTTTTGTCTATCGCGATGAAGTGTGAAATATCAATTTCTTTGCCCTATCACGGTGAAGTGTGAAATATCATTTTCTTTGGTCTGTCACGATGAAATGTGAAGTATCATTTTCTTTGGTCTATCGCGATGAAGTGTGAAGTATCAATTTCTTTGGTCTATTGCGATGAAGTGTGAAATATCATCTTCTTTGGTCTATCGCGATGAAGTGTGAAATATCATTTTCTTTGCCTTATCACGATGAAGTGTGAAGTATGAATTTATTTGGTCTATCACGATGAAGTGTGAAGTATCATTTTCATTGGTCTATCGCGATAAAGTGTGAAATATCATTTTCTTTGGTCTATCGCGATGAAGTGTGAAATATCATCTTCTTTGGTCTATCGCGATGAAGTGTGAAATATCATTTTCTTTGGTCTATCGCGATGAAGTGTGAAATATCATTTTATTTGGTCTATCCCGATGAAGTGTGAAAGATCATTTTCATTGGTCTATCACGATGAAGTGTGAAATATCATTTTATTTGGTCTATCCCGATGAAGTGTGAAGTATCATTTTCATTGGTCTATCGCGATAAAGTGTCAAATATCATTTTCATTGGTCTATCGCGATGAAGTGTGAAATATCATTTACTTTGGTCTATCGAGATGAAGTGTGAAGTATCAATTTCTTTGGTCTATCGCGATGAAGTGTGAAATATCAATTTCTTTGCCCTATCGCGATGAAGTGTGAAATATGATCTTCTTTGGTCTATCGCGATGAAGTGTGAAATATAATTTTCTTTGGTCTATCGCGATGAAATGTGAAGTATCATTTTCTTTGGTCTATCGCGATGAAGTGTGAAGTATCAATTTCTTTGGTCTATTGCGATGAAGTGTGAAATATCATCTTCTTTGGTCTATCGCGATGAAGTGTGAAATATCATTTTCTTTGCCTTATCACGATGAAGTGTGAAGTATGAATTTATTTGGTCTATCACGATGAAGTGTGAAGTATCATTTTCATTGGTCTATCGCGATAAAGTGTGAAATATCATTTTCTTTGGTCTATCGCGATGAAGTGTGAAATATCATCTTCTTTGGTCTATCGCGATGAAGTGTGAAATATCATTTTCTTTGGTCTATCCCGATGAAGTGTGAAATATCATTTTATTTGGTCTATCCCGATGAAGTGTGAAATATCATTTTCATTGGTCTATCACGATGAAGTGTGAAATATCATTTTATTTGGTCTATCCCGATGAAGTGTGAAGTATCATTTTCATTGGTCTATCGCGATAAAGTGTCAAATATCATTTTCATTGGTCTATCGCGATGAAGTGTGAAATATCATTTACTTTGGTCTATCGAGATGAAGTGTGAAGTATCAATTTCTTTGGTCTATCGCGATGAAGTGTGAAATATCAATTTCTTTGCCCTATCGCGATGAAGTGTGAAATATGATCTTCTTTGGTCTATCGCGATGAAGTGTGAAATATAATTTTCTTTGGTCTATCGCGATGAAGTGTTAAATATCATTTCATTTGGTCTATCCCGATGAAGTGTTAAATATCATTTTCTTTGGTCTATCACGATGAAGTGTGAAATATCATTTTCTTTACTCTATCACAATGAAGTGTACAGTATAATTTTCTTTTGTCTATCGCGATGAAGTGTGAAATATCAATTTCTTTACTCTATCACGATGAAGTGTGAAGTATCATTTTCTTTGGTCTATCGCGATGAAGTGTGAAATATCTTATTCATTGGTCTATCGCGATGAAGTGTGAAATATAATTTTCTTTGGCCTATCACGATGAAGTGTGAAATATCATTTACTTTGGTCTATCGAGATGAAGTGTGAAGTATCAATTTCTTTGGTCTATCGCGATGAAGTGTGAAATATCAATTTCTTTGGTCTATCGCGATGAAGTGTGAAATATCATTTTCTTTGGTCTATCGCGATTAAGTGTGAAATATCATTTTCTTTGGCTTATCACGATGACGTGTGAAGTATCAATTTCTTTGGTCTATCCCGATGAAGTGTGGAGTATCAATTTTTTTGGTCTATCACGATGAAGTGTGAAGTATCATATTTTTTGGTCTATCGCGATGAAGTGTCAAATATCATTTTCTTTGGTCTATCGCGATGAAGTGTGAAATATCATTTTCTTTGGTCTATCGCGATGAAGTGTGAAATATCATTTTCTTTGCCTTATCACGATGAAGTGTGAAGTATGAATTTATTTGGTCTATCACGATGAAGTGTGAAGTATCATTTTCATTGGTCTATCGCGATAAAGTGGGAAATATCATTTTCATTGGTCTATCGCGATGAAGTGTGAAATATCATTTTCTTTGGCCTATCGAGATGAAGTGTGAAGTATCATTTTCTTTGGTCTATCGCGATGAAGTGTGAAATATCATCTTCTTTGGTCTATCGCGATGAAGTGTGAAATATCATTTTCTTTGGTCTATCGCGATGAAGTGTGAAGTATCAATTTCTTTGGTCTATCGCGATGAAGTGTGAAATATCATTTTCATTGGTCTATCGCGATAAAGTGTGAAATATCATTTTCATTGGTCTATCGCGATGAAGTGTGAAATATCATTTACTTTGGTCTATCGAGATGAAGTGTGAAATATCATTTTCTTTGGCCTATCGAGATGAAGTGTGAAGTATCATTTTCTTTGGTCTATCGCGATAAAGTGTCAAATATCATCTTCTTTGGTCTATCGCGATGAAGTGTGAAATATCATTTTCTTTGGTCTATCGCGATGAAGTGTGAAATATCATTTTATTTGGTCTATCGCGATGAAGTGTGAAATATCAATTTCTTTGGCCTATCACGCTGACGTTTAATATAGCATTATTTTCATCTGTCGCTCTTGCGTTTAAAATATAATATGTTTTGGTCTATCACACTTTTTTGAAATATCCTTTTTTAGTCTATACTGCTGAAGGTTTAAATAGCATTTCTTTGCTCTTTGTGTGCTATCGTTCGAAATAGCATTTTGATTTGATCTTAGGGGCTGCGGTTGGTAGTAGCATTTCATTTGGTCTTTCACTCTGAAGTTTAGAATGGCATTTTTATTCGTCTATCGCAATGAAGTTTTAAATAGAATGTACTTTGGTCTATGGCGCAGATGTTTGAAATCGCAAGTAACATGACCACCTTCATGGCTATTTGAACTCAGAATTTTGCTGATAAATATAAAACGTATAAGAAAACATAAATCTAATTAACTTTTACTTTGGCAGCATGCGTAGATGACGCGGACGCATCTTAGCAAAACATGTTCTTGTACTTTAAAGAAAGTTTGTAGAAGCAAACTTGTCAGCAAATCGGAATGAAACGCTTCCACTTTGATGGGAACGACTGTCAAATTAAGGGAAACTGATTGAAGTCTTCACTTGAAACGGCCGTTCTTTGCGGATAAAAGAAAATAACTTAATCTTCATAAATGAATCACGTTTGTTGATTTCTTTCGTTCATAGCGATCATTCATTGGTCAATCGTGTCACGTTTTTACACTTGTCTTTTTTTTAGTCTGGCGGCAAACACACATTGCGGATTTTGTCCTCAAATCTGCACTGGCATTTTTGAACAGCACGAAAGCGTCCAACAGTTTGTCTTGCGGAGAAGATAGAAATTGATTAGATTTACCGACGTTCTTTTTTATGTTTTATCCGTAAAATTCTGAGTTCATATAGCGAGGGAAGTAGTCACGTGACTTGCACAACAAATTGGCAACCTTGGAGAAACTTTGATAATTAACCATAAAACTTTGTGTCTTTTCTCTGTATTTACGGATGTATTTGTAAATCTCACAGAATATTAACCTTAAGAAAGACAGTTCAACGATTAGGTTGTCCAGAAAGTTATAGCGTTTTATTTTTCATTTGCGAATGTTTACGCACGTTCAGTAATAAATAAATTTGTATAAATAGAATAGCACAGTGAACTTTTACATAAAGCTGCTGCTTATTACCAATCTTTCAAGATTGCTTTTTCCGATTCTTTTTAGAGGTAATATTAATCAGACATAGTAAGAATATCGCTAATAGAACTGTTTTAATGGGTGCAAGCTAGCGAATTCTTCTTCTTATAAAACTGCGAAAAGCATTAACCATGCATTTGGTAAAAGGCCAGTCTTTGATTGCACCGTACACACATGGTTTCAGACTATAAATTCCTTATTTTCCTGATGTTATATTCTACATATTATATGTGTTACATTATATACCCATTGTATATACATAAATAGGTAAAACTCTTTGGAGTCATTACTATGTAACTGTCCTCAAATTACACTCGCCATTTTACATTCTCCAATTTTACAGATCAATACTTATTTTAGCTTTAAATTCCTACCTTTCCTTATTGCATATTTTACAGAAATAGTATACGGTTTTCATGTTGTATATGTATGAACTTGTAAACATTTAATACAAAAAATCAAATATTCAGTTTAGTGAAAAATCCCGTTCAATCAGTATGATTAAAAATATTATTAGAAAACAAAACTGGCATCTTGTCAACTATTTCAACTTTCGGGTACTTTACGTACAGCTATTAAATTGTCATAGCATTATTCTCCTGAGTTTGGAACGTATTAGCAGGTATTTATCTCACACCTATTGATCAGTTGTTTCCTTTGTCCTGTTTAGGGATCCGTGGATTGACCCACAGATGACCCAGTCGATGCTCCCCGAGAGGTCACGTTTTACAGTCTACATAAACCAAGGCACGCTGGGCTGCGTCCTCTTTCAACTCTAAACGGACAACTGTTTACGGCTCAGTGACAGACGCCCGCGACGAGAGTTGCTGAGAGCCAAGCCCACTCCAACTCCACCTCCGGCGTTGGACAAGGATTTACTACATTGCGACGAAGACACTCATACGGCAGTTCGAATATAACCATTAAATCATTTCCAGTTTCCTTGGTTGACGTTGGTCGTACTGGATTGCGAGAGAATTACCTAGAAGGCACGTTGCGCACAAAAAGCCATGAAGACAAGATCGAGAATAGACAGACCCGAGACTGCGAGCTGTTACCAAAACATACCTACAAAGATAAGTTCCGTGAAAGCACGTATTCGCTAGCTTCCTAATTCTAAACCAATCATCTTTTTAGTGTCGCATATTATTAGACCGTTTCGTCTTCCAACCAATTTCAGTGGAAACGTCGGGTGTGCTTGGCCCCAAGACTGTTAAATTTTTTCAGGACATTGGACGGAGGATTTAAACGTCTAGGCACAAGCCCCGTGAGTCAGCCTGGTTGTTCAAACGCATCTCCTTGGCTATCGTTCGTGGCAACGCTATGTCAGTAACGGCGGCATCACTTCCGTTCTAATCGTCATCTGTTGACTCTCTCGTTCTTTCTCTGACAATTGTTTCAAGCCTTATTTTTTTTTCTCTTTATATAATAATTGTACGTGAGTGAACAACCTTATATCACAAAATTATTATTATTATTATTATTATTATTATTATTATTATTATTATTCACAAACGTTTAACCAAGTAAAATTGCTAAATTATATACAATTGTTGCTGTTCCTTTTCTCAAAAGTTGTCATCAGATTTCAACTTCAGTGCTTATTTTCACTACGTATACCTACATTCTCACGTGCGATAATTAAACTCTCTCTCTCTCTCTCTTTCGTGAATGAAATAGTTTTTCATAGATTGCGATTATTCTGCATTAAATATGGCGACGTATTTAAAAAGTAATAAAATAAGTAAGACTTACTTGGTTTTAAAGAAAAAAGGAAGAAAATATGACTTCGAAAAAAACAACAATTACGACGTGTCTAAACAGTGTTCGCCTTTTTTAAGGAAAACAGATTAGAATGTACCTCATGTTGAAATAACAAACAATGGTAAAATACCTTACGAGAAACCGTAATCAGCCCGTATTCCATACTTTACTATATATATATATATATATATATATATATATATATATATATATATATATATATATATATATATATATATTTCTTACGACACGTATACAGATAATATAATTTTTTGCCTTAAACAATAAAAAGACAATGCCCGTATTAAAAAGGATATATTACTTATAGAAGTGGATTATTAAAAAGAAAATTATACATTGACATTCTTGTGTCTGTTTTAAATTAAAATAAAAGCTTCTACCCCCAAAGAATTGGAAAAAAAAGTCGTAGAAAAAAATTAAAAAGGAAACCTGTTCAATTCTTTAACATTCAAAAGAAAATTCCAACTTACTGGTTTTAAATCTCTCAAAAATGAGTATTTAAAAAACATGATTACCTTACATTGTTGTCCGTTTGACTTCAAAAATAAGTTGTCTGTTTAAAAACGGGAAATATTTTGTCTCGCAGATTTGAAATAGAAAAAAAAACAACGTTTTATAATTTTCAAGGGCTATAACGTTATTTTAAAAAAAAATTCAAAAATAAATGTTCAAAGAAAAGAAAGCAAAAGCGTATTTCAATGGAAGAATGGAAAACAAAATATTGGTCAAACATTGTCTCAATCCACTCCCAGAAGAAACAGATAGAAACACAGGGATTTAAAAAAGAACTACAAGTTTTACTCGCTGAACCTCCGCCCTCTTATCTATTGGAAATTCTATGTGTATTAACAAAAAGCCAATTCATTCATTGTTAACAAAAAGCCAATGTATTGGTTGTTTTTACTTTTCAGAAAGAAAGGATAATTAAATACAGACTTCTGTTCTCGGGATCATCGTGTAATGGCTGTTCAGTCCTTACTCAGATGAGGATAACTCTTTGAATAAGACAATTTTAGTTTTTGTCCCATACAGGGTTACCTTCCTTTTGAGGAGCGGGATATCATTCACATGGAAAACCAACCTTGTGTCTGACTTTGCATTCACGGGGATACGAGTAAATAGGAATTTGTTGGTTTACGTATTAGAAGAACACTTTAATTATTTTTGTATTTTCCCGGTTCAATTATCGCAGACTTTACGAAATTACAGGGCGTCAGATCTCCACTGACTTCTAGCGGCCATTTCAAATAATCCACGCCGTAGACATTCTGGAGACTGTAGAGAAGCTGACTCCTACTCGTTTCCAGATTTCTCACAGGTCTTGTAAATCTAAATTTCAGAGTGAGCGAAGCGTTTTCCTGTTGTATATCACCATCAGCATCATCATCATAATCATCATCATCAGCAGCAGCAACAGCAGCAGCAGCAACTGCATTAGAAGAAGCAGCAACATCATTATCATTACTATTATTATTACTAATAGTATTACTAGTGTTATTATATTATTATTAGTGTTATTATTATTATTATTCACACAGTTATCACACAGTGATTGTTCACCGAGAACAATCGGTGGTCTTCCCTGGAGTCTGAGTGACAACATGCCTCCCTAGATGTTCAGTACTCTCCAACTCTTTTCGATAACCACCACAAATAACTTTGCGGTATCGCAACAACCGAATACTATTGATTTCTCGCTAGGTAAGGAACATTGGTCTGCTCTGGGATTTCGGTGGCAATAAGCCTCCCCAAGGTCCCAGCATTCTCCGTACTCTTTCGAGTGGAGGTCTGATTTGTGCTGTCTCTCCTTGGTCTTTTCATCCACCTTGACCCCTTACAAACTATTATTGTAACGAAGTGTTAAAGAATGCTCTACGACTGAGTTCAACCGGGACGTCGAATTATCTTTTCTGTTCTGCTTACTAACAGCAGTCCAGCACGCGTGTGAACGACCAACCGTCTTATCAAGAATCCAATTCTCTTTTCTTTTCTCCTCTCTCTATTTCTCTCTCTCTCTCTCTTTCTCTCTCTCTCTCTCTCTCTCTCTAACTCATACACACACACACACATCGTGCATGATGGTTGCTACAATTATTATTATTTTTTTAACATTATTATTATTATTATTATTATTATTATTATTTACTCACTAGGAGTTATCAATAGTTTGTAAGGTCATCGTCAGTGATCGCCCACTACCAACAACATGTGGTATTCCCTGGAGTCTGAGGGACAACAAGTCTCCTCAGACTTCCAGTATGCTCCACTTCTTTCCGTTCATCACCGCTGATGACCTTGCGGTATCGCAACAGCCACCTACCACCGATTTCCCGCTGATAAGGGCCATTGGTCCCCTCTGGGGCCCGAGTGGCAACAATCCTCCCCAAGGTCCCAGAGTAGTCCGCGCTCTTCCAGTGGAGGTCTGGTTTGCGCATTCCCTCCTCGACCCTCTGTCCATAATTTTCGTGGCGTCAGCCTATGCTTGCGCCTCTCTCGTGCGGTTGTATTTTCCCCGGTTCTGTTATCTTGTTCTTTCATGTGTTTGTTCTCCATTCGTTGCTTATGTGGGTTGGTTTCCGCATTCGAGGACATTTCTTAGGATTGTAGCTGTTTTGATCATTACTGTCCTTTGTATGGTCTCAGTTATCCCTTTGATTCCTATTTCTCCTAGTCTTTTCTCCATGTTTTTGGGGACTGTTCCTAGTGCTCCTATGATTATTGGTGTTATACTGACTTTCTTCATGTTCCATATTTCTTTCAATTCTCTGGCAAGTTCAGTATATTTGCTTCTTTTTTCCGTCTCTTTGATCTTCACTCTGTGGTCCGCTGGAACGGCAAAGTCTACGATTTTGAAGGATTTTTCTTTCTTGTTGATTATTATCATATCCGGTCTCCTTGCGGTTATGGGTTTGTCTGTTTGTACATTCATATCCCATATGATTTTGTGTTTTTAGTTTTCTAGTACAGTTTCTGGTTTGTGTTTGTACCGTTTTTTTTTGCATATTCGAAATTCAGTTGTTTGCACATTTCCCGGTGTACTTCTTTCCCCACGCTGTCATGTCTGTTCTTGTATTCCTTTTATTATTATTATTATTATTATTATTATTATTATTATTATTATTATTATTATTATTATTATTGTTATTATTATTATTATTATTATTATTATTATTATCATTTATGCTTGCCCGTGTCGAATTGTTTGATTATATACAATCGTTTCCGTCTATTCTCTCAAAATATCGCCACATTTCAATTTCAGCGCTTATCGTCAGGATATATATCTGCGAGAATTGTATTTGCTTTCGGAAATAAAATAATATGCATATATTTGAAATGTTGCAAAATTATTGTTGTCGCTCTGTTTGTCGAGGTTATATTAAAAAGCCATGGCAATATTATAAAAAAAGAACATTCGTCAAGAGTTGAAACTAGGGAAGAATCTTTCTGAAAAGGCACGAAACATTAAGAATGCAATTTGGTAAACCAACTGCTTTCTGATTGCACCGTGCACAATTGTTGGAAGGCAGCGCCATTTTTGTCCAGCGCCTTCACAATATTCTTTATCAAACCAAGCTTGATGTGAAGAGGAGGAAGAATAACCTTATTCATGTCCACCAGACGATTCTCCTTGACGCTGTGTTCACCAGGAACAAAAGTGCTTATAGACCCCAGTCTTTCTGCTTGTAATGCTGGGATACAGCTCGACTATCCCATAGACAGAGACAACAACAATACTTTGTGAAGCCAGCTTGCATTAAGAAGACCAATGATCTTGAGGTGCCCTCACATACTCCACTGGTAATTGTTATACTTAATAGCTTCTAAAATAAGCTACATATTGTCATATGACTCCTTTTGATGGACCGAGTAGGGAATGCTGGGATATGTGTTCCTGTTGTGCAGAAGCACAGCCTTGAGACTTCGCATGGAAGAGTTTATGAAAATACGCCAGTCTGAAGGATTATGTGGCAAACCAAAGGAAGTGAACAAGCCAGGTATATTTGTGCAGTAGCACAATTTGTTTTCCATGTCGCAAAATGAAGCAATGTCTTTGTTTCGATTCGATTCCTGAAACTGGTGATCCTTATATCTTCTTGAACTAGGTTCCACTGTTCAAGCCGAGACTCCAAGAGCTCTGACTCCTGTTTTCGCAGATACAAATCACGAGCAAGATCATTCAGTTCTTCTTGCGTGATCCATTATGGCTCGTTGACACTTGTTCCTAAATATGTAGACTCAATTTCTTCCAAAGATATTGACCCGGCAAAATCCTCCCTTGAAGGCATTTCTTCATCTGATGAGGAAAAAAGATCTTTATTTACCAGAGATGTGAGTACAGGAAGATCATCTGAATGGGGTTAGGGTCTCATAGCAGATGGAAGTTGGGATATTTGATATTTTTCCTAGAAGATGCATTGCAACCAGTTATATTAGTTGGACAAAAATAACAATCAGCTGCGTGGCTTCGTGGCTCTCTCCAAACCATGTGAAGTTTAAATCAGCTTTCTTTCCATTACACAATGCAGTTAGTGAATTGTAGCAGGGTTTACAACAGATGTGTGGAGCCCAAGACTTGTCCTGATCACTAATTTTACAGTCAAAATAGTGAAAGTAGGCGGTTCTGAGGAGAGGAGTGATGGTTCGATGCTGCTGCCTTAACTGCCAAAACCCGCCTTGATATATAACTATATATATGTAATGTAATGCTATCAGTTACAATTAGTGCATAATAACTAAAAAATAAGCCATAAGTCTCACAATATTAGAATTAACCCTGAATGCATATACGCTTTTATGTATCGTATATGTACAAAATGCACACTATGCACATCTAAAAAAACTATAGGTGATGAGTAAAAACGGATTTCAAATTTGAATTCAGCACCCCCAAATTAGGTAAAAACGGGTATGTTTGTGCTTGCCTCAATTTCTTTGTAAACCAGTGTAATTATTCTGGCTATCAAACTTTGTCTCTGGACATAGAACAACTCACAACACAAGTTGTATAATTATACAAAATAATTCCTGTCCTACATCAAATGAACGACGTTCCTCTTACATTGTAGGTATATTTTCTGAAGAGCACATTGAAACAAAACATTGGAACCACCAGAAATAATACTCTAGAGGAAAGGAAATATCTATATTATGAATCTGTAAAATGAATGAGATTTCTCCCTGATTGTCGTTGTAGAAACTGGGTATTTAATAATCAAGTGGATGAACCATTGTTCCTGTTCCAGAGAGTTAAATTGAATTAATAAAATACTCTGAAAAACGTAAAATTCAACATATGTGCATCTCTACAAAAAAGTTACAATTTACAGAGATGTGCAAATGTTCTAGATATATAAAATTACTAGAAACAATGCTGTAACAGATGGTGATACTGATGACGGCGATAATAGTAATGATAAAGTGACATAAATTGTGATTTCTTTTAAATCAAAGAATGTATGCACATATTTATTGAGGAAACATTTTACTTACTCTGAACTGGCATAAATTATCGTTTCATTTTCATCAATAAGATTTTTAAAACACATTTTCTTATTGATAGATTGAAAAATTAAAAATTAAATATGAGCTAAATTTCTTTTGAATAATAGTTGACAATTATTATATATTTGGGTGAAGGAACAAACTTGGAAAATTTCGCAAATTAAAATGATATGTCAATCCACACGAAGTCAAACTTCACCTGACAACGGTAGGATAGGACAATGTATAATCTGGATCTTACTTCTCCATATTGTATTAAGTATTATTAATGTTTTGCTATGGAAACGTTGATAAATTAATAAAAATATATTTATTTGATCAGACTGAAATGTTAATGGTGGGTGCTGTTACCAAAGAGCATCAGATTCATATATCTAAGTTGACAAAATTAGAAGTTGAAATTTCGTCAAAATTTTGACATTGATAAACCTTTTCAACTCGAACGTCATATAAGATGGGGCTTTATTTTCTACAATGTGAGCGCAGTAGTGAATCTATAGGATGAAGAGAATCGAAGTTATCGCGAAAAGTGTGATTTTCACTCTCTTTTGCATTTACATTGGAACTATATATCCCAACATTAAATCGCTTCTAAGTTAGATCATGACCGATATTACGGCCAGGTTTAGTCACGATTGGTCAGGTGATCATGACGCTAGACTGTAAACAAAGAAACAAACAAAAATAGTAAAAACTTTACTGATAAACTAACCTTCTCGGCGTAGGTAAAGAGATAACAGTAGTTTTGTGTGACTCTTTATATTAGTAGGATATAATATGTTGGATAATGGCCCTATGGGAATAGGCGTATCTGTTTGAAATCGTTGGTTTAGCTTGCGCGATTTAGTGTGGGGGGCCCGTACAGTCGAGTGCAGAATAGGGCCTGTTCTCACAGTCGGAGCTAACAGACGTGACAGGGTCACCGCGTGACGAGACCTCAGATCACGGGTCAATGTGCACCTGCGAGAGGCTCTGTGACGTCACGGGCCTTTTCGTGGGAAACAGACAGATCCGTGGCGTCCCTCGTTCTTCATGAGAAGCGAGTTTTAGCAGTCTGGGTTTTGGAGGCGAACCTATCAGACGTTATTTTGATGTAGTCAACAACAGATTAAGGGAAATATTTTCCTAGAAAAATGCAGGCGAAAGATCTCTTTTCCTCCCTCCACGAATGGTTAAGGAAATAATTGTTAAGTAATTACGAAAGCAGCGATTTGCTCTCTCTCTCTCGACGTTAGTGAATGTCTCCCAGCTGATTTGATAACTAACGCTTTAAATAAAAACTGAAGTTAAATTTTAAAAGATTGTTTGTCTTCCGACCCGATCATGGAGCTTTTGTTGCAGCGGCGTGGTTCACGGCAGAAGAATGGGGAAGGAGTTCAACCACTAGACGACATCGAGACGGCGACCCTCTACGCGGCGAGGGAGAAATTTAAAGGTATGCAAACTATATGATTTATGTTTACAAAACTGACGAGTATTAAATGTGAACTGCCACGGCCCTTTCCGGGACGAGTATACGAAACGAGAAATGCCGCGGCCCAAGTAAGAGAGGTATGTAACAAATAGAGCCTTAATGATGAACATGAAAATTTAACAAAAAAATATTTTAAGTTTTACGTATAAAATATAAAAGCAGTATCATAGAAAATGTCCTAAAAAGTAGTTTTCTACAAGTATTCTTGACTCCGATACAGACAATAGGTAGTATGTTCAATATCTATATAGTAAATGTTTGATAATTTAATTCGTAATAAAATGTACCAAACATGTTTCGATATTTATTGGTTTTGGTGCTACTAGACTTTTAGTAAGTTATTATGTTATATTTCAATGATTGTTTGACGTCCATTTTCGGAATTGCGAAATATTTATTCTTACAAAAATTGTAATTTTCAGATATCTATTGGCATTCATTTAACACCATTTGCTGCTACCCCCAACCGTGTTCACAGAATAAAAAAATAAAAATTGATTTTGACCTTTGAGCATATAGCATATAACCTATTGTCTTAACTATTATTTTAACATGTGTTTTTTATGCTTATCCACTAAGTTCATATATTAAACATTCCCTTTTGTCTGAAATTCTATATCATGTTTCAAACTCTATCAACTACTAATTTATATATATATATGGATATATATACATATATATATATATATATATATATATATATATATATACACATATGAAATTATATATATATATATATATACACATATAAAGTTATATGTAAATTATATACACAAAGCTTAGTATAAATATACATATATGTATATATGTATATATATATATTAATATATCTGCCCACACATTGAAGTATATATATATATATATATATATATAACAGTGTATATATAGGTATATTACATAATATGCATATATACATATGCATATAGTACATAATTATATATATATATATATTCTGAAGTGTTGTTTTTTTTGTCTAATACGAGATATTCTGATGCTTTTGTTTTTTCTTTCTAATAATGAAACCTCAATTATGTTATTCTGTTTGTTTCATTGCCATGTTTTATTTCAGTCGCTATGGCAACTCTCATCGTGTGCAGAATCTGTATCACCGAATTTTGGTCATTGAAGTAAATATTTATTTTCATATAGAAACAAAACAAAATAAAAGTAGGCGTCCATAATTATCTTTATAGCCCTTATTAATATAAATATTTTGTTATGATACATGCAGTTTCTATATGCATCACGTGATGAAGCTTTTATGAAATCTCTGCTGACATGGCAGTTATGTCGCAGAAAAAGTATTTCCACTCTCCCTATCTACGACATTTTTATATTTGTTACAATTCAGATTGCCCAATTCGGGTATATGGATAATTCCAACATTAAAAACCGACTGCGTGTCTAACTCTTTCCTCGTGGGAAGGCAACTAAATAGAAATGAGCAAACGAATATGGCCAAATAGTTGACGTAAAGTAAAGAGACAAATATCGCGTACTTGCAAACGGCAACTCAGTTGCCTGTTAACCAATATGTCCGGTAAAATTTACTTCTCTTTATCGTTAACAAGACATATTGTTACAGAGACGTTTAAAAAGTGTATGGGCTCTGTATACCCCCGGCTTTTGCACTCCTTCTTTGTCTATTAGCCAGGCGCAGAGATACTAGCGCAGGGACACTTCAAAGACAATCAGTAATTGGTCTTGTTTTCATGACTAGGTCAATGGACGCCGTATTGATTTTTCTCTATTTGGGCAAGTTGGGGAAAGTTTTTTGTCACTAAGTCTCACATGACTAGTCCAGGTCGCTCTTACACCGACAGGTTGAGGGTACAGGTTAGACAGATTGTCTGGGGAGTGTTTCCGACTGGAAGTGTAGGAGCCAAAACTCTTAAGTAGCGCTAAGAACGGCTTCTCCATCAACAGTTGTATGTTATCGTGGTAAACTGTACGTGCCATGTCGCGCATAGAAAGGGGCGCTAAAGTTATCCCCGATGGGCGTTCCCGAAGCCACAACACCCATGTATCAAGTCTCGACTAATGTGCTGGATGTGTGAACTTATTGGCACCAAACAACTAGAATTCACAAATGTCCGGGGGCTTAGAACCAACATCCACGACGTAGAATCCTTTCTCGTAATAAACTCCCCGAATATCCTAGCACTAAGTGAAACAAACCTCCAATCATCAATCCCCTCACCTCATTTTGACATGACTGAATACATCCCACTATACTGTACAAAATCTGACAAAAATATGCACGGGCTAGGAGTTTATGTTCGGAACACCCTCCCCTTGACTAGAGAATATAGGCAAGAACTAGATGATCAAGCCTACATGTGCTATAGATTAAATTAATTGAGATAAATGTGCGGTGGGGGCGTTGTCGTGATGCGGTTGCCAGATTGTCGCCGTCTACGTGTCTTACGAACTCTTTTGCTTTGGGAATCACCAAACTTTTGACAGAATTTGATGCAGAACTTTTGCTCAACACTTTCAGTCATCTTGAGAGTACCGGTAATAGTTAGAGTATTAAATAGAGCTTAGAATAAATAAATGTTTCTATTCAGAATGATACCATTCTATGATTTAAAGAACAATTTCAGGACTAAATATGTTTTACACATGTTTTTGATAGGTTGTAAGTAATCCAGGCAGTTTACTTAAAACAACAATTCCCCTTAATCAGTAAACTGAACAAAAGATACATTGACGATCAAGAAGTTAAAAAAAACATGGAGGAAATCTCGAACAAACACAGTAAAAATCAGTTAAAAGAAATATTATATTCAAACCACTGTACAATGTTTAAAGTGTAAAATCAAACAGATCTTTTGTAATTAATAGCCACATCTATATATATATATATATATATATATATAAAATAGAGTTGTTTTTCCTCTTCTAAATCAGTTGCAGTAGGTAAGAAAACTAATACATCAAACACATCGAAACTCAACACTACTTTAACACCATTATCTCGACTGTATGTAAAGCATCTTACACATATTTTTAACATATAACATTAATTGCTATTATTTATTCTATACGAATAACTCTCCTAACTGCATGCTCCAAAGAGCGAGAAGCACTCTAATTTATCTTTATGAACTATTAACTCGTATACTCCTCAAACACCGCTATGCGATCATTTCACGAGGAAATGTGATCGTCTGTTACCGCTTTAGAATTTGTAAAACAGCCAATCAGCGATCAGCTTACATAATCATGAGACTAATATCATTCCGACCGCGTCGCATATTTCCCGAGGTAAGTCATTTACATACATTCCTTAACAACTTCATCCAATAAAGAAATCGCTTTATTAGTAACATTCAATACACAACATGATATATATTATGCGCTTTCGAATCAAATCCATCGCCAAAACACACGATCTTTTCACATTTAGGACACTGAAACTGTACATAAATGATTTACAATAAAATTATACTTCCATAAACGAACGATTTTCAATTAACAGATAAGTATTTTTTCTTTTTACAACCCTGATCGATTATTGCATAAAATATTACTGTTTTAATGTTTCTCACACATCATAAATAAATTACATTTTAGCTTTTTTACGAGGAAAACACGTGCAGACATATTACTATTTCTGATGTTATTGTTGGCCATATGATTATTTTGACGAGCATGAATCTTATACAACTGGATTATTTATTGTCTCACTTCCGCAAAGCAAGTACTGAAGCAGGTATCACAACTCTTCCTTATCACTGTGAATAAACGAAAAAAGCAACAAAGTGTACAAAAATCAAATGAGATTTGTTTTGTGCAGTTTTTATTTTAAACATTTCCTTAAATACAGTCCTTATTTAGTTTCTTCCAAACGAGGGTAGAGTTAGACACATATCGGTTACTTATGTGGGGAAATCCAGCTCAATAAATACTGTCACTGGATTTAGACAGAAATTTAAATTCCATCAGTTTAGATTGAATGATTAGAGTAAGCGTAGGGCACAATAACTTAAATTAACATTCATTTCAGATTAGCAAAATATACATTTTCATTTAGATTTTCTTCAAAATAAAGTGGCTCAAGATGTGCGTTTATCGAACCAAACTCAAGAAAAGCAGTGTTTCTACATTTTTTGAACCCGAAAAAAACAGATCAAAACAAAACAAACAGTGCTTCTACAGAATGTGAATCGACACCTTCAAATAACCGACATTGGCCGAACTAAGCCATACGTTACGGTTATAAAAAAAAACGCTGTAATTAATATTAAAACAGGCAAATATAAACGACATCTTTGGTAAACTAGGGCAATTTCTATTTTTGTTTCAGATGTGACTTATTGCCTTGCTAGTAATTTATATGATGTTTATATCCTACATTAACCGATTTCCCACGTTTTTTTTTTGCTTTATCTTCGAACTATTAACTACAAAACTAATGTTTACACTTTAAACATTTAACATTTGCTTTGAATAATATTTCTTTCTCTAGACTGATGTTTACTATTTTGTTGAACATTTTTCCTTATTTAATATTTTATCTCTACAGTCAAAAACTCTCTGATCGTCCATTAATTTTCTTATCTCTGCTACGAATCACCTTTGCTGTGTCTTTTGTTCTGATAAAGTAGAGACTGTTGTTTTTCGTTAACTGTTTCAACTCCTCTAGAAACATGTGTACAGTTTTTGTTTTGTTATATATATATATATATATATATATATATATATATATATATATATATATATATCTTGTTGGCACCATCGATCTCGGGAGATCATGGGGGATGCGCGTCGTGGTCTTGGTCAGAATTGTACCCAGGGCTGCAACAGGCTGTGTAGTCTTTTTTTTTCTTTTTTTCTCATCTTTCTGTTTTTTTTTAACAGTGAGCATGTGATGGGGCGACTCTTGTCTTTTGTGCCCTGCGTGATCGCTTCTCCCTCCATCGGGTGTTTCTCCTCTCCTCAGCTGCACTGATGATGTTCTGGATGACGGTTCGCCAACCTTGGCGGTTTAAGGCAGTGGTCTCGAGCTGAGAGGGGTTGAGTCCGTCAGCTTTAAGATCCCGCTTGCAGACGTCCTTGTAGCGGAGTGTGGGGCGTCCAGTACGCCTTGTGTCAGTGGCAAGCTCTCCAAATAGCATGTCTTTGGGGATGCGGCCGTCGTTCATGCGAAGCACGTGGCCCAACCAGCGGAGGCGTCTAGCTCGCAGCATAGCATACATGCTGGGCAATCCTGCCTTGGACGTCGATGTTGGTGACTCAATCCTGCCAGGTGATGCCGAGGAGTCTGCGGAGACAACGAAAGTGGAAGGCGTTCAGTCTGCATTCCTGATGAGAGTAGAATGTCCATGCCTCACTACCATAGAGGAGGGTTCTCAGCACAACTGCCCGGTATACTTGCATCTTTGTGTTGGTAGTCAGCATACCATTTTCCCAAACTCGTTTGGTCAGGCGGGCCATTGCTGTTGCTGCCTTGCCGATCCTTGTGTTAAGCTCAGAGTCAAGGGAAAGGCTGTCTACGATTTTCGAGCCGAGGTAGGTAAACTCGTCCACAACCATGAGGGTGTGTTCACCAATAGAGATGTTTGGAGCATCACTAACGTTCTGGCACATTACCTCTGTTTTCTTTAAACCGATGGACAGTCCAAACTCGTTGCATGCAGCTAAAAAGCAGTCAACAAGACGCTGCATGGCCTCCTCTGAGTGTGCAGCAAGGGCAGCATCATCTGCAAAAAGGAGATCTCTGATGAGAACCTTCTGACCCCTTGTTTTGGCTCGCAGACGTGCGATGTTGAATAATCCACCGTTGCTCCTGGTGTGAATGAACACGCCGTCAACAGACTCATCAAATGCATACGAGAGGAGCAAGGGAAAGAAAATTCCGAAGAGCGTAGGGGCAAGAACGCATCCCTGTTTGACACCGTTTTTGATCGGGAACGGTTCAGAACTCGATCCATCAAATTGGACGGTCCCTTTCATGTCTTCATGGAAGGACACGATTAGGCTCAGAAACTTGGGCGGGCATCCAATCCGCTGAAGGAGGGCAAACACTCCACTTCGACTGACCAAGTCAAAAGCTTTGGTCAGGTCGATGAAAGCCAGATAGAGAGGCTGCCTCTGCTCGCGACATTTCTCCTGGAGTTTTCTTATGGAAAAAACCATGTCTATGGTCGATCTGGCGGGTCTAAAGCCACACAGTGCCTCTGGGTAGACGCGATCAGCTAGAATTTGCAGTCTGTTGAGGAGGACGCGTGCGTAGGCCTTGCCGACAATGCTTAGCAGTGATATGCCACGGTAATTGTTGCAGTCGCTTCTTTCTCCTTTGTTCTTGTACAATGTGATGATCTGAGCGTGGCGCATGTCTTTGGGCACAGTTCCTTACTCCCAGCAGTGCAGCAAGAGTCCATATAGGTGTTCCAGGAG
Organism: Sepiola atlantica; assembly: GCA_963556195.1. NCBI lineage: Eukaryota > Metazoa > Mollusca > Cephalopoda > Sepiida > Sepiolidae > Sepiola > Sepiola atlantica. The sequence continues at coordinate 25,109,058 of OY744530.1, forward strand.
GGAGATACCCTTTGCCAACTTTACTACCTCAAATGGGATGTTATCGCTGCCTGAGACCTTGCCGCTGGCTAGGGAGTCGATTGCTTTGCTGAGCTCTTCCATGGTGGGTGGGGTGTCCAGCTCGTCCATTCTGGGAAGCGATTTGGTTTCCGCAAGTGCTGAGTCAGTGACAGTGGTCTCCTTCGAGTAAAGTTTCTGATAGTACTCAACCCACCTTTCAATCTGTTTGCATCGGTCAGTAATGGCCAGGCCTTCAGCTGACTTGAGTGGGGCGGTCTTGATGACGTTTGGACCGAAAGCCTTTTTCATCCACTCATACATTCCACGCACGTTTCCCAGATCGGTAGAAATCTGGATGTTCTGGCAGAGATAGAGCCAGCGTCTTGCAATCCTCTGTGCATCGCTACGAGCAGTACGGAATGCCGCAAACGTCCTAGTGGATGGATCTCTCTTGTAGGCGAGGAGGGCATCACGCTTTGCAGCTATGGCAGGTTTTATCTCAGCAGCTCCCGCCTCAAACCAGTCTTCTTGCCTCCTTTCTTACTTGCCGAAAGTATCGAGAGCAGTCTGAAACATAGCGTCTCGGATGTGGTTCCACCTCAGCGTGACACTGTTTATTGGACAGTCTTCTAGGGCTTTGTCCATAGCCCTGGCGAAGCGTTCACGCAGCTCAGGCATAGCAGTTCCGACTGTATTGATGCGAGGCAGGGGCTTCTGCTTTGATCGGTGGGCACGTTTGGGGAGGAGGCGTATCTTGCTAGCAACCAGAGATGTGTCTGTGTCACAGTCGGCGCTGTGAAAGCTGCGCGTAACCAGTACTTGATCTATGAGCGACCTACGAGTAATGACGTAGTCTAGTTGATGCCAGTGGCGAGACCTGGGATGTCTCCACGACACCCGTGTGATGAGGCTTAGTCGGAAAGAAGGTATTGGTGATGCATAGGTCACAGTAAGAGCAGAGCTCAAGGAGACGCTGGCCGTTTTCATTTAACTTGCCGACACCGGAGTGGCCCAAAGGACGGGGCCAAGAGGCGTAGTCTGCTCCCACCCGGGCGTTAAAGTCACCGAGTAGGAATATTTGCTCCTTTGCAGAGATCTGCTGTATCTTTGCCTCAAGTTCCTGGTAGAACAGGTCCTTTGCCTCTGTTGCAGAACAGAGTGTGTGGGCATAAACGGTAAGAATAGTCGCTGGTCCAGACGAGGTGTTGAGACGGAGGGAGAGGATTCTTGGTGTGCCTTAGGAGGGTGCTTCTATGGCTTGTAGAAAGGTAGTTCCGGACGGCAAATCCAACCCCGTAAAGTCGATGTTCATGTGGTTCCTGCCCCTGCCAGAAGAAAGTGTAGTCTCTCTCTTTTAGGTTACAATCGCCAGGGAGTCGTGTTTCCTGCAGTCCTGCTATATCTATGTTCAATCTCTTTAGTTCCCCATTTATGATTGCAGTTTTCCTGGAGTCATCTATGTTTTGGAGGTCGTCAGATAGGCCAGGACACATTGTTCTGACGTTCCATGTTGCCAGTTTCAGGTGGCTTTAGTTTTGGTTTCGTTGGTGCAAGGTTTCAGTCCGTTTTTCGGCTTTTGGTCTACACTCCAGGCACCTACTGAAGTAGAAAGACAGTGGCGGGCCAGCACCTTATTGACTTGGGGCTGCCCAGCTTAAGGCGGGCGGTAGCTGGCCAGATGGAATTCGAAGATTCCTCCTAACCGACAAGAGACAATCCAAGGCGTCCCAGCTGACGCCAATTTGCCGGGACTTTTTAACCGGTAACTGCTGTCTCTCCGTTTTGTGTTGCCGCAGTGCGGCACTGGAGTGACCTCTCCAGGACGCGAGCCTGGGCAAAAGATATAGAGGACCTGAGAATGCCGAGTCGTCAGGACCCCCCTCTCCAACCTTGCTGGCGGGATACAACGGAAAGGCGAGCCGATACAGTTGACGTCAGCTTGGCTTCAGGAGTTGCCGGGAGGTCTTGCAGTGCAGGGACCAGCCGCCTTCGGGGCTCCACTCCGGATTTTCTGTCGGGGTTTACTCTCTTAGCCTCACCCGTGTACCGGTGATCCACAAGGCAGTGGAGGTTTTAAATCAGGGTTTTCCGTCCCCTAGATGGGCTACCATCCCAGGTTAACGAGCCCCATCTGCCCGAAGCAACTGGTTTTAAGGCGCCAGAGATCCGCCTTCGCCCTTTTCTCTTATTAGTAAAAGCAGTTCCGCCACGTGCAGGGTAAGAGTTGGACTTTCGTTGTCAGAGGCTATTAGAGACGCATGCCATATGGAGCATTTTACAGGTATTGAGAGCTTATCCCCAACACCACCCCAGGCTGTGACAGCTTCTGTGGAACCATATATATATATATATATATATATATATATATATATATATATATATATATATATATATTTGGTACAGTAAAATTAGTACAACATTTGTACCGTCGGTTTCAAGCACAGAAGGACTTAGCACGCCGGTACTCTTCAGCTTCTGTTGTCATCTGTTTCGAAAATATGAAGTCAAGTGTCACTCTCGTTTGGACGCGTTATTTGCTTATAGTGTTATGTATGTTTGTTTCAATTTAGTGTAAGGAAGGTGAAATAAAGTTTGAAAAAAAGGGAGGTGTGAAAAGTAACAGTTGAGATTTAAACCGGAAAGAGAAATAAATAAAAATATTTCTATATAAATCCCGTGAGCCAATATTTATGAGTATCGTATATTTGCCCGTTACTGTTTTGCGGTTTAATGATGTGTATTCTAAAGGAATTAGGAATAGAAATGGGTTTAAAGATTATACTTATGAAGATATGAAAAGGTAAAAGGAACAAAATTAAATTCAAATTTAAAACCTGGTTAAAGAACTTTAAATCAATTCCAACGGAATTTAAATAAAGATATCATCCGGGCGGTCTTAGACAGTAACTCTCCAGGTTTTTTTTTAATGATTTGTATTAGGGGTTTAACATTATTAACTAAGATATAGTGAATGCTTATAGAGGTGATAAAACTGGTATTCTGATTAAAACTGATTTTGAGATAAGAGTAAGGATTAGGTCGGACAGATTGGGTCTGTTTGGGAGATATGGGAGATTAGCATTATGACCGAGAAATGGTGGGGACTTATGGAAGTAATAATAATGTGAAATGGAGGGGGTTACCCTCTTAATGACTGGAGACATATTTTGGGGAAAGTTATAATTATTGCTCTTGAAAGGTAGTATGGATATGGGCTTATGAAGGTATTTGTTCGAATTTTTTTTAATTTTGTTTATATTTATGAGGGGTGATAGTTTGGAGAAATAGAGAGAGAGAGATGAAATAAGAGAAATAAAAGATGTAAGAATAACACATATATTTCATCTTCAGTTATTCGAAACAAGGTATATTCGATAAAAGAAATATTTATTTTTTATTTTCCTAAAACCAGGTTTTTCAAATAATGGTTTCTCATCATCAGAGGAAGTGTTAAAGTTTGGTTTAAGGAAAGAAAAAAACTTTTACTTTGTCTTTTGTTTGTGCTGATTACAGGTGTGTACCTGAATTTTGTTTGTTTTGTTTTGCTATCTCATATAAGACGGACCAACATTTGCAGAATAGCGAAGGGGGTCTGCATGTTGGCTATCAAAAAAGTTATTGCCGATCATGAAACTCAGATCTTTCTTATGATTCTCACCACTTGTATGTTTGTTTTATGTCATTTTGTTCATAGTTTTGTTAGTGTATGTGTCAGCACCAGGACCAGAGGTAGTTTACCTGGGATCCTGTGACAGTGATAGTTGTTATCTATCTCATATGTTGAAATAAAAATGCACTACCACACACATGTTACATTTTATATGTAAACAATGTTGATCAGTTTTTTCAAATGGTATATAACTCGGAAAGGAAGCATTTCTAGACCTACGTTTATAGGAAATTATTTTCATTATTTACACATATCAAAACATAACTCTGAACTGTTTCTACCAATTTTCCAAACGCCCGACCATAATTTTTCAGCATCATGTCTTTTCAGATCATTTAGAAATTCAAATCTTTCGTTGTGTAAATTGAATTTATATCAATGATAATTCAATCTCAATTAGTTACGTGACATTGGCAGGATCGTATACTAAATGCTAAAAACACCCTTTTAATATAATAATGTATTAAGCGAACAAGAACAACCCCGGGTGTCGTGGTGGGTGGTTTCACGTATTTCCAAGGGTTTTACATTGCCAGACAGTTTTCTCGTAGTCAAAGAAAACGACCTCCTAAATGGTCAGTTGCTGCTAGCTCTTCATCTCATCAAGTGAACTATTTTAGAATCACTTTACTTAACAGACAACGTGAACTTTTTTCAACCAATCAGGGTTTTTTTATCATTTCAGGTCGTCCTTAACATTCAAAGTTAAAATGCAAATTCTTCGCTTTCTGCGAGTAAAATAGCGAAAAACTGCCACCACCTCGTTCCCTGAGAACAATTTATGTACAACTACTTTATATTAAGTCTGTCTAATTTCAATTTTCTTTTCAGAGAATAACCAACCGTTTGGGAGTTATTTACTGATAAAACACAATACTTATCGAACACAAATCAGCCTTCCGAACGCTCTCCCCCTACAGAAGATCGAGACAAAGTAGTATCTTGTAGAGATTCGGGATAAACCCTGTCATTTAATTATCTGATCAGAAAAATAAAATACATCATAACTTTAATTGGTCGCTGTGGTCCTTGTCAGTAACGACTGGAAACCAACATGGTGTAAACCTGCTCAGATCAAAGTCTGCTATCTATGCTACTTTCTTCTCTAGACTGTTGTTGCATAACAAAAACTGTGTCCATGTTGCGTTTCAACCTTGTCTCATGCATAGATACTCATAATCTTACTTTGTGCTGCTCGTACCTGTACGTTAATTTGTGATCTTGCTAGACTGAGGAAACACCGCCCTCAATTGAGTTCTTCAATACAACGAGAAATAAGACAAGTCAAAACAAAATTGTTGAAGACAGAAGAGGTTTATTCGCCTTATTTCTGTTCGCAGTCACTAACCAGTGAAGCGGGGGGCTAAGAGAAGTATATAATTACTTATTAATATCTTATCAGGACATTTTAAAATAAGATGTTCGCACTTGTAGTCTTCTAATCGAACCGACGTCTTCTCTCACTTACTGTCCTTTTGAGTCATGTTATGTCACATCTGTTTCTATCAATTCTAATATTTGAGCCCAGCTAATCTCGATGTCACCAGGTTTACTGAGACTGAAGTTCATTTCCTGTTATTTTCAACACTCGGAATTATATAATAGTGAGTTCAATGACCCAATATTTAACATCCATTCACCCGACATGAGCGAAATGTGAATAATAACATAACCATTCTGACTGACCAACGTGCGGTCCTTGCGAAATTCACATGATTAAGATGATCAGTATGTAGCAGGATTCGACCCCGGCATAGACGCTTCAAAAGTCCATGACGATACTATTCCTATCAATGATAATTTGATTTCAATTCCACGAAAATAAATCTGGGTATTACGTGTAATTGTAATTGTTTCTTAATCTGCCAACGTTTTCGAAGTTTGCACAGAATCAATATATATATATATTATTAAACCGATTAAAATATAACATTTTTCCTAGCAAGAGATAAATATAAAATGTTTACATGAATAAGTAGGAATAAGTAGTAGTTTTACATGCGTCCATTCAATCTGCGCGTTTAGCAATGAAAATGCCATTTCAGATCAGTGTGACAGATCAACAGACCAACGGTATTATAAATATGATGTTTCAAACTTCAGCGTGACAGGTTCAAGAAAATTGTATTTAAAAAAAAGCATTCCCAAGAAACCGACGATTAAGAGAGGAATGTAAAACGAAGGCGAAATGATTTTAGGACAAGAAGCAAAACAAAATAGTATTATGATACGAACATTCAATCTGCGCGTTATGTCATTTCAGAAGTCAGCGTGAGAGACTAAAATATCACTTTTAAAATTATATGTCAAAATTCAGCGTGAATGAAAAACCGCAAATAGAGTTGCTTAGCCGCACGACTATTAAGAGGTGACTATTCTATCTACGTTTTTTTCATTAGTCTATTTAAAAGTTTAGACTGACAGACCATGGAAAATTATATTTCAAATCTCAGTGGAGAGACAGACTGACAGACAGAGTTAGACGCATCTAAAAAAAGGTGCAGCCATTCAATCGACGTATTTAATTATAAAAGAAATAAGTAGATCGACCGTAGTCGAGGAGGAACCGAAAGCTCCGATTTAAATGGTTTTCACACTGAGAAAAGTATGGCAGGGGATCATCTGTTTCCCCTGGTTTGCTTCACTTATCGTTTATCTATACATTATAATGCTGAGTGTTGCGCAAGGAAATATCAAATACACTTTTTTAGTTCTTACTATTAGCCCCAGGTCTCCAGGTATATTAGTGAACACTTTAACCATCATGCCAACACTTTAACCATCATGCCAACACTTTAACCATCATGCCAACACTTTAACCATCATGCCAACACTTTAACCATTATGGTTACGCTTTAAGCATTATGCCAACTCTATATCCATTATGCTTAATAAAAACGTTAAAGATCGATGGGAATGGCTTTTTTGTGAACTTGACTGGATGTATATAAAGTACACATTTACCGATGAAAATACTATTTCAAACTCAAACGTTACCGACATACAATTTTCTTTTATTTATTTAAGCGTGACTGACCGGAGAACATTCTATTACGAACTCAGGCCTTACTGACATACAAAAATTATATTTCAGACTTAGATGTGACCCACCAACGAAAATTGTATTTCGAACTTAAGTCTGGACGACCGACATAAATTTTATTAAAAACTTACGCGTGACAAACAAACTAAAATTTTATTTCAAACTTAGGCGTGACCACAAGACGAACAAAGCCGCTCGTGGGGAGGCGAGGACACATCTAAAAGCTGATACAATTTAATTATTATGTAAAGTACAAAATTGGCGGTAAGTAAAAACTTAAAATGATTATGAGAAATTTAAAAATCTTCTCGCTTTTAAGTCCTTCTTTTGCAGACAGCAATCTCGCGTTGTGCATTAGTTGAAATTGCATCTATCATGTGCAGCTGAAACTCATGATATAATCATCTCGTCAAATGACGCCGTGTCTTAAACACACGCGGATAAGAATCGAATTGGTCAGATTAGAAAGGACAATGATATTATTAATCTTTTTTTTGTTTTTGAAAGAAGGTAGGATCTCATTATCGAACTGAATGGATCTGTGTCTACGTGTTCAGAATAAGGAAAGGTAGCAAGACATTAGCGAGATTTCATTTCATTTTGCATGAAGAAGATTAAGATTGAAAAACAATTAGCAAATGATAAACGCCACACACACACGTATACAGAGACACGCAGACACATAAATACACTTGACGTCAGAATTATTCACATAATTGTTTTTTTTCCTGAGAAAATGCAGATATTTGAAATCCCTGTGTGTATATAGAGAAACAAATGACGTTCGCAAACGAAAACAAATTAATCTCCTTTCAATCCACGACGGTGGCGGCAGTATTATTTTTTATGAATGTGTTATTATTACTGGCCAAAGGAACCACGAAAAAAAAACAGGATTTGGTATTTTTTAATAGTGATGAGAATCTATCTCCGATTCGTTTCAGAAGGGATCAGCATTACACTAACACGCAAAACATGGCTCGCATTGTTAAACATTACTTAGCTGACAGCAGAAGTAACGTATTGGCCTACCCTGCACAAATAAACTAGGCTTACATATATTGAATATGTCTGGATATATTTGAATTACTGACTAAATTTGCCATATGTTCCGGCCAAAGGTGTCGTTGAACACTGTTGATAACAGCCTTCTAGATATTTCTGCTTGCTTAAATATAAATAGAACTTTATCATCTTCCTTCAACGTTGTTCGTTTGTTGGCCACAGTGTCCTAACGTTCAGACAACATTTAAAATGTTGACCTAGGTCTGAAGGTTTCGATACGTGTGACCGGCTTTACCTTCTTTTAGAGAAGCGGTTAGTTAATTGTACCCCTACGCAGAATGCCTGTGGTGCTGCTCAGGTATTTTTGTAAGTCAGAGTGCGCTTACTATTTAAAACATCACATTACCTCTAGAGAGGAGGTACATAAAATGCAACACTTATAAAAAGGGCGCGCATAATGACAATTTGAGTTTTTTATATATTCTACTTAAATAAAAAAAAATGTCCATAACCAGTGGTGAAATAAAATGTCATTATTTTTTATTGCCTGAACAGTTTCCCGGTCGAGAAATGCACATAGTGACAGAAAAAAAAACGTGGCGTCGTGAAAAGGTAGAAAAGAGGAAGGAGTAATCGAATATATAGTCAATCGCGTCATATAAGAAAATCAACATTGCTTAAGAACTGAATAGTGGAACACTGTTTTATGGTCAGATGCGACAGAATTAGAAGTATTTAACGGGGAAATTAAATAAAGTTGACAAACCTAAATATATAATGCCTTATATTAAGTATGCGATGGGAACATTACCCTATGGGGGCTTTGCTGTTTATGAAACAGACTCTCGTTAATAACGAGCGGTATTCTTAGATCTAATATAACAATCATGTCGCCGAATTTTTACAGTTGAACCTTAATCGCATTTAGGCTGACAAATGAGCCAATTTTCATTTGTTATCGTTGTACTTTGTTATTGGCAATTAACTATCGTACTTTGCTCAATAAAAATACTTGAACTGCTTCAGCAGTTAGCTTATATCGAGACATTCTTAAATAAACAACTTAGCTATAGTGCTTATTCTTTTGACATTTGTTATTTGATTTTCTAGCGTATATACTGACCCTGTATACGGCATAATCACGTTGACACACCGGTTCCCGTTGGACTATTGAAGTTAAGCGACGTTGTGCCTAGTCAGTACTAAAATGGATGAGCATTTGGGAATACTAGGTGGTGTATCTTTTCTCCGCTTATCTCTGCATTGTTACCAGTCATTCTGGACTTCCTTTTGCCACTGGAATCAAGTGTGTTGAAATTGCGTAACGTTTCCCTCACAATTACACGCGCAGCCACTTTTACAGGTGGTATCCATTGTTTCTCAAGACTGAACGGTGGCCATGATTATGACCTTTACAGTACGGTGTTTTAGAACATAGAAAAATTTCTCAAACAAATTTGAAACGTAATAGATCCCGAGCAACGCCGTGTCGATACAGATTTTATGATATGAAACAAAGTGTAAGAAGGCTTTTGGGGGATTGTGTGGGACGTTTAAAAATGTGAATGATCCGAAACACAGGGCATGAATTGTTCCACAATATTTACGTGAAAGTAAAATGGTTATATTGATATATATTGTGCACAGGCTCCATATAAGCAAGAAAGACTTGCCATATGCTACAAGATTATCTGCAAGTAAGACATGAGGGCAGCTGGCATTGACCCAGCCACATGATGTACTACTTGTAAGAAATAGAACGAGACAGAAATTCTTAGAATGTGGAGGAACTGGAGAGTTTTACAAGGAGGAATAGAGTAGAATACCAGTGAGTATGTGAAATTCTATATGATAATCCATATCAAGGGTTACTCAATTCACTATGAGGAGTAGGAGTAGAACATTCTGTTATGTTTAAAATGTGTTTCATGTTTCAACGAGGTTATTGTTTGGAATTAAAAGAGACGTCTAGAAGATGACGGATCCTGATGTTGATACCTCATGGACCTTCACAAAGCTATCTTAACTGAGTAGCTCTGAAACTACGAAATTGCGACTGCCGCGACACCGGTGAGGAAGGGTAGTACTTTAAAGAGCTGGTTTGTCCTCGTTTTTCTTATATCACTCGCGTCTTTTTTTCTTACTTTAACAGCAGCCGTTTGAAACTACCTTGTCTTAACAACCTCACAAGTATTTTTCAACTGCGTACATTCATTATAGATAGCCTGGTAAGAGGCCATCAACTATTTTATATTATCTCTTTTTAAACCCCAGACTCTGTACCAAATTGAGATAAAATCGTGTTTCTTATTCATTGTACTTGAAAGAAAAAAAGTTTTCTTCTTCATGGTTTGTTTGACAAGAAAATATTTTCGCTTCCGATGTTGTTGTATCCTATTTTCATTTTTTGTCTCATTATTTCTGACAAATTCGCGAAAGGAGAATGGAGGACACTGCAGAACATAACGTTTCATTGAGTGATATTTAAGATAGTTCTTCTCAGATAGAAAACAAACATCTTTAAGTATTTCATAGTATGAAAATATGCTGAAGCCATATTAGATTTTGTTATTTTTTATGCGCCGTCTATGAGCGGATCTGTACATCGGTCGGTTTGTCGGTCTGTCTGCCTGTCACGCTTCTGTTCAAAATACCATTTTTTCGCAAAACGAGCAGATTCAATCGACGCAGCATGTTAAGCTTGTTTTAAATAGTATTTACGTAGGTCGGTCACACTAAGGTTTTTAATAGTAATAACAACGATCTGTAACACTAAGGTTTTAAATAGTAATAACAGCGATCTGTAACACATAAGTTTAAAATAGCATTTTTGTTTAAGATTTAAATTTGAAATAGAATTTTTTGTTTACGATTAAAGTTTGAAACAGCATTCACTTTTAAAATTTAAGTTTTAAATAGCATTTTTGTACAAGATTTACGTTTGAAATTGCATTTTTGGTTAAGGTTTACGTTTGAAATTTCATTTTCGTTTAAGATTTACGTATGAAATTGTATTTTTGTTTATAATTCACGGTTTAAATAACATTTTCGTATAAAATTCACATTTAAATGGCATTTTTTATGATTATCGTTTGAAATAGTATTTTCTATCTAATCGTCTCACATAATAAATACAGTTTCTTTAATATGTCCTGCTCACGCTTGAGTAGACAGTTTTCCTTTTGTATGTTTTGCTTATGTTGGAAATACCATTTTCGTTTATCTGTCACGCTTAAGTTTGGAAATAGATCTTTCACCACTCTGCGACGCTTACGTTTTGCAAAATCAATTTCGACGCCAAACTCGCATGTTTACAAGACTATGTTAAGCATCGCCGTTTTTTTTTTGTTTTGATAGAAAAAAAATCTTTAAAGGGTAAATGTCATTTTTATCAGAGCAAAATCCAAAGCAAACAGTGAATTACAATTGAAAGTTGAAATGCCGGTCGAGAATTGCGTTTCTTGCAAGGTTGGATTCACATCAATCAACGACGCAATTCGATTTGTATGTCTCAAATCTTCATGAATTGTGGTTGTAAAACAGGAAAGGACAATTTGTTTTCATCTACAATAAAACCCACTGCCTACCACGCTCTTTTACTAGCGGCATTCTTTGTATTCGATAATCTTGTTATAATATAGAGGCAATGTCTGTTAAAGCTTATATTATAAAACTAGCAGTTACAGTTATACACCGATAGATTCCATAGACACAAATGTTTAAACGATATCTCCCGACGAGCCCTTGAATGAGTGTATGTAGAATGACCATAAAGAAACATGTTTTACACCGTCATTTAGATCAGTTTCTAAAGAACCTGGGTGATGTTAGTGACGAACAAGGAGAAGCGTTTTCGTTTAGACAGTAAATAAATGTAAGATATTCACCAAGGTGGATAAAACTCAATCATGCTGAAAGATTATTGAAGGGAGTTTGTAAGAGATAATCCAGGATATGTACATCGAAGATCGTCAAAGATTTGTTTTTTTATTATTTTATTCATCAGTATATATGTCAGTTTGCATGAATTTTTTATTTATTTTATTCATTAGTATATATGTCAGTTTGCATAAATTTTTTTTTTATTTTATTCATCAGTATATATGTCAGTTTGCATAAATTTTTTTTTATTTTATTCATCAGTATATATGTCAGTTTGCATAAATTTTTTTTTAATTTTATTCATCAGTATATATGTCAGTTTGCATAAATTTTTTTAAATTTTATTCATCAGTATATATGTCAGTTTGCATAATTTTTTTTTTATTTTATTCATCAGTATATATGTCAGTTTGCATAATTTTTTTATAATTTTATTTATCAGTATATATGTCAGTTTGCATAAATTTTTATTTTATTTTATTAATCAGTATATATGCTAGTTTGCATAATTTTTCTTTGATTTTATTCATCAGTATATATGTCAGTTTGCATAATTTTTTTTTTATTTTATTCATCAGTATATATGTCAGTTTGCATAAATTTTTTTTTTAATTTTATTCATCAGTATATATGTCAGTTTGCATAATTTTTTTTATTTTATTCATCAGTATATATGTCAGTTTGCATAATTTTTTTTTTTAATTTTATTCATCAGTATATATGTCAGTTTGCATAATTTTTTTAATTATTTTATTCATCAGTATATATGTCAGTTTGCATGAATTTTTATTTTTATTTTATTCATCAGTATATATGTCAGTTTGCATAATTTTTATTTTATTTTATTCATCAGTATATATGTCAGTTTGCATAATTTTTTTTTAAATTTTATTCATCAGTATATATGTCAGTTTGCATAATTTTTTTTTAAATTTTATTCATCAGTATATATGTCAGTTTGCATAAATCTTTTTTAAAATTTTATTCATCAGTATATATGTCAGTTTGCATAATTTTTTTTTGATTTTATTCATCAGTATATATGTCAGTTTGCATAATTTTTTTTTATTTTATTCATCAGTATATATGTCAGTTAGCATAATTTTTTAATTATTTTATTCATCAGTATATATGTATGTTTGCATAAATTTTTATTTTATTTTATTCATCAGTATATATGTCAGTTTGCATAATTTTTTTTTTATTTTATTCATCAGTATATATGTCAGTTTGCATAATTTTTTTTTTTTTTATTCATCAGTATATATGTCAGTTTGCATAATTTTTTTAAAAATTTTATTCATCAGTATATATGTATGTTTGCATAATTTTTTTTTATTTTATTCATCAGTATATATGTCAGTTTGCATAATTTTTCTTTTTAAATTTATTCATCAGTATATATGTAAGTTTGCATAATTTTTTTTTATTTTATTCATCAGTATATATGTCAGTTTGCATAAATTTTTATTTTTATTTTATTCATCAGTATATATGTCAGTTTGCATAATTTTTTTTTTATTTTATTCATCAGTATATATGTCAGTTTGCATAATTTTTTTTAAATTTTATTCATCAGTATATATGTCAGTTTGCATAATTTTTATTTTTATTTTATTCATCAGTATATATGTCAGTTTGCATAATTTTTTTTTATTTTATTCATTAGTATATATGTCAGTTTGCATAAATTTTTTTTTTAAATCTACTTACTTTTCCCTAAATAAACTTTGTTTGTACTAACGTGAGAAAACTAGAATCGTGTGTATTGTATTAATGGACAACCGTTGATATAAAGGTATGTAGTGGTTTCGAACGTTTTTATAGCAGCGTGAATTGCATATACTTTGTGAATCGAACGAAATACGTTTTTAGTAAGAAGCCGTCGACATAATAGTTTTAGTAACAAAACAACGTTTATATTAGGTGTCTGTGATCGATGACATTAGCGATTGCTCTGAAAAGAATCTAGTGTACTCACGGGTTGTGTAATCTCATAAACAGACCTGATTAATGACAAAGCGAGACTACGTGGGAGAAGAGTGCATACAGTCAACCGGCAGATGAGAGATTTGACCCATTCAAAGTGACATATTTCCTGCAATGATAGTTTTTATAGTGACAAAACAATTGAGAGCCGCCTTTTATGCATGTATTTCAAAATAGCTGTTTAGTAGCGAAGAAGGCTAATATTGTTTTAGACTGCCTTTGGATCTTAATGAGACACGTTTTATCGATCAGACGGCATGTCTGTAACAGTTAATTATTTCCAATAGATATTAACACTTCTAAATCTACATAATGATATCAAATGTTGAGTGTGATAGTAGTTCATGATATGTGGCTACAATTAAAGTTAAATGAGAGGTGGTAGTGTTGAAGTGGAGAACCCCTACAGTCTTACGCCTTGAATCCAGTCAGTCTCATTGCCCTACTTTCACTTATGGCGTTTTACAACGTTCAGCTTATAAGAACGTTATTATCATCATTATTATTATTATTATTATTATTATTATTATTATTATTATTATTATTATTATTATCATTATTATCATTATTATTATCATTATTATTATTATTATTATTATTATTATTATTATTATTTTACAACGTTCACTTTCTCGTCCTATAAGAACATGAAGCAATCGTGTAAACCAAAGCCAACAACGAAATGAAGTCGGTCGAAAATGTCATAAATTCCTAAAAATTTGATTGTTTCAGAAGTTTCCGGTAATTTAAGAAATGCGATTTATTTATATCAATTATTCTTTACTTGTTTAAAGATCAATATTTCAAAAACGGTCTTCTAAATATTTAGGAAAGTACGCATGTTTATTGTGACAATATCCCTGTACAATGGTCTAATGTTGGTTGTATTTACTCAAGAGAAATGTTTTTCGCTTGTCACATGTGAGGAAAAAACAACACATAGAGAATCAGGAATAATGAAAATTGAGTAGGGAATGTTTTCTTAAACTATAAAAGTGTGGGTCGACAGTGTTCCAAATTTCGTTCACGCGTTATTTGATATTGCGTAACCGAAACAGTTCAAATTTGAATGTGGCACTGGTAAAGTGTGCATTGCTCAATTCTGTGAGTAGCTGCACAGATGAACGTGCAACATTGCATCATTCTGGAACTTTTGTTTTACAAGTTCAAACTGGGAAAAAACCTGTCAAGAGCAACACACTCGTATTTGTTCACAGTAACAAAACGGTTCAATAATTTTTGCTTGTGTCTTATGAAAATAAACGATCGGTCGATGCTATTCTGTGAATTAAGAACTGTTCTCATAGTCATCAGAGAAAATCAAATTGACACTCAAAGAGTATTAGGTGAATTCGGTTTCTTAAAATCCAGTGTAGTTCTTCACTTTCACAACCCCTCAAAAGGGAAAGCAGAAAGAACTGGACTTTAGGGTTACTCTCGACAGCCTCGTAATTTTCGCATTCTCTATTTTGTCCACACATTCTATGAGGAATGTTTATTGTGAATAGGTAAGAAATGCTGTTTCAAGAATCGGCGGTTGCTTTGGCTTAGTGGTGTCTGATTAATCTTAGTGTATTTTGTTTTGCCATCACATTAATAAATGTGCTGAAAATAAATATTTTCTTGGGCTTAGACTGAGTGTCAAAACCCTCAAATCCTAGAGTACTTCCCAATGAGGTTCTCGTATCAGCAAGTGTGTAATACAAGGTATGTTGTATTGGAATTGTGGAAATGGATTCTGAGGCAAGAAATAGTTAGTGGTTGCGACTCTCGAGGCCATACTAGTGGTACTGGTTATGTCTTTTCATTCTTCAATAATGTTCAAATATAGTCTATTTACTTATATTATCTGTGTTTTGCTTGCAATTTCTTTTATTCGTCCTGTCCACATATGACTTGTTCGCAAACTATTAAGAAAGATAAGTTCGATTACATAATACGTAGCGTTGATTCCTGCTACCAGGTCTTCTTTTACCAACATTAAGGGTATTCATTTAATTCATTCGCCTTGTTTATTTTGTGTGAAACTAACATTGGCTCATCAATCTTCGTCGTTGATTTCAGCATGAGTTCATGTTATTCTAACATAGCCTCTAAACACGATAGGCCATGTAGTTCTACTTACGTCGGGGACGATATTTCAGGTAGTAGGGAAATTAAATGAAGACCCCACATTGGCCGGTCTTGCTTCTGTGTTGTTAAATTTTACGTACATGCCTAAAAAGATGGAGTTTCTATCAGCCAGTGAATCTCTGACAAGAATTACAATATTCTGTCTGCTTATCTCTCTGCTAAAATTCATATCTATGGTGAATTTAGTATTTTCCAAGAAGGTGACGAAGAAATGTTTGGTGACGATTTTTACTTTGCTGATGAGTTGACTCACACTTTCGATTAACCGCCTTGTCTACGTGATGCTAAAGGGCATTTATTACAGGTTTCTCTACCATACTCTCTGCGTTGGCATCGTCTGATCACTCAGTTGTTGACATAAAAGTGGAATCTAGATTCAATAAACTCCCATGGTGTCCTTTTCCAAAGTATCGTGTATTGATACCTAAATGCTGATTGGGACAATTTTACTCCGAAATTGCTATGCATCTTATTAGCAGAATGGGTGTTCCCCTATCGTGTCGCCTCCGATATGTTTCATTGGTTAATCGCTTATATTATTAGATTTATACATTTTAAAACTTCCATGAGAAACTAAACAGCCACCTATAATACACTACTGAGGCTTCCGTCGCCATTGCTCACGGGAATCACTACCTGAATTGCAATAAATGTAATATATGCTCTGAACACAAAGCTGTTTTTTACCTTACCAAACCTATGCACATGGGTTATAGAAAAAGTAATAGAGACCTATACTAAATTTGTTAAATCAATATTTGCTGAGTAGACACTTGCCCCTCAGAAATTCTAGAGAATAAAAAAGTCGTGAACAGATGTAAAACGTCTATTCTTATCATTAGTCATAACACATGAAGTGATTACTTCAGCATCTAAAGAAGTAATCATCTTGCAAATACATTTGTTTCAAATTTAACTCTTTGTTATCAGGACAATCGACTTCCAGAATTTTCTCCGATGAGTGAAAATATTCTATGTGATAATCGTATGTCTGTTCGAGATGTCGCCAAACTAATCAAGAACTTGGATGCCGGCAGAAAACTGGTCCAGACAATATTCTAGTCATTGTTCTGAAGAGTCTATTGACGGAAGTTGAATTTCTCTTTTCTCAATAGTTTCTTAAAGGTGTAATTCTTTCCATCTCATGGGAATGTTTCGTCGGTCTGTCCAATCTTACAAATACATTCACATAGCTGCCCGTATGGGCATCTACATAGGTTAATTCACTAATGGTGGAAAACCAACAGACCGGTGATAATTCATTTGCAATGTTTATCATTAAATTATATAAATTTTTACTAACTCAACGTTTAACAAGTAAAGGAGAACTTTAAGTGAATATTCGAATATATATATCTATATAATACTAAAACTCTATTGGTCTTGTATGTTTGCAATCAGCTTTCAGCTTTCCGGTTTTCAACATCCGGTTGCGCATGCGTAAATAGCATCGTCTTCAATCTGTTATTCCAATTCCGTTAATCTCTTATGATTAACGAACGCATGAAATTTTTCATTCTGGAAATTTTTATATCGCTTTTAATATAAACAATTTCATTTAATTTCATCAAATAGTTTTTTTGTTTTCTTCACGGTAGGATTTCGTAAAGTCTGTCGCAGTTTCTAAAAAAACTCCTCCCTTTTAAAAAACAAAAACAAACAAACAAAAAAACAACACACTCATTATTAATATCAGCCATACTAGCGGTCGGTCAACGAAACCACCTCCCACTTTCCCTCTCATAGATTTCACCACTCCTACTCCCTCTGTTTTCGTTACGTACGCGAGAAAGCTGGTTGTACCCCCTTCCTTTCTCAAATCGCCCTTTTATTATTCTGTACTTTCAACTAACAATTTCATTTAAAAGATGATATATCAAAATTTGAATTTAACTATAATAAGTATTATGGTACCTGTTCAGTGCATATTTAACTCCTCCCTTTTAAAAAACAAACACAAACAAACAAAAAAACAACACTCATTATTAATATCAGCAATAGTAGCGTCCGTGAACGAAACCTCCTCCCACTTTCCCTCTCATACATTTCACCACTCCTACTCCCTCTGTTTTCGTTACGTACGCGAGAAAGCCTGCTGTTCCCCCTTCCTTCCTCAAATCGCCCTTTTATTATTCTGTACTTTCAACTAACAATTTCATTTAAAAGATGATATATCAAAATTTGAATTTAACTATAATAAGTATTATGGTACCTATTCAGTGCATGTTTACCTATAAGTATGGCCAACCACTTATAATTCAGTAACTGTAATTTAAAAAAAAAAACAATTATAATAAACAGAACGACTCATAGAAATCTATCTATATTCTTTTTTCATTTTAATATACTTTCATAGAAATGCTTCTGTTATGTAAAAAAAACTATTTTCTTTATGCCACAAGTGTCACGCTCATACATGCATTCCATAGCTAATATAACAAACTGACCCAACGGGTCACGGGTGGTCTAGTATATATATATATATATATATATATATATATATATATCATATAAAGATGGAAGGGGCTTGTTTATTTCTGAAAACTTCAAGTGAAGTAAAATTAAACAAAAGAAGAAAATATGGTTATTATACCCGATCGCATAACTTTTTAACACTAGCTCCGGCTTGAACAATTTCTTCTGTATTTTCAAAGCGCAGCTATTTGTATAGTTCCCAGTTGACTACTTGTATAACTGAATCATATATATCTGTATATTCCCATTGGGCTACTGCATTCATTTATCATGTTTTCTCATTGTTTACAGTCTACATTTTCAATTTTACTTGGTCTTATCTATTTTGTCGCACATGTGGTTAGATATAATTACGTCATTGTTCTTGTCGTTTTTATTCTGTGTTTCCTACCAGTATATTGACGTCATCCATATCCACGAGGTTAAGTTTTTCATTTGTAACTTTAAATGTGTATCCGGAATGTTGGTGAGTACAATGATACTTATGACAAAACTAGTAGAAATAATGAATTTTTTAATGGAAAATGCTTTTCTGTATTCTGCTGTCCTCTACATGTCACTTCCAATCTTAAGTTTGTATTACTTTCTGCGTGAATGTGTTTGATATTTTCCTCATGTTAGTTATAGTATATTTTTGTATTTGATCCATGACATAATTATGTTTTTCTGTTTGTTTATTATTAGCATTATTATTATTATTAGTAGTAGTAGTAGTAGTAGTAGTAGTAGTAGTAGTAGTAGTAGTAGTTGTAAGAGGAAGAGGAGAAAGTGGTGGAGGGGGACGAGAATGCAAAGGAGCTGAGGTAGTAGTGCTAGTAGTACGGGTAATGCTCGATTTAAAAATCTACATTATTTTCATTGCAAATAAATTATAACTCAGCTTTGTTTTTTTATATTTATATAAATATATGTACGTTTTTTGCTTCATTTTAATGCATTTGTTTTATTCAAATGTTTTAAATTTATATCTTTGCTTACTTTTAATTCATGTTTTATCATTCATTTTTTATTTATTTTTTATTCATTTTTTATTCATTTTTTGATCGATTTTTAAAATTCATATTTTTGCTTATTTTTCATAAATTTTTTGATTCAATTTTTAATTCATTCTTTTTTTTTCATTCACTTATTCATTTTATTAATTCATTTTTATTCATTTCTGTTCATTCATTTTTTTCGATCATTTTTCTCATTAATTGTATATTCATTTATCATTTATTTTTTCTTAAATATTTTTTTCAATGGTTTTTATTCACTATTGTATCCATTTGTTTTTATTTATTCTGTCATTTATTGTTTAATTCATGAATATTCTAATCATTAAATTTATTTTTTTCAATGACTGTTTCATTAATTTTTTCGTAAATTTTTAATGCTGGTTTCGTTAATTTTTTCGTTAATTTTTCATACAGTTTTTCATTCATTTTATTCATTTATTTTTATTCATTTTTTCATTAGTCTTGTCTTCATTAATTTTATTTTATTTTTTCGTATAGTTTTTATCATGAATTTTAAAAATTTATCTTCATTCATTTTTCTACATTCCTTATTTTTTCATTTTTATTATTCATTTTTTTTATTTATTCATTTTTTTATGAATCATTTTTTGTTTATTTGTCTTTTTACTAATTATTTTCTAATTCTTTTAATTTTTATTCATTTTTTTATTTTTTATTTGTGTGATATATCTTTATCTATAAGTTCTGAATATCAGAGATAAAACTGATTTGTTTTTACAACGCGTTTCCTGGTAGTAAAAAAATCACATTTTTGTTATACTAGTGTATACAAGAAAAAGTAATCAGCGTTGCCTAGGATAAATAATAGTACTATTACAATATTGTATTTGGTTATCGGTACATATTATGGCAAAAGTGCTCTCAACACTGGATAGAGCAGATGTATTTAAAAGCAACGTTGCCCGGGAAGAAGCTACTTACTGGTTTTTATAGTGAGGTATTCAAGTAAAGCTACTCAGTGTTGCTCGGGAGCAATAATAGGAATAATACAGTATTACATTGATGTAACTCATCGCAAAAATGCTCAATATTCTATATATTGCAGGTGTTGTTGAACCGCGCTTAGCCCAGAAGTAAGCACTAATGCGTTTTTTCTTAATGTTGTATAGAAAAAACTGTCTTCTGGAAGCCATAATAGTAATATTGTATTTTGTAAGTGGGAAAAGTAAATAGAAAGTGTAAAGTATTCTAGAAACTCGATGTTGCTCGGGGGTCATGAAATAATAATAAAGTATTACATTTAGAAAGTGGTATACACTAATCTGCTTAATATCTTAGATAGAGCAGATATGTATTATAATGCATTATTACACTTAGTAAGCGGTATATGTAAAATCAAATAATGTTTAACACTGTAGATAGGGCTGGTGGGTGTAATAATGTAATATTACACTTAGTAAGAGATATATGCTGAATCGCCAACTGCTCAACATGCTAGATAGAGCAGGTGAATGTAAGAATACATTATTACACTTGGTCCGTGGTGTACGTTGAATCAGAATTGATCAATATCTTGTAAAGGCCGGTGTGTATAATAATAAAGTGTTAATATTGGTAAGTGGTACATGCTGAATCCGTAGCCGCTTAATATCCTAGATTCGGAAGGTGTGTGTAGTACATTTCCTTTGTTGTATATAATGATTGGAGAAGATATCTAGCGTTGTCCGGGAATACACTAAAATATAGGTTTTATCATATTATTAAGGGAGAGAGAGAGAGAATAAGCAAGGTTGCGTTGCCCGGAAATATATTAAAACAAATATAGATATCATTATATGTTAAAGAAGGGGGATCAGAAACCCTGTATAGTTCGCGAGCAATTACTATAAAATTAAAAACTCTAGTAAATGACTTATATTATTATTATTATTAATATTATTATTATTATTATTAGTAGTAGTAGTAGTAGTAGTAGTAGTAGTAGTAGTAGTAGTAGTAGTAGTAGTAGTAGTAGTAGTAGTATGTACTCACTAGGAGTTATCACACTGGTCATCGTCAGTGATCGCCCACTGCCAACAACCTGTGGTATTCCCTGGAGTCTGAGTGACAACAAGTCTCTTCAGACTTCCAGTATGCTCCACCTCTTTTCGTTAATCACCGCTGATGACCTTGCGGTATCGCAACAGCCACCTACCACCGATTTCCCGCTGATAAGGGTCATTGGTCCCCTCTGGGGCCCGAGTGGCAACTAGCCTCCCCAAGGTCCCAGAGCTGTCCGCGCTATTCCAGTGGAGGTCTGGTTTGCACTTTCCCTCCTCGACCCTCTGTCCATAATTTTCGTGGCGTCAGCCTATGCTTGCGCCTCTCTCGTGCGGTTGTATTTTCCCCGGTTCTGTTTATTATTATTATTATTATTATTATTATTATTATTATTATTATTATTATTATTATTATTATTATTATTATTATTATTATTATTATTTTGAATACAATAAACAAGAGAGGTGAATATGCTAGGCGGAGGAAAAGAGAAGGGTGGGGAAACGATGGATCGGGAAGAGAGAAAGACAGAGAGACGTCTTATTTATCTACTTCCAACGGAGTAAAATGTGACACAAGGTCGGAAAGTGGGAGTTGAGAAGTCAGCACTCTAGAGGAAGAGTACTTAGGACCTTTAAAATTTGTCTGGGCATCCCCGTCGGCATTCCTCAGGCGATTAGCAATAAACTAACCCCTTCTCAAAGGGTGAGAAAGCAAACCCTGGGAGGGTGCACCTTACAGAACTGCACAGGACGGACAACCGATAAACCGACGTGAATAAAGCCACGAAAGCCAAGACAATACCAGTCTATGGGGTGCAGTATCCGTCGGAAGAGATACTACACTTTGATCTTATAGAGAGAGGCAGAGGGATAGCAGTTTTAATGAGAATGTTACACTTTTTAACCGCTTATATTAAGTTTAGCATGGCGCGGGGCCTTGCTAGTATATATATATATATATATATATATATATATATATATATATATATATATATATATATATATATATATATATGTGTGTGTGTATGTTTATATTAGTAAATATTTCCCTAATTTCAGGATTTAGGAGGGCAATATTGGCACAGCTTAAATATTTAACTTTTGCATTAAATTCGATACCGGAATTTGTTAAGACCGCTTAAGCTTAATTGTAGACATTTTCTAGAAGTAAAAATATGTAATTGACTTTCATAAAAATTGAAATAAGGATTGTAGAATAAAGTGTTGGTAGCATTATATTATATCATACTAGCAAATATATCATTTCTTTGGTCGCATATTTTTGCTTGGCTGGGGGGATATTATGATGACCGAACTTAATACACTGACCTACAATAGGGTGTTATCATTTAAACAGAACATATGCTAAAATACCTCCTCCAAAATAGAGGAGGTAAAACCTGGGAGGATCTTTCCCATGAAAGCAGAAATAACAACAGAAACGATTACACAATATATCATCACAACAGCCAAAAAGAAGAAAGTCATGACAACAGAACATGACAACAGAATGACAGTTTTTGACAACATGACCACATGACAAAAGACAAATAAATGACAAATGACAATATTGTCAAATGACAAATGACAAATGACAACAAATAAATGATAAATAACAAATGACAACATGACAACAGAATCTTTCCCATGAAAGCAGAAATAACAACAGAAACGATTACACAATATATCATCACAACAGCCAAAAAGAAGAAAGTCATGACAACAGAACATGACAACAGAATAACAGTTCTTGACAACATGACCACATGAGAAAAGACAAATAAATGACAAATGACAATATTGTCAAATCACAAATGACAAATGACAACAAATAAATGATAAATAAAAAATGACAACATGACAACAGAATCTTTCCCATGAAAGCAGAAATAACAACAGAAACGATTACACAATATATCATCACAACAGTCAAAAAGAAGAAAGTCATGACAACAGAACATGACAACAGAATGACAGTTCTTGACAACATGACCACATGACAAAAGACAAATAAATGACAAATGACAATATTGTCAAATGACAAATGACAAATGACAACAAATAAATGATAAATAACAAATGACAACATGACAACAGACTCTTTCCCATGAAAGCAGAAATCACAACAGAAACGATTACACAATATATCATCACAACAGCCAAAAAGAAGAAAGTCATGACAACAGAACATGACAACAGAATGACAGTTCTTGACAACATGACCACATGACAAAAGACAAATAAATGACAAATGACAATATTGTCAAATGACAAATGACAAATGACAACAAATAAATGACAAATAACAAATGACAACAAATAAATGACAAATGACAACATTGTCAAATGACAAATGACAACAAATAAATGATAAATGACAAATGATAACATGACAGTAGAATCTTTCCCATGAAAGTAGAAGTAACAACAGAAACAATAATACAATATATCATCAAAACAGCCCAAAAGAAGAAAGTCATGACAACAGAACACATGCTATATTAATTCCCCATCCAGGAGGATGTGATACTTAGGATTATTCCCCAGCATTAAAAAAGGAGAAGTTAAATCCTGTGAAGTCAATTGTATTTTATCAAAGCTCTACTCTGTATTGAGCCCTTTTGAAAGAAATTGGTTTTGTGTTGATTTAATCAATATTTTTTAACTTGATTCATTTATATATATATATATATATATATATATATATATATATATATATATATATAAAGTGGTGTACTAAAAGCGAACTTTTAGGAAAAGTAAAACCTATTGTGAAGAGTATACAGCTCAATATCCAGGATAGAGCAGGTAGTATGAAGAAGAATGGAAAGGAATTAGAGAAGCAAAAGCCAAATCATAATTCAATTCAATTGCTCAGAGCAAGGTATATTCCGCAAAAAAAAACAATTTATTCAAGTTAAATTTTCCTTAAGCCAGGCTTTTCAAAGATCAAAATCTTATCATCAGAGGAAGTCGCTGGGATAGATAAGTTGGCAAAGGCCAAGATTTAAAATTTGAAAAAATAAAATAAAAGTTGTAGGGGAAGAAACACAGGGCAAAATTCTGCCCGAATGCAAGCAAATGTCCGATTGCTTAAAAGTCCGGTGTCGAGAGGTCACGCGGAGAGAATACGATGTAGATAGGTAGGTCGTTAAAAGACCCGAAAAGTTGTGAGAGGGGATTCAAAGTTAAATTCCAAGAAGCCACAACTTCAGGTGCGGCGAAAATAGAAAATACAAAGGGTAAAATGTCTAATAAGAGGTACGCTCGTGGATGCAGGCAGGCAGGTTCAGAAGAGAGTGAGGTGGAAAATATTCGCCATTAACAATACTTCCTTGGCAAATATGTCAAAGAAAATGCTTTAAAATGGGAAAAAAGGCAGCGAAAATATTATAAAGTTAGCCTGAAGAGAAAGCCGGCTTGAAAATGAGGAAATGCAGAAACTCTTGTGCGACCAATAGGCAGGGAGGGAATGAGTAAGGGATGTGGAGGGAGAGAGAGGAACGGGTGCGAAGAAGGAGAAGGGGTGCGAAGAGTGAATGCGGTTAAAAACTAAGAGTGTGATTGTGGGGGGTGAGTCGCATGAAAGTAGAAATTGGATGTTAGCGCGAATTAGGGTTCAACTAGAAAAGGGAAAGGGTGGAGTAGGAGTAAGTCAACGAGTGCTGGGAGGGAGAGTTCAAATACCAGAATGCGTCTATGAATAGAGTTCGGGGTTTAGTTGTATTATCAGGAGACCTTACTTATAAACAATGAGGCAAAATATATTGAAGGGTAGAATTAGAGAAATAGTAAGAATAAAAATTAAAAATTGAAAGATTAAAAAAGTAAAAAAGTAAAATAAAGAATAGAATTAAAATTAAAGATAAAAATAAAAATAAGAAAATAAAAATAAAAATGAAAAAGAGATAATAAAATTAGTATTAGTTTTAAGCTCGCAAGGAAAATTATGGGTTGCCCGATGAGAAAATAATAATAGAATGATGGAAAAAGTCGAAAAAATTGGAACTCGAAAATGAGTATTAGAAAGGAAAGAGTAAATTAGACCTCGAAAGGATATCCGGAATGGGAATCCCTAAGGTGGTTAAAGGTATGGGAAGAAATAAAATAAGCAGTTACGAGACGCTAGAGCTTTATGGAAGAGGGAGCATTAAACTTTGAAACAAAAAAATATATTAAAAAAAAGTATATGGAGGATGATTAAGAAAATTATTAATTAGGTTAATGATGGCAGAAAGAAGCAAGAGACATACGAGGTTAAAGTAGTGACAATAGATTAAACCAGAGTGAGAATAGAGATCGCAGTTAAAAGTAAATATTATGGGGGTTAAAAGATGTAGAGTGAGGGCGGGTTAGGGGTAGAACATGGTCTGAGAGAAGTGAGCGAAGGGCGAGGTAAACTAGGGGGAATAATCGAGGCTATTAAAAGAGTGAGAAGAATTATTTAAAAAAAAAAAATTAGAATGCACAGAGAGAACAGTAAGGAGTTCGCTATCGGAATGTGCAAAGGGGATTAAGAGTAGATAAGGCGAATCAACAAGTGAAAAAAGGGCTAGGGTATAATAAGAAAATGGTGGGTTAGTTATCAGGTTGAGAGGGAAGGATAGAAGTTTGGATGTGTTAATGGGAAGCGGTAGAATGTATTAAAAGAAGTTAAAGGGGAAAGAAATGGAAGTCATATAAAAATTATACGGTTAAGGAGGTTAAGTAGAATGATTAAGGGGTTAGTGGGAGAAAGGTATTAAAGTTGAGGGAATTGTGAAGCTAACGGAGTTTATGGGTAATTTTTTAAGTTAAGAGGAGGCTAAAGGGATTAGGGGAATATATGCAGAGATTATAGAACAACAGGAATTAGAACTATCTGGAAGGAGATTCGAGATGTAGGGAGGGAAGATCCGAGATGATGGAGGGTATTTAATCAAATGGGGGAGGGGTGTCTGGGGGATTACTATAGTTGCTATACTTGAAATTACGTTTATGCCTGCAACTGGAGATAAGTTCATTCTTAGAGTTAATAATGTTTTTAGATTTATTAGCAGTAGCTATCATAAAGGTTTCCAAAGTACAAAGTTGGCAATGGGATGCCCCCGGGGTATATGATTTGGACTTTTTAAGTATTGACCAGTGAAGTGAATAGGGAGTATTTTTAAGATTGAGGTTTCTAATTAAATTGGAAAGTGAGGTGCCTGTGCTATTATCTTTGCTATTTTTAAAGGAATAGATATGGTTAGAGATCCGGGTTTTAATGGGGAAAGAGGACGCCCCAATATATGTGTGTATCTTGAAGGGTGGTGCTATAGTAACATTGAGATTTCTAGTGGTATTAGATGAGATTTGGGTTTGGAGATTCGAGTTATGCGAGGGAGGTTGTTTGAAGAAATAGGGCGGAGCGGATATGGGGGAAATGTGAGTTAGCCCATGAGTACTATCTATTATTGGGGGTGCTTGTTAGAGGTATGGCTGCATAAGTGGGAGTCTTGAGGAGAAGCGGATTGGGGTTGTGGGAGATGCAAAATTCGGGTGGAGTATGGGAAATATGATTGCTCACAACATTGGTGGAGCGGGGGAATTGTTTCACAGTACAAGCGTATATTACGTCCTTCTGTACACAATTGTTGTTTAAGGGACAATCTCTGGGTTTACGGCAGTTACAAGTGGTGAGGGATGCGGTGGGTGGTTGTTGTTGGATATGTTTGATTTTCCTATTGTTAGAGGTTATGATAGTTTGTTCAACATTGGGCATAGTAGAGTAAGATATTTTAATAGAATTTGTGTTAAGAATAGTGCTATATCTGTGGGGGTGCTTAAAAGATCTGTCTAAAATTTGGAAAAATTCCTTAGGTATATTGGTTTTAACATTA
This sequence comes from Sepiola atlantica, assembly GCA_963556195.1. NCBI lineage: Eukaryota > Metazoa > Mollusca > Cephalopoda > Sepiida > Sepiolidae > Sepiola > Sepiola atlantica. The sequence goes on from OY744530.1 coordinate 25,136,117, forward strand.
CTGCTGAAAGGCGGATTGAACCAAATGTTATTCTTTCTTCTAAGTTTTCTTCTTTGTCTGTGCGCCTGTCGGTCTGCTCGATTATCAATATTGTTAGTTCCTATGGGCTTATTAGCGTGTGTTTTGAATGTCTTAGGTGCAGATGTGTTAAACTTTTTACTTCTGTGTGTGGTCATGTTGTGCGTAATAATGCCTGAGGGTTTGTTAACTTGAGTAAAGGGGTTGCAGTTATATTTAATTTTGTGATTGTAGCCTGAGTTTAGCAAAGCATTATTGTAGAAGCTAGAATTTTGATCGAAGATAGATTTATTCGCAGATAGCTTAGAGATTCTGTTAGATACTGAGGGGACTATTGAGTTTATGATGGATTTAGGGTGGTTAGATAGGCTATGTACGTAGAAAAGGGTTACGTTAGGTTTATGGTATGGGCTGAAGGTTCCCGAGTTAAGATCTAATGTAAGGTCAAGAAAGTTGGATATTCTTTTCTCAGGTTCCACTGTAATGGTCAAACCAAAGTTTTTGAAGAAGTTATGTAAGTTTTTGATAGTGTTATTATATTGTCTCGATCTCTCCCCAGATACAAACCAGGCATCGTCCCTATACAACCCACCCTGTAAATGTCCAAAATTAAACCCCAATTCTCTCATCAGGTACAAACCTACCAAGTCAGTGACCTGGGCAGAGTCTGACGGCCCCATAGTAATATCAAAGTTATTGGGGGTGTTCTTCCTGGTCCAAAGCTTATTATCAAATTCTAGTAGGGATCTTCTGGCTAATATTATTAGTTTAATCTCTATGTCTGTAATATCAGAATTATTTTTAGCGAAGATTAATGCTTTGTTAAGTAAGATAGGGGAAATGGACTGGTAGTAATTATTAATATCGAATGTTATGAAATTCAAGTTAGGTTTAGACTTATCAATGAGGTTAAGGAACCAGGTAGTAACCTCATCTGAGGATTGCCAAAGAGTGTAACGAATTTTTTCTTTTAAGGTGGGGATAATTCTATCCAAGATCTTCTTACTTATGATGCCTAGGTCGGATTTAGAAGGGCAGATTAGTCTGATGGTAGGGTTTTCCTGGAAATTATATTTATGGTCCTGCAAGGTGAATCTAGGTATTGCAGGGGTTAAAATTTCTGCGTAGTTAAGGACATTCAAAGATGTTAGTACGGATTTTGCCTCACTGTTTATACTAGCCAAGGTATCGTAGGATGTGCTTTTGTAAGATTTATTTAATTCTTTGTAGATTAAGGATTTGTATTGACTATAGGGTAAAATATCCAATAAGAGGTACGCTCGTGGATGCAAGAGACATACGAGGTTAAAGTAGTGGCAATAGATTAAACCAGAGTGGGAATGGAGATCGCAGTTAAAAGTAAATATTATGGGGGTTAAAAGATGTAGAGTGAGGGCGGGTTAGGGGTAGAACATGGTCTGAGAGAAGTGAGCGAAGGGCGAGGTAAACTAGGGGGAATAATCTTCTGAGCCTGCCTGCCTGCATCCACGAGCGTACCTCTTATTGGACATTTTACCCTTTGGATTTTCTATTTTCGCCGCACCTGAAGTTGGGGCTTCTTGGAATTTAACTTTGAATCCCCTCTCACAACCTTTCGGGCCTTTTAACGACCTACCTATCTACATCGCATTCTCTCCGCTGGACTTCTCGACACCGGACTTTTTAGCAATCGGACATTTGCTTGCATTCGGGCAGAATTTTGCCCTGTGTTTCTTCCCCTACAACTTTTATTTTATTTTTTCAAATTTTAAATCTTGGCCTTTGCCAACTTATCTATCCCAGCGACTTCCTCTGATGATAAGATTTTGATCTTTGAAAAGCCTGGCTTAAGGAAAATTTAACTTGAATAAATTGTTTTTTTTTGCGGAATATACCTTGCTCTGAGCAATTGAATTGAATTATGATTTGGCTTTTATTTCTCTAATTCCTTTCCATTCTTCTTTATTATATATATATATATATATATATATATATATATATATATATATATATATATATATATATATATATATATATATATATTGTGTGTATGGGTTTGTGTATGTGCATGTGTGTGTCTATGTGCATGTATGTGTGTTCATTGAGTATTATTATTGTGGCATTTTAATAAATATATATTATAATAGCCAGTGAGTAGCTGTGAATGTAACCTAACGACGAATATAGAATAGATTAAATTCTGAAAAAAGGAAAAAGAACAGATATCCGTTAAATTCATTTATTCAACTTCACACGAAAATATGACACAGAAACTGAAATGATATGTTAAACTTGAGCCTAACAGACAAACAGTAACGATATTTCTATTTAAGCGTGACAGAAAGTCTATTTTTAAATGATGCTTGACAACCCCATGAAAAGGCTAGTTCTTAATTGTGCGCGGGAGATAAAAAAAAAGACACTTTATTTCAAACGTTACAAAGCAACCGATCCTCCAGATATGCTTCGACGAATCAAAATAGATATATATAGGCGTAACGATTAAAATTATATTTCAAGCTTAAACAGGACGGACCGATTAACGGACACATCCGTTGCGAATATGCGTGGACGCATCTCAAATCAGGATACAATCTGCATGTTTTGTGATTTAAATGCTATTTCTAACTTAAGTGTGACCAACAAACTCACAACGAAAACCTCTCATAGATATAAGAGTAAACATCTATAATAAAAATCTATGGATTATGGAAAAACAATTGCAAAATGCAATAATAACGAAAAGAATGTTATCAATGTGACACAAAGAAAACAGTTCAACTTGGAAATGTAAAATTCACTTCCGGTATCGGTTTAAAAGCGGTATAGCGCGCATGCGTAAGGAACAGTGAATACCTGTCAATATGAACAAGTCATCGGCTCCTTTTTACTGTCGTCTCTATTAGCGGTGATGGCTTTGTCTGTGATTTCTTCTTAATGGAATAGCAAGGCATGACTAGCAGTAATTCTGCTGTATTTACACGGAGTCCGCGGCGTCGAGCCATTTAGGCGCGTGCGTGCAGCGGGCCAGTTAAGCCGCAGTGACTAATTGACGCACACAACGGAGAAAGAAGAAAATAAGCCGGGGAGACGGCGGCTCCGACCCAACGACTGCTTCACACCGCCGTGCCGAGGAAACGGACTTATCCTATTTCTTGTCAGTCGCTGAGTAGAAAGACGTCAACGGTTGTAGAAGTCGGACAGAAACTTGAATTTAGAGCATTTGCTAACCGCTAAAACTAAGTGAATTTCCCTGTTACGTCCGTGATTACCGTCCATACGACGTTGCACACAATGTCTATTTAACGACGAACGACGGCTACCACGACGATGATGGAAAGAGAGATTCTTTATCTTTTCGCATTTCGTCTTGGTGGTTATTAGACGCTTCAGTCGGACGCGCGAAAATGGTGCTATTACGAAAATAATGGAAAAATTACTCGCCAAACAAAGTCTAAAGTTCAATGAGCCGAAAGGATGAGATATCACGATGTTATGGTATCCATCTTATGCACGATACAGAGGAAAGGGCCACGAGTATGAAGAACTAATATTGTTGTGTATTTACACAAGCTGACAGTAAGCAACATATTAGAATGCGTTTACTCTGTCGTTTTAAAGAAGATACTAATTACCCTCTTGTACAATTACTAAAACATAGTAATGGCTGTCGTAACAACCTCCATTTCGACTCATACTCTTTAATACACATGACGGTCTAGTTATCTCTCTTTTAAAATAACTCTTTACTATTTACTTATCTCTATCTCTATAAATTTAGGCAGGCTTATATGTTTATGTATTTGTATGTACAGGATTTACTCGTAAACTGATTAACCGATTATTGTGACTTCGGAACAAGGTTGTAAGGTGTAAAGGCACCATATGTGGCCTCTAATTTTTTTTTTTTAATGTTTTCAACAAATAGAAAACAGGGGGTGCTAGCCACTCGTGAAAATTCATAAACCTCCATTTTTTTAAATTTTAACAATAGTTATTAACATTAATTAATAAATGAAGAGCTCGACTGCAAAACGCGATAAACGCCATTTTCAAAATTACAAAACTATCACTTCAAAAAAATGTTGCATTTCAACACTAAATCACACCAAAATTATGTTATACATAATATGATATCGGCATATTTTCTTGTTGCTTTAAATTAAAATAAGCTTTTAATCGAAGTCTAGATTTAATATATTCGTCCTTTTATGTTTTAAGGTCTCAATTTGAACCAATTGGAGTTATCGCGTTTTGCATTCAAACTATTCAAATATTCCCCAAAGTTTAGTTTCTTCCTGGATTTTAAAGGGTCTATAGAGATAATAATATCAGTGCAACCTCTCCTGTCTTTATAAGTAAATTGAGCAATGTTCGGCAGGCAAATATGATTATTAGAAACTTCTCTTTTTAAATAGTCGAATAGTTCAGGTTGGCATTGAATTTGATCCAAAGTCATGAGACACCAATGAAGCAAGATTCCCTGAATTTCAATTACTTCTTAACTCCGTTTAGGTTTAAGCTTTTAATTTTAGACATTTTCTAGAGTCAAAATTATGTGATGGAATTTTATCAAAATTAGGATAAGTATCCTAGACATAAAGTTTAGTATTCGTTACATCTTTATTTTAATTTTCGAGATATATCTTTGTGAGCATTTTGAAAAATAGTGACTGTCTTTTCCATCTAATTTACATAAGTGCGTTTGTGTCAGAACACAGACACGTATGTTAATTAGATCGCTAAATGAAAGAAACCGTTTACTTAAATATAATTATTATAATGAATAATAATATTAATATAATAATAAGAAGAAAGAAAAAGAAGAAGAAGACTAAGAAAAAGTAGAAGAAGAAAAGAAGAAGTAAAGAAGAAGAAAAGATTTTATAAACTACCTGCCCCCCCCCCCAAAAAAAAATGATGGAACCAGTCTCAGCTGATACTACACAACATAATCTTGAAAGTTTAAAGAGGAGGGAAAGACGGGGAGGGAGAGCACTAACCAAACCTCCACTGGAAGAGTGCGGAGAAGACTGGGGCCTTGGGGAAGCGTATTGCCACTCAAATCCCAGAGAAGACCAATGGCCCTTGCCAGCGAGAACTCGATAGTAAGCGTCCGTTGTGATAGCGCAAAGTCATTTGCAATAGTTATCGAAAGAAGTCGGGAGTAGTAGAAATCTAGGGAGACTTATTGTCACTTAGACTCCAGAGAACATCACGGGTGATTATCAGTGAGCAACCACTCATGATGGACTGTGTGAAAACTCCTAGTTAGTACGAATAATAATGATAATAATAATAATAATAATAATAATAATAATAATAATAATAATAATAATAATAATAATAATAATAATAAAAACAATAATAATAATAATGCAAACTAGCACAAAAAGAACATGCGAACATATATGACTGCGTTGGGAAAGCAGTACACTGGAAACTGTGCAAACGATTAAATTCTGAATATGCAGGCGAATGGTACGAGCATAAACCAGAAACAGACTGGAAAACGAAAAACACAAAATCCTATGGAATATAGATGTACAAACAGATTAACTCATACATGCAAGGATACTGGATGTTATAATAATCGACAAGAATGGGCAGTATCACTAGTAAGATATTATGGACCATTCATAAACTGGACTAAAGAAGAACTCAGGCACCTTGATCAGAGGACTAGAAAATTAATGACTATGCACAATGCACTATATCCAAAAGACGATACAGACATACTCTACGTGAAGTGAAACGAAGGGGGAAGAGGACTGGTAAGTATAGAAGACTGCGTGGACGACACTAAAAAAGAGCTGGAGAAATACATAAACCAGAACACAGAAAGGCTGATCACCGCAGCAAGAGATACCGTCCCAACGAACAAGGCAGGAAGCATCGAAACTGGACACAAACAGACAAGAAAAGAAAAATGGGAAGAAAAACAACTACATGGACGCTTCATAAGACTCACAAGAGAAGAAACAAACGCAAATAGCTGGATTTGGCTAAAAAAAGAAAACTTGAACAGAGAAACGGAATCGTTACTGATGGCTGCACAGAACAATGCGATTAGGACAAACTACATTAAAGCTAAAATAGATAAAACCGAGGAAAACAATAAATGCAGACTGTTTAGACAAAGAGACGAAACAGTAAATCATATAATAAGTGAATGTAGCAAACTTGCTCCAAAAGAAAACAAGAACAGACATGATTGTGTGGGGAAAGTAATACACATGGAACTGTGAAAACAATTGAATTTCAAATATGCAGACAAATGGTTCAAACATAAACCAGAAACAGTACTGGAAAACGAAAAACATAAAATCCTCTGGGATATGGATATACAAACAGATAAACTCATACAAGCAAGGAGACCTGATGTTATTATAATAGACAAAAAAGAAAATCTTGTAAAAGCGTAGACTTCGCCGTTCCAGCAGACAACAGAGTGAAGATCAAAGACACGGAAAAACGAAGTAAATACACAGAACTAGCCAGAGAACTGAAAGGAATATAGTGCATGAAAAAAGTTAGTATAATACCAATAATCGTAGGAGCACTAGGAACAATCCCAAAAAACTTGGAGAAAAGACAGGGAGAAATTGGAATCAAAGGGACTATCGAAACCATACAAAGGACGGCAATGATCAAAACAGCTGCAATCTTGTGGAAAATCCTTGAATGCGGAAACTAACACATAAGCTACAAAGGCTAACCAGTCAGAAGGAATTTACAACAGAGAAGACAAAACCACACGATCCACACCACAACAATCACTACACACAAATGAACCAAACATACAGAAATTACAGGAAACACTATAAGCTCCTTCCTCTGCCCCCAAAAAACTTTTTTAAAGTTAAAAATTATTTTTTATTTTCAAATAAGGAAAGAGAAAAGGAAAAACAAATAAGGAATAGAAAGGAAAAATATTTAAAATTAAAAATAAAATAAAAATTTTTTTAATTAATTTAAAGAAATATTATTTGATTTTTTTTTTACTGGTGCCGCCCTAGGCTGACACCAGACAACATATTTGTAGAGGGTCAAGGAGGATGAGCAGACCGAGGAGGGACAGCACAAACCAGACCTCCACTGGAAAAATCCAGAGAATGATGGGACCTTGGGGAAGCTTATTGCCACCCAAATTCCAGAGAAGACCAATTGTCCTTACCAGCGAGAAATCAATGGTAAGCGGCTGTTGCGATACCGCATCGTTATCGAAAAGAGGTGAAGAATACTGAAAGTCTGGGGAGACTTGTTGTCACTCAGACCCCAGGAAATACCACTGGTTATCGTTGGTGAGAAATCACTGACGATGATCTGTGTGAGAAGTCCTAGTGAGTACAAATAATAATAATAAGGAAAATCTGAGAAGACTTGTTGTCACTCGGACTCTATGGAAACACCATACGTCATTGTCAGTGATCAATCACTAATAATGACTTGTCTGAAAACCCCTCCTGTCTAAAATAATAATGTAGACGTAAAAAGACTTGTTATTTTAAATATAAAAGAATAATGTTTTCGAATATATGTCAGTTTACGAATTTTCGTATGAAAGCAAAGTACAGTAACTAGGCGTAGTTGTTGTGACCTGACAGGTGACATTTAGCATCAATGAGACACTTCATTGAAGGAGTATAAATATGGCAATTATGGAGACAATTATTTCTATAAAGTTTAAAGTTTATCTGGATGTCTACATTGAGATGTTTGAAATTGTGTTTAGTCTTTCGATAGAAATAATCAGTAATGGATTACCATAGTGTGTCTACACCCTCTCGCAGCCCAAACGACATCCGTGAATTTGTAGAATACAATCTTCATGATCATCTGACGTTAAACCTATTGTGCTTCGCTCTTCAATATTCGCAGGAGTGTTGATATGTTGTCTTTATTCTGTTGCTATTTACATAAAAGCTGCTCGATTGACCCCCAATTTTGTATTTCTCCTTGTAAGACCTTCGCAGCAAGAAGTTGTTTTCAATCACATCGAAAGAAGACTTTCTTTTTCCGTCAACATACCTAGCGTCAGGCGAAAATTCCATGGGAAAAGTTCATTTCTGAAACATATTACCGCGGGACTGCCTCTCTGTTTGTTACAACTTGGTCGTGTTCAACAAATTCTCGTCAAAACTCGCCGGGTAAACAATAATCCGTGCATACCATTAATCTGTATTAGTACAACCATAGAGTTACTCGCCTTTCAGCTGACAATCACATCCGTCTCATTAACCACTATATTCGAGTGACTCTTTTCCTTGATAACTAAAGACGTAAACATTTTTTAGAAATAAATAAACCGAAAACAATGCTACTAGCTATTAAATTGCAATTAGATTTTTTGTCTGCTCCGTATGAGTTTATGTCATGAATAATCTTCCTCGTCTACACTGTTAGATTTGGCTAACAGCCAGACTCTCCATCACAGAAAAAACACAGTATCGACCTTCGGGCATTACTGTTTTTTGTTGTTTTTAATCAGAAAATATCTTTTCTGTTTACTTACTTAATATAAAAATCATAAACTACGCCCTTCCCACCTGAAAAGATATCAATTTTAACCTCAGAATATAAACGTCGTTGAAGTTATAGATGACGGGAGGTTGATGAGACTTTAGGCTTTACAACGATATCAAGTCGCTCTCTGGTAAAACTGATAAGTTTAGGTGATTGATAAACATTAGTGTTGGCCTCCACCTTGAAGGAAGATCTACATTAACAATGATTTAAACATAACGATTTTACATCCTTTCAATAGTTTATAAAATTGTTTTTTTTTATGGAATGTTGTCACTTCTTAAACAATGGCAGATATTACTATAATTAGTTTTGCAATTAAAATACAATTTTCTATATTATGCGTAAATGTTCGATAAAAAATGTTATTTCAAAATTACTATTGACAGACCAACGAAAAATTTCGAACATAAGCGGGACAGACCGAGAAAAATATTACTTTAAACTTAAGCGTAACAGAGGGATTAAAATATCATGTAAGGCTTAAACATGAGAGACCTAGGAGAATCGTATTTCAAACTCAAACCTGACATATCAACAAAAATACTGTTTAAAACCTCAGTGTGACGGACCGGCAAAATGTTATTTCAACTTCAGCATAACGTAACAATGGAAATGAGATTTAACGTTTAAACATAACAATGGAAATGAGATTAACCGCTTAAACATAACAATGGAAATGAGATTAACCGCTTAAACATAACAATGGAAATGAGATTAACCGCTTAAACATAACAATGGAAATGAGATTAACCGCTTAAACATAACAATGGAAATGAGATTAACCGCTTAAACATAACAATGGAAATGAGATTAAACGCTTAAACATAACAATGGAAATGGGATTAACCGCTAAAGCATAACAATGGAAATCAGATCAAACGCTTAACATTACAATGGAAATGAGATTAAACGCTTAAACATAACAATGGAAATGAGATTAACCGCTAAAGCATAACAATGGAAATGAGATTAACCGCTTAAACATAACAATGGAAATGAGATTAACCGCTTAAACATAACAATGGAAATGAGATTAACCGCTAAAGCATAACAATGGAAATCAGATCAAACGCTTAACATTACAATGGAAATGAGATTAAACGCTTAAACATAACAATGGAAATGAGATTAACCGCTTAAACATAACAATGGAAATGAGATTAAACGCTTAAACATAACAATGGAAATGGGATTAACCGCTAAAGCATAACAATGGAAATCAGATCAAACGCTTAACATTACAATGGAAATGAGATTAAACGCTTAAACATAACAATGGAAATGAGATTAACCGCTAAAGCATAACAATGGAAATGAGATTAACCGCTTAAACATAACAATGGAAATGAGATTAACCGCTTAAACATAACAATGGAAATGAGATTAACCGCTTAAGCATAACAATGGAAATCAGATCAAACGCTTAACATTACAATGGAAATGAGATTAAACGCTTAAACATAACAATGGAAATGAGATTAAACGCTTAAACATAACAGACAAACACATTATATTTCAAACTTCAGTGTGAAAAACTGACAGACGGATAAAGGGTATTTTATAGAGATGCTTAGACGAATCATAATTATAATACGTCGGTTTCAACTCTAGTTGTCTGCAGAAAGATTTGTGGTCTAAAATATAAAAAAATAAAACAACAAAGAATAATTTTGTAAAACCATGAACAAAACGAAAATATTCATTGTGCATTACGTAACTAGGTAGAGCACAATCAACACAAGATTAGTATTGTCAGAGGAAGCTGGTATCGGGAATCGGGCCAGAGCGGTTTACGGCGGGCTTACATCTAATGACGTAAACAAAAGGTTTATAACATATTCACTGTTGATGTCGAGAGAGAGAGAGAAGAGAACATTGCAGACACACTTACTAGTAGTAGAAGAAAAGAGAGTCGGTGATTCGCAACTGCGTAGGTTTGAGGATCGTTTGTTTAAGAAAAGAAAACACTTTTATGCTTATTTCATACCAAGCGAAGCAACACATCCGCCGATAGTTAATGTTCTTTCTATATTTTTACTTGTTTTCATGCAGCTTTATTTAAGTTCAAAGTTGATGTGGTTCTTCAGTTTAACCTGGTTATGTAGATTGACTTACGCACTCAAGTAATCAGCCACTGTGTGTTGTGTTATATATATATATAAATATATATAAATATATATATATATATTTATATATATATGTGTGTGCGTGTATGTATGTGTGTGTGTAAATATATTAGGATTATTTGGAGGTGACAGTAAGTGGATAACGACACGGACTGAAACCCTTGATGTTCCAAGTTCGAATCCTGTCGCTTCCACAGTACCATTTTTACTTAGCTATATTGGCAACCTTCACGTGGTCCTTCCCGTAAGTACCCGATGTCTTTCGAGAAAGAATTTTAACTATAAAGTTTTCGTGGAAACCAATGCCACCACTAGAATTATCTGATTCACAAAACATGAAACACGATGTTGTTTTTGTAATTGTTTTATTTTTCATTCAGTATTTAATACTCGTTTGAGTTTTCCGACGGGAATCGTTAAAGAAGAAAGAAAGAAAAGCAAAAGCAAAAAAGAAACGAAAGAGGAAATCAGAAATATAATCAACCCCGTATGAAGCGTGAGTATGTAGAAAATTGACGGTCAAATGTTTTTTTGGAGTGGGGCAAAAATGGGAGAGAAGATACTGTCATTATTATTTCTTTTTTAATTTTTATATAATGTAATAGTGTAAATGAAAATATTGTAAATAATAATAATTTGTAATTTGTATGATTACCGTGGTATGTAAACAAGCAGGCAATGTCGGATGTAGTGGGTTTTACTGTTGCGACAAAGTGGACTGTGTTTTAATTAGTATACCAAAAAGTTGGCTAAGTGAAGTTAAACTGTTATGCGAGGCTTTAATTGTTATATTAAAGGGACTTATTTAGTTTTTATGATGCATGCGTATTAGTGTATGATTTACTTACGGTTGTGGTGTGTAATGTTTTATGTTTTAGATAATTGTTCCAACGGGGACAGAACAAGACATAAGATCGGCATATACTAAGGGGAAAATCTAAGCACGCGAATAGGAGGAAACTGGATAAAACGAAAATAGAAATATAAACAAAAGATACAAATAAATCAGTAAATATGAATAAATATATATATATATATATTTATGGATAATAATAATATTAATAATAATAATTAAAAATATACAGTTGGTAACTCCACGTATAGTTTCTCCATAGAGCACTCCTTCTCACAGACTGTCACATTACAAACCCGCCTCCCTGAACGTGTAGACCAGCAAGCCTCACATCCCGAGGCTTGTGCGACGAATGCCAATAGCCTGCTTGGTAATGCTGATCACCTTGTGGTAATGATTGATATCACCCTTAAAGCTCGTCCCAAAGCTGATGAGTTGTTGCTCAAAACAACGAGATACTACAAACGGGTTAATTGGGAATCCATCAGAGACTTAATCGGAGACGCCCCATGGAGTGAAACGCGTTATTTCCCTGCTGATCAGTGTGCCAATGAGGTAAGCAAATTGGTCCAAGTAGGCATTGAAGCACATGTCCCCGGCGAAAATTTTAAAGAAAGCCCCGCTCTCGACAATGGTTCACCTCGAACTGTGTAACTGCTATTGACTAGAGTCGGAAAGCATGCCGACAATTCAACTGGCACAAACCAACTACAAATAGACAAACATTTAGCGTCCAGAAATCATTTTAAGACGGTAATAGATTATGAAAAGAGAAAGTATACATAGATGATCAGAAAACACATTGAGTCACAGAAACTAGGTACTCGCGATCTCTGGGAAATCTTCAATAGTGTGGTGAATAATGGCCAATGAGCAATTCCCCCGCTATCAAACCACAATGATGTCGTTTGCACGGCAACTGATAAGGCCGAACTACTTTACCAGCGTTTCGCCTTAAACTTCACTTTTGACTCCGCAAACAACTTTCTCCCAAATTTCCCATTGCGGACTGAAGCCACACTTGATGATCTTACCATCAGCCGATCTCACATCTGGGACATTATAAAAAAACTTGACATCCCCAAAGCATGTGGGTCTGATCTTATACCAGTAATAGTAATAAAGAAATACTCTACTGAACTGGGGCCTGTTATTTCCAAACTCTACAAGAAATGCCTTGCCGAATCTTGCGTCCCTGATAGCTGGAAAATTGCCTCCGTGGTACCAGTTTTCAAGAATTCTGGAGATAGAACTGATCCTCAGAATTATCGCCATAAGAGTCATTTCGCCCTTTGCTAAAATCTTTGAATTCTTAATCAATCTCCGATAGTCCGTCACCTAGTTAATGCTAAACTTCTTTCTGACCATCAGTGTGGATTTAGGCAAGCAAGGTCTACTGCGGATATCCTAACGGTCATCTCTGAACGCATATACCATACACTAAACAAGGCAGATGGCGCTATGGCAGTAGCGCTTGATATATCCGAAGCCTTTGACACGGTTAATGTATATGCTATTACTGGACGAATATGTAACATAATTAAATCCCCTCGATCGAAAAGTAATATCAAGGTTTTCTTCGATGGACGTTAATCAAAACAACATGACATAAATGCATGTGTACCATAAGGATCGATCTTTGGACCTTTATTATTCTTGATTTTCTTGACTTTTTATTACCTGTTTACGAACAAGTTATGCAATTTAGCATCCAAATGGTTCTCGCTTAATCAGTTATCTGTCATATAGTAAGAATGTCAAAATATTATGCTGTATTATTGGCTTAAATAACAGTAACAACTTTTGATCGTAATATAGGTGTGATGAATGAAAACAACTTTCGCATTTATTTATTTAGATTGGGAGTATGTTTGTGTTAATGCGTGTGCTGTATAGGTTATATGTATATATATTTAATTGTAGTAAGAAGTGTAGGTATTTTATAGTTATGAAAGTATTATATATATTATTCACGTATGTCTGTGCCAAACCGAAGAATCCATTGAATTTTTTCTGTTTTGGTCGAGGACTAATTTCGCCGCCCGAATTTGTTCTTTTTCTCACCTTCCAAATCATTCGACCGTTCATTTTCTAGCATATTAATGATCTGTATAAAGTCCTGTATTGTGCGTACCAAACCGCGGAATCCATTGAATCTCTTTCTGATGTCGTATTTTCATCGAAGGTAAATCTCTTTCCTATTTTTATATTCGAGGATGATCTTATTTCAGGTATAACTTTTCCTTCTTTTTCTACTTTCTTTCTTTATTCCTGATTTTTTTCTGAGGCGCGTTTTAAATATTGAATTACAAAATAAAAAAGTTCAAAACTGTTGTGAAGTTGTCCAACAGTAAATAATAAATAAGGGAAGTCAAGTCGAGGGTTGGTTTAACAAGTGTATTAACAAAGTAAGAAAGTGACTAGCACTTGGCTAGACAGTTACAAGACTGTGCTTTGTCTTCTCTGTGTCTCTGGTGACTCGCACTATTTATAGTGACAACCGGTACAGGTTTTCCTGTGTAAGAACGGCCGGTGTAACAAAAACCAACAACATTGTTTCTATGGTTAAAACACTAGAAGCATACGTGAAATACCAAACAAATTTATATATATATATGTATATATTCTAGTCTTTTATCTCATCGACCGTGCAGTCATTAAGATTCACCAGTACGTTCCCACTACTTTCCTTTATGCATAGTATCAGACAGTATAATCATTCGGATACAATGCGTTGTGTTTGGCCATTATATTCTGCTTCATTGATCCATGTACCTAAGTGTTTTTCTATCCAATCTATGATGTATACAAAATGTCTTATTAAAGATACGGCCTAAATATTCATTTCTGTTCTTAGTTTTCACCTAGATAAGATTCTTCTGGGAGTGGTAGATCTTGTTTCTCAGTTTTTACATAGAATTTTCAACATGGTTAGTAAACGTGATTTGTTTATTTAAGTGCATAAGATTGTTTTCTTTTCGGTGTATGTTTGTCTTTGTGTCATTTATTCTGATATGTCTGTTTCGTGAATACATCTTCTCAGGTTTTTGTGTTAGTCTTTCATGTAGGGTAGTGAGTTTTAAAACAAGTAGACATTTATTCCATCGTGGCCTGGTGCTTTCGAATTTTCTATTTTCACCCCGGTTGGCTTGAGCTTTTCTTTATTAATTTCGATTTATGTTCCTTCTTTGATTTCCTTAAGCTCTTTTTTTATGTTTTTCAGAACTTAGACATTGTATTGGTCTTGTCGCTTTTCTCATATTTTGCTCCAGAAGTATTTTGTTTTTGTCTGTTCTGGTTGTTCAGTTCTTGTTTTTCCTCGGTTTACATTTTGATAAAACTGGCTTTCATTGTTTTAAAAAATCCTATTGGGGTTGTACTGTTCCGATCTGTATCTGTATCATCTCAATACTCCCATTCTAGCTGCTATCTTTTGTTTTAGTTCTTTCTGATTCTTATTTGGTCTTTGTGGGTGTGCATTTTATATACAGCTTCAGCTTTTTTTTGCAGTTTCTTGATCCGAATTTCAAATCTGACTTTCAATCCAGGCTTGTTCGGTCCATTGATTTGGTATGGTTTTGTTTCTATTTTAAGTTTCTTACTTACAAATTTGGCACCTGCATAAATTAAGTGATTTAAGTCAGTGATAGTATATGTTAAGGTGTGTGGGATGAGTATTTGCACTGTTTCTGTTTCCAATTTTTAATTAGTTCATTTTTCGTTCCTTAACAAGGTGATATTTGCTTTGCCATCGTTCATATATTGTTTGATATTTGAACTTCTAATGCTTTTTCCTCTATGAGTTCTGTAAATTCGTAGATTTCGGTCTCCTTAGTTTCAGTGTTAATGTTCCGTCAGTCTTTTACGTGTGGGTCTTTACCAAGGGATCTTGATCCGTTATATCATTTATCTTCTGTGGGCTTTCTATTAGTTTTAGTTCTGATGATCACCCTCTCTTTAGGATATGTCTCACTGTATGGCATATCCTTTGTTCTGTTGCTGTTTCTGTTGAAGTTTCATTGTAACTGTTTATTCCCTTATGTGATCCATTTCATTCTATGGGTTTTTTTGCTTGTTGTTTTGTGCATTTCCGAATTCCTGTATTTGGTCCGTGTTATTCTTGTACCTGAAATTAGAGGGATTACCTACGTGTTTTAGTCCGTGATATTCTTCTCCTGAAATTAGAGGAGACAATATTCACAGAATGTCGACCGGATCTAAACGAGGGAGCACTTTCTTCTGAGTACCCGGCTTTTAATTTGATTTGATTTCAAGTAATTTTTTTGTATATGTGGAAATACAGGGTCGAGGCTTAATTTACCTATGATCCAGTCACAGGAATAGTGTTTATCTGTCACTTTCGTGAGATATAATGTGAACTATCACACGCAAATAGACAAGAGGTAACAGTCGCCACAAAACCAGACACAGCTATACATTTGAGGTAAATATAGCAGGGAGTGTTTGGGTTAGGGTTCATGTCTGGATGTGGCTTTTACTCATCTTCTCTCCTTCTTTTCTATTTTCTTTTTCCTTTCTTTCTTTCCTTTTTTTTATTAGTTTTATTGTGTAACCTAAAAATCTGTCATCTTACAGAAAATATTGTATTACTTTAGTAGATTTTGCAGCTATGATTCTACGATTTTTTTTCTGGTACAACAACCACTTAGTTACGAGTTTAAAATGTATTCCTTTTTTTGTTGTTGTGGTAATACTGACTAATTAATATGCATAATCAGCATAAGTAGAAATAGAATACTATATAAGTCTCTACTTAAGTATATCTAGCAGTGAAAAGTACACTAGCAACTGACTAGGTAAATCTACAACTTCACAACAATGGCTTCCCCAATAGGATCCCAATTGTCTCTCGAAGACCCCGACTTCGTGGACACACACATGAATAAGATGCTTTGTGTTAATTCTCATAATTTGACCCAAACTTGCATGTCTCTTCAACGTTTGGAGTCTGGCCTGTGACTTCACTGAAACCGGAATAACTAAATTTAATTTGCTTGTTTATGTTACTAAATTGTTTTATGTTTCTGAATTTTATAGATGGATTATTCGGACTACTGTTCTCAAAATAACACTTAAGATGTGAACAATAGTCCGAATTATTCAAAGTATACTAATTTGTTACAATTTATTTTTGATTTCAGTTTTAATTTTAGGGGTCTAATTTAGCATTTCACACATTAAAATAAATCAGTAAGAATTTTAAAATATACTTTACTCAAATGTTCGGTTAATTCTTATAATTTAAAACGTCTGTTAATTTCTGGACAAATATCGGCACTTTTAATTGAACTTTAGTATTTAAACATCAAAAGAAGATTATTACTATTATTATTATTATTATTATTATTATTGTTGTTGTTGTTATTATTATTATTATTATTATTATTACTACTAGTAGTAGTAGTAGTAGTAGTAGTAGTAGTAGAACTTCCTGACTAGAAGTTTTCACAAAAATCAGTATCAGTGATTTCTACCTGACAATCACCAGTAATGTCCCCTGGGGTCTGAGCGACTACAATTCTCTCCAGATTCCAAGAGCACTCTACTTCTTTTCGATAAGTGTCGAAAAAGATTTATGTAATATTGCAACAGCCGTTTACAAATGGTTTCCCGCTTGTACCGACCATTGGTCTGGTTTCAAATTTGTGTGGCAAAACCCTCCCCATATTTCCAGTTCTCTTTAACCCTTCCAATGGAGGGCTGGTTAGTGCTTTCTTGGCTCAGTCATTACATCCCTCTTTCCCCGTCATGATTATTTTGTGTGGTATCAGTATATGAGTGTCCGTGTTTTGGAGTAGTTTATTGAATTGCTAGGACTTCTGTTTCCTTGTGCACGTATGATTTTCTTTTCTGTTTTTGTTTTATTTCCAATTCCTGGATAACATTATCCTGTATCTCTACAAAGCCACCATCCGCCCATGTGAAGTATTGTTGCCACAAATTGTCTAGTGCATCATACACTAGTCTCTCCCACTTAGACAAGGTCCAAAAAAGTATCGCCAACTTAATAGGTCCCTCACTATCCACTAAGCTCTAGCCCCTGTCCCATCGTCGCAATGTTGCATCCTTGTGCTTGTTTTACAAATACTTCAATGGATTGTGGTCCGATGAACTAGCTGCTCTTGTGCCCCCTCGACGTAAATAGACTAGACCAACTGGACAATCAGCAAAATCCCATCCATTCACTGTGGAGGTCCCCAGATTCCGGAGAGACTTCTACTTCAATAGCTTCTGTCCACGTGCTGCCGACCTCTGGAATTCAATATCTGCTCCCTGTTTCTCAGACTGTACCGACATGCATAGATTTAAAACTAATGTAAACAGACATCTCGCTACACAGCTCACAACTTGGGATGACACCCAAAACCTACACCCTAATTCTCAGTAACCCATTACGTCTACAGTGTCGGCCTGCCTTGTTTGGGGTGAAATATGTGAATTTTTTTTTCAATGTGAGTTGGTTTCCGCATCAATCATTTTCCTTAAGATTTCCGCTGTCTTTTATCATTGCCGTCCATTGCTTGGTTTCAATCCTTCCTTTGATTTCAATATTTCCTTGTCTTTTCTCCAGATTGTTCCTAGTGCTCCTTCAGGTATTCGTATTATGTTTATTTTCTTTACGTCCTGTATTCTTTGCAGTTCTCTGCCATTATTTATAGTAGTAGCAGTATGATTAGTAGTAGTAGATGTAGTAGTAGTAGTAGTAGTAGTAATAGTAGTAGCAGCAGTAGTATTCTCTTACTAAACTTTTTCAACTGAGTCATTATAAGTTTTCACCACTCACCGCTTATTTCGATAACCACTACAAAGAATGTTGTGTTATCGCAACAACAATTTATCATAGATTTCTCCATGGAAATAATAACTAATGTTCCCTGGAGTCTGAATGATAACAAGTTGCTCAGATTTCTAGCACTCTCCGCTTTTTTCGATAACCGTTGCAAATTATGTTGCGTTCTTTTTCTTCTTCTTCTTCTTCTTCTGTTTTATTATTATTATTATTATTATTATTATTATTATTATTATTATTATTATTATTATTATTATTATTATTACCTTTTACTGCTTTTAATGCAGCATGATTAAATAAATGTCGGTGGACCATTAGTTTCAGGCAATTTAAATTAAAAATTTCTAAAGAAATATTAGGAAATGACTCGAAGGTGAACAAAATCGGCTATAAAATATCCTATTTCTCGTTTAAAAGGGACGAATGGAAAAAAGCTATCAAGAATTACGAGTAATTATGAATTGTTGAGGGCAGTGAGAAACGGAGGATGATGTCAAGGACACAGTGGCAAATTATTGTAGTTGGATGAAGAGTGTGGGTATTCCATAGTTTTAAATACCTTTCTTAAATGAATTACTATGTTTGTAATAAGAACTATATATATATATATATATATACAGTATATTCAGTATACAGATAAGTATATTAATTTCTTCATGCATTAAATCTATTTCATTTATTTATTGTAATTTTTATTATTATCATTTTATTGCTATTTTTATTTCCATTTCCTGTTAGTGTGATTGGATAGCATGGGTGGGTCGATTATTTGGAGCAGATTAAAGGCTAAATTGTACGATTTATCTGCCATAAAATCTTTTTTAAAAATGTTCCAAATTTATTTCCAAAATATTTCTAAAAATTCCTGTAAAAAAATTTCTCTGAAAAGCACTTTTAAAACGTGTTTTTCAAAACTGTTCTATTGAAATATTTTTTACCAAATTGTTAAAAAAATGTTTTGTTTTTAATATTTTTAATTTTTTAAAACGGGCTGGAAAAATATATGGGAGCATTGGTATATATATATATATATATATATATATATATATATATATATATATATTAAGTTATGAAAATATATTTGTGGCAATTAAGCTTCCGCGTTTCATCCCCGAATGGAATCGTCAGGCTAAAATGCATGAATGTTGTTTTGACAGGTGTTTTTATAGACATGTCTAGCTAGTTAACCAATCGGATTCTTTGTTGTTCTCTTAACCAATCGTTAGGCTTCTCACAAACAAAAGTTCGGTTGATTTTACTTCGTATTTCCTATTCTATTGTTCTGTTTTCTATAAAATGACTCATCCCTGTTTCTTTGTTGTTCTCTTAGCCAATCGTTGGGCTTCTCACAAACAAGGTTTCGGTTGATTTTACTTCCTATTTCCTATTCTATTGTTCTGTTTTCTATAGGATGACTCATCCTTGTTTCTTTGTTGTTCTCTTAGCCAATCGTTGAGCTTCACAAACAAAGATTCGGTTTATTTTACTTCCTATTTCATGTTCTATTGTTTTGTTTTCTATAGAATGACTCATCCATTGTTCTTCGTTGTGTCAATATAATGGGTGACTTTATTGTAACACGTGCTTGCTTGTATTTAAATTTTAAGTTTTGATTTTTAAGTTTTTCAGTTTCAGTTTAGTTTAGTTTTTATGTTTATTTATTTGTTTATTTATTTATCCTGTATTGTAAACCTACGGTAAATTCCATTCGGTGCAGGCAGTCGTTAGCTATTTAACTTCTACAGTTTAATAGGTTTTGAGGGTCTTTAAAGTTTAGGATTTCAAATTTCGCATTCAAACATAATCTACACGGGTTGTCTAAATGTCTACATGTACATGCCTGTCGTATTATTTTCCATATATTTGATAATACAGATATCGGCCTATATAGAGATGATAGATTTACGATAATAATGGAATTCCAACAAACTCAAGAGAGAAAACCTCAAGAAAATTATGCATATGAAAATGAACAAAATTAGGCTAAAGAGTAGAAGTACTGGCCACCAATAAAATAACTCACTTTCTAGATGTCACACTAAACTTAAATAAAAAATACTTACGAACCATATTTAAAAGTTAACGCTAATCCAATATACGTAAACCCAAAGTCCAATCACCTCCATCAATCATAAAACAGATTCCGAATTCTATCGAACGTAGGCTTATCAATAATTTCAGCAACGAAAATGTATTAAAAAAAGCAAGCACTATTTACAATACAGCTCTAAAAATAGTCGTTACCATGATATCGAAATTAGATATGAGAAACAGGACACCAATAATTATAATAAAAATTATTATAAAAGAATAAGAAATATAATCTGGTATACACCGCTCTATAATAAAATGCTAAAAACTAAACTGGGCAAAAAAAATCCTAAATCTCCTTGAAAAACACTCATCCGTAACCAATCCCTGGATAAAATATTCAATAAAAATAACCTAAAACTGTCCTACAGCTGTTGTTAAAACCTAGAAATTATAATTAAGGAATACAATAACAAAATACTTAGAGATAACAGCGGAGAGAAAAAAATAACAAATTACTTAGAAAAGTGACCAGTATAGCAAAAATATATAAGAGAACACAAATATAAGCAGTACAAATAGTAACAACCAAAAGCCTAATAATAGTTATCACCCAAATAATAGTTATAATCCAAATAGAAATGAAAAAGTTAGTAATAAAGAGAAGAGATGTAACTGCATAAATCGTACACTTCGTTTACTACAAAATAGGTACCTAACCAAATATATTGTTTACGAAGTCACAATATTTGTCTGTCAAAAATAAAAGCATATTTTTTCTCTTCTTTTTCCGTCTAATCCTTCTTGATTGAGACATATTTATCGCAGTCAAGTTGAAATTCGTCTTGATATTATCGACGATCATTCACGTAACTGCGGCATATCAACATTAATCGTCGACAACATCAAGACGAACTTCAACTTGACTTCAATAAATATGTCTCAATCAAGAAGGGTTAAACGAAAAAAAGAAGAGAAAAATATGCCTATACTTTGACAAGGGTGTATATCACCGAAAGTATTCAAGTTTTTTAAAGTAAATAAATAATTTATTTTAAAAAACATTAATAAATGCGTTGTCACTTTTTCAAAATATTTTTCAAAATATTCTCCTTATTATTGCTATTTCATCAACGCTCCCATTTGTGATTTTTCATTCTACCTTATTCACGTAACTGCGTGCTACACACAGCGGCATATCAAAATAAATCGTCGATAACATCAAGACGAATTTCAACTTACCTGCGATAAACATGTCTCAATCAAGGATTAAACGAAAAAAGAAGCGAAAAACGATATGCTTATACTTTTGACAATGGTGTATTTAAGCGAAAGTACTCAAGTTTTTAAAGTAAATAAATAATTTATTTTAAAAACATAAATAAATGCGTTGTCCAGGTTTCTAAAAATATTTTTTCAAAATATTCTCCTTATCATTGCCATTTCAGCAACGTATCGATGTGTAGCTTTTCATTCTACATTATTCACGTAACTGCGTGCTACACACAGCGACATAACACCATTAATCGTCGATAACATCATGACGAATTTAAACCTACCTGCGATAAATATGTCTCAATCAAGAAAGATTAAACGTAAAAGAAAAGAAAAAATATGCTCATACTTTTGACAAGGGTGTATACACCGAAAGTACTCAAGTTCTTAAAGTAAATAAATAATTTATTTTTAAAAACATAAATAAATGCGTTGTCCAGGTTTTCAAAATATTTTTCAAAATATTTTCCTCATTATATATATATATATATATATATATATATATATATATATATATATATATATATATATATATATATATATATATATATATATATATATGTATATATATATATATAAGAGAAAGCGAGAAATTTTTTTTATTAATTAATTTTTTTATATATAGGTTTTTAAGTTTTTTATCAATTAATGTCTGCGTACACAAAATGAGGACATGAATACATGTTTCTGGATATCAGCCGTCATCAGAATGACCTATACGGGCATGGATCATACACCGGGTGTAAATATTCGTAGTCTACTGTTTTGACCCCAAAGCCCGAATGACCTGTCACTATTATTGTCTTTACTGGCGATAGTCGACTGGTGTTTACCGGTGTCTTATTGTTATTTGTCGCTACCCTAAGCGTTTTTTTTATTTTTCAAGAATATACAGAGGACTGCATTTTGATTCGTCGTTAATCGGAGGTATAATCAGTTTTTGTATGCATAGATATTTTTTTAATTAATAAATTTATATATTAATTTTTGTATATATAGATTTTTTAATTAATGTATTCATGTATTTGTGCGTACTCATAGCCAGACACACGTGTTAATGTCGTTCCTTTTGTGCACGCAAAAAATAATTAATAAATTAATTAAAAAATCAATATATACAAAAATGTCTCTGATAAATGAAGTGATTTTTTTTAATCTATATATACAAAAATTGATGACAC
>OY744530.1:25163919-25301419 GCA_963556195.1 Sepiola atlantica
CCATTGATAACAAAATGATTATGGGTGACATTCTTGCACCAGCGTTGTTACATATATATTTTTGCAATAGTCCTGTCTCACGCCTTTCAAGAATGTAACGTCTGTATTCTCTTAACTTTCTGAACAACCAGTAAATTATGCGACCTCGCTACATTTAATTTAATGTCAAAGTCCATCCAACCCCTTGTATGAGAGCTCCTTTATTTCAATAATGCGATCTTCGCTGTGCCCACTGAGGGGATATTC
The DNA here is from genome assembly GCA_963556195.1 of Sepiola atlantica. Taxonomy (NCBI): domain Eukaryota; kingdom Metazoa; phylum Mollusca; class Cephalopoda; order Sepiida; family Sepiolidae; genus Sepiola; species Sepiola atlantica. The sequence continues at coordinate 25,164,166 of OY744530.1, forward strand.
AGATGATAATATTCCTTTTCTCTCAACCGTTCACCATCTTTGAATTCACTATCAATCTGCAGAAAGCCAAAGTAATACTCACTATTCCACAATGACTCCCGTGTGTAGAACCCATCATTTACGTCCAATGAGCTAGATAAAGTGCAGTTTACTCATTTGTGTATGTTAGAGATACTCCTTTCCGAGATAGACCTTTTGAATCGAAAAGGCTGGCAAAGCAATTGGTAGGCTTCAAAAGCCCGTGTGGTCAGAGCCATTACCATCAAAATAAAGCTTAGTGTGTATGTGGACTAGGTATCGCCGACGCATCAATAATTTTGAGAGGTTCGATCAAACGTTTCTGAGGATGGGCCTAAATATCAAGTGGCAATGGTTTACACTATAAACTGATGTTCTACAGCAAGCTGGAGTGTCGAGAATAGTGCGTGTTTTGCGTAGTTAGATACGCTGGGCGGGGCATCTGGTTAGGATTGAACATCACAGGCTCCCTAACCAACTATTATATAGGGAACTGCAGCATAGTAAACGTACGAGGCATACGCCAAAGACATGTATTAAGAATAAAGTCAAAAACAATATGAAAACGCTCGATATAAACGTAGAAAACTTGGAGAGTATTCTTAGAAGCGATCGGCCTGGCGCAAGTGTATTTGTGACGGTTGCGACATATTTAGAGCAAATGAATAAAGTACTCTGTTTTAAAACGTACTTTGAAAATGCAGTCACAGCTTAACACATTTTAACTCAGCCATGTGTGTAGTTCATGTGGTAGGGCCTGTCTGCCAATTGCTCGTCTACAGTCCTAACTTAGATGTCATGGCATTGGGCTAACTAAATGAATGTCAGTCAAGCTATGCACAAACGAAACCAGTAGACTCGCATGTCTTATCTGCGACTTGTACAAATATATCTAAGCTATTTAGCATCTGCGTGGACACAAGCTGACTTGTAATATATATATATATATATATATATATATATATATATATAGCTATGTTCACCATCGCCTACAAGCAATACTTTCAATCCACACCGACTTGAAAAATATCAGCTCGAAATCCATTTTTGTAACCTATCGAAACACTGATCAACCAGGGAGCTAGAAGTTTTCATGATGCACACTTTGATATACATCAAACTCTGACTGACAAACTCTATTCTGAACCCTGTGAAACGGATAATTCCACTATCGAACTACTGCACAGACAATATGAATTGGACTTTACCAACAGCCGTCTAAAAATCAGCTTCTTAAAAACAACATTTGGACTCCTAAACAATTTGAGTATTATTCTTTTTCAAACATTCATTTCCAATATAACAGCTGTTTTATTTTTGACGCGTCTTTTTACGGCGTCTACCCTAACTCTACGTTCTCATCTCAACAAAAGACTCTTTATCTTTTGGTTTTGATTTGTGTATAAGTTAAATGTTGCTGATAATATTTACAATTACATTGTCGGTTTTTTCATTCCTGACTAAAAAGGTTTATCTTTGAAAATTCATGGATTAAGGATATGAAGGTCCTTGCTTTGAAATTCTGATGTTCTAATAAATATTGTAGCTTTACAATATTTTATTCTCATCTTTCATCTATAGAATTGATAGCTCTATTCAATATATTAAGCTTTATATTATCACGATAGATTATTATTAAACGATAATTCAATTATCTTTAATTTTATTAAATATATATATATATATATATATATATATATATATACAATTTAGTTAAAGATATCGATAAGATGTAAAGACTTTTTTGTTTGTATATTTAATGAATCAAATATTTCGAACGGGAAATGAAAATAAGAATCCGACATTGTTATGTATGTTTTTACTATGTATCACGACTTCTAATCTGAAAAAAACATTTTATTATAACTTATCAGCGTATCGACACTTGCTTTCACTATTGTTATGTGTACTAACATCACACGATCTCGACACGACACTGTCTCCACATTACACCAAGGAGAGCGTTGCCGTTTGAGAATTCTCTCCCGTACGGCCGGCGTGGTTAGTAGTGAAAAAAAAATACATAAAAATGTTGGATTCTCATTTTCATTGAAAAAGAACGGTCCCGTCCGAAATATTTGATCTATTATATAAAAACCTAAATTATAAATATTGGCATCTTATCGATTTCTTAAACAAAATTGTATTTCATTTTTAAAAATGGCTTCTAATGTGGAAACACATTTTATTATAAGAATGAAATGTCATTCTTCCCAAATATTGTCTGAGGTAAAGATCGGATTTTAATTCTGTCTGATAATATCTCAGTTGCGAACAACTGTTGATCGATAACATCTACATGCTAGTGTCATAGACTTTGTGCATGTCTGTATAAATAAAAATAATCATATATATAAAAGCTACATGTCGTGAAAATGTGTCATATTATTCATGAACTATTATATTATTAATATCATATGAGTACAGCAAATTATAACTTATTTCACGATGTACAACCAATCTCTGAAGCAATATATCTTCACAAATAAAATAAAATAATTATTTGATATCTGTAAGTCTGCTATAGAACTCCTCGTCATATAAAAGTTTACGTGTATTATTTATCAGAGAAGAACATGATACATTGGCTACTTCATTTCTTTTGATTTACTATGATAATTCGAGGTTACGTGCGCCACCGAGGTTAGATGGGTCACTAATGAATATCCCTAATTTCCACCGACTTTTATCGTAGGAAAAGTTTATTATGAATTTGTTTATCTATTAGTCTGCTATAGAATTCCTCGTCATACATATGGCGTCAAATATTCGATACAACTAAGATATATTTAAAAATATCGGTTATACGTGAAAATACAGAAATCAGAGTTAAACTAAGTACATTTTAGTATTATTTTTATTGATATAGCTCTGATCGATAAGGTATCGAACCCTTTTGTTTTTCGGCTGTCCATACTAGATTGTGATCCGATTTACAATTTAGTTTTCTTATTAGCATAAAGTGGATTAGAATTATTTTGACTAAAACCTACATTTGAAAATCTACTTCGGATTCGATACAAATGTAAACGATGAAGCAACAGTGGCTAACCCTCTTTTCATACACAATACAATGGCCATTATCATTCAAACTATCATACAGTAAGGAAATACGCTAGACATCTAATCTTTTCGCATTACATCGTCTCATCACTCACTTAATGTTCATCAGTACGCCTATCATCGATTATAGGCCTAATAATCAAAACTTAACATAGTTATGTTTTCAAATTACAAATACTATGCACACATTCAATTTTTTCCATAAGTTTCTTAGAATATACATAATAAACTGTGGCCTAAATTGAATCTGCACTTAGTTTTTATGATCACTGTCAGTGAATGAGAAATCCTTCTAGACCGAGGCAATTGAAAGTTTTGTTCAAATTCAGAGTGCCCATTTTGGTGGAGCTGGATTCTACCCACGTTAAATATTGGCATTGTGTCTTACTCTGCTCTCGTGGGAGGAAGTAAATAGGAAAAGGAACCGCAACAACAACAACAACCACAATAACAACAACAACCACAATAACAACAACAACAACAATAACAACAACAATAACCACAATAACAACAACAACAACCACAATAACAACAACAACAATAACAACAACAACAACAATCACAACAATAACAACAACAACAATGACAACAACAACAATAACAACCACAATAACAACAACAACAACAATAACAACCACAACAACAAATTTATTAAAAATATAATAAACGCATGTATTTAATTATCAACAGATAAGAAAATAATAATAATTAGAATCTTAAAAATAAATAAATATGCAAATGAGAGGCTGAAAGGATGATATCATGATGAACGAACTATATACACCTCCCCAAAGGAGGGGTTAATACCTGGGAGGATGATATCATGACAACAGAATAGATAGTACACTAACCCCCCCCCACACACACACACACACAAAACTGGTAATCCTGAGGAAATGGTATCATGAGGAACGAATGTATACTGTACGACCTCCTCCCCCCCCCCTCACACGAAGAAGAAGTAATTCCTGGGAGGAATGTATCATGACGAATGAAAATATACTAAGAGAATTAAATAAGCATAAACCGTTTTAATGTCAATATAGTAAGAATAAGTGGAAAAAACTTTTGCATTTATTTATTTTTAGATAACATCAAAAACCATAGCAAGTTTCATTGTCCACGTGAAACGCCTAAATGAAAAGTGGCTGGAAAAATATAGTCGCGATCTTTATAAACAAAAATGCATATGCTGGCTAAATGAAAACGATAACTTTCATAATTATCTAGTTAAAAAAGAAATGTTTATTATAAACTTCAGTTATCGTTCTTCCTTAGCTAGTACTATGGTGAACGAACATATACTACACTGCCCCCCCTTACAGACGATAATATTATGATGAACGAACACGACTTTCCTCCACCCCAAAAAAGAGAAAGTCATTCTTGCGTGAACTGTCTTATGAGAACAAAATCGATATTACACTACTCCCCTTAAAAAAATATTCTGACTAAATCGAGTTTTACGGATTTTTAAGAATTCACCCTTACACCCTTAAAAACGGAGGAGGTAATTCCTGGGAGGACAGCCTTATGACAACAGAACCGATACTACACTACACCGCCCATTGAAAAAATATTCCAATTTAATCAATTCGTTTTTAATTTAAAAATGCCTAGTCACAAAAAATGATGTTTATGGTTCCGCGGCCTTTTGGCTAAGATCAAAATGTAGTATCTGTTCGACATATCAGTGATATTTGACACTTTACTAAAGCCGGGGGTTAATTATCTCCCTTGAAAATTAATGTCTAAATACGTTTTTAAACGCTATCATTTTTAAATAAAATATCTCTATCTTATTTTATTTATAATTATAATAATAGTACTCTTGATAAAACGATTGCGTATGTAGATGAAAATTTTACAGTACAAAGTAGAAAGGTATATTACAAAATATTAATTTATTAAAAACTTAAAATTAAATAAATATGCAAAACAGCAAAATCGAGATTTGTGTGAGTGAGTAGGAGATGCCTATATCAATGGTATTTCAATATAGTATTATATCATTACAATTAAATAATCCTAACGTTGTTTGATGTTAATGTATCTAGTATAGATGGGAAACACTTTCGCTATTTATTCATATATATTTATTCGTTGACATGTGTTTCGTTGTATCGCGACTATTCAGAACGAACCGACTTTGACAGATCTCGAAACTCGACCACGAAAACCGTGGGCAAGTGCTCTACCATTTAGCTATGAGGTCTGTCTGAAATGAGTGATCATTTTTTTATCGTTTCATAAGTATGATTTAATTTTTGTTGTTGTTATTTTCACAATGACCACTGTGTGCACCAACTGGTACATTTCTCCTTCATGTGTAAACAAACTGAGAATAAATTCTACATGGATGAGGAAAGCCAAATGTATCAGCAGCTGCAACACAGCTAGTTGTCGTAAAAACGACACCAAATACAAAATTATATATATATATATATATATAGAGAGAGAGAGAGAGAGACAGACAGACAGACAGACAGACAGACGTTGTATTGCTTTTGAGAATTGGAGAAATAAGTGGGTGAATGAAAACAATTTCTAACTATCTATTTATCAGTTCATCAAAATGGGAGGAATGTTTATTTACTAAAATTCGAATTCTCTTGTGACTCTAGCTTAAGAAACTGTTTTTAAAATCTAAGACGAGTGTTTTACATCGTGTGCACAGATAATATCTTCAGGTTTTCTCTTAGATTTGAATCGTTATTTAAATGTGTTAAATCATAATTACATCGATAAAGTGCAAATCGACTAAAATCAAGTATTCATATATTCGGTGAATGTCTGAAAAGTAACGGGATTTTTATCGCAGCGTATTTCAATTGAAAACAAAATATACGTGTCCCCTTACATGTAAGATATCTAGTTCACGCTTCTATGTACAAGTTTGAAGATTTTTGAGTGATGGTGTCGTTAGCTCTGTTGTTAATCCCTTCTTGAAAACCTAGAAAGCAGCCCCTTTTGCTCCGGGAACAAAACTTAAAAGGCTTTTATTACTTTTATCATGTGGATCTATATGACAGTAAACATCCAAATACTCCAAATACACAAGCTTTCACTTTTGTATAAATTTGCAACTGAAAAGTCGATACTTGTTTCGGGTTAGCCTTTTTATTGTTGTTTTCTTCCATTGTTTAATTGTCTCGAATATAATTAAGTTCGCTTACTGATAATAATTAGTTCAACTTGGAAGTTTATTAGGCTGGAATCATTCATATCTGACTTAAACAGAAGCAGTCGACGTTGATAAATATAATTACTTATATTTACGTGTCTATGTAAAACCTCGGATATCAGATAAACAATTATATATCTAATTAGATAATTGTTTCTGTAAAATTCTGTTAGATTATTGTCTATTACTAGGTAAAAATGTCGTTTTCTGTTACACATGAGAAATATACAATAATTTAATCACTAATTCAACGTAGATTTCTTTCTTTTTACGATGCCATTAATTAACGAAAACAGATGGAAAGAAAGAAAATGTGAAAGAGTATTGTTTTCCGCGAAGACCGGTTAAGAAACAATTCATAACTTTACTAACTAAGATTAAACAGTTTCTTCTCACAAAATACCTTAAAGCAAGGTCATCTTTATAAAACCAATTGCATTTATAAAAAATAAGAGAAGTGATCATGTTATATCATCTTGAGTTCTGCAAAAGTCGATAGATAATAACACGTTATAGTTTTCAATATTAAAGAGAAGTAATTATTGCAATTATGAGTTCTATAAAAATCCCAAAATCTTAATGCAATTATGTAATTATGATTTAATTCAATAATATAATAACATTATATCACTAAAAACGCAACGTTTTACAGCTTCGTATATTTCTAAAGCTAAACATCTTTTTCATTTTCGAATAATAATGATAATAATAATAATAATAATAATAATAATAATAATAATAATAATAATAATAATAAATAGAAGAAAGAAAAAGAAGAAGAAGAAGAAGAAGAAGAAGAAGAAGAAGAATCCCGGGCAAAGGCGTGTCGGGAGAGTTATTTATACATATACAATTAAAGTAAACTGCAAAACCTTTTAACCCAATTTTTTGAAATGTGAGAGTGACTGTAATAAACTATATATCTATTATTATACTATAGCTGAATTAATCAGCATTTTCCTAGAAGCTCCTATATACGAGGCATGTCTAAAAAGTATCCGACCTTAGGCGAGAAAAAATATGTTAAATACGTGACGGGGTTAAGATTCGAATCCCCTTTCAAAGTAGCCCCCTTGTTTTTGCACACACTTAGCCCACCGATCCACCCACTGCCGGAAGCACCTCTGGAAGTCTTCTTTTGGAATGGTGTTCATCTCTGCCGTCGCGTTAAATTCAGCAGGTGTTTGGAGAAGATGCGATGTGTAACATAAATTAAGGAATGGTTCAACCGATTCAAAAATGGCCGCACATCAACGGAAAGTGACCAGCGTTCTGGCAGGGCCCGAACTGCTAAGAGTACAGCTGGTGTTGAGAGGGTGCGAAAAAAGAGATAATGCAGAATGCGACAGCGGCGATTAACACTATTCCAAAAGAAGACTTCCAGGGGTGTTTCCGGCAGTGGATGGATCGGTGAGATAAGTGTGTGCGAACACAAAAAGGCTACTTTGAAAGGGGATTCGGGTATTAACCCCATCACGTATTTGAAATATTTTCTGGACATTGGACAAGTACTTACTTCTAGCTAAGATTGAAAACAGGACCGTGTTTTCTAGAGTCGACATCAGTACTCGGCACATGCTTGTATATCAAAATCGTAATGGAAATATTGATTAAATTACAAGATGCCTAAAAAGGTTTGACAATTAACAAAATAAAGATATTCACGAAATGTATTAATGGAATAGAAGTTTTTTTAAAATAATAATCAATTGCATTGTCAAGAGTTATTGGTCCTTAAAAGATTTAAGCCGTAAATTTACGACTCGAAATTAGAGTATTAATATTTATCCACGCCCACTTTTTTTATTAGGCGAAGGGCGGATATCTCCTGCTTTACTTCAAGTCGTCTTTTGCCTTCGTCTTTCCTCGCATTACTTTCTTGCGGCGACCAAATGTCTGGAGATTGGCAGATGTACGCGAACAATAAAAGCCCGATCGGTTCGGCCGTAAATTACCGGAACGTGCCGAGCGTACGAACAGGCGGGCCGAATCAGCAAGGAATGCACAGTATGTATGAGAATCAAATGTGTGTATATCATTGGACTTAATTAACTCGCGTAATGAATGGTCATGCAAACGACATAGCAGGAAAGATTTACCTCCCTTGTTATCTGAATCTCTCTTTTGTGGTGAAGCTCGTTTCGCACTCTCTTTCTCTACCCTCTTTTCCTATTCTCTCTCTCTCACTCTTTATCTCTATACCTCCAAGAATCTCTCTCTGTCTCCCTCTCTCCCCCTCTCCCTCTCTTTCTCTCTCTTACTATCTCTCTCTGATTACTGATAATGAGATTATAATAGTAATTGTCAGCGCAAGAAACGTATGTTTAGTGTCATCCCCACCGATGTTCCGTAATCATTGATGAAATAGACGTTAACTCTGGCCAACCGTTGGTGGCTGACAGATTGTTTATTTCTTCTACAACCGCTAATGTAATTTTTTACTAATAGTAATCAAGGAGTACATGAATAGTGTAATGGATACATATGCGAACTATGAGACCGGTTAAACCAATATCAAATTCACTTCGATCTCTTATGTACACATGTGGCAATCGAACCAAATCAAGACAAATAGTAATGCTAGTTTCCAAATATTACTTTTAATTGTAAAGAATACATGAAATATATTTTTTCATTCAGGTTCCTAGAATAAAACGAAATTTCCATGAACAGGGTTTCTTTTCCAAGAACTTCCTATCAAAATTGCGTTCCGGGAAGCTACGACATGATCATACTAAAATAAAACGAAATTTCCATGAACAGGGTTTCTTTCCAATAACTTCCTATCAAAATTGCGTTCCGGGAAGCTACGACATGATCATCCTAAAATAAAACGAAATTTCTATTAACAGGGTTTCTTTTCCAAGAACTTCCTATCAAAATTGCGTTCCGGGAAGCTACGACATGATCATCCTAGAATAAAACGAAATTTCCATGAACAGGGTTTCTTTCCAATAACTTCCTATCAAAATTGCGTTCAGGGAAGCTACGACATGATCATCCTAGAATAAAACGAAATTTCCATGAACAGGGTTTCTTTCCAATAACCTCCTATCAAAATTGCGTTCCGGGAAGCTACGACATGATCATCCTAGAATAAAACGAAATTTCCATGAACAGGGTTTCTTTTCCAAGAACTTCCTATCAAAATTGCGTTCCGGGAAGCTACGACATTATCATCCTAAAATAAAACGAAATTTCCATGAACAGGGTTTCTTTCCAATAACTTCCTATCAAAATTGCGTTCCGGGAAGCTACGACATGATCATCCTAAAATAAAACGAAATTTCCATGAACAGGGTTTCTTTTCCAAGAACTTCCTATCAAAATTGCGTTCCGGGAAGCTACGACATGATCATACTAAAATAAAACGAAATTTCCATGAACAGGGTTTCTTTCCAATAACTTCCTATCAAAATTGCGTTCCGGGAAGCTACGACATGATCATCCTAGAATAAAACGAAATTTCCATGAACAGGGTTTCTTTCCAATAACCTCCTATCAAAATTGCGTTCCGGGAAGCCACGACATTATCATCCTAAAATAAAACGAAATTTCCATGAACAGGGTTTCTTTCCAAGAACTTCCTATCAAAATTGCGTTCCTGGAAGCTACAACATGATCATCTTAAAATAAAATTAAATTTCCCTGAACAGGGTTTCTTTCCAATAACCTCCTATCAAAATTGCGTTCCGGGAAGCTACGACATAATCATCCTAAAATAAAACGAAATTTCCATGAACAGGGTTTCTTTTCCAATAACTTCCTATCAAAAGTGCGTTCCGGGAAGCTACAACATGATCATCTTAAAATAAAATAAAATTTCCCTGAACAGGGTTTCTTTCCAAGAACTTCCTATCAAAATTACATTCCTGGAAGCTACGACAATATCAACTTTAAATCCGATGTCAATGAACACTTGTCATAAAGCGTCCCTAAAAGAAATCAAATGTTATTCATTCAATCCTTTACTTTCAATCCTCGCATGATTCAACTGATATATATATATCATTAACCCTCATACTCGCGTGGCTTTTAGTCTTGATATACAAATACAACGCCAATAATAAACATTCAAAAATACAGCGTCGTTATTTATGTGGAAATATATTGGAGACAAAGCGGAACAAAGTGGTTAGCGTTTTAATTGATTGGAAACTAATTTTGGTTTTGATTGAATGCGATATGTTATCAAAATATGGTAAACCGGCGTTGCTCGGGAGCATGGATAACACGATAGAAGAGTTTCAGAAAGTGCGCGTAACGTCTTTTTTTTAGATCTCTCTCTCTCTCTCTCTCTCTCTCTCTCTCTCTCTCTCTCTCTGTCCATTTATCTTTCTACATATCTTTTTTACTGCGTCTATTTTCCCTCTTCCTCATCCGACTACCTCTCTCCAAACCGATTCCATATAATAGAAACAAAGAAAAAAGAAAGAAAAAGAAAAAAGTACTGATAGTTTGACATAGTTTCAGGGTTGTTTTTAAAACAACTTCCAGTAAGATTTTTAAATCTACTTATTATTTGTTTGCTTGTGAAATATGTCAGACTTGTGCATAGAGCTTATGAAGATCGTGCCTCAGGATTATCTAATCTGCATGAAGTGTCCCTCGTTGATCGCAGCTATTGTTTTAACCTACAGGATTACAGATGTGTACGCCCGATACTGAGAACAGCAAGGCCTAAAAGCAGAACATGCAATGAAGTGGCGCAAAAACAACGCTGCCAATTTCACTCCATTGATTTACAGTCACGCGCCTTATACACCTTTGCTGACCCCACAAGTCGACGGATCGTGATGCCAATACCCTTGAACTTTACCCAGAACTGTGTTAGCCGGGTACTTCTGACACTACTGCGTAGCCAGCGCCCCTATAACACGGGGATGAAGGGTTAAACTTTAAAGCGATGAATCCACGGATGGGTAATATATAAGTGTATTTTGTGTCGTTTCGGACCTTTACGGTTGAACACACGCACTAACACACACACACACACACATGCTAATACACACACTCAAACATAGAATTGCGACATTCTTTTATACTGTAGAATACAAATGGAAAATATATGTAACACCATTCTCCAATTGTTGGCCCAGGAATCGCTTCCAAGTGGCATCGTGTTGCCCAAGAAATAATCAAAAATATTGGTATGCCAAGCCAACCCACGAAACCCTTCTCATTTGAAGAGGGCACAGGTGTTGGAATGGACACTATGGAATTGGTCAAACAGGATTCTAATATAGTCGAATCTATTCTATTTATGTATCATGCAATGTCATTGTGAAAGGTAATAACACCAAATAGGTATTGCGTTTCCGAATTAAATAGCTTAAAATAAGTTTATTTTTCTAAAATTGGGAGAAACCCGCTGTTGGTAATATGATATTTCTCGACTCACGCTTAAAACATACAATTGAACTAGCAGGACACATAAATTGAACAGTTTACTTTTAAATATTATGATCACATTGATTTTCCAAACCAAATTGATGGCATAACTTCGGGATTATGTAATAATGGGTGTTTCAAAAGTCTTAGGCACATTGCAAGTCCTCATATCTGCTGGACTATGAATGGTAGTAAGAAAAAACTGGTACCATTATAAATCCCTTAAGTGTTTTGTAATGCTAATGATTCTTTCATATCTTTTCAGGCCTAGTAATGGTGTTCAATCAACGGGAAAAAGCCGTTTTGCGACTTTGTATTTTCAAAAAACTGAATCATGACCGCGTGGTTAACGTGCATTTCGCCCGAGAGTTGACGAGGCAAAAACTGTCAGCCGATAAATTCAATAAAACGCAAATAAAAAAGGTTAAACGATTAAAATAAAAGTAAAATACATATATAAAACTAAAGAACGAGCAAACTATAGTCAACAAGATATTTTTTGTAAAAGAAACCATTGTTTTTTTATATAAAATGTTTTTTTTCTGCAACGAAGTTTCAAAAATGATTTTTTTATATAACAAACTGATTTTAACCAATTTCATTTTGTTTTCTTTCTCATTTTTTTCAAAGTTTTTTCTAACATTTTCTGGGTTAGAGTTTAGGGTTAGGGTTAGTCTTTCGCTAGAAGTGACTGTTGCTGTCATAACGCAATGAGTCTTTTGGGAGATTTAACCCGCTGAAACAGATTGTGAGTAATTCATTTTTTCAACGAGCTGCAGATCGTAGAAATTAATTTCTTCCAAAAGTGATATCGTCTGCTTGCTGAAACCTGATTGGTTAACTTTCGGAAACTCTCGGGCGATTTCGAGAGCTGCCGGAACGTTGACGATGCGAAGTCACGGAAACGCGGGTCGTTCTCTAAGAATGTACCCTTTTAACAATACAACAAACCAAATGCAGGTTATTAAACACGATCAGCACAACCTCAAGAAGGACTAGTAGAGGAAATAAACCACAAATGAAATTTGATTAGTAATAAAATTCTATTACAAAAAGCAAACCTTATACAAAGATGTTTTTATACGTATATAAAATAAGTTATGCCATCGATTTTCCAAAAAGGTTATACACAGTACATTTCACATCGTAAGCTCTCTTATTTCTTCGACGTTACATCTCACTTCATTCCTTTGTTTATTTTTCACATTTTTACATGCGTTAAACCTAACTACGTTGAATATGGTACACCTGGCATTATTAAATATGTTATATTCCACCTCACAACATTAGATATGTTATTCCAGACATCGCTGCATATACGTGCGCCTTGTCAGCGAGGCCACAAATTCACCAACTGTAACGCCATGCTCAGGGATAAAAAACGAAAACGGCGCCACCTGTAAGTCGTGGGTGGCGACCCGTGATGTCTTAGGATGGAATCATGCTGGCTGAACCATGCTTCAACTTCGGCCCTTACTTCGGCTAGATCACGTCATGCCCTAGTCTCTATAAGTTCATCCCCAACCATATTATTCAATCTGATTCTTAAAAAAAATCAAAACCTGATTTATTCTTTTATATTTTTCCCCAAAATAAATACTAGATAGCGGTGACTGAGGATCAACCGTGATGAACTGAGATTACTATTGCCAATAAGTCATATTCAATATGTAGTGTTTTCTGAGAGCAATGCCGTTATCTTCTATGTCAAATTTCCTTCTAAGAGTAATGTTTTCTGGAAGTAATGCAATGTTTTCTAGGAGAAATGTTTTCTAGGAGTATAAAATAATAATCATACATATAGAATTACATTTGACAACTTTATTCACCATTAAAGTAACCATAGTTTTTTTGATATGCCGTAAAAAACCTAAACCAAACCAAATCGATGCATATGTTACAATATACATTGTCAGATCTGTTAGATTTCGTATTGTTACACCCGGTATATCTAACATTCTTACATGTTATGCATCGTTACATCTGTTATACCTCACATCGCAACCCATCCTTTATATTAACGACATTTTTCTTTTTATAGTTTTAAATATGTCTGCATGTAAATCTGAAAGCGACCAACGATAGGAAATTTATAAGAATCTGTTTTGAAATAATTCTATTAAATATTATTGTTATTTCCCACCACCAGAAAAAAAGACGCGACTGCAACTAATGAAGAAGTAAAGGTTTTTCCTTTATTTTATTTTTATTGATGACGCTGTTAGATTGTAATTTCCTTCAACAGGCGCATTTTAAGAGGCGGCGAGAATATGCGTCCCACCTGAAAAGATCAAGCCATTTTGAAGGTATCTAGTGATGATGCGACTTGTTCTTTGCCCCTAACCCGATCTCCAAGATTATGTCTTCGCTCGCCCCAACAGCTAAGAGCAATCTTCTATCATTTCTAGAAGTAGTAGTAATTTGTCATGCAAACATTAACTAATCATACATTTGTTTTCATTGGTTTTATTATTATAAGAATAGTCACTTTTAATACAACAGACAAAAAACACGTAACTAAATAGTATTAGTACAAACCAAAGTCTCCACAGAGAAAGAAATATATCACAGAAGAAAAAAGGCTAGTAGTCGAGTGCTATTATTAAAGAGACTACAACACAAATAGGTTTATTTACATTGATATAGAACATAATTCCGAAGTAATGTCATCTATTCTTCAAACATCTTGTATAAGACTAACTCACCTAACGTCACATGATTTATCAAACCCGGAAGTACAACGATCACCGCTGATATCTGTAGAAACGGCAAGATTAGGCAAACTTCGTTCCATTGTTTAATTGTGCAAACGATTAAGACTAGATTTAACGTTTGTCTGATTAAACCCAAATGGTCGATGTAAGCGCCGTAATCTCAGCACATGTTCGTCTCTTCCCAAACCCATGATTCATTTCCTTAAACATAGATAATAAGACGACTAGTTTTATTTCATAAAAACAGGCGATTTTATTTTTCTGTTGATATATTTTCCAAAGAAAAGTCCAGAGATCAGTTTGTGACCTCTCACCCCTGCTAATCTGTCTGTCTGTTAGACTCTCTCCCCTTTTTGAGACCCATGGTTTCTTCTATTAAAAAACAAGTGTCTGCATCGACGGACGCCAGTCTCCTGACCAAATTACAATCGATCCATTTTGTTACGCAGATTCCTTTTTAACACAATATTTAATTCTTTTGTCCATTGTCCTTGACTCATTGGCGTCACAGGCAAAGGAATGGTTCCGTTTTTATATATTTCTCGAGAATTTATTTTTACCTTAAATCATTATTATTTTCAAAATTCGGCTTCAAGCTGATCTTACATTGCCCGGGATTCTGATCTGTGTCCCGTGCCTCATGATATTACAATCATCCTCAAGTGTGTCATAGCACAGGATACTCATTTAAAGCTGACCTTATGACATACATGACTTTCATGAACCCGTAATTAAATTAATTAAAAGTAGTACACTTCCGTATTCGCTATTCAATTATAAAACACGCATTCGTGTGGCTGTGAACTTCACTTAAACACTGGCCATTCCATTCGACCTCCTCAAAAGAAAGTCGAATTACAATATTCAGATGAATCGAACTTCTCGCTTGGAACTATTATTACGGTAAGTGCGGGCGAAATAAGCGTTGAACGAATCAAAGCAACGATATTATTTCAGACTGCCAGTTTGTTTGAGGCAAAGTTTCCGTCAAAGCAATGTATGGATTCCTTGCGAGAAACAACGTTGTCTTATTACAATACACTTAAAGGGAGATTGCTTCTCCAGTTTGACATACGAGCGGTTGACTATTAGCGAGCAGGTTTTTACGAATACGGAAGTGTACTACTTTTAATTAATTTAATTACGGGTTCATGAAAGTCATGTATGTCATAAGGCCAGCCACACATTTGTATACAATTTCTCCCAGTCTTTTCTCCATGTTTTGGAGGACTGTTCCTAGTGCTCCTACAATTATTGGTATTATATTGCATTTCTTCCTGCTCCATATTCCTTTCAGTTCTCTGGCGTATTCTGTGTATTTGTTTCGTTTTCCCATCTCCTTGATCTTCGCTTAGTGGTCTGCTGGAATCACAAAGTCTACGATTTAGCAAGATTTGTCTTTCTTGCCGACTATTATGATATCCAGTATCCTTGCTTGTATGAGTTTATTTGTTTGTAAATTCATATCACAGAGATTTGTGTGTTTTATTCTTGTATTCTTTTTGGACTTATTATACGATTTACTTCTGTTTAGTCTATTTGTAAACACAGTCTGCATTAACTGTTTTCCTGAGTGTTATTTATTTTATCTTTAATGTAGTTTCCTAATCTGCAGATATGAGTAAAGATTATGTTACTCTGTTCAAGTGTCCTTTTCTTAGCCATGTCCAGCTATTTTGATTTGTTTCTTCTCTTGTCAGCCTTAAGAGGCGCCAATGTAGTTATTTACCCCACTTTTCTTTTCTTGTCTTTTTGTTTCTGGTTTTGGTGCCCCGAGTTGTTCGTTAGGACGGTGTTTCTTGCTGCGGTGATTAGCTTTTGGGTGTTCTGAGTTATGCATTGCGTCATTTTGTGTATTCCACGCAGTATTTTCTACTTACGATTACTCTTCCCCTATTCGTTCCTTTTTTTTATGTAGAGTCTCTCTGTTGTATTTGGGGTGTAATGCATTGTACATAGTCATTAACGTCCTAGTCCTGTGGTCAAGGTGCCTGAGTTTGTCTGTAGTCCAGCCTATGATGGTCCAGAGTATCTTTCTAGTAATACTACCCAGGTGTTTATTCCCTTTACTAGATATTTCTTAGAGATTTCTTTGTTCTTCGCAAATATTATTTTCTAATATTCTCTTTAATTTCTGTAAATTTGATGGTGTGTGCTTCCAGAACTCACAAATATTACAGCTCTTCTGTTCGCGTAGCGCCCTCATCTCTTCTTGGTTGGGCAGTTCCTTGCTCTCTGTTGTCTCCAGTGTTCTCTCTTTCATCTCTAGCACTGCACACTTTTCTATACTGAATTCCATTTGAATGTCCTGGCTTAAGCTTCTATTCGTATTTATCAGCTTTCCCAGTTAATATTTGCTTTTTGCAAATAGTTTCAGGTTCTTCATATTCTTTCTTCTGTGTCTGTAAATTTGTATCTGACATCACATTTTCTGAGTATGTAATTGAGTGGCATCAGGACTCGTGGTGATAGGGAGTCTCCTTAGAAAATGGCTCTCTGTATTTTTATCTCAGTCTGGTGTTTTCCTTGAGTTGTCAGTTCTAGTCTGCATGTTTCTAGTGTTTCTTTAATAAGATTAATAATCCTGTTGGGTAGCTTGTATATGTTTAAGCATTTAATTATCCATGCTTGATGGATTCTGTCGTAAGCTTTTTTGCAGTCAAGCCATGCCATCGTTATTATTAGTATTATTATTATTATTATTATTATTATTATTATTATTATCATTATTTTGGTATAATATTGTATTGTCAATATGATAATTTTTTTTACTTTTAAATCATATCATTGTATAAACGTTCTAATGCATCGTAATTTGTTGCTGACGAATTTTGGTAAACTGCATCTCCAACATACAAATAAGCGTAGTGCTATATCACTGTCGCTAGAATTTACATAAACTAAACCGCCGATCTCATACTTACATTCTCATATGTTATAAATCTCAGTTCAATTATTTTTGCAATATCAATTCTTCAAGGCAACACGAGATTTTTTTTCTGGAAATAAAAGTTATATGTTTATATAAGAAATGAAATATCTGAAGCTATTCTAATCAGCTCCTGTCAGATATTATATTAGCAGAAGGATAAACAAACAAGCTCTTGTCATTTAATTTTTAAAGATTTGATTAAGGGCAATAACTCTATCGTTATGGGGGTGCAATGTAGGACACACATTAAAAAGATGCTTCCAAGCAACAGCAACACGGATACATATTTTGTTGTATTTGTATTCACCGATGTAGTTACTGTTATACACACCTGTGTTGTAATCGTGAACCCAGTTTTCTTTTCGTCTTCTGATAAACCCACTCGGACTCCGATGTTAATATAAAAGGTTTAATTAAAAAGATTGTCCCAGAAAAACATCATAGAGACAACTTGTATACGCTTTAGAGACAGAAATGGAGACAGGCAGATAGATAGATAGATAGATGGACAACTCGTCTCTCTACACCCGGCAACTCTGTGCGCGCTGCCCACTATTGGAGAAAGCACTGAGACACTTATTTTCTGCTTGAGTCTCGCCAGCCAAAAGATACAAAGAACTTTGTCCGAAAATCACTAGGTTTCGCAACTTCCGTCTGGTGTCACCTATAGCTTTTCCATTCAAACACAGCCCTCGCCATATAACAATTTCAGATGACGTCATCACATGGAAAATTGTCAGTGTTGTAAGCACAAATTACATGCCCTTGGCGATATTGTAGGTGGTGTTTAGAGACTTTGTTACATTAACCAGAAATTTTGTTGACGTCATCGATAAAACGGATAAGCTGGTGCAGTAAGTTAGTTGCATGAAATTGATTAAAACCTCGTTAAACATTGAATGCAGACTCTTGATTTTGTAATGAAGACCTCATTACCTCCCTTTAACGAATTCTATTTTTTAATTGTTTATGAAATATTACTAGTTTGTTTTCAGATAAAACCGACTGTTGATATCAGCGCGAAATCAAAAGTAAAAAGCTGTAACGTGATTTGCATTGGTTACTTAAGGAAGTGAAGAGACAAGAGAACACGTTCTATAAAAGTTCGTTTTTTGTCAGCTGGTACTATTAAATTACGATTACTTTTTAGTTTTGTTTAAATTTGATTTATCTTACTTATTGTAGGATTTGAGTATGGATACTTCTTTTTAAACTTCAGATTACCAATCATGTTAAACGTGTCTTACTCAAAATTTTCAAGAATTGTCAGGGCAGTTTGACATTTTCGCATTCTGATGTTGTAGAATTGAGTGTATGTTTTTCCTAATCGTCCGTAGGTATATCATATTCCGAAGGGTATTTTATTCGTGTGTTCTAGTTGTCAGTTCTTCGTTCACCTTCTTTAGAGGGATGATGGTGAATTACCCCTCAGCGGATTATTTTAACAAACGAACTCACGGCTATATGGCACTGCTATGAGAACCCCTAGACCATACAAGAATAGAAGAAATACAAGTAATATGATGGGTACCAAACAAAACACAGGAGGAACAATACCCACACTAACCGTAAGAGATAATAGTAGGAAGAAAAACAGACGTAGAAATTCAGTTTGGTTCAACGTTTTTTTATGGTTGAAATATTCTCACTAACATACCCAAACAGTTCTACCGAATTATCGAGAAAAATTCTCCATAGGCATAGCAGATTACGTAAGATTATCAACAAAAATACTGTCAAACTATCTTTTTCGACATCGATAAACCTCGCCTCAACTATTGTTGGTGCAAATAATGTCAGAATAAAATAAATATCTAGGAATACATATATAATTGCAGCCCAGGTGTAGGATAATGTAACTGCAGAGATGAAAACGAGTGCTCATTAGAAGGGAGATGCTTAATCTAAAATGTAGTATATAAATGCAACGTCATAGAAAAATAGAATTAGTACATGTATTTGGTTGACGAGATATAGTTATAAGGACATATTTTGAAACAATGTACATTCATTTAAGGAACCTAGCTCTAAATCAGAAAAGACACCTACAAATTTGGCTAAATATGTTAGGGAACTAAGTAATAACCACACTCAGTTCAACCAAAATGGTCTGTATTTAGTAGGAAAGTACAAACCTAACAGATTTAAGAAATACAACCTCTGCACTCTGAAATCTTAGCATATAGTTATGTCAAAGGACAACTAATAAAATAAGAGACAGGATATGGTTAAGAATTGCTTGCATGGAACCGCATATATTTTATCGCGTCATAGGCCTATATAGATGCCTTAAGTACAAATTATCGATCAACGTAAAGTAGAGAGTTATTAATAGTATAGAGAGCATTAAAGATAAGGTAAGAAAAATAAACTAAAAACCTAAGATTAAAAAAGGAACATAAATACTAAATATGGATGAGATCATATATAGCAGGAATAGGGTCAACAGCATAGGTTAAATTAATCGTATATACATGAAATGGACGGATGGTAGATCATAAGTAAGATCGCAGGTATCCTAGGTATGTCTCTAGCAGAAATGGGATAGAGATAGCCGGTTAAGATAACTGAGGAAATATAACGGATGGTTTCAGGAACCAGAAAACAGATACCGTCTGATATGAACGCTACGTAAATGTTGTATGTAGATATACAGGTATAAGGCTATAAATTGAATGCATTCTAATATGTATACATGCACTTGTCGTATTGAGATTATTAAGATATAAATAAGATTAAATTATTTTACTTATTTACACTGTAAAGATCAAGAGAATAAAACTAATTTATGAATTTTAAACAAAGAAAATATATAACCTCCAAACCAATATATTTTATGATGTTAAATTCTCTAGCAGTAAGGGTGGGGGTATTATTTACCAGTTCGTGAATCTAAACATGAAACATGAAGTCGAATAAAACCCTATCCAATGTAATAGTATCAATGAATATATAATAGCAGACTGATTTAGAGTGATTGAACTCCAGTAGTTTAAGTAAGGCTGGGGTGGATCTTTATTCTAAACTATTTATTCCAATGTATGAAACCAACTAATATTCTCACAAAATATATCTCGAATCATTTCCCCAAATATTAATAAATGCAACAATACTTGACCTCAGATTATTTAGCATGTGTACTTTTTTTTTATTAGATCATCTACCATAAAATTGACAACAACAAGAATAGGAAAACCTAATGGGAGTCGATAACTAAGAATATAGAATATACCTATCTACACATGATATTGATTATAGTGTTATTAAAACCGGAATCTTAAGTGTTCAGAAGGGAAGCTAAATGTAATATACAAGCAGTTAAACAACTTATTTTATGTAATATTTTTTTCCTGGGCAAATTGCTGCAATTTCTTATAAGGTGAAATAATAGCGTCTTTTGTCAAGATGGAGTTGTTTACATTAAACCCGTATATTCGTTGGTTAGCATTTGTTTTGAGTAGATCTTCGCCTAGATTCTAAAAGTAATAAAATAAATATCATTTATAAAAATAAATATTCAACCAACGTATAAATGTGACCCATTAGTAAGTAACTGCATCCGACAGGGTAAATACATTAAATATTTTTTTATATCACAAATGCTAAACCAACTTTAGCTGACTTGAAATTTTTAATGCATACCCCTATTGTGAATTACGCTAATTATATCAGAAACGTTACTTAAAAGTTACCAAATGTACTTTGGTATTTTAACCAATTTAAATATTAGGCAATAAAGAAAAATCCAAGTCAAATGTATTACATATTTGTATTAACTCCACACTTAGTTTCGTATTTCAGTGAAGTAAATAGATACCAACAATATCAATGATGTAAATTATGCAATGAGAATTATATTCGAATTAATTGAAGTATTTTATAGATATACAATAAATAGTACACAGCAAATACGGAAGAAAAACTAAAACGGTGATGGCTTGAGGAAGTTATGCAAATCAAATATTGACATACTAATGTTGGTTGATCTAATTTTAGCAAAACGAATTCGTAAAATAATTGCACTAAAGAGTATCTGTTTTGAAAATATATTTGTAAGTTAAAATAAAATCTTGACTTTAGGAATGTAAATGAATCTTGCTTACAGGATTCACTATAAGAAACTATATAATTTTATTCTTAAACAAAGTTACAAACAAAGGAAAATATATATTTGTTCATGGCGGACCCGTATATGTGTGCGTATATTTACTAGATAAATGAAACTCCGTATTACAGTGTTATAACATGATAGTTAGTAGTCGGCTAAGGCAACGTGACACATTGAAATACAAAAAAGTACAAAGAAAACGAACAAAGCGATTTGCTACTTCCTATTTGACGTGATCGTCTTGGGAAATGGTGGTTGCGTGTGGTTTTCCGACAAAAGACAACTTTTGTTGACATTTCCACCTCGATTCCAGCCTGAGGTACGTTTTTTGTGTTCATAAAAGGAAAACGATTGAAAACTTTATGATATTTTTCAGTTTTTCTTTTTATGGATATTTTGTTCGTTTCGTTTAACTGCTGCTCTATTAGAGATTAGTCTTTTTTTTTCTTGTTTAGTTCTGCTAAATAATGGTAAAGTTCGCCAAGTAGTCGTCGTCGTCATACAGAACTAAAATATAATGCAATAAGAATTATAGAGCTAGAACAGGGATGAGTAAAACCCAGCACGAGGCAAAGTAAAGCATGGCAATACAATATTTATATATAAAAGACAAAGAAACTGCATAGCTGTTAGTGTGCTTTTCACGCTTTCTCTGACCAATGTAGATCTAAAACCCATTGACAATTATTACCTGTAGTTCAACCAGGGTTTTTTACCCCGCCTAATAAACCGGTATTGTCCGGGCCTTCGGGTCTGGATTTACGCCGGTCTATTGGTTGTCCGTCCTGTGTAGTTCTAGGAGGTACACCCTCCCAGGCTTTGCCTTCTCACCCTTTGAGAAGGGATTAGTTCATTACTAATCGTCTGAGGCGCCCTTAGCGGTGGAATGCCGACGGGGCTGCCCAGGCAAATTTTAAACAGCCAGAGTGCTCAAATTCTCGAGCGCTGTTTTTCCCCCACTTTCCCGACCTTGTGTCACATCTTACTATGTGGGAGGAAGATAAATATAATCAGTTAAGAAGGTTATGTTTCTATGTCTGTTCGAAGAGAACCGAAGTGTTTTTCCTTCGCCGAGGGCGCCCCCTTCTGTCAATGAATGCTGCCGACACTATACAGGTTATTGTACTTATGTTTCTGAATTTTAGAGATAAGGATTTATAATTTTGATTATTTGAATCCTCGAGTTCGATATACATATTCCTGATTTCGTAAAGATACATCTGAAACAAATCGGAGGTTACAGCGGCCGAAACGTTGTGAAGATGACACTCAAAATGAGTACAGTAATCCAAATAATCCAAATAATCCTTATTTTTCCTTGTCGAGTAGTGTATTTTTTTTTGGGGGGGGGGGGAGCTGGTTAATCACATTAAAGTGGTTTTGTGCCTTACAATTCCTGTATATGGGAAAGAGGAGGAATAAAATACCAATAACAAATCCCGTACCCTAAAATGAAATCACGCTGACAGATTTTCAGTCTGCTTAGTAATTATACTATTGATTGTTGGGTTGTACGACATATCAACATGCTGATGGTAATTTGATGCAGTGGAGAAGCCGTAGATATGTTTGAACCATGATTTGTTTGTAGATTGATTTGGCTTGTGGCAGTAAGTGTGTAAGCGATAATTTTGATGTGTTTAAATTAAAAGAAACAGATGAAAAGATGTTGGAGAAAACAAATTGGGAATTAAATTCTCACAACTTCACCTACGTTGTAAAAATGTAAGGAATTCAAATTACAATGATCAGTGGGTCGCAAGTGCGATAAATAGATAAGATAATATTTCCAAAGTATTAAGTCGGCTGGAAATCTGAACAGCTGAAGTTAAAAATATGTGTATAGCAGACAATAAACAACCATGAATATATAAGATATCATCCAAGCTTACCTGTTTCGAAGCTTTCTACCTTCCTGTTTAAGTAGCGACAAATATGCCTGATAGATAATCTTCAATGGAAGACGACGTTTGATGATGTTCTTGTAAGAAGAGAGGAAAAGATCTTACCCAGAAAATAGTGTGGATAGTATAACTATTGTAAAAAAAAACTTGGAAAATTGTTATTATTTACAACTTTAAAAAGATCGGCTAGAAGAATCTACACTAAGAATAAATAAATATAAATAAATACATGAATCAATGAATGAATAAATAAATTTAAAAAATCAATTGATTAATTAATAAATAAAAATAAATAAAAATAAATAAATTAATTAATTATTTGATAAATAGATAAATAAATAAATAAAAATAAATAAATAAATTGATTAATTAATTAAAATAAATTTAAAAAATCAATTGATTAATTAATAAATAAAAATAAATAAAAATAAATAAATTAATTAATTATTTGATAAATAAATAAATAAATAAATAAAAATAAATAAATAAATTGATTAATTAATTAAAATAAATTTAAAAAATCAATCTATAAATAAATAAATAGATAAATTAAAG
This sequence comes from Sepiola atlantica, assembly GCA_963556195.1. Taxonomy (NCBI): domain Eukaryota; kingdom Metazoa; phylum Mollusca; class Cephalopoda; order Sepiida; family Sepiolidae; genus Sepiola; species Sepiola atlantica. The sequence continues at coordinate 25,188,035 of OY744530.1, forward strand.
TAAATAATTCAATGAATAAATAAATAAATAAATAAGAACAAATAAATAATAAAATAAGAATAAATAAATGAATAAATAAATTTAAAAAAAAAAAAAAAAAGTAAATAAATAAGTGTAGTTTTTCGTCAGGAACGAGGAGAAGCAAAGAGTTTAAAAAATAATAAACGTTTCTGTTTTTGCTTCTCGAAGAAACCAAATATTCCTTTTTGCAAAACATAAATAAATTGCTTTAATTCAGATATTTTTATAAGAAATGAAATAACTTTTACTTTACTCACATTACAAAACGTCATATCCCATAAATCAGAAAAGTTCCTGGAGACTCATAGATATTCATTTAAAAAGTATATTACGTGCAGGGAATATGTAACCGAAAATCAAACCTGAAAATAACGCAAACAAATAAATGGTTGTATCTATTTTGTACGTTATGTAAATGACAGAATCAAGAAAGAAAATCAAACTAGGTAAAGATGGTATTGAATTATGAGAACAACATGATCTTCACTGGAACCATGTTACATTGTATACTTTTCTCTAACTATACTTTTTTAAATATCGATCTATATCGATCAATTATCTAATCCTTTTAGGTGCTAAAACTCCTAATCTTCTATCAGACTCTTCTTTCATGGATGTAAATTTCTTCTATTGTGCGTGTCTTTTATGGGCGGCCAAGCAACGATCATCGTTAAGAAGTCCTGGTCACTGAAAAAAGGCATCATGCACTTTAAGACAAGCGAGATATGCCAAAAAGCCAGACTGTCGATAATGAATTATAACTTTAAAAACGTTTTAGACAACCTTAAAAATTGCATTAAAAAAAAAAAAAGGAACACGATCCGATTTATACAGAAACTGAACTTTATTCAATACTAGACCACCCGTGACCCGTTGGGTCAGTTTGTTATATAAGCTATGGAATTCATGTATGAGCGTGACACTTGTGGCATAAAGAAAATAGGTTTTTTTCATAACAGAAGCATTTCTATGAAAGTATATTAAAATGAAAAAGAATATAGGTAGATTTCTATGAGTCGTTCTGTTTATTATAATTGTTTTTTTTTGGATGTAATATGTGTAAAACATATGATTCAAATATTTGCTGTTTAAAAAACAACAAAAGGAAACACTATTTAATGTAATAGAAATGTGTGCATTTACCGATTCAGCTTTCTCGCGCACGTAACGAAAACAGAGGGAGTAGGAGTGGTGAAATCTATGAGAGGGAAAGTGGGAGGTGATTTCGTTCACCGATCGCTGATATTAATAATGATTGTTGTTGTTTTGTTTGTTTGTTTTTGTTTTTTAAAAGTGAGGAGGTTTTTTGAAACTGCGACAGACTTTACGAAGTGCTCCCGTTGAATTTTTTTAGTCGTGAAGAAAACAAAAAAAACTATTTGATGAAATTAAATGAAATTGTTTATATTAAAAGCGATATAAAAATTTCCAGAATGAAAAATTTCATGCGTTCGTTTATCATAAGAGATTAACGGAATTGGAATAACAGATTGAAGACGATGCTATTTACGCATGCGCAACCGGATGTTGAAAACCGGAAAGCTGAAAGCTGATTGCAAACATACAAGACCAATAGAGTTTTAGTAGTATATAGATTTTTTTTTTTAAGAATTTATTCCTAGAAAATAGTCATAATGCGTATTGTTTCTGCGTTGAAGTAAATACACATCACGTTATTTCATAGATTCTAAAGACTAAAATTCGTTTATTATTTTGATTGTGAACAATTTTTAATAATTTTTCTTGTTATATTTATTAAAATAAAAACATGCAAAGTCAAGCAATGATGATTATATTTTTCTTAATTACAGTATCAACATATCTGAAGTGTATAGATATTATAGATTACGATGTATGTAATTACATGTGTTCGTATTAATTTGCTTCCCCACGACGAAAACGTTAGACGAAAGCTCAGTTTTTAATGTGGGGAAAATCCCAGAAAGAGACATTGTGGATTGGAACAACAATTAGAATTTCTCTTTCCCTGACCGAAGATGAAGTGTAGATTGTACATATACTACAGTTTAAATTATTTATTTCCAAACAATATAAAAATATAATCTAAAGTTTAAACAAATTATGCAAAAGGCCATCACAAGTGTAAGGTGAAGAATTTCGTGTGTCATCCTTTGTCTATTCTACTTTTTTCAGTGTCATTAGTCACCACGATACCACATTTACTTTAAGAGTCAAAATCCCGAATGTGTTGAACATGTAAATTTTATTTATAAATATATACATGTGCCAATTCATTGAAAGTGATGAATGGGACAATAAAAAAACAAAGGAAAACAGTTATTAAGACCCTACCAACACTTAAATAAAGAATAGGCAGCCGCAGTAACTAGATAAACGAACAAAATAACAAACAATAGATAATATAAAAAGTGAAAACGATAAATAAGTACAAACTGATTAAATAATAAATTTTCTAAGTTTTGTATAAAAACTGCAAAATAAATAAATATATAAACAAATTATTTTGTTGTTAATTTTACTTTTTGAAGTTGTATTTTTGTCCTGAAATAAAATTATTTTTGAAGTGTTCAGAACTTTAATTACAGGTTTTAATCATTGTTCTGTTGTAGCGCCAAACATATTTGAACTGTTTTTAAATTTTACTACACGCATAAAGAACCTTTTAACACAAAAATAAAGGTTTATTTATACAAAAAATAACAAGTTTGAACCAAATTTCTACTGGATATTATTTTACGACAGTCGACTTTTCTATCAAGCCAGGTTCGTCAACCATCTTGAATTTTAGTCTATTATTTTTTTTAAATAGATTTACCTTCAAATGACTATGCGAGTTCAACCCTTGAAAACGACATGAACAAAATCATCCGTATCTTTTTTTTAAATACCAACAATTTATGAAAAGATGAAATAATTTAAGACAGAAATGACCACAGTCATATGTCGATTTGTTAGCGTGTAATCACCTTTCTCTCCGAATAGTCATTTTTATTTGCTTAGAATCAACCAACCGCTGTGACGTCAGCGGATAAACCCAACTCAGTGACCAGGCCTTTGTAACGACGGTCGTAACCAAGCACACCGGTAACACGTGGTCTATACGCATAAATTATCTTGTTCCGGCGTGCACTTATGCTTATTTACATCCAGGTCTGCATGCCAGGCAGAACAAATCTTTTTATGGCTGCGTTAACTATGAATTTATTCCTGGAAATAGCGTATTGTTCTTTTTTGAGCGGACTTTGTAAGAATGTTCTCCTTTTTTATTTTCTACTTTCTTCCTTTTCATAGTTTGTTTTTCTACTGACAATTTATAGTGATTTGTTATCTATTTTTTGTAGTGGGCTTTGCCAGCTAAGAATGTTATCTTTTTAATTTTTTTTAGTTTTCGTCATAATTGTTTATGTATATTAAAGATATGTAGCGATATAATTTTCGGTAACCCTTAACGTCTACAGTGGCAACATGCCTTGTTTGGGGTAAACTAAGTTAAAAAAAAAGATATATCGCTTTACATGTTCCTTATTATTTTGTTAATGTACGTATTCTTTAAATTATTCACGTTAAACATTTACGTGATTGAATACATCAGCCGAGTACGGAATCGTATATATTGGGATCAAGTACGCTCTTTTTCTTTGACACTAACGAAAGATTAAAAAGCATCACTTGATGGAAACTACACAAAGGAAGTTACAATTTATAATGAATATCAGCTAGGGGAAATCATCTAACCAGGAAAATCCCCATATGCACACCTTCTGGCGCTTTTCGGTATTTTACCCACTACTTGTTTTTGGCATTTTTATAGATCATTTCTTTTCTTTCTGTATACAATTACCAATCAAGTCGCTAGATAATTCTATTATTTTTTTTCAAATATTTTCGATTTAATAGTGGGGGATCACCTTGACTATATAAATTTAACGTAAAATGATAACTCACTTTCTTACCATCACCAATTTGACCAATTGTCTGTGCTGTATACATTTACCGTGTATATCGCCATAAGATTCTGTTTTTATGTGTTTTATTTTGGAAATATTTTAGATGTTATTATGGGAGATCGCTTTCCTATATAAATTTAACGTAAAATGATTGCCTCTTTCTTGACTGTCACAAAATTTTGTACAGAATAGCGCACAAGTAATAACCTTCGTTTTACTCTTATTATTTAGTAACCGATTTTTGAGGGGGCGTAGGCAACATATGTGTGTGTGGGGGAGTGGAATGTTGCTTTTTCAATTTTTTTTTGTACTGGTGCAGAATTACGTGCAAGTGATTTTTTTCCCTTTTTACATAAATTTAAACACAATTATATTCGCTAATGGTTAGGCTTTTATTATTTTTATCTATCTTTTTCTTTAAAAAGTTAAAGCATTGCCCGTAGAGGCTATAGTAAGTTGATGTAATCATTACAGAAACAGAGTGAATTCCGTCCTTTAATTAAAGCTTCCTATTTATACTTTGAAAAAGAAATACATAGACAAAAAATTCATGGAAAACTGCGGTCATTTACTCAATAAGATCTTCGGTTCAAATTACTGGCCCGTGGAGATAATGGTAAGAGATCAAAATCACTTATTAATTATATCATATCAGCTCATATCATTTACACGTCCGACAGACTCCTGTGCTTATAAAAAGACTTCTTTTCTATCACCACCCTCTCTCTCTCTTCCCCTTTCTCTCTTCTCCTCTCTCTCTCTTCCTCTCTCTCTCTCTCTCTTTCTCTCTCTGAGCCATCTGACGTCATATCCGTTTCTAGTACATTACCACAGCCTAAACAATTTTATATTCAATGTCACAAGTTGGCCATATCTAACTTCTCATCCGTTTTCATATCCTGTTACTATTAACTAACTGACTTATATACTAGTGGATCGACGCGCTGAATATCTATCATGTCAACAATAACTTGCTAGCTATAGAAAAAATAACAACGTGTACCCATAACCGTGCAAAGGGAAATATTTACAATAAGCCTTGTATTACAGCACTAAAAAAGCCAGAAGAGGTTGATATGCAGTTAGATAGAAACCAAAACGAAACCCCTGAAATAAATGCTAATAAAAAGTACGAGAATCATTTTACTTTTGTTATGAACCAAAATAACAGTAATTTTCGTAAACTCAAAATTGTAATCAAAACTTTTAGATGTTAATTCATAAAGTAATGTTGTTTTTTTATAGAAATTAAAATAATTCTGCTATTTTCGTATTCTATAAGACGTTGACTTTCATGATAATGTTTTAAAATCTATTTAACTTTTTCACAAATAGAATTTTCTTTGAAATTAGTTTCCACATTTCGGTATTTATTTTCTTTTTCTAAGCAAACATTCGCAATAAAAATCAGATATTGGCTCAAATCTTGTTTACTTATTTTCGTTATTTTAATTTAATTTATTTATTTTCTATCTAAGCGTTAATTAAAGATAAACTTCATAGTCATTCGGTTTCATTTAATTTGACAATTTCAAACTTTTTTATTTTTAAATCATTAAAAGTTTTAATATTAGAAAATGTTAATTGCAATTAATTGTGTTCCTCGCTCATTTGAAGATTCGTTTTCGTCAATGTCTTCCTTCATAAGTGATGATATTTTTAACCTATCTTTTTAAAATGGCGTTTATGGCACGATTTCGAAAAAGTCAATGAATTCTCGGCTGGAAATTATTCACATTTTTTTATAATTCGTTTCTTTTAATTCTAATGAACATTTAAATCAAAATGGATCCGTTCTTAAGATACGTTCATTCAATTTACGCGTTTAAATAATAAAATGTTGTTTCAAACTAAGCGTGTCAAAGTACAAAAATAGATATTTAAACTTAAGTGTGAAAGACTAACAAAATAGATATTTAAACTTAAGTGTGACAGACTTACAAAATAGATATTTCAACTTAAGTGTGAAAGACTAACAAAATAGATATTTAAACTTAAGTGTGAAAGACTAAAAAAATAGATATTTAAACTTAAGTGTGAAAGACTAACAAAATAGATATTTAAACTTAAGTGTGAAAGACTAACAAAATAGATATTTAAGACTAAGCGTGACAGACTAAGAAAAAAGAGCAATTTCAAACTTAGGCGTGACAGACTAACGAAATATCTATTTCAAACTTCCATGCCACTGAAAATGTTATTTCAAATATAAGCTTGACAGACTAACGAAATAGCTAATTAGCAAGAATGAAGAAAAAAAATTAAATAAAAGAAACGACAAAGAAAACGTTTATAGGAGGAAGAGAAAGAAATAAAGAAATGGGGTTATAATAAATGGTTATATAGATTAATGTAAAATAGAAAAGAGTAAAATAAAATAGGGTAAAAGAGAAAAGAGTAAAATAGAAACCGGTAAAATGGAACAGGGTAAAATAGATAAAGAGTAAAATAGAAAAGGATAAAATAGATAAAAGTAAAATAAAAAGGGTAAAATAAGTAAATGTTAAATAGATAAAAGTTAAATAGCGAAAGGTAAAATAGGAAAGGTAAAACTAGAAAAGGGTAAAATAGATAAAAGTAAAATAGTGAAGGGTAAAATAGAATAGGTAAAATAGAAAAAGAAAAAATAGAAATGGATAAAATAGAAAAGGGTAATATAGATAAATGGTAAAATTGAAATAGGTAAAAAAATAAAGGGTAAAATAGATAAAAGTTAAATAGTGAAGGGTAAAATAGAATAAGTAAAATAGAAAAAGAAAAATAGAAATGGGTAAAATAGAAAAGGGTAATATAGATAAAGTGTAAAATTGAAATAGGTAAAAAAAATAAAGGGTAAAATAGATAAAAGTAAAATAGTGATGGGTAAAATAGAAAAGGTAAAATAGATAAAAGTAAAAATAATTTGTGATAAAAATGCTATCTCAAAGCGAAACCTCACATACCGATAAAATGCTTACTTGACCTGCCGACAAAAGTTGCTTGTCGACATACGCCCAAGAGACTTATCTAAACACAGGCGTTAGAATCCCTACAGACATTTATACTAAAAACTGTAGCATCTACTTGAGTAGGTTTTGTTACATGCACTCATTAGTATAGCCTCGAATAGGTATTATAAGAATTTAAATAATAAAAAATCCTTACTTAAAATTTATAAAATAAATTGCAAGGAAGCGACCGTTTAATAAAACTTTGATTTTTCTGCTTCTACCCCTTGATACTAAAGATGTTTTTCCTATGTAATAATTTGTCCATAAACATTGTTGACGCCATCAACAGTATTACACCCAACTAATTTAACTATCAAAAAGAAAGATATATTTTCTAAATAACTAGTGAACTGTCTCCCACAAAACGAGTAAGTTCCTTGGAAATCCAATATGGCTGAAGATAACAAGGACGACTTATTTATTTTATAAATAGTTTTTGTTCGGGCCGCTCTAGGCTTTAAACGTATGGTATCATACTGATTTGATCTGATCTTCTGTAATACTATTAATATATATATATATATATATATATATATATACATATATATGTATTTGTCATCCTAAAATAACGTTTATTCTATGCTTATAGTTAGTTAATACATCGCTTTTACAATTTAGTAAGTTTTGGGGGTCTTTAAAATGTCTAGCTCCCCATTCAAACATAATCGACACGGATCGTCTAAATATCTTAATGTACGGGTCCATTGTAATATTTTCCACTCGATTATTGGCGAGCGTCCGCCTTCTTATAGCTATACAACAAGTATATTTTAAACAATCGTGACAGACATACTGGTGGACACAACCTCTTATATAGATCCGTGGACGTATTTATAATCAGTCCTAGTATGTTGTTATATAAATTCTATTTCCAACTGAAACCTGACTGATTGATCGAGAAAACGACGGGCAATGTATCCCATAGAGAAGTATGGACGCATTTACAATTATCCTCGATTTTCGCTGAAAATAAAAATAACTTCACAAGATTAAGATCCTTAGTAGTGTGTAATAGGTGAGAATTGCCGGGGATTTGCGTCTTATAAGAAATTATGAATTTACGCTTTGTTTACAGAGATTGGCACTGTGTGACTGGTGCTATGACAGAATAATGGAACTCAATGGATAGACGGGGGTGATCTAGTAAATCTTTTATGAGGTGACTGGTGGTAAGAATATATAGGTAAGAATGCGGAAGATGGGAATTGTTCGGAAAGGAGAATGGGCGAAAGGAAGGTGGAAATAAGATTGAAATGAGGAGATCAAATAAGACGTTTTGGATGGAAAAAACCTTAGAGCAAAAGCAATAAAAGAAACGGATGAAAATGAAAGAAAAACGAAAGAAAAGTACAAGAAAAATAAGAGAAAGAATGAAAAGGGAAAATTAATAATAAAGATTGGGCACGAAAAAGCATAAAGTAAACAAAACATCATAAGACGAGAAAGCGAAGAAGAATAACAAGATAAAATAAAAAACATCAAGGACGAAAACAACCGAAAAAGAGGGAAAAGAATTGGTTTCTTAATTGTTTGCTCTTACGGCATATTAACCATCGTTTGGTAAGTTTATACTGAAAACGTAAATATGTTTTGTATACAATTAGTGTGTTGAGTAATTCTGTAGGCGCATATTTCGTAAACAAATAGTATATAAAATATAGTTTATATTAAAGCCATAGATGAGACCTGACAGGTACTGACACTTTGCATCAGATTGGATCTAAGAGTCGTGGTAACGATAGCAATTGCCTCACACTCCCCGATACTCCCAAATTGGGTGCTCACTACTGAAGTTAGTTTTGTGTAATTCAGGACGGTTCAGTTGGGCGTAAGTAATTGGTAGGATTGGAGTATAGGGTCGGCAGATATAAAGGCTAAGAAAAATTGATTTCAGGGTGATCGGTTGGGGTAGAGGCGAACACTTTACAGGCAGTGTATTGCCTTGCTAGTGAAAAATGTTATTTAGCCCATAGATGGGACTCTGACTGAGTGTACATGGACTTCACGCTGCCCAGAAATTTACAAATTTGGGTCTTACCACTAGATAAGCTTTTAGACGAAACGTAGGATTGCAAGAAAAGAACACATAAAACTTAAAATGAAGAACGAAATAAGCATAGGAAAACGAAACAATATAAAATAGTAATAAAATAGAATGGACAATGCGAATAGATTAAGAAAAAGAAGAAGAAAGAAAAAAGTAAAGACTGGGATAGATATATAATAGAAAAGGAAGAAACAAGAAAATGAGAAATAAAAGAAACAATAAAGAGGGGCAGGGGAAGAAGAAAAATAAATGATAATAAAAGGAAAAAAGACATCAAGAAAAAGTTGAAGAAAAATTCAAAAAGAAGAAATAAGAGAAAAGAAAGAAGAATGGGAAGAAACGAAAGAAAAAGAAAGAGGGGGATTTAATAAAAGAAACACAAGAAAAAGAAGAAATGAAAGGGGACATTAAATAAAAGAAAAGGAATGTGTTATGCATAAAGTTGATTTTTTTATTTATTAATCATTTATTATTCATGTTTATTTTTTGCTATTTATTTTTGTGTCTGGTTGACTTTTTGGTCTTGTGTTATGTTGTATCTTTTTGTTTAGTGTTATGTTGCATCTATCAGTTATATGTCACGTTCAAATTTTGGTTATGAGTCAAGTTACATATTTTAGTCATGTCACCTTTCCTCGTGTGGTTATGTGCAATGTTACATCTTATGTTTATGTGTTACGTTTCTTCGTTTGTGTATGTCATGTTTCTTCGTTTGGTTATGTGTCAGGGTTCATTTTTTGGTTATGTGTCATGTTTCATCGTTTGGAAATCTTTCACGTTGCATCTTTTGGGTTTGTGTCACATTGTATCTTTTCGTTGTGTGTCACGTTGTAGTTTTTGGTAATGTGTTACGTTGCATCGTTTGTTTATCTGTTACATTGAATCTTTTGGTTTTTTGTCACGTTGCTTCCTTTTTATGTGTCATGTTTCGTATTTTGGTTATGTGTCACGTTGCATCTCTTGATTATGTGTCACGTTGCATCTTTTGATTATGTGTCACGTTACATCTTTTGATTATGTGTCACGTTGCATCTTTTGATTATGTGTCACGTTGCATCTTTTGATTATGTGCCACGTGTATATTCTAATTATGTATCAGGTTTAATCCTTTGGTTACATGTCACGTTGCATGTTTTGCTTATTTATCAGAGCGCATACTTTGGTTGTCACATTCTGTTCGTGGTTGTATATATATATATATATATATATATATATATATATATATATATATATATATATATATATATATAATTAAATAGTTATGAAAACCTTTTGGAGTTTCCAAATATTTATGAAAAGATTCTGAATTTTAAAATTATACATGAAAAATGTTATAATGTCCAAAGGATTTTAATAAATATTTAATAATATTATAAAAACGAAACACTTCACGCTAGTGACCTAAACGTTGGGTAGCCGCGTTAAAGTTGATAACGAGGCAGACTGGTGTACTGGGTGTGCAAAGTTCGAATCCAATCGTTTCTTTACTTTTACGTGATCTCTATTATTTTACAACAAGCCTACCAAAAGATCCTGTAACGTTGATTCATATGAGTTCCTTTATTGGTGAACAAGAAAATTATCCGTACGAATGTCATTGAATAGTTTGGTTTTAGTTTCAATAATATTTATACAGGTAAATTATAGTAGTAAATAGTGTTGTAATGTGCGTGCATTCGACTGCTAATACTAACTTTGGTGTAGTGCTTTTGTACAATGATAATACACAACTAAATAGATCGGTCGCAAGCGAATTCACGTAGAAAAGAAATAATGACGTAAAATTAATGCGCGATGACAAACAATAAATAATTCGTATAATTGCGTGTTATTCGGACTACATTTCTCATCGCTGTAACCTCCACGCTTCTTCAGGTGTATCTCTTAGAACTCGGAAATATTTCCGTCTAACCTGGAATTTCGAACGGAACCCTTTATTTAATCCAAGGGGTAGCATGCTCTTGTTCTCTAAGCCATGTCTGGGGAAATTTTTCAGTAATTCGCAATTTTTCGTATCGCCTGCACCGATGATTAAACCTTCAACCTTCAGATACTTATCACTAACAATTGAATTTAACTTAGTCTATATCCACTGTACAACGGGTCCTAGCGTTGTTATAATAACACTCAAGATGAGAAATTTAGTCCAAATAACTAAAATCATACAAATTATCAACTCTTATCTCATAAATTCAGAAATATGATAAACTAGAAATATTTAGAAATGTTTAGCTTTTTATTTAGACTAACAAGGATCGTCAACGCGGGTTTCAAAATGGATTAATCATTAACTAGCGGAACACGTGTAAATTTCACGAAATGATGTTTTCAATACGGGTCCTAATGTAACAAAGCACCCTCTATTTGTTAGTAAGTTACGCTTGCTTTATTATGAGCCACCCCCCCCCTTCTGGATAAGAGTGAAATAATTGTTTGAAATAGTAACTCGTGTACGATGGACACTGCGCATATCTACTAAAAAAGGTTGATATGCCATCCGTTCAAAAAAAAAAACAACAAAATAATACTGGCCGATACCCTACTTTTTAAGCAGTCAACGTAATTAAATAGACAATGCCATTAAAAACGCCAACATGAAAACAAAAAATAGTTTTAAGTTTTAAGCAACACAAAAAAGTAGTTTTTAACCAGGTGATAAAAAAAATGTATTATTTCTCCACCTTCCCCTCGAAATGTAGAATAAAAATCTTAGAAGTTGGTTGGGATCGAACTATAAACCAGTCGGGGCGAAGTTAAAGTACCACTTCGCTAACCATTGCACCAGGCTAGTTGAATGTTTTTCACAATTTAGGTGCGGCACGCATGCGCAGAGCTTTTGCCGGAAGCGTAACACACGAACACACACGCTATCGTATTAATATATAGATAAACGAAGGACTGATGTTTTCATAATATGAAATGAGTTAAATGAATCATACGAGTCACATTTATATTAAGTGTAAAACTCAAACTTATAGATCGGACATAAAAAGTATTTATTTATTAATTAATAATAATGAAGTTTACATTCATTAACATCGCTTTCGTGGCGAGCCAGAATCACCCAATGAGCAGTTTGGGCATACCTACAACAAGTGACAAGCATTTTTTATTTGTGATTATTTAAACTACTGTTTTCATATTGGATGTTATGCTCAAACCGGGTTGGCCGATAACATCATCCATAGTCACATGTGAACACGAAACCGTATCTACAAACATGCCAGACAATTCCTACGAACAGTAATTCTTCCTTGTCTTCTCGCACTCTTTTTTCCCCATTCTATCACTATGCTTTCTGATTAGTAATGCTCCTTGGTTATATGATGCTTTAAATACGAATGACTCATGGATGTTTTAATTAATCCCCAGACTCTAAAATGGCCGTTTGTGTTCGAAATTCTTATTAAATTGATTAAATGTTCTAATTATCTATTTTTTTCATAATTTGATAATTTTTATTTTTAGATCTCTGAGTTTTTATTTGTAATACATTATCAAATATAGTTCTGCTCAGTTTATATTTATAGTAAGTGGTTATAAAAAGTATTGATTCCTAATGTTTTTAACTAATACCATTAATAAGAACTAATGATCTTCCTCTTATTATATAAAGTAGAAAGCGCACACTGCCTAGTCAGACTAATCTGACTGTTTAGTGACCAGGTTATAACAGCTTAGGGTACAGTGCATTCTTATCAAAGATTGCGCGTGACCACTTCTAGTGTTCACACCTACATCATCTTGCGTGCTTTATTCTGGTCTAATTGTAAACTATGCTCAGCTAAAAATCTAATATCAAGGCGATCTATAATACAGGCCTGGCAAACATGAGACTGGAGTCCACGACTGTGTGCGGGCATGTAAAGACCAAAATTACTACTAAATAAAAATTATTGAGAAAAGTTATAACACGAAATTTCTTAGTCACGTTCAGTAATTAAGCAAATCCACACTATACTATTAGGAAGCAACTAACAATAATTGATTTATTTAAATGAAATCAAATGTAAAATGTACACAAATATAAAAGAACTAAATTCACAAAAAATCACTTTTTTCACCAATAATTAGGAACATTTTAGATATTTCAAAAATCATGAGTCAATTTGTTTGTATTGACTACTTGATTGATGAACATATTATGACAATACAATCGGAAAGCAAATTCAACATTTTACAAAATCAAATCCTTTATGAACCAAATAATGTTTGGAGAAACAAGTTTGATAATATTTACAAAATGTGTTATGTTGGTTACATATACAATTTGTTTTTACAGAAAATCGAAGAAAATGCTTATTTTTACATGATACGATAATATATATTATACACAGTCTTAATACTAAAATCAATTTATATTAGCAAGAACATAAAACTGATAAAATGTATGTAAAAAAGGGGGAAATATAAAACATATCTGATAACTGCTTAAGTAATTTTGAATTATCAATACTGATAATGTTGGCATGAGCATTGTATAAACATTTTTTATTTTATAAATAATATTTTAAGATAATTTCAACACTTTTAGTGCTGATTCTTGAGTTGCCCTAAGTGAATCAAAGAAACAATAATTTTTGAAAAATATATTAGAATACAAAAACCCATGCTCGGTTTTCATATTGAAATGATGCTTATAAGACACTGACATAAGATTTTACTTATGATAATTATTTTACTTGAGTGATCGATTCTCCCCGATCAATCACTCAAGTAAAATTAAATTAACAAGTTTAAATACATTTAAGGTTCAATTGTACTATAGAGACTATTGAATTTTATTGCCCATTTTTCTCTGTATTTGCCCAAATGTTGGATAAAATTGATTTTTGGTCTAAAATGGTACTTTTGCCATAACATAATTTATTTTATTTATGTTTTAACAAGCTCTCTTTAAGTTATGTTTTTTTTTACCAACAATAACTTTTGTTTGACTATTTAATAATGGGAGATATCTGTACTCTGTTCTGTTACTTAAAACTGAAAAAAACAAGATTCGACTTTTTTTAGGCGATTACAGTTAAACACTCTGAAAAATCTGTCAGAAAGAAAAAAACAATTATGTATCAATTTAAAGTGGGGATTGGTTTCATATATAAAATTAACGTAAAATGATCCCTTATTTCCGGGTAATTCTACTTTTTTAGAGAAGTTAACTAAAGGATTTTTAACAATAACCTTAAGTCCGAGTGGCAAGGTCGTAAAACCAGACAATCGATTAAAGAAGATGAACCACTATTGGTCCCTACCTATTAAAAAAACGCAAACATATCTATCTCATAGAACAAATTGTTAACTGCCTTAAACGTTCGAATTGCTCTGAAATGGGTAAACATTTTATGTTAAATTAATATGCAAAACTGATCTCTCACTTTAAATTCTAGAACAATTGTTTTTCTTCTTTTTGCTGAGTTTTGAGGGTGGTCACACGTAATCACCTCTTTTTTAATGCATAATTTTCCAAGCAGTTATCAGATATGTGTTACATTTCCCCTCTGTTTTCATGTTTTATTGGTTTTATGTTCTTGTTAATGTAAGTTGATTTCATTTTTTGAACTGTGTATCATAAAGAAATAACCATGTTCTTCATCTTCTGTAAAAACAAATTGTATATGTAACAAACATAACAAATTTTCTAAAAATTATCAAAATTGTTTCTCCAAACATTTTGTTCATAAAATATTTGACTTTCTGATTGTATTGTCATATTTTCTACAATCAAGTAGTCAATACAAACAAATTGACTCATGATTTTTGACTTATCTAAAAATGTTTCTAATTCATGGTGAAAAAGTGATGTTTTGTGAATTTAGTTCTTTTATATTTTTGTACTTTTTACATTTGATTTGATGGAAATAAATACAATTATTGTTAACTACTTCCTAATTATATCTATAGTTATTAATTACTGAAATTTACTAAAAAAATTCTAACTAAAACATTTCTCAATAATTTTTATTTAGTAGTAATTTTGGTCTTCACATGTCTGCCCCGTGGACCCCAGTCGCGTGTTTGCCAGGCCTGTATTATGGATCGCCTTGGTGTATATACAACCACAGAAAAATGCAGATAGATGTCGTGTTTTCTGCATTATTTATTTTATTTAGATTACTGTTCTCATCTTGGATGTTTTTATCACAACGTTTCGGGCTATGCAGCATCCGACCTTCTTGCGAACTGAGAAATATGTGTCAAACTCTGGAATATGTACGGAATTTCAAAATTTAGTACAGATTCACGCATTGTCAAAAATACGCCTGAATAATGTATCATGTTACATCGGCCGGAACGTCGTGAGAATAACATTCAAGATGAGAAGAATAGTCTGAATAATACAAATAATACAAATTATCAATCCTCATTCCGAAACTTAATATCGTATTTCATATTTTGTTGGTTTTTACTAAATATCAACCATTATCAGACTATTTTATGCTGAAATCGTACAAACTTTTTCATACGCTGGATTACAGATTACTTTCTGAAATGTGTTTTGATACGTACAATATTTGCTCTCCAAAACTGGCCAACCAGTTAGTAATGGCTAGGCTCAACGTCGCTTAACTTCAGAGATCTTACGGAAACCTGTGTGTTAACATCATTATAGCCGTATATTTATATTGTTATATGTAGATAGATAAATGTGTAATATCTAGATCATACAGACTACTGTCCTCACCTTGGATGTTATTTTCACAATGTGTCGGTTGATATAACCTCTGACCTTCTTTAGAAAAATCTTTCGAACTCGGGAATCTGTATGGAATTTTTAAAGTTCGAAATGCCGTACACATCCCCAGTTCGACATAACGATTCCTAAGTTCGACAAAACGCACCTAAAGAAAGTCGGATGTAACATCGGCCGAAACGTTGTGAAAAAATATCAAAAATGAGAACAGTAGTCCGAATAATTCAAATAATACAAATTCTCAATGCTGATCTAAAAAATTCCGAAACATCGACAAATAAAGCCATGCATTCTATTTGGAATGAAGAAAAACAAGAAATATAAATGAGAGTGTATTAAAAACGAAAAGATGTTAAATAACTGGTACCCTCGTTGCTGATTCACACGTTATTGAACCAGAGATGATCAAATATTTATTGCAATCTCTATTTTCTTTAGTTAATAAATTAATTAGTATTTTTTTAAGAAAAGGGCGTTTATTTTTTTTCGTACATTTTTTCCAGCTCCGTAATCCGTCGTCTCTTTTTCTTTCGTGATTTATCGTCTTACAGTAATTCCCTTTTTGTTTATTACGTTTCTGTAAAATAGTTCCACACACACATGCGCGTGCGAATCACTTTTATTTTTATCGGTCTTCTTAACTTGTCTTAATGCATTTGGCTGTCTTGGGTTTGAATTGAATTGCCTCAACCTAAAAACACACGCGGATGAATCGCAATTGATTTATGTAAGCAGTATTAAATCACTTTATTCCGTGTCTGTTTCCTTCCTCTCTCTCTCTCTCTTTCTCTTATTCTCTCTCACAAACACCAATCGAGGAAATCTTACATTTCCAGAATAGAAATCGCCATTGTCAGAAAGTAGGAGCGACATTTATAAGCAACCCTTTCTCCGGTCAAAGGTTTATGAGGTAAAACTAATATTTAACCCGTTGCGAAATTTCTTCAGCACGTTAGTACTTACATGTTTCGCACTGTTGTCCTCGTTGTGGTGAATACTATACACAGCTTAGTCCAAATACAAATAAGTATATTATAGTCACGATCATCTAGTGGTTTAATATCCTCATGATAGTTTAAGCACAGTATAGGGGGATGTGTGCAGAACAGGAGACTTCGATTGTATGGCCACGTTGAAAGAATAGATAGAAGGTCTTCGGTCAGTAGATGTAGAATAGTTCAGGCAATATGCCCTGATTACAAGGAAATGCCAAGGAAAACATGGGAAGAAGTTATAAAAATGAACTTTAAAAAAAGGGATAAATAAAGTCCTAGTCAGAGCTAAGTTACTTTGAAAGTTAATTTCTGAATGACGTCCAACGATGCCAGCATTTAAAAGGGATGTTCAACCGAATATGATTATGATTTCATGAGGATCTCGTCGGCAATATTTGATACCCAGCTCTGTGAAAGCAAACTGCCCAGCAGAAAATACAACGATGACTAACAATTTTATATAGCGAAGAGAACGTGACAAAACATTCAATAAGCCTACTTTTAAAATAGTGGTATATTAAATAAGAATCACACAATTTATTACAAACGTACATATATGCCCTACACATCCAATCGATATATTACTCAAAGAGTTTTGTCGACCCCTGTGAAAATAAACTTTTAGCATGTACATATATGGTGTTCCAAAATAATCTACGTCGAGTATGTTGGAATATTTTATAGATATATTGGAACACAATTAATAAATATAATTATTTTTCGATTAAGAAGTATTTTGTTCTTACTTAAATCCAAATCGAAATAAGAGACCAAAGGTTCAAAAGTTACATGCATGGGAACGCATGAGTGAAGACATAAAACGGAAGTGAACAATCACATCATCGATTTAAATTTTGGGAGATTGAAAAAGAAAATTCATTAAAATCGGAACGAGACAGACATTAATCAAAATAGCATTTAGTAAGTTTAAACACCGTGCGTGAAGTTTGTATTTATAATATAATAAATAATTCACTATCTCATTTTAATCACGTTCTATTAAGAACCACAACTAACAAAGTTTAATGTTTCGACTGTCAATCAATGAGAAAAGTAATATTCCAAACAAGGGCGACATGTTCTTCAAGGCGAGAAAGATTTCGGAAATCTGTCTCTGTGTAAGACCTACTACATTGACCGGATACTAGTTATTGTAAAATATCACAAGATAAT
This sequence comes from Sepiola atlantica, assembly GCA_963556195.1. Lineage (NCBI taxonomy): Eukaryota > Metazoa > Mollusca > Cephalopoda > Sepiida > Sepiolidae > Sepiola > Sepiola atlantica. The sequence goes on from OY744530.1 coordinate 25,205,881, forward strand.
TGCTAATAACTTGTGATAAGTTCTTCTATCGCTACTAAAATGACAGTACTACAAACTCATCGTTCCAACTATTCCAAAGTGGAAAGCTATGACTAGCTGTGTTAATATATGTATATAAGTGGAAGTAGTACGCGATATTTATATTGAGGTATTTTAAACAAGATACCAGCAAACGACGAAAATCACAGAATAAGAAAACACAACAGAAAGTGAAATAATCAGGAAAATCATGAGCGAGTTAAAAATAAACTATGTTTAAGAAAATGAAACTTTATGATAGAAGGAATAAAAACGGAAACGTGTAACATACCCACTTACACAAGCGAACAATATTACGGCTCTAAATAACATTATCTGTACATGGACAAAACCTTTATTTATATAGACTGCCAAAAATGTGGATAAACAAAGACCGAATAGAAAGCTACTTGGGAACCCTGTATGAAATAACTGTCAACAGAAGGTTAATTTGTGAAATTAGCTTGAAGGCATCAGCAAGGAAAGTTAGTTTTATTAAAATGAAAACGAACGAAGAACAAGAAAGAAGCAATATATGGGAAAAACAACAAGAACACAGCAGGAACGAGGAATTGCTGATGAATTACTCTTTTAAAAATGGGGGAAAGAAACCTAAAGTTTAATTCATATAGAAATACTTAAGATGATATTCAGAAAATTGTCAAACAAGAATGCACACTGCTACGATAGAATACATTCGGTTCTCGTTCACAAAATGCTCGCATAAAATTAAATTACAAAACGGAATAAGTACATAAATTTAAAGAACAGCCGGAAATCGCCTATCCCTTTTACTACAGACCGATAACCTTCATACCGCGACCATATTGAATTGTTTAACTACATAATGTGGCAGAAAAATCTGCTGCCTTTTGTATAGGTGCAAATTTTTATCCCAGTAAGAGAAAGATGGCGAAAAGCGACAAAAGATAGATATAATCTACAGTATATCTACCATAAAATAGTGAAGAAAATAAAGACAAACATGACCATAATGTGAACCGGTTATAATACAATAAGAAACACACGAATAATTAAGATAATGTTTAAGGAAATATTAAATAAAAGAGAAATTTATCATTTTCATAGGAAAAGCTTTAGAAAATAGAGACTGCTATTTGCAGCTTAAGAACAAAATATGACTAATATACGGTTTAATAGATATGTTTTCCATTACCTTTATCACAACCTTAATTCGTCATAACGATGATGTGACTGGTCAACATGCTGTGCAATTCCAATGGAATGGTAGTAATAAGCCACCAGATGTATAGGGTTAACGTGAATGTATTACAATACAAGAAAAGAACTAGAAACATGAATAAGAAAAACTTGAATTGAATTTGAGATAGACATATCTGACTGTGTTTAAGAAGACTAGAAATCCCGAAAGTATAGATCTAGCAACCGAGAAGTTATGACATTACTTAACGAAGGCGAAACGAAATATATTTAGGCATCTCCAACAATCAGAGAGGAAAGATGTAATAAAGACCGAATTCCTCAAAAGAATCTTAAACTTTATTAAAACTCAATTATGAAGACGAAATGTAATAGCTGGCTGTGACTCCTAGTAATTTGCTCAGGTCCCTTTCATATCCTCAGGAAAATGAGTCAAAGATTAGGTAAATAATTATTATGTGCAGGAAACTACGCACAACGGAGGATGTTTACCTACTATATGTAAAAAGAGGTAATAGATAAAGGAAGATTACGAAGGCGACGCGATTAAATGTGGTAAAGAATAGGTACGACAATAGCAGCAAGAGTAAAGCTAAAGCGAGTAAAAATGATTATTTATACGACGTATTAAATATATCGCCCACAGGAAAAAACATTGACAGGGCTGCAAAGACGACATGGTTATTTATAGCTGTATAAACCAACGTGATAAATGTCACGATAGACAAGACCCAGTCAAACATCACATCTAGACTGTGGACAATGGGAAGAAACGACGAACCACATCATATAACTGAATGCAGCAAGCTGTTCTTAATGGAATTTAAAAAATAGTCATAACTGGGTTCGGCATAGAGTTAGCTAGAACACTCAAACAGAAAACAAGGGTAGTATTAGAAACTGAAAGGCATAAAATCCTATGAAACACTAAAGTACAAAGCAAAACACCAGACATGATAATAACAGAAAGGATTATACTTCCAAAATAGTAGAGTTCACAGTTCTTTCTCATAACTGGGTTGAGAACAAATGGGGCAGAAAACTAACTACATGGAACTTGTCACAGATCTGAACGGGACATAAAAGACGGAAAGCAATATTAATAATTGCAAGAGAAATGGGAACTGTCTAGCGAAAATCTTTGAAAATGTAAAAATAATTTGGAATCATATTATGATAATGCAGCTAGCATATGAATAAGAATTCTTGAGAATTTGAAGCAACCCACATAATCACGGATGAAATAAAATTAAACGGCAGTGGTTCAAAATACAGAGGTAATATTGATTGGAGTCCAAGGAGGCTTAGACGACTTGAGTCAAACAAATATACAGAAACTGACCACATGAGGAACAAAGTGAATATAAAAACCGAAGACGATTAGGCCTTAGGTGGAAGGGGCGCAGATAACTGAACTATTGAAGAGAATTATTGATATCCTAATTGAAAGGCAAATCATTGGCGGGAAACCACATGTAACGACTGATGCGAGATTAAATTACAACTTGTATGGAATCGAAATAAGACTTACTAAACAGTGTAGGTTACCGGTTTTATCATTTGTAACGACTGGTGTGAGAAGCCCGAGTCAATAATAATAATAATAATCATAATAATAATAATAATAATAATAATTATAATGATGATGATGATAATGATAACGACAAAAACAACAACAACAATAACAATAATAATGATAATGATAATAATAATCATAATAATAATAATAATAATAATAATAATCAAAAGACCCTGAAGGAGGTGAAGAGCAGACAAAAGAACATAACCATGGCATGGATTGACTACAAGAAAGCCTACGACAGGATCCCCCAAACATGGATAATTGAATGCTTAAAAATATACAAGATACCAGACAGGATTATTAATCCCATCCAGAAAGCCATGGAAACATGGAGACTAAAACTGACAGCCGGAGGACAATACCTGTCTGAGATAAAAATACAGAGAGGCATTTTTCAAGGAGACTCTCTATCCCCACTATTGTTTATAATAGCCATGATGCCACTCAACTACATACTCAGAAAGTGTGATGCCGGATACAGGTTTACGGATACAAAACAAAGAATAAACTACCTGATGTACATGGATGACCTTAAACTGTTTGCAAAAAACAAAAAAGAGCTGGAAAAGCTGATAAATACAACCAGGATATTCAGCCAGGATATCCAAATGGAGTTTGGAATAGAAACATGTGCACTACTAGAGATCAAAAGAGAAAAACTGGAGACGACAGAAAGTATAGAACTCCCCAACCAAGAGGAGATGAGGGCGCTAGGAGAACAAGATAGTTATAAATACATGGGAGTTCTGGAAGCAGACACAATCAAATATACAGAAATGAAAGAGAGGATTGGAAAAGAATATCTACGAAGAACAAGGAAACTCTTAGAAACTAAACTATATAGCAGAAACCTAGTAAAAGGGATAAACACATGGGCTGTATCACTAATAAGATACTCTGGACCATTCATAGGCTGGACCAAAGAAGAACTCAGGCACCTTGACCAAAGGACTAGAAAACTAATGACTATGCACAATGTATTGCACCCAAAAGACGATACGGACAGACTCTACATGAAAAGAAATGAAAGAGGTAGAGGACTAGTAAGTATAGAAGACTGTGTGGACGACACCAAAAAAGAGCTGGAGAAATATGTAACCCAGAACATGGAAAGACTGATCACCACAGCAAGAGACATCAGCCCAACAAACAACTCCGGAAGCACTGAACCCAGAAACAAAAAGACAAGAAAGGAAAAGTGGGAAGAAAAACAACTACATGGACGCTTTATAAGACTCACAAGCGATGAAGCCAATGAAAACAGCTGGGCATGGCTAAGAAAAAGACACTTGAACAGAGAAACGGAATCTCTGCTGACGGCCGCATAGAACAATGCGATTAGGACAAACTTCATTAAAGCAAAGATAGATAAAACCCAGGAAAACAGCAAATGCCGATTGTGTGGACAAACAGACGAAACGATAAATTATATAATAAGTGAATGCAGCAAGCTAGCACAAAGGGAATACAAGAACAGACATGACAGCGTGGGGAAAGAAGTGCACCGGGAAATGTGCAAACAACTGAATTTCGAATATGCAAAAAAACGGTACAAACACAAACCAGAAACTGTACTAGAAAACGAAAAACACAAAATCATATGGGATATGAATGTACAAACAGACAAACCCATAACAGCAAGGAGACCGGACATGATAATAATCAACAAGAAAGAAAAATCCTGCAAAATCGTAGACTTTGCCGTTCCAGCAGACCACAGAGTGAAGATCAAAGAGACGAAAAAAGAAGCAAATATACTGAACTTGCCAGAGAATTGGAAGAAATATGGAACATGAAGAAAGTCAGTATAACACCAATAATCATAGGAGCACTAGGAACAGTCCCCAAAAACATGGAGAAAAGACTAAGAGAAATAGGAATCAAAGGGATAACTGAGACCATACAAAGGACAGTAATGATCAAAACAGCTACAATTCTGAGAAATGTCCTCGAATGCGGAAACCAACCCACATAAGCAACGAATGGAGAACAAACACATGGAAGCACAAGACAACAGAACCGGGGAAAATACAACCGCACGAGAGAGGCGCAAGCATAGGATGACGCCACGAGAATTATGGACAGAGGGTCGAGGAGGGAAAGCGCGCACCAGACCTCCACTGGAACAGCGCGGACAGCTCTGGGACCTTGAGGAGGTTTGTTGCCACTCGGGCCCCAGAGGGGACCAATGACCCTTATCAGCGGGAAATCGGTGGTAGGTGGCTGTTTCGATACCGCAAGGTCATCAGCGGTGATGAACGAAAAGAGGTGAAGCATACTGGAAGTCTGAGGAGACTTGTTGTTACTCAGACTCCAAGGAATACCACAGGTTGTTGGTAGTGGGCGATCACTGACGATGACCAGTGTGATAACTCCTAGTGAGTAAGTAATAATAATAATAATAATAATAATAATAATAATAATGATAATGATAATGATAACGACAACAACAACAACAACAATAACAATAATAATGATACTGATTATAATAATAATAATAATAATAATAATAATAATAATAATAATAATAATAATAATAATAATAATAATAATAATAATAATGATTAGGGGCGCATGATTTGCTGTACATAGATCAAAAGATCCTGAAGGAGGTTAAAAGCAGAAAACAGAACATATCCAAGGCATAGATTTACTACAAAAAAGCATACGACAGAATCCCTCAGGAATGGATAATTGAATGCTAAAAAATATACAGGATACCCGACAGGATTATCAATCTCATACAGAAAGCAATGGAAACATGTAGACGAGAACTGACAGTTTGAGGACAAAACTTGACCGAAATAAAAAATACGGAGAGGCATCTTCCAATGAGACTCCCTATCACCACTTCTGTTTATCATAGCCATTATGCCACTCAACTACACTCTAAGAAATTGTGATGCCGGATAGAAGTTTGCAGACACAGAACAAAGCATAAACTACCTCATGAACATGGACAACCTGAAGCTATTTGCAAAAACGAAGGAACTGGAATAGCTGGTAAATACGACCAAAATCTTAAGCCATCACATTCAAATAAATTTGGAATAGAAAGGTGTGCACTGCTTGAGATGAAACGAGGAGAACTGCAGACAATAGAAGGCATGAAACTGCCCAACTAAGAGAAGAAGAAGGCGCTAGACGAACAGGATAGCTATAAATATTTAGGAGCTCTGGAAGTAGACACCACCAAATCTACAGAAGAGAAGATTAGAAAAGTATATTTGCGAAGAACACGGAAACTCTTAGAAACGAAAGTATATAGCAGAACCTAGTAAAAAGAATAAACACCTGTGAAGTATCACTAATAAGATACCCCGTACCATTCCTAGACTAAACGAAAGTAGAACTGAGGCACCTTGACTAGAAGACGAGAAAATAAATGACTATGCACAACGCACTACATTCAAATAACGATACAGAGAAACTCTACTTGAAAAGAAACAAAGAGGAAAGAGGACTGGTAAGTGTAGAATACTGTATGGAACACACAACAAAGAGCTGGAGAAATACATAACCCAGAACACAGAAAGGCCAATCACCGTCACAATGAACAACTCGGGAATCACCGAATCCAGAAACAAAAAGACATGTAAAGAAAAGTGTGAAAAAAATAACTACATCCACGTGTCATAAGACTGACAAGAGAAGAGACCATCGAAAATAGCTGAGCATGGCTAAGAAAAAAACACTTTAACAGAGAAACGGAATTATTACTGACAGCTGCACAGAACAATGCGATTAAGACAAACTAAATTAAAGCTAAAATAGATAAAAACCCAGGAAAACATTGAAGGCAGACTGTGTAGACAAAGAGACAAAACATTAAATCACATAATAACTGAATGTAGCAAACTAGACCAAAGGGAATAGAGGAATATACATGACTGTGTGGGAAACGCAGTGCACTTGAAACTATGCTAACGACTGCATTTCGAACACGAAAACAAATGATACAAAGATAAACCATGCGTATCTTATGTGAGTAGGTTTCCTTATTCAAGGATTTTCCCTTTTTTATCATTGCCGTCTGTTGTATGGTCTCAGTCTTTTCTTTGATTCATATTTTTCTCCGTTTTTTTTTTAGGTTTTTCGTGACTGTTCCTTGTGCTCCTATGATTATTGGTACTAGAACACGAAAAACAAAATCCTCTGGGATATGGAGTTGCAAACAAATAAACTCATACAATCAAAGAGAGCAGATGTCATAATCATCTACAAGAAAGAAAAATCCTGCCAAATCGTAGATTTTGCTGTACCAGGAGACAACAGGGTAAAAATCAAGGAGACAAAAAAACGAAGCAAATAAACGGAACTCCCCAGAGAATTGAGAGCAGTATAGAGTAAAAAACGGAGAAAAGAAAAGACTGAGACCATACAACAGACGGCAATGATAAAAACAGGGAAAAATCCTTGAATGCGGAAACCTACTCACATAAGATACGCATGCTAACCAGGCATATGGAAGTTGCAATAGGAAATTTTTAAAACACAGAAATAACACCACCACATAAAACAAAGAAACAGAAAATGCAATAAATTTCATAAACAAACCCCTCGCAAAAAAAGAGAAAGTGAAGGAACCAGCTAATACTAAACAAAATAGTCGTGAAGAGTCAATGAGAATAGAAAGACCGACGAGGGAGAAAACAAACCACACCTCCACTGGAAGTGTACAGAGAGGACTGGGACCTTGGGGAGGCTTATTGCCATTCAAATCCCAGAGAAGACCAAAGGTCGTTGCCAGCGAGAAATCGATGGTAAGCAGAGTCATTTGCAATAGTAATCGCAAGATGTAGAGACTACTTGAAATCTGGGGAGACTTGTTGTCACTCTGACTCCAGGGAACAAAACCGGTGATTATCAGTAAGCAATCACTGATGATGACCTGTGCTGGAACTCCTAGTGAGTACACTTAATAATAATAATAATAATAATAATAATAATAATAATAATAATAATAATAATAATAATAACAACTAGCGGGACCCTATGGAAATTCCACAGTGTTTTCTACATCAATCTGTATAATTTACTGTTAATAATATTATCCGGTGGCTACAAATATGCACATATTTTACTCACCAAAGGTTTGCGTGACGGGATGGAAGTATATATATTTATCTATATTACTCGGTTGCCGGGGCAAAAGCTGTCTTTGTAGCAGTCATCATCGGTCGCGACTACCCTACATCTCGAGTTAGTTGCTAATGTAAAGTGATACTCTACTGTAATCGGACACTTTAGCCTTTTATAAAGTCTGAAATTAGCGACCACCTCATCTAAAATAAGCGAACGCCATTTTTAGTTTGACGATTTTGACAAAATAACAAAATAAATATTTGAAATAAAAAAATAATAATTTCTCAGATGTTAACTATACAATATCGTTGCTCTTGTCTTATTTTTACGTCTCTATTTGGTACTCTGTTACATTGGGACTTGACCCTGACCCTAAATTTAACCCCCAATGACCCTGAAATTTATAGCTAACCCTAACGCCTTACTGACCCTAACCCTAACGACGGGGTCAAAGTTAGCGCGGGTCCTAATGTAACAAACCACCCCCTATTTGTTAGTAAGTTACGCTTGCTTTATTATGAGCACCCTCACCCCCGGATAAGAGTGAAATAATTTTTTTAAATAATAATTTGCATTCAAATAACGCGTGTACGATGGGCACTCTACTAAAAAGGGTTGATATACCGTAAAAACTGGCAGGCTTACCGAAAGAAGACGAAACTGTACTTGTTACTTTTTTCGTTTAGATTTTCTTTTTTATTCTGCTTTGAATCACGACTTTCGTCTCTTTCGTTTTTGTTACATTTTGTTTTTACTTTTTGCGATTTATTTATTTGTTTTTATTGCGTTTTCACTTTTCAATTACGTTTAGTCTCTCTCGCTGTTTTCTCTCTCTACGAACACACACTCTCTCTTTCATTAGTACGCGCTCTCTGTGTTTCACTGAAAAAAACATTGCTTAATGTGTGTTCAAAAATAAATAAATAAATAAATAAAATAATACTGGCTGTCTCTCGAACCAAAAGAAAGGAAATAAATGGTTTTCACGTTTGAAGTTATCGTCTGCCAGCGTTCGCGTTGGCACAGCTCGTAGTATTCACTGTATTCCAAACATTGAGTTTATTCGTAAATATTCTAAATATATTTCAAGAACAGATATTGGATCTGTTTATATATGTAGAGGTATTTGAAGCACAGAAATTCATAGAAGTTACCTTTATTTTTGATAATGTTGCATTGAAAAAGTATTTCACAGTTCTCTCTCTCTCTCTCTCTCTCTCTCTCTCTCTCTCTTTAGTCGTTAAAATCTTTCACCGAACAGAAAGTGCATAAACTGTTTAGTTTACTAAATGAATAATGACTCTCACAACGTTGTCTCCTTCTCCTTCCACGCTTAAGCGACAGTATTTGAAGCCCAGAAATTCATAGAAGTTGCATTTGTTTTTGATAATGTTGCATTGTAAAATGAAAATATTTCACATTTCTCTCTCTCTCTCTCTCTCTCTCTCTCTCGTCATTCAAATGTTTAACCGAAGAAAAAGTGCATAAACTGTTTAGTTTACTAAATAAATAATGACTCGCTCTCCTCTCCCAACGTCGTCTCCTCCTCCTTCCACAATGTCCTCCTCCTTCCACGCTGAAGCGACAGTAGTTGGCGGGGTAAGTTAATTATTTAAATAAGTTAATTTTGATCTACTTATCAACTTCATTTAGTGGTAACGTCACCGCTTTTCAGCTAGATCTTACGGTTTCGGTTTGAAGTCTCTCCGTCCATTTTATTTATTGAATTTCTTTAGGAGTGTGATACACGTACGTACGTACGTACACCTTAGCGTATTAATATATAGATAAATTAATAATAATAATAATCAGATGAAGAAAGAATAGGTCAGTCGTCGGACTGCATACTTTCGCCTGACAACGTAAGGTTAGGTCAAAGTTATATCTAGGCCTTACTTCTCTATATTGCATGACATATTCTGGCAGTTATGCCATGAAAACCTTTATAACTAAAAAAATATTTATCTGATCAGGATAAAATGTTACATTGTAAGTGTTAGGGTTATGAAAATGCGTTAAATTCATACATCAAATTTGTAAAAATCAGAAGCTGATTTTCTGTTAAAAATGTTAGATTGATTAAAACTTTTGAAGTAAAATTCAAAGGTCAAGTTACAAGGTCATATTCGATGCGGAACTACATTGACTGAAATTTGGCGCAGGTATGAGTCTACGATCAATAAAACGGACGTTATCGCATGCGACCATCACCTTTCCTGATATTTAACCTAGAAACCCCAAATTCAATCAGTTCGGTCATTTATAAAAACAGCTAACAGAACGAAAAATGGGTTAAAAAACAAACAGGCAACAAATACGAAAAGCAAGCTAAATTACTCTTCTACTAACCTGTATAAGTGTATATGTGTTTTAACTTATTTTAAAGCGGTTTTTGTTCAAAACAAACCTGGTGTCAACTTGTTCAGTCAGAACGAAATAAAATGGCTGAAATTACAGTTTCGATAATCGCTCAAAAAACGAAAATTAAGCAAAATACTGGTAGAACATTATATTTTTCTACGAGTGGTGACATTTATAAGATGCGTTTCAAACACTATTTTGTTTATCGATTTTTCAACAATTATCAAAGGCTCCCGTTCTGGGCTCATGAAGAGCCATTTTCTTTCGTTATAACTGAACAGGTGGACACCTAGTTTGTTTTGAACAACACAAAACGCTTTGAAATAAGTTAAAACACAAATAAACTTATCCAGGTTAGTAGAAGGGTAACTTATCTTGTCTTTCGTAACATTTGTTGCCTATTTGTATTGTTAATCCTTTTTTCGTTCTGTTAGATGTCGTTATGAATGCCCATCAGTTCTAAATTAGACGATAATCGATATTTTACCACGTTTGGTGATGATTATGTGAACGCTAGCGTTTACATAAACAAACTCGACCGACATCATAGCCTTCGCTTTGACAGAGATTATAATAAACACGACACGAATCAAGCAATCTCATCATTTGACACACCCTCCAATGCACATACACACATGATTGCAGCTATATCAGCTTCATTGTCATTTCATTGTCAAAGACCTAATAAAGTAGCAGAGCTGGGGTGTTTTTCAAGCATCATAGTGTGTTCACTTCGTCGGCAGAATCAGCTGGTCGAATGTCTGTAATCACTATGGTGAGGTTCCTATTCCATTTTCTCTCTCTTTGTATTCTTCTGTTTCATTTCAATAAATGCTTTCAGAAACAGTAGTAATATAGAAACATTAACAAACGTAATTCGGTATTAAAAGTTTCTTTGAAGTGTCATGCATTCTTTATAGCATAGATGTATACGCATAAAACATCTTCAAAAAGATAACAGCTAACCGAACCCACAGTTGTCTCCCCCTCACTCTTTCTTTCTCTCTCTCTCTCTCTCTGGCTGTCTGTTTGTCTGTCTCTCTCTCACTCTCTTTCTCTCTCTGTCTTAGCTAGTTTGGTCGAAATAAAGAAAGATCCCTTCTGTTCATTTATCATGTAAGACTGGCCGCTTTCTTATCCATGTGACGTCGCTAGCCGGATGGAGAATTGCACTCTTCCTTATTTTCCATACTAATCCTACATTTTACATATGCGTCTCTTATCTGTATACATTGTTTTATTTATTCATACAAATGTGTATTTGCAAAAACAAACCTTCATGTGCTACGACCTAATAATTACCTGTTTTATCTTCCCACTTCCTCATATGTTGATTACGAAACAAAATGTCATGAATAACAACCTAATATATAATCACTAAATTTATTATTGGAACTTTATATTTTAATTACAAATTGTTGCATTTTATGTATATTGACTTAATATAGAGAAAGTTTTACATTCATATAGTAGTTTATGTGATTACGTCTCACCTCAACACCTGTGTATTTTTTCCATATTGTGGTCGGATAAAAACGTATTGCGTATATTACTATATATCTGAGTTTTCGCGTTCCTGTGCCTATCTATGTACCTGCTCGAAGAATATATCTATTCTTCCTTTCTTTTTTCTGCTTTCCCAGTTTTATCCCCTGCGAGCCGGAAGGAAACAGCCTTTTCCAGGAAGTCGGTCCTTGTGTGTTTCCGCGCGCAAGATCCAGGTTCATTTATGGTCATCCCTTAAGTAGGTGTGGCCGTGTGCCAAAAGAAATGGCGAAAACTTTATCCAACCCTGGCAAAGCCGACCAAGCGACATTCGCTCCACACTCATCGCCCCATTAAACATCGCTTTTATTTCTTCTACTGGACGCTAAATGCATCAATTTGGTTCAATCCGTTTTTATTCCACTTTTCGAGCTCATTATTGATTGACATTTTTTGGCAGAAAAGCAATCGGATTCTCCATTGAAAATATCAACACAGACCAAACAGTCGTAAAGATCTTCGCTTGCGTTGTGTATTAAAATGTCACCGAAGAAGAAGACACAAATGGCAAAAAAAGAAAATAATTGTACTGAAAATGTTTTGCCAGTAGAGTGGTTTTAATTCATTGATTTGGCAGGACCGAAGTTCCCGTAAATAATAAGAAGCTTTTAACAAGTAACTATCAACAAAATTCGAAAACCCTTTTATATGTATTTTTTTACGCAGCGATTCTGTCAACTCTGGCCAACCATGTTTTTGTAGACTTGTATTTTGACAGATTATATACAATAGCTATCGAGTATACAGAGTGTTAAAATATTCACCTCTATATAATAAAGATATATTTTCACTTCTCGGGCGGCTGTGTATGTGTGTATCTTTCTCGTCACAACGTCACTCATATAACATTAGTATTCTTTTGTTCATCATTAATCGGATTTGCGCTATTGTACTTTTTTTCCTTCAACACATTATTGAATTTCCTAGAAACTTCGGTCACTTCCGGTTTGTAAAAACTTAAAGCTTAAAAGAATTCTAAAGTAGTCATTGTTTTACGTAAAATATTTATTTCAATTTCACCTTTTTAAATAATCTTGACAACTTGTATTTGGAAACATTCAATACAACAGCAATGGATAAAATAGGCTTCTAATATTTAACTCTATATAAAAAAAGGTTATCTGTTAACTTTTCGTGTGTCTGTCGTGTGTGTATTCTTTTCGTAACAACGTCACTAATATTGAATTACTCTTGGTGTGTTTACAATTAATCGAATATTTAGTGAAATGGAAAATATTGCATTTTAATTCCCTCTAAAATATCACTCAATGTTGTAAAGATTACGGTCAGTTTCTGTTTTTAAAGAGTTAAATTGGGAAAATAAAACTCGTAAGTAATCATTGTTTTGAGTAGAATATATAGTTTCTTAACAATAACAATACTTGGCGTATAAGGAGTTTCGAGTAAGACGAGTTAAATTGAGCACATCCGTATTTTTAATCTAATTAGGGCTTAAGTAGTCCAAAGAAATTTTATAAATATATCTACATTTCGCAATACATTTTTGATTTGATTTTATGATAAATAATTAAATGTAGCTAATTTCAATTGTAAACATGCATCGTGATGTATGTTTAGCAACAGCGCATACATGCACCTTACGAACTGGTGGACTTTTGATGAGAAAAATATATCGCTCGAGAAATAACCACCAATTAATATATTAGCCACTTGGAAAAAAATGTCTTATTAACACAAGGGTACTTTCTGAGAAATGAAACCACTTGAGATTTCAGAGAATTCATGCATACTTAAGCTGTCCATTAGCTTATAGGACATCAGTTTTTTCATGTCTAGCCATTGACAGCTGATGAGGTTAGTTGACTGACTAGGTGGACAAATAACACACACTACTGATGTCTACATATTTCACGCGCAATAGGAATCTCGGGAGAGTTGATGCTTAAACTTAGCAGGTGATGAAGCTGTTGGATCTGCTCGTCAAAATGCGATACTATCGGTCTCTCAAATAGTGAGAATTTTAAGCCCGAACTGACATATGGGATGTTGTTTTAAGGTTGCGATCCTGTTGGTCCCATTACAAGTCTGATTCGTTTTGTAATAAAATCAAGTATCATCAAAACACAAAATAAAATATTGCTACATTTTAAAACTTGAGTTGTGATTTTTTTTGGAAGGAAAATCCTTTCGTTACAACGCTAGCCGAGACAACGTACTCAACACTATTGCCAGTGTCAAAATCAAGCAGCACTGAATTCGGACTAGGACCACGATCGGACGATCACGACAAGTGCATTGAACGCACAGATACATGATTACACAATGTCACCTTTTTCTAAATAAGGAGTGGAATAATATTACTGCAAAGTATTGTTTAAAGTCTTGCTTGGTTAACCCTTTTCTTAAGATCATATCAAATTCTGCAAAGCTTTTATAATCACACCAGGAGTAAGATTTTTACCTCGCCTCATAGTGCGAATAAAATTATTTTTACAATTACTTTTTCCGTTACTCTGAATTTTGTGTTTCAAGTTAATTATTACATTTACTTTTTCGAATTGTTGCTCTATTTCAGATGTTTGTTTGATACATCTTTATTTTTGTTAAAACATCCAAGTGCGACAAGGATTGTACTTCTCCTATTTATTATTTATCTCCTAGTTAAATTCACTATTCGGTAGTTTAAAGTATTAAATTAGTAACATCTGTCTACATTTTAGAATAAGAATGTAAAACCTTGAATATTGTGCATCCCATCGTTTTAATGTAAAGCCTTGAATATTGCGTATCCAATAGTTTTGATGTAAAACCTTGAATATTGTGTGTCCAATAGTTTTGATGTAAAACCTTGAATATTGTGTGTCCAATAGTTTTGATGTCAAACCTTGAATATTGTGTATCCAATAGTTTTGATTTAAGACCTTGAATATTGTGTGTCTAATAGTTTTGATGTACAGCCTTGAATATTGTGTATCCAATAGTTTTGATGTAAAACCTTGAATATTGTGTATCCAATAGTTTTGATGTAAAACCTTGAATATTGTGTATCCAATAGTTTTGATGTAAAACCTTGAATATTGTGTATCCAATAGTTTTGATGTAAAACCTTGAATATTGTGTATCCAATAGTTTTGATTTAAGACTTTGAATATTGTGTATCCAATAGTTTTGATGTCAAGCCTTGAATATTGTGTATCCAATAGTTTTGATGTAAAACCTTGAATATTGTGTGTCCAATAGTTTTGATGTAAAACCTTGAATATTGTGTGTCCAATAGTTTTGATGTCAAACCTTGAATATTGTGTATCCAATAGTTTTGATTTAAGACCTTGAATATTGTGTGTCTAATAGTTTTGATGTCAAGCCTTGAATATTGTGTATCCAATAGTTTTGATGTAAAACCTTGAATATTGTGTATCCAATAGTTTTGATGTAAAACCTTGAATATTGTGTATCCAATAGTTTTGATGTAAAACCTTGAATATTGTGTATCCAATAGTTTTGATGTAAAACCTTGAATATTGTGTATCCAATAGTTTTGATGTGAAGCCTTGAATATTGTGTATCCAATAGTTTTGATGTAAAACCTTGAATATTGTGTATCCAATAGTTTTGATGTAAAATCTTGAATATTGTGTATCCAATAGTTTTGATGTAAAATCTTGAATATTGTGTATCCAATAGTTTTGATGTAAAATCTTGAATATTGTGTATCCAATAGTTTTGATGTAAAATCTTGAATATTGTGTATCCAATAGTTTTGATGAAAAATCTTGAATATTGTGTATCCAATAGTGTTGCATTAATTCCCTATGTACGTCCAAGAGATCGGATTTTGTGTGCTTAACAAGCTAAACCGCCACAATGTTAACGCCACAATCACTCAACAAGATGGTAATAGGTTTAAAGGGTTGAAGTGAAATTAGATTTGTTTTTTTAACATATTTAGAATTTAATTTCTAAGCTCTTACTTTGGTAATATGTCTCGACACAGTCAACGCCGTTATATACAGCACGTCAATATATTAATCTTACTTCCCTTTTTATAAGTATTATAACTGTAATACTGCTTAAACGCGTGCGCTAAATCAAGGAGATCAACTCCATCTAAACTCGAAGCAGTAGAAGAATTAATGCAGCTTCATTTTAGATGTAAACAAGATGCAGACGATAATTGATGTTAATTTTACTACAAAATGTATAACTACAAAATGTATAACTACAAAATGTATAATTACAAAAGTTATTCACCAAAATTGGTGGGAGATAATATGTGAGATCATCAACAGAAAACAATGCTACGATGCTATAAATTAAACAAATTATATTTTTACCGAAAAATACAGTTAGAATTAAATGTATTTTCTCTACAATAAATAAAAGTCGATTTAACTTCTTCACATTCAGACATAATACCTTAATAACCAAAACCTTCATATGCTAATCTGTTCTGCCATCCAATTAGGCTAAACCATCATGCGTGTTTCTAGAAGTTATGCATTCATTTTGTCTCCTTTCAATATTTATTATATTTTCTCCGGATTACCAGAGTCTCACAAGTAAGTCTTCCAAAAAGAAAGTGGCTGGCATTTTTCCTCGCTTCTAGTTATCTACTCTCACCACCAACAGATTTACCGTGTGCTGATTTTTAAAGGAATAAAAATTAAACAAACATCGGTTATTCTAGAATACTTAACGGACGCATCACATTCGCATGCTTGAAAAACAACAAATGTTCGCTAAGAGTTCATACGCCTGGATCGGTAAGCTTTTCTAATTATTTTTTAATTACAGTTAGTTTTTTTTTACATATTATTCATGTAAAACAAAGAACATTTACAATTTAACAGAATTAAACAGTAAATTTTGTTCGCCGTTCTGTCAGAATATTCCGTAAACGTTCGTTGACATTCTAGAAGTGAGCGGAATAAAACAATTAACGAACAGCTTCCCAACATGCAATTTCTGCTATCGTCTTTTGCGTACAGAAATTATAACGAATTTATATTGTTTTCAGAAGACAAACTACACTTTGGTGGGTTTTTTTAAATAAGTTAAATCCTAAGAAAACCATCGTCATACAAGCATTGGAAAAAGGTGATACGTTGGTTGTTTCTTTAAGTTTTTTGGTCAAGTTTAGCGTCCACAAGTGAATCAGAAAGACAATTTTGCCGGATATTTTGCATTAGATACGTAATAGAACAAATTTTTCGATATAAACATGTATTTTCAAACAAACAAAAAAACATTGATATATTTTATTCTATTTATTTTCATGAAAATAAACAAACTAATCGGCTATTAAAAAAAATACAGTATATAAAACTTATTTTTTAATTATTGTGGAAAATACCGGTCTCTAAACAAAATAAAGATTCAATCAGTCTAGAAAGATTTCTTCTTTAAGCAAAATCAAAATCAATTTATTTGGGAATATTCTGTATTGGCTATGTTATCAGAACAATATCTTCGAAGTCTGCCGATTTTCAGGCTTTCAAACGCGTTTTTTTTACTTTTTATTTTCGCCAAGCGCTGGTAAGAACATACATACTAATCGCTAAAAACCATTCATCATATATGTGTTCTAAACAAACATACGATCGTACGCCATTTTGTATGATGAGGATTGATATTTGCTTATTTGTGTTACTTTAAAGCCGAACCTATTTACATGTAATTCATGTT
Organism: Sepiola atlantica; assembly: GCA_963556195.1. Lineage (NCBI taxonomy): Eukaryota > Metazoa > Mollusca > Cephalopoda > Sepiida > Sepiolidae > Sepiola > Sepiola atlantica. Next base: position 25,223,300 of record OY744530.1, read on the forward strand.
ATTGAACTAGTAAATAAATGTATTACATAGATTTAAAACAATAAATACTTATTTAACTAATCCTATTTAGACTACCTAAATTACTTAGAGTGAAATGGCTTCTTTTCTGATTTTCTTTAGAATTAATACTCTAATAAATATATTTTTTAGTTACATTATTATTTCATATTCCCCCTGGGCAACGACGGGGAATGGGTCATGCTAGTGTGACATGAAGCTAGAAAATTAATATTATATTTGTAGTTTTTCTATAAAATAAAACAGCTATCAAAAATTGTTAGAAGTGGAAATATTTGGACATTAACATGTTTCATTTAAATCGAGAAATCTACCGTGGATATTCTACGGGATTCTTAATAGTTTACAATATCTATTGTTTACGACATTAAAAAACGCCCAAACAATGGATTTGTAATTAAACTAATGTTGGTTAACGTAAGGGTAGGAGTGCGAGTTGCTTAGCTTCCACTATGACGTCATGAGTGAGGTTAATTTCCGTTTCCCCGTTTCATCCAGAAGCTTGTGTCTAGCCGCTGGGCGCTCTCCTTTCTTGGTATAGTTAAATCAACCACAGTTCACTTAGATTGGGTTTCCAAAAAGCTAATTAATTAGTAGATTTTATCTGCATTTTCTCGTGTTGTATTTTATTTTATTTTATCAAACACCCTTTGAATTAAAGATGGCGGACAGAGCGACCATCAGCACAACCACCGCAATCGTCAGACGATAACCGAGTCCGGTATGTGGCAACATAATTGGTGATGGGTTCTATGCAACACATACAAACCAAACCAAACCAAACCACACTCTATAGAAAAGGGTATTGTCTACAATCAGAAACCAGACATAGTTTCGTTTGGTTTGGTTTACTTTAAATCAATTATTTACATGTTCATGAGTTGTCCTCATCCAGGTTGTTGTAATTTCTTCTCTTGGTGTTGTTGTTTTTTTGATAGTTCAAAAGTTTTGATAGAATTTCGAACTCAATACATTATCTAAGTTATGTTCCCATCTCAACTGCAGATCTTTTCTTAGTAATCCATTATTGTTAGCTTCGTACATTGAGGATTAAAATGACCACTCCGGCGTAGGATTTATTCTAGTGGTTTATATTGAATGTTGTATATTTCAGCTAATTTGAAATAATTGTTATTTATCCTTTTAATAATAATGTATTTTAAAACAGTCCAGAACAGCCGAGGCAAGTGGCAACTCCCGAGCATTAAAAACCAAATTTGTAATCTTAATTTTCTTTTTAAAGTGAATGAGAGTGAAATTAATATACAGAAGAAAACAGAAAGATTTACAGACTCAGACAAGAAGAAGATGCCTCAGACTGAAATGTGCAAGCAACACTGGATTCATAAACAGTTAGAAATTGTGCCATTTTTTTGTTTACATTAAAAACATTTAAAAAATAGGTATTTAATTTTAGTTAAAAATATGAATCAGAATATTTTTGTATTTGTGTATTTTTTATATTGAAAACAAGAATTGTTACAAAAGTAAGTGAATTTCGTAACTGTAGTAAGAACGGCAACTCTAGTTGTAATTTGTAGCTGTAATTTTAACTGTAATTATACTGTAATTTTAATGTACTTTAAATGTTTAAGCTGAAGAAGCGGTAGAAAAATTACAAAAGTGAATGAAGGAAAAAGGTGAGGGAACAGACATTGAGCGTGTTAGACAAGGTTTTATTGAATACTAGCAGGGAGACACGGCGTTGTTGGGGCATTAGATGAGGCAAACTATGTCCTGTTACACAATATTACTAACATCATATTACTTTCTTTTTTAGTTACTCCTGTTGCGCTCCCTTAATGTAGTCAATAGAAACTGAAATTTGAGAAAAACTCTCTGAATTAATTTCTTATATATATGGTTTAAATTTCATTTTAAATTGTAAGAGGATTCTGAATCTATGGTCCCCTTTAGAGGGGGCACATAAAAATTCGGGAACACTTCCATTGTATATATATAGTTGAAGTTTAAAGAAACATTCCGCTCTTTTAGCTGTCTTAGAAGGCATTTTGAAATTCGAGACCTCTTCCATTGTCTTCCCCGGAAAATCTTATACATATAATTTAAATGTTATTAAAACAAGATATAGTTATCAAGAAAGGTTCTGTCCCATCGCTTTCTCAAGGGAGTGGGCACTTAGAGATTCGAAACTACTCTCATTGTCTCATCCGGAATATTTTTCATATAAATAGATTTTCTTTAACCCGTCTTTCTATAGGAAACGAACACATATACTGTTATTTATATTCATGTAAAGCAGTTCTGTATTAATTAATGTTGAAACACAATGCGTATTAAAAAGTATACATACACCGGAAGTCGCTCTCTTACTCATAGCTTCTGAGGTGTATTCATACTTATACAATAATAAATATATGTCGTTTAGGTGTCATTAGACATACAGAAAAGAAGTTCGCGTTGGAGGAAGAACAAAAGGCTTTAAATGTTATATTACAAAAAACATATCACTGAAAAATCTTGTTCGAACCTAGAAAATTTTCACTGCAAATAACCGACGTCACATGAGAAGCGCGAGTTGTGTACTGAATTCTGATATGAAACCGTCTGAGCCGCGTTCAAGTCAAGTCAGATCGATTGTATTAACTTACATTGTAGTACGTTTGGTGTTTTCTTTTCCTCATGCGTAGAGTATAAGATCACGTGACGATGGGGCGATCAACCATCAGTTTATTTAACCAGCTGGTTATTAATGTGTTAAAAGGTTGAAGATCAGATTAATAACAGAGATAGTGTAGAAATGTTGGCGATGAAATAACATGAATTCTAAAAAAGTGATAAACAAAAGAATTACGAGGTCATTTTACGGAACTCTCGAATGAAATATTCAATATAGTTCCATCTGGATATTGTGTGGTCAATCCGTGAAGACAAATGTAAAAAAAATCTGGTGGCAAACCACAGTGGTTAATCTTTCTGAACGTCCAATTGGTAAGCAACAGTTCAAGAACAATTCTTTTTACTTCAGTCTCCTCCTTCAACCTCACTCTGCTCTCCTTACCGCTCTTCACCAGCTCAATGAAAAGAGTACGGTTTTTGTACTACTTTTTGCCCCACCTATGCAAATTGACTGTCAACCAGAGCCATCTAGCTTTCAAATTCTCCAAACAGCCAATTTGCAAAGGGGGACAACTCAAACCACACGCCCCCTTGATCTACACGATCATCACTAGTCAGCCAATCACGTAGTCGCTCGACCAACATGGCGGGCGTCTCTCTCGCTGCGATCTCCGCGGTGCCTCTTCGTGAACGTCGCGACTCGGCTCGACGTCGCTGTCTTCTTCCTCTGATGACACCACTGCCGGCCGCACATCAAGGATGTGTCGAGGGATGCCGTTGATGGATACATTGTTCGGGGACTGGACACTTGTCACAATGCCCCTCCCCGAGCGTGTGGTACAGCGAGCGTCAGGCGGTTTGATCCACACTTCCTCTCCCACTCGCACAGACGCTTGCTTCTCCCCTTCCTCCGTGACTACGGGCGCAGTTCGGGGATGCCGCCACTCGTACTTGAAGACTGCCCTCTGCGGCACTGACTCCACTTTTTGCCCTGACTTGTGAGCCATATTATACCAGAAAACAGCTTCTGGTGGTGAAATCTGGCCCCTTTCAGCTACAGCCTTGATGGTCCTGTGATGCCGCTCCACAATTCCGTTTCCGCCTGGTCTATATGCAGCCCTGAAATAGCGCTGCACTCCCCACTTATCCAACATATTCTTCAGGGCTGCTGAGCGAAAGGCAGTTCCATTGTCCATTAGCACTTCCGTCACTGGACCCCTCTCCAAAAACACCTCTTCCAGGACCTTTGCAATCTCAGCTGCATTTTCCGCCTTGATCTCCCTCCAAATGGCCACTCTTCCAGGTCCACAGTCGACCATTGACAGGTACGGCCTCTGTCGATAGTGCGTCACGTCTATCGCCAACCTGCTCCAGTTCTCTGCCACCTGAACCTCACCACCTTCGTGTTTACTTGGCGCAGGGTCGACTGATTGACACTGGTGGCATCTTTCAACCACTGTCCTGACGGCCTCCTTTGTGATTCTGGGGTCCACCTTCCTGGCCAAGAACAAAGTTCTATCTACTCCGAAATGGTGCATGTCATGCAAATCCTTCGGAGTGTCTTCAGCCAAGCCACTTATTGCATTCGGTGCCTTTAGCCAGGTCTTCCTCACCCTTGTCATCACATCTGCTCTGTTCTTCGCTGAGGGAACGATACTGATCCTGAGTTGAAGATCAAATTCCCTAATCAGCTCCCTTAACGTCATCAATCGACGCTTCACGAGCATCTCGGCGGCGCCTTTCGTCTTCACCCTCCTTTCTCCTGTATCTTCGGACTGGACCCAAGAGAACACAGTGGCCGAGTCGGTCTTCACCTCAACATTCCGTAGCCCCGATTTCAAGGCTAAGTTGATGCCCTTCATAACCGCATCCAGTTCCGCCACATTTATGTGAGCCACGTCGTCCTTCTTCCGCAACCAAGCAGCATCTTCTGCAATGACACCACCTATCTCCAAGGTGACCCCCACTGCTATACTGCTTGCATCACACCACACAACACCTTCTGCACCATTGGGTACGTGCCAAACACCTCTCACTGGATCCTCCCTCTTCACCTCTTCAATAATCTCTCTCATAATGTCCACAGTCTCTTTATCAACTCCATCCTCCCACTTCGCTCCACTAGCTCGCCTTTTAATGTAACTACATGCAGTCCGTGCCATCCTGCAATCGGGTAATGACCCACCAGTCTTCCGCATATCGAGAAGAGTTCCCGCCTGCTCATTTTTTCAGACACCTCCGGGATTTCATTTCCCCTCCGGAACACTAACCTTCCTATTTGGTCCTTCCGTAGTTGAAGCCCTAACGCCGCTCCCCACTCCAACGATTCCGGGCGTTTTGTGATCAGCCCAAAGCCGTTGAGGTGCTCTACTACATCCTTTGCAGTTGCTACCGTCTCATCCACCATGATGTCATCAATGTAGGAACTGGTGGCTCTTCTGACTGCATCCTCCTTGCTTAGCACAGTTTTGAGGATCGCCGCCATGATCTTTGGTGCAGAATTCAGGCCAAACCCTAACCTAGTTAGGCAGTATGTTTGGCCTTTGTATCCGACCAGCTGGTACTTCCAGAATTCCTGCGAAATGTGAATCTGTAGGTATGCAGATTTTAAATCCACAATCGCCGCAGCCTTCTGCATCTGCCTCCACTCTCGCATGGTCTCTCCGCACACGTCCATCACATCGCCTCCCGTGTGACACGCAACGTATACGTTCAGTTCCCTGAAGTCCAGTACTGGCCGAACCTTTTGCTTTGTGGGCTGAACAACCGCCATTAACGGCAGCACGCCTTCCACCTTCTCCTTCCATGGTCTTAAAATCCCTTCTGTGATTCAACGGTCTACCTCCTTCTCAAATTCAATCCTTACGCCTCCTCGCAACGTATGCTCGTAGCATTCCACTCTGTTGTTCAGTACGGGAGGTTCTCCCTTCCATACCCACTTAACTGTCCATTTCTCACCATCAAAGTGTGCAGAGAAATCTTGGTCCTCTATCATGCAACTTTTGTCTGACCCGGCCGTTCCTGTTCCTCTGCCACCTTTTTCGGATCGCACACCTGCAGTCCCTTGATGTCCTCCAAATCTCACGGTGTTCCTATGTACTGTGACGCCCCCTAGTCGAGCAATTGCGTCCATCCCTAGCACCACATCGACGCCCGTGACAATTTTGTTAATAACAATCGCCTGGATTGTTAGCGACATCCCACATACCATCAACCGAACGACACTTGTGCCATTGCACTTCACCTCTCTGCCATCAACTGCCGTAATGCTGCTGGTCCCACTGCATGTGGCAACCATGTCTTTCGTGACAAGTGTTGAAGTACAGCCCGTGTCGACAAGGGCCTTTGCACTTCGCCCATTCAAGGTCACCTTTACTTGTGGCGACGTACCCTGAAGCGCCTTCATCGAATAAGTGGGGTAGCTACCGGCGCAGTGGCTTCCGCCTGTCCGTTTCCCTGGGGACAGAATCTGCTGATGTGTCCGACTTTCCCACAGCGGTAACACGTGACTTCCGGCCTCGGCTCCCTGCACTCCCTCGCCATATGCGGGCCTTGGCATCGGTAGCATCTGCCAGCGAACCTGGGTCTCTGCCACAGCCCTCTCGGCTCTTCGTCCTTCACAATCTCCTGCTGCAGTTTGCTTCGTTGAACGACAGCTACGCTTCCCTGCTCACGCTCTTTTTGCCTGGCCAGCACCCTTGCCTGTGTAATCAACTCCGCCATCTCCATGGTATTTACACCAGGCAGTTGCTATGGAAATATGGTCTGGGAAGCCATTTATGAAGGCCATCTTAACCATTTGTCGACGGCCTCCTCCATTGAATCCTGCTAGTCCCGCCAACCTCCGGATGTTGTTGGCGAAAACATCGACAGACTCTCCGGTCCACACCATACGGCTTAGTTTGCCATATGCCACAAATGATCCTTCAGTAAAGGCTTCCTTCAACTTCTCTTCAATAGTGTCTGCAGACAGCCGATCCTCCTCCCGCATCTCCAGATATAGGGCCAGAGCATCAGCATCAAGATACAGCGGTATAAAGCTGGCTACATCCGCGATGTCCTGCAACTTAGCGACAAGTTTAACCTTGCTCAGCCAGGCTACAACATCCCCCTCTCCAGAGAACGTCTTCAGCATTTCATTGCTGATCCTCTTTCCTGCCATAGTTTCTGCCGGAAATAGCTTGTGGTCAATCCGTGAAGACAAATGTTAAAAAAATCTGGTGGCAAACCACAGTGGTTAATCTTTCTGAACGTCCAATTGGTAAGCAACAGTTCAAGAACAATTCTTTTTACTTCAGTCTCCTCCTTCAACCTCACTCTGCTCTCCTTACCGCTCTTCACCAGCTCAATGAAAAGAGTACGGTTTTTGTACTACTTTTTGCCCCACCTATGCAAATTGACTGTCAACCAGAGCCATCTAGCTTTCAAATTCTCCAAACAGCAAATTTGCAAAGGGGGACAACTCAAACCACATATTATATCACTCGTATAAATATCGGTGCAATGTGTAAAGAGTTGAATTGAGAAGATATCTTAAAAGGTAGCTCCCCAAAGAGGCTTAACAAACAAATAAACGTACGCGTCTGGTAATTTTCATCGCGAAAAATTTAACAAAAATACAGATGAAAGAAACAAAAAAGCAAAATAAGAAAAAAAAGAGAATCTCTTATTTAGTATACAATGATAGAAAAATCTGAAAATATAAAGATGTCTGCTTTCTTATCATTGCTTACTTTTTAATTTGTTGTTTTATCGAAATAATGTCCTGCTCTTTTTCCCTTGTTTATCGAAAAAAAGAAAAAAAACATAAAATATTTAAAATAATGTTTTTCTAGAAAAATCTTCTTCGAATCTAGGAAAATATCTTTAGGTGTTGACTGGTCGGAATTTTAACTGCAAATAACTGACGTCACATGAGAAGCGCGAGTTGTATATTGAATACCGAAAGGGATTATGAAAACGTCTGAGCCGAGTTCAAATCTAGTCGGATCGATTGTATTTACTTATACTGTAGTACTTTTGGTGTTTTCTTTTCCTCATGCTTAGAGTATAAGATCACGTGACGATAGGGCGAACAACAATCAGTTTATTTAGCCAGCTGGTCATTAATATAAAGTTTGTCAGTCCTAGTCAACTACGTCCTTTCCCCCTTTTGGGTATGAATGTTACGAAGACAAGATGATTGCCAAATACCTCTCCTTTTCCATATTTTAAGGGCTGACCGTTAAGGTGGCGAAAGATTTATTTTAATCACCGAAACGACGACATTCTACTGTTTTGTCCAGACAAGTTTGCGGACATGTGTTCCCTCTACACATCTGACTTATTCCCCCTTTTTATATGTCAACGTATTAACAGGTATTAACATGTGTTGTATATTTCGTTGTATTACTTGTGAGCGCAAATAAATAATAACAATTATAATTTTGTTAGTACGCTGTATAGTCGTGTTTGTATATTTGCATATATGTAGATTATATACTATATGTATTGAACATTCATGAAGTAAATATTGTAAAAAATATAAATATAATTTTATCTTATATAAGTATATATAATATATATTATCTTATAATATAAGTTCATATATATAACACAGTAATATAGATATATATAAAATATAAAACTAAAAGTATACTTTTAGTAGATAGAACCTATAGTGAAATGATTTAAGCTCCAAATATGAGATAGAGCAATTATAAAGATAGATGAAAGAAAAGGGATACACATGTACGAATGACAAATTTATTTCAACTTCGATTGTTCAATGCAAGGTGTACTCGGTAAAAACATGTTTATTATTCTTTCCTTTCCAAGGCTTTTCAAAGATTAAAATCTTATCATCAGAGAAATTACATAGATAAATAAGTCGGCAGTGAGAAAGCTAAAATTCAAAATTTCAAAAAATATTAAGTAATGGAGAGTAAGAGAAAGTGCGTGCAAAAAGATATGGGGTCTGTCCAATTGGTAAATGTCCGTTGATGAGGTGTCCAGTAAATGGAGATTTTCAGATTGAAAAGAAGGGTTTTCGTGAAGGCAGCATAGAAAAAGTTCAAGAATGAAGTAAATCCAATGGAGAGATATTTAGTTCAATCCTACGTACTTTTTCTTACTCTCCATTACTTAATATGTTTTCAAATTTAATATATTATATTCTATAACTCTATATATTATATTGTATAACACACACTCTCTCTCTCTCTCTCTCTTTCTCTCTCTCTATTCTATTAATCTATATATTATATTCTATAACTCTATATTTATATTCTAAAACTCTATATATTATATTCTATAACTCTATATATTATATTCTATAAATCTATATATATATATATTATATTATATAACTCTATATATTATACTCTATATCAGAATGTTGTTTTCTGGGTCGGAATCTACTAGTTTTCGACCATAAAGTAGGCTTTTTTCTTTAACTATTTAAATCAGATGGCTTCATGCCCTGTCTGGAGCGACTTCCCTAAAAACCCAAGAAAAACTCTCTGCGAGTCTGACGGTACCGCCTAGTGTGATTCATCCAGGCTGGTACAATGTAGGTAGAAACTTCTCTCTCTCTTCGCGGTCTGGCAGGTTTAAATAGAGCATTTATTTCCTGGAATATCGAATTAACGGTTTCTAAATAAATGCTATTAATTGGGTTAAGCCGAAGAGAGTAAACATTAAATATAAATGTGTAGGACTACCCAGAGTTGCCCCGCTAGATGAAAAAACATATACATATATACAAAGTAATTAAAACACAGTTTTTGCGGTTACTTAATGCTGAAATGCAATAGATAAATCTTCACTTACGCAATTGTAAAACGGTAAAATATGATATGATATTTTAAACGATTTATCTTTTTTACCGGAGATCATTTGGCAAAGAACTATGTCTAAAACCTAATGTATCAGAAAACTGTCCGTCTGTTTCCAACACAGTAATATGCTTGAAATAAATCATCTAATGATGTGGCCTACAAAGACCGGAAGAAATAACACGAACAGAAGGTAATTAAGAAAAAATGGTATTATGAGAAAGTACAAGAGTAATGGGTTGGCAGAGGTTGCTTCCTCATTTCGCTTCTCTTCTCACAGCTCTTGATTGGTTATAACAATTCTATTCATAGATTCAGGAAGAGTCCATACATTGACGGAACTATAGCATCTAATAAAGATGAAAATCACACTAGTGTAGGAAATTTTAAGAATAAACCGGACGATCTCAGAATTATGGTAAACAAATGAATTTACCAAGACATTTTGGGGATCGATTTGATGAAATATTGAAGAGATTGATTTGCATATTCCTATTTAATAGTATGGTGTATGTGTAGGTAATTGTATATGCATATGCATATATATCTTGAAATATTTAAAAATGTATTTTTAAATATTTCAAGATATATATGCATATGCATATATATCTTGAAATATTTAAAAATGTATTTTTAAATACGAGATACGCATAGCATTCATAATAAAACATGCAAAAATTAAAGAAAGAGTACTCAATCTTCGGATAAAATTCTTCATAAACCGCAATCCATCCATCTCATTAATCCTTATCCTCGAGTGACTTTTATTCTTTATACGTGGTGACTCATTAGTATAAAGAAAACGAAATGCTACGGCGAATTCAACGAGGAAAGATAAGAGAGACGGACACATCGAATGTTTTGGGTGTCTCCCACTATTCTGCGACATTCAAATCGAATTTCCTTACAATTTCTTTATCTCTCTTCGAGTCTGTCGGTGCCACCCAATTTTTCTGATCCGAACACGCAGACACAGTAGTAGGAGAAGTTTTCACTCTCCCCGTGATCTCATACGTCCTAAGAGAGTGTTTATTTCGTTGGAATTTTAAATTACTGGTTTCTGAATTCGCGACATTAATTTAGTGGCGCCGTGTAAGTGAATATTGAATGCAAACTAGTAGTCATACGCAGAGTAGCCGGGTTGGATGGAATTACATGTGAGTTTTACACAAGGGAAAATGACTTGTTATCTTATTTACTGCATAACATTATATTTTGGCTTATTTAATGTCAAAACACTATCCTCTTCTGCAAACGCTTCATTATATACGATGAACTGAACACAAGTTAGTAAGTTATCCATGCCCAGAGCGAAAGTGTGTATTACTACCTTTCTCAAAGGTATTAGTGTATAAATGTTCCCATTACAATGGGGCTGATCTCCTGCAGGATACAGCATGGGTATCTTCTAACCCTATGTTAAAAAATATCTATCATAGATCATCTTTATAGTGCTCAACTGTTAATTTATTTCATCATTTTTAATTTTCTTTTAATTTTCTTTATAATTCAAGTGACATTCAATCTATCTCAGTGACATTAGACTTGTCTAGTTTTAACTAATTACTAAAAGAAAATAGCACGTTAATAGCAGATACCATAGTCTGCCGCAGTATCTATCAGACGAATCACGATCCATTAAACACAAGTTTCTATTTTCCCAATAGCTGTAAAGAGATGTTCGTAGCTTTCCCGATGATATTAGAATTTACCAGAATCTGATTGATCAGACTTTACAGAGCCAATTACATAGTCTGTGTGTATCCATTAGACCCCGTGTCTCCCCAAAACACGTACACAATCAAGTAGTCACGAAATGTTGCTCCGTTTTTATTATGTGAAATAACAAGAACATAATCGAAAGGATTTGATGACAATTCTGAGTGGGTGTAGTCTTTTTGTTAACTTTATTTACAGGTGGCCCCGTCTTACTGTTATTGTATTCACAACGTTCGCCCGTGAACTCTTCGGCATTTTTCAAATACGTTTGTGTTGCATTAGTAACGCTTTGGGTCAGTTGTTTTGTTGCAGGGTATATGAATCCTTTTCAGGTTATTTAATATCGAATCACTCAGTTTTGAGGATTTAATTATGTTTCATGTCATTAATATATTCAAATATGTATAAGACCCTGACAGGTACACTTTTCAGAGTGAATATATTTTTCTTATTAGCAGTCGTCTGGACCAGAATAAGTAGTATTTTAATAAAATGTTACTATATACGTTATTTTATTGCGAATAACAAGGTAAAACAATTACAAATGCAAATTGGTTAGTCAAAAGCGAAGTGTGATTCGTCAGTTAAATGCTGTTTAATTCTGACTGTAAAAATCAAACAATATTACATTATGTTTGATAAAAAAGATATAAGATTTGATGGCATTTCTGAGAGGATGTAGTCTTTTTGTTTACTTGATTTGCAGTTGTCTAACAGTTGTCCTTATCTGGCTGTTGTAATTCCCAACGTTCCATATTCTACTCATCAGCATCTTTCGATGTTCTGTTTGTCCTAATGATTTGGTTTGATAGATTTCCTTGTTTTGTTTCACGTCATATGAACCCTTATTATGTTATTTAATATCGAATGAATCATTTTTTATTAAATGTTTATTTATACGTAAAGTCATTTATATCTTTAAATATGCACAAATTAATTTGCTTTTCTAGGCATACATTTTGTCGACTAAATAATCTGCGAACGTTAAATCCAAACAGGAAGAACTAACCCGAGTTAGAATGAACAAGGTATTAATCAACACCTTACCCATAAATCGCAAACTGGGGGCACATATTTAAGGTCATACAAAAACCAGTGTTGAGGTAAACAGTGTTTTTTTTTATTTCATGGAAATCGCTCCAGACAAAGCATAAAGCCACTTGATGTAAGGAACTAACAAGAACGAAAGATGATTATCGCAAAGACAGGAGTTTAAGTAGTAAATAGGGTTAAAAAGTCGGGTAGTCAAAAAAAAAACGCGGTAAAGGCTTTAAAAGATTGACATGTTTACTTAATTATTCATTATTTATTTATTTTCAATAATTGGAGTTTAGGTTTTACCGAATAAGCAGATTATTTTAGGATTAATATATTTACTTATATTTACATTGGCAAGAAAGTTTAGTGAAATTAAGAATCTTTAGTGTATGCCAATACAATATGGCGATTGTAATGCGTTTCGACTCGGGGTATATTCATGCAATATGCGAATCCATAACACTGTTTTTCTTTTTTAATCATCATGATAACAATGTAATATTTATTTATTTTAATTCGAAAAAAAGAACTGTGTTAAAATGCGACGTTCATAAGGACAGAAGGCCTTTCCATTAAGTTTCGTTTTTCTGCTGACGTAACAGTAGTGAGTATTAACAGTTTAACGACTTCACTATTCTCATGCTACGGACGTGTTATTAAAAGAGACAAACTCAGTTAGTGAAGATATGGATACTTTTTACTGAAGTCAACAAACAAAGTTATAAAAAAACAAATACGCAACAAATAAATGTTACCAAAGGCAAGATAAGTTACTCTTCTACCTACCTGGATAAGTTGATTTGTGTTTTAACTTATTTTACAGCGTTTTATTATTAAAAAAACAAACCTTATGTCGACTCTGTTCTGTTTAAACCAATAAAAGATGGCGCCATAAGTCCTGCACGAGAATCTCTGATAATCGCTAAAAAATCGACAATTAAACAAAATCCTAGTTTCGCACGATTGGTTACATTTATTTTATTTGTTTCTTATCAGTATTTTCTTTAAATTTTGATTTTCCAGAGATTATAAGGGGTCCTCGTGCAGGCTTTATCGGCGTCATCTTTTTTTCGTTCCAACTGAATAGAGTCGACACGCTTTAAAATAAGTTAAAACCCAAATAAACTCATCCGTAACTTATCTCACCTTTGGTTACATTTATTTGTTGCATATTTCTTTTTATACCATTTTTTCTTGACTTCAGTAAAAACTACTCAAAACGATAAGTTAGATTAAAAATAAAAACAAACGATAAATTACAAAATATAAAACAAATTAAATTAAAACAAATATTTAAAATAGCAATAAATAATCAAGTTACTAGCGGAGAATTTTTTTTTTAATCAAACTTGTAGAAAAATATGTTGAATAATTTGCTTGAATGTTTGAGATTTTCTTTTTCTGCATAATTTGTTCTTAGTAACATCATTTTCTGTTTTTTTCACAAAAGAAACTTATACAGGTAGGTAAAAGATTAACTTATCTTGCCTTTGGTAACATTTATTGCATATTTGTTTCTAACTAACTAGTTAAACATTTTGGATAGATATATTTCATTAAATAATGGGATATGTTATGATAACAATATAGTTTACGATTGTTCCCAATACAAGATTTAAGTTAGATTACTAAGGTTGTTTAAAGGGGAGACAAAAATAAAGATCACTAGAGCAGCAAGTTCATCGGAGCTCATTCCATAAATGTACTGTAAAACAAGCAGAAACATGCAAAATTGCGGCAATGAGACAGGAGATTGAGTTTGGTGTATAGAGAGGGAGTTATCATTGGCTAATTAAAACATTACCTCAGAAAAGAAAATAACAATTAACCTGATTCGTTAGCTAGCTAGACTAAACAACACGTATATATATATATATATATATATATATATATATATATATATATATATATATATATATATATATATATAAATATAAACAGGTAACACGGCCTGCATGCATTTTACCTTTCAGATGCCCCGCGGGGATTAACCATAGAAGCCTCTGTGTAGCTTAATTGCCATAAATATATTTTCATAACTTATCACCTATATGTATATATATATATATACACACATATATATTTATTAATCTATGTATATATATATATATATATATTTATATATTTATTAATGTATATATATATTTATTAATGTATATACATATATATATATATATTTATGTATATATATTTCATAAATATATATATATATATATATATATATATATATATATATATATATATATATATATATATATTTATCGTCGAGCCAGACTATTTTGCAACATATTTCTCTACACTCTAACACAAGCATTATGATAAAACTCGAAGACACTGAGTGGCTCCAATCGGGTATCGATTATTTTTATTAATGCCAGATTAATACACGTTGCATTTAGCATTTTTTGAGTGAGCGTCTCGTCAAATTAATTTCATGGAATAAGCCGATTTTGTTTGATTGATTTAGCGATTTGCTGACGTGTCGCCTTCTTTTATGTGTATGTCTCTCAAATCCTGAGATGTTCTCATAAATGACGTATCATGACGATAAGTTTAGAATTCAGAAGGCGGAAACGTTATCTTTAAACTTAATCAAAATTCAATCAGTATCTTCGTGTATTCAAAAACATGAAAATCCTATTTTATATTATCTGCTTGGCCTCATTATATTTCATTGGGGGCTTCTCTCATCTTCTTAGACATTGCCCACAATCATAAGATAGGTTTTAATACCGTATGACTGTCAGTATATATATATATATATATATATATATATATATATATATATATATATATATATATATATGTATATATATGTATATATATATATATATTTGTGTGTGTGTATGTGTCTGTTTGTGTGCATATATATGTGTGTGAATATATATATACATGCATATATATATATAGAGAGAGAGAGAGAGAGACAGAGACAGAGAGAGAGAGCGACAGAGGGAGAGAGAAATAGAGAGCAAGAGAGAGAGGATAACAATTCATAGGAAAAATAAAATAAAATAAAATCATGTATTAGAAAAAAGAACTAGGCCAGCGCCCGGAATGGAAAAACTATCCCAAGCACCCACGTGTGAAAATAAGGTCACCTATTAATTAGATACAGTCCTAAAAGGGGTGCCACTCTTATAAAATGAACAGAACAAAATGTTAAATAAAAGAAACCCTGCCATTGGTTTATGAAAACATTAACCCGGAGGAGATACTAAATAGAAGAGATGATAATGTGTGTTCATTCATTCATTCATTACTATCAAAACGGGTTAGTACTATTTAAAACAATAATACAACATAGTATTTTAAACCAATCAAATGTTATGAATTTCAGTTATTCAAGTAAAGCTATTGTAGCAAGTGTTCAAAACAATGGAAAAATTCTAACTTTTCGTGTCTATAAAGAATTACATTTTAATGAGAGAAATATTGACAAGCAAAGTAATGGCTTAATAAGTATTATTTGAACCATGCGTTGTCAGAAACAACGGTTAGGTATGCTGACTTTTAACACGGTCTTACAAACATAAATGGTGCTGAACGCCTAGATCGTCCAAATTCAGGAGTCGTCGCGAAGTTATCAAAAAAGCCAATGAATTCGTTTGATCGATCCTAAATTATAGTTACGTCAGTAGCAGATGAGCTGGAAATATCGGAATGCACTGTATTAATCATTTTGCACAGACATTGATCAACGATAAAGCTGTGTTCAAAGTGTGTGGCGCGTTTGCTCACAGTCGATCAAAAACAAAAACGCCTCGACGATTTAGAACGTTGATAGCAAGAAGCTAAACCCAGTGTTCGTTTTTCCGAAAAGCTGACGAAGACTTGTTGCTAATCAAATTGCAAAGCAAACCATAGATTATTAGTAGCGTGAAATCATTGGGAAACGATTAGTAAAAAGGCGATAACAGCAAGAGACATATTGTAATGCGGATGGCTTATTTACATTCTTTGATACACAGAGTCATGTCAGTTTTTAAAGAGCCAGCTCACTTAGATAAGTGCACTACCAAAAAGCCGGAACAGACCCGTTGTTATTCACCTGTAGGGGAACCTCAGGCGATAAGCCGTAAACTAACCTCTTATCAGCAATAAGCTAACCCCTTCTCAGAGATAATTCAAAGCCTGTGATTGAACATAAGCATACCATAGTCCGAGCTGAACTGATTGTCGATGCCGTATCCTCGATTGCTCTGTACAATACTTACTCAATCTATGCAGATTAGTATACTGATGATAATAGCAAGAGATGGAAAGTACTGAATATCTGGAGATTTGCTGAAAAAATACTTGATTTTACAAGTGATAGCTCAGTGATAACGACTAGTTTGAGAATATCTGGTAAGTAAATAATCATGATAATAATTCGGTCGATTCGGATTGTAGCAGACTTTTTCATGTGGATAGCTTTTACAGCCTTTTCAATCTACAAATTGCACTAACATGGAAACGCTTTCCAAGAAGAAGAATTTAGTATACTGAATTATATGTATGTATATATATATATATATATATATATATATATATATATATATATATATATATATATATATATATTGTCTTTATCTAAATGATATGTTTATTCTTTCTTCGACGACTACTGAACCAGTCATCAGATAGAATAATCTAGGCCGCTATCTCCCTTCATGTCTTTGGCGATAACAGAGCGCCGGCAGGAATATAACTAAATGGTTGATTCTCATTTCGAATCAGCTGGAAGCGAAAAAAAATGTAATTACTTAAAAAAAAAATAAACATTACTAATCATATTATCTTTATCTTCTTGTAAAAGTGAAGAAAATATATTATTCTTAAGAGGATGCGTTTTTCTATTTTTTATTGTTCCAACATGAGATTATTCGTGGTGATAAAGCAGTCATCGAATACGCAGGTAACTAAAAGACCAATTTTTCAAAGTGAAAAAGCTTGCACTACACTAAACACTATAGGATTGCGAAGACTGTTTAATTCAGAATAAATCAATTTTTCGTATAACAAGAAGAACGCAATTAGTCACTTACAGTTTGAATAATTGACACAGTAGTTTCACTTTGTTTGAGGTTATCTCCCTTTGAATTTGGAACTCTTATTTGCGAGAACTTTGGTTGTAATGCGAAAGGTTTTGGAGATAGACAGGGATATTTAACAGGTGTTGTAACAGAGATGTTAGAATGGCGGTCGTTCCATAAAGAAGTGCTGAGTAGCAAGAGAGACAAATATCGAATGAATTACAAATCAAGCCATACAAAATATATTCAGTTTTATTGGCATGGAGATAACAACTTTGAAAATAACGTAAATACAGATTAGTGGCGAGAAACGAGTCAGTTGTGGTCTCGTGTGAAATGTGATAGAAAAATCAAATCAGGTTACGCTCGTGAATTTTAGTCCGTTATCTTCTTTTAACATTAGATAACCTAGTGTGACGAGGCAATAGTAATCGCGACAGTTTCATGTCGGTTGCCATTAGCAACGAGCCGAGTGTTATATAGAAAGTGTATGCGAGACTTATACGTTTTGTTGTTGGTTTGTAAAAGTCAGTGTGAATATGTGTGTCAACAAGTCCATGGGTGTTCTTGTTTCGTCCCTCCGGCCAAACATCAGAAGTGAGTGTAGCTGCGCGCTTCCCTTTTGACCGACTTGTCTGACTCAACTTGGACAGAGACTGATTTATTTAATTAGATAATTTTGTTTAAATATGAATTCGACCGACTCACAGCGATAAGCGCAAATGAATGTAAACGTCTATTGTTTTAAGTATTACGGAGGCGTATGTTTTCCGCGCTTCTGATTAACTGAAATAAAAATTCTTATCTAATCAAGAGTTGTTATCTCTCCATAATATTCGTTTACTTTGTTTATTTGTTTTATTCAACGTGAATGCAATGATTACATCCCTCAGGTGTGTTAAGCCTTTTAGATAAGGGCACGTGAGTATAAAACGGTCGGTTATAAAAGAAAAAATCAATCAAGCTGTGACAACACTAAATGGAATCTTAAGTCTACTTTTTGAATGGTGTTCATCTCCGCCGTCGCGTTCCGCATTATATCTATTTTCGCACCCTCTTAACAACATCTGCAACTCGAGTAGTTTGAGGCCTGCCAGAACGCTGGTCATTCTCCGCTGATGTGCGGCCATTTTTGAATCGGTTGAACCACTCCTTAATTTATGTTACACATCTCATCTTCTCCAAACACCTGCTGAATCTCACGCGACGGCGGAGATGAACAACATTCCAAAAGAAGACTTCCAGACGCGTTTCCGGCAGTGGATGGATCAGTGGGCTAAGTGTGTGCAAGCAAAAGGGGCCTACTTTAAAGAGGATTAAGGTCCCAACCCCGTCACGTATTTGAAATATGTTTCTGGATTACGGTCGGATACTTTTAGAAAGGCCTCGTATATATATATATATATATATATATATATATATATATATATATATATATATATATATAAATATATATATATATATATATATATATATATATATATATATATATATTATTTCTGAGAGAAATTACAAGGTGATAATTTGTAGATTATGAAAGAAAATTTTAATTATTTCCGTTCGAACAGATTGTATTTAATAGAAAATTGCTGTTTTATGTAGATGATTAACTGTTGTAATTCAATCCGACAGTGGCTTTATTGTTGTCGGGCCAAGATATGCTTCTGTTCAGTCTTAGGTGGATACACTCTCCCAGGCTTTACTGTCTCTCTGAGAAGAGGTTAGTTTATTATTACTCACCTGAAGCCCTCCCACAGGGGAATGCAGACGGGACTGCTCGGCAATTTTCGGAAAACAGTGTGCACTTATTCTAGTGCACTGGCTTCTCAAAACCACACCTAACCTTGTGTCTAACATGCTTGAAAGGAGGTAAATCATATGTAAATGATAAACTGCGAAATATTTAAACTTTTATAAATAAATAGCTTTAGTTAGGTAAGTTTTATTCCTACAAAGAGTTCATCGGTGTAGTGTGATTTTAATGATCAAAAAGTATTTAACCTTTATACACTATTTAAACAGCCAACGTGTGTTTAAAAATAATTAACCTGTCTTAGATAGAAAGTCCAGATAGTTTGTATATAGATTTTATGAAATGTGCAAGTGCTTGGGTGAATCTCGCAAGGACTGTAATTCGGTTGACTACTGAACTCATATCGTTGCGATTTCGACCTTCTTTATTACTTTGTGTACAAACTGAGCCGTGGTGTGCCCTCTCAGTTGCATATTCACTGAAAACAAATATATTGATTTATCCCTTTTTTTTCATCCCACCGACAAGTCATCGGATGATGAATGGTAAAGGCGTAAATCACAGCTGGAACGCCGTTTCGGGCTGGTATTAGTTTCGTATTTTGTGACACAGCGGCAAAATGTACGACAAGTCAAACAGACACCAACAAAATCGCAATCTATTTAAATCTTATAACTGATAATAGAAAGATGGCGAAAAGTGAACAACAATAACAACAACAAAACACACCCAAATTCATGCGCCAAAGAAATGCAGACGAAAACAAAATACTTGAAACCAAACAAAAACGAAAGAAAACTATTTCATGAGAGTCGATACCGCGAGTGAAATGGTTTTGGAGAGTGGCTTTCTATTCTTATAGCAGGATTTCTTGAAGCGCCCATTCATCCAGTTATTGCTTCTCTTCTTGCTAAATTGTTTTGGATTATATTTTTTTATCTTTCCTTGGCTTTTATTCGTCGAAAATGTATGAATAAAAGCGAACCACTTCTTTCTTTCGAGTGATTTTATTCAATCTAAAGTTATCCGCCAACAATGTGCGTGTACATTAGTTCTGTCAACATACATGCAAAGAAATTATAATACAGCGACATAGATGACTATATAATAATAAACTAATGCGTTTCGTGTTCGTACGTACGTTATCACCTTTCACACGGGAGATACTCCGATTCGCAAAAATCCCGACTGTACCCATTTGAAAGTCAAATTATGTTGTCTCGTTGACTAAAACTGTACAATTTGAACGCAAATACGTTTCAAAAAGTGACATTTCTTTATTCATTTCAAAAATATTTAACTGACAGTGATTGTTACGGAAAGAAGAGAGAAAATATTTATTGTTTCAAAAAGAATTAAATTGCTAGAATTTTAGATGATAAAGAAGAAACCTATTCGTTTTATTTATTGTAAAAATATTTAGCTGGCAATGACAATTATTTTTACGGGTGAAAAAGAGTCATTTTTATTATTAATAGTATTGACCCTGAAAGTATTTTTTATTTCAAAAAGTATATCATTATAAACAGTAAATATCATAGTTCATGTTGTAAATATAATAGTACACGTAGTCAATATCATAGTTTACGGGGTAAATATCATAGTTCACGTGGTAAATATAATAGTACACGTTGTAAATATCATAGTTCACGTTGTAAATATCATAGTTTACGTGGTAAATATCACAGTTCACGCGGTAAATATAATAGTTTACTTGTAAATATTATAGTTCACGAAGTAAATAACATAGTACACGTGGTAAATAACATAGTACACGTGGTAAATATCATAGTTTACGTGGTAAATAACATAGTACACGTGGTAAATAACATAGTACACGTGGTAAATATCATAGTTTACGTGGTAAATAACATAGTACACGTGGTAAATAACATAGTACACGTGGTAAATATCATAGTCTACGTGGTAAATATCATAGTACACGTGGTAAATATCATAGTCTACGGGTAAATAACATAGTACACGTGGTAAATATCATAGTTCACGTTGTAAATGGCATAGCTCACGTTGTAAATATCATAGTTCACGTTGTAAATATTATAGTTCACGTAGTAAATATCATAGTACAATTGGTAAAATCATAGTTCACGTGGCAATGATCATAATTCATGTGGCAGATATCATAGTACACGTGGTAGATATCATGGTTTACATGGTTAATTTTATAGTATACATTTATAATAACATGTTTCAGGAAAGATTAATACTTATTTGTCAAATATGTTGGTAAAATAAAATTCATAATTCTACATCAGGGAGTAGTCATTCATAAAAAAATATTTAACTGAAACGGAAAACTAAGCATAAGTAACCAATAGCATATGAAACCTATAATATAAATATATGTATAAAAAATAGATGACTGTTGGTTTTTAGGTATGTATTTTTACTGGCAATGTTGAAAGACACGATTGAAATTAAGGAAAAATATCGTGGACTACGAAAATGTCACATCGATAAAGTAAAACATTCTTCTCATATGTGTAACATTATTCTAATGTAAAGTAGTTTAATAACATCATAGGTTAGATGAGATTATGTCTATATTACTGTGGCGCTAATTTTCACTGTTGCTGCTATGTGTACTATCATCACACGGTCACGACAATATACAGTCTCCATATATCGAAGCCGTTGGAGCTTGCACCTAAACGGTTGGCGTAGAGAAATACTATATATATATATATATATATATATATATATATATATATATATATATATATATATATATATATATAACAATGTCGGATTCTTATTTTCATTAAGGAAGGACGGATATCGACATCCGAAATATTTTATTTATTGTAAAAGAAAATATTAGCATCTTATCAATTTCTTAAAAAAGGTTGTATTTCATTTTAAAGAATGTATTTTAATATGTGAAAATACATTTTATTATTAACTTTCCGCGTATCGACGCTTATTTTCACTACTGCTTCTATGTGTACTGCCGTCACATGGTCTCTACAATACACTGCCTCTATATTACAACAAAGGGAGGGTGTTGCTGTTGGAGCTCACTCCTAAACGGTTGGCGTAGATAAATTCTCAAAGAAAAAAAATATATAACAATGTCGGATTCTTATTTTCATTGAGAAAGGACAGATATCGACGTCCGAAATATTTGATTTATGTTATAAAAAATAAATATAGTGGCATCTTATACATATCTTAAAAAAAGTTGTATGTATATATATATATATATATATATATATATATATATATATATATATATATATATATATAAGCTCCCCATATACGGGCGACACACAGTGTAAAGGAAGTAAATCTCCCTTTAGCATTGACTTAAAATGCTTCACAGTAAGGTAGACGAATACTTCAGTTGTTTTATCGCCAAAACCAATAACAATGATGAAGTTGACGCTATTTGCGAATTTTAACGAAACAGAATATGTTTTGTCGCAATTAATGGAATAAAATCATCAACAAAAAATATATTTTGCTCTCAATTTTCATTGAGCACTCTCATAAACCCGGTTTCAACTTCCTTCGGATTCATACCCCCTGGATATTGGTAACAAGTTAATTATATATATATATATATATATATATATATATATATATATATATATATATATATATATATGCTGTATTAATGAGTTACCGCTTATCAAGGCCCAAAGGTCACTCTAGGCTTGATGAGTGTGTCAGGTTGACGGTTGGACAACACTGTGAATATCGTTAGCGATGGTTTTAAATGTGCATGATTTTATTATTTACGAGTTCAGATCAACAATAATTTGTTAACATTAGACTTGAAAACAACAATTTCGTAATCATCTGGGAAACAGCTCTGTAGTATTTTTCCACGTAGTTCTATGAAAAAAACACTTTGCCATTGGAAGTTCCGTTTAGTTTTAGGTTCAGAGAGGAATAATGTGAAATTATTGACTGTCGTTGTAGCTAGACGTGTTGTTGTTGTGAATGTTTTGCAGAGAGGGGAACTGAACCAGAGATCGAAGCTCAGTCGAGCACCTACCATAAATATAACGATAGAGTAGTAAAAGAGTAGCAACGTCTGATCTGTGCAGAAGTAGCTGCAGGAAGATAAAAAGACACCCCCTACCAAATTTCAAAGTAGGTAATGTACTCGGTTAGGGCAGGAATGTATGACTCAAATGACACCACCCCAGATGTGGCAACATTATTCCGTCTTAGGACGTATTTCACTCTTATACACGTAGAGGATTGCGCAAGGAGTGAGATATTTTCTGGAGCGGTAAACTATCCAATAATGTTCCCAGCATATTTGGCAACGGGGTTGATGTATGGCTTCCATTTCAAATATGGAGTCAAAGTCAGTCCTACAAGCTAATTAAGACATGTGGCAATGTGAGGATTCGACCGTTGGTGTTGAAAGTAGAGAAACTTGGTTGTAGATAGATTAAAAGAAACCAGCCACCATATATATATATATATATATATATATATATATATATATATATATATATATATAAATAAGGAAAGTTCATTTTATAAAGCATCTTTTGAAAGTTAATATAACTATAGAGGCAAAAATGCCTTCAAAAACCATGTATTAGATGCGAGTAATTAAATCAAAAGAAAAAGAAAAATATTTCGAAACATTTAACAAAATATTTCAAAATACCTTCCGTTTTTTTTTCTTCATCTTGATTTTTTTTTAAGCTAATATTTCGCTTGACAAAAACAAGCTTCGACAGAGCCAAGACAAATAAAGGTATAACCTTTTTTTTCCATAATTTACTTCTGGCGTTGGTGAAGTGTCACGTCCGGTGTTGTGAACTATTGTTGAAAATGTCTGTTTTAAATAGAATAGAACTTGATTGCGCATGGTCGCTGCGAGTTATAAATTAGGAAAGTTCATTTTATAAAGCATCATTTGAAAGTTAATATAAATAAATTTTTGTCAAGCGAAATATTAGCTAAAAAAAAAATCAAGATGAAGAAAAAAAAAAGGAAGGTATTTTTAAATATTTTGTTAAATGTTTCGAAATATTTTTTCTTTTTCTTTTGATTTAATTACTCGCATCTAATACATGGTTTTTGAAGGCATTTTTGCCTCTATATTTATATTATATATATATATATATATATATATATATATATATATATATATATATATATATATATATATATATATATGGGGGGGGGGTCAAAAGACAAACAAAAAATACTAATTTAAATACAATAAAAACTCATCAAAATCGAGTGATTTTACCGGTTTCGTTCGGATCAACGAACATCCTAAGAAAAACTGAAGATTTTAAATTTATTAGATAACGGTAAAACATAGTAAAATGTGTTAAACTATTTGAAAAAATAAAGAATAATGGAACACGTGCGCCAGTCACTATAAAACACCGGCTTCTAGGCAGCCACTAAACGTGTTTATGGGATAGACTTTTTGTCAGCCAGCCTTGTCACTCCTTTCGCTCCCTATTGTGCTTTTGAAGGCTGACATTTTGGCGAGCCAGCTTAGAGTCCAAGGCATTCAACGCTAGTGGGTTCTTTTCCAGGCTTTAGGGTTAGTTTGGTAACTGACAGATAACAAAGCTAGTTAAGTATTCGTGGTAGCGCGCAAGGTCATTGTGCGTTTCAGGTCAACATTTTCCCGTTGTGGAAGTACAAGAAAGCAAACTCATGTGCAGCTCGTTGAGAAGTTTCTCCATCAGCAGTGGCTAAATGTTGGGGTATTCCTTATTGACATGTTGCGCAGGGATGTGTGTCCCTGGAGGTATTTCCGGCCTGGATGACTGGGTTCGTCACTGTAATGCTAATGTTTAGGCTTTCGGTTCGATTATTCTGCGTCTGAATTTATTACCATCAGTTAAAAGACTACGTTGCTTTGAAGTGATGCTACCCTCATCTCCTTTTTTATTAAAGAACTTTATCATAGTTCGGTATTGTCGCTCCTTGCATCAAGTGATTTCATACCTTGTTTGGGGCGACTTTCATAATATTTTTCTTAAGTGTTATTTAGCGATAAACTTTAAAAGCCAAACATGGCGATGGAAACGACTGAACGGCTATACACCAGAAAATGTATTTATCACAACATCTCGCAGTTGGTAGTTTTAACTTTAGATCATGAGTTAGCGTAATGGCCGATGGTATATATATTTTGTATGTTTTACGAAATATTAGGCTTATCTTGCTTATTTAATTTATTAATATTTTTGATATCCAACAAATTCAATATTTTCCACATGCATGTATATTTATTAATTTAAATAGTCTACGTATTTTATAGTCATCAAAAAATGGCTGGCACAACGAATCTGTCTAAGTATTGTGTCTACATAAAAGCACTACGACAACCCTGAAGTAATATATCCCGCATATTCAACACGCATATGAAACTGTGCGTTAATGAAGGCACGTTTCGGAATGCAATGACTTATTATTATTATTATTATTGATGTTATTGTTATTAAAACGTTATTTGCAATAAGCTGAATCTTGTAAACAAGCGGAACCGAAGAGAGAGAAATCGATAATAATTCATTTGAACATCTTGAAATAAATAGAAATTAATCCGTTCATTCGAGCGGAACATCTACCATTACGGCGTCTAATATATAAATTAATTAAGCAAGACTGATTCCACCCTCATACCTATGTCTTTACATCCACCTTAACCCGTATTGATTTATTTTGATTATACAATCCGCGCCTGTCTTTACTTCTCTCTCTCTACTCCCCCCTCTCCCTCTCCCTCTCTCTCTCTCTCTCTATCTCTATTTCTCTCTACCTGTCCCTGTTTCTCTCTCTCTCTTTCTCTCTTTCCTCTGCTACAAACCTCTTTATATATATATATATACTAAAAGACCCGTTCCAGAACGGAAAAGTTAATTCCCCGAACAACCCAGTTTTGCACCACTTGTATATATACTTAAATTAAAAATATAATACTACTAAGCCTTATGTCGAGAAGCCTTATTCAAATTGTGATCAAAATCCTTTACAGGATTTTGATTCTTGAAGATGTCTAAAATTGCAATTAAATTGGTCTTAAGAAGAAATTGAAATTAGGAATCTTGCTTAATTGGTGTCTAACTACTATAGACCAATTCCAATGCAAATCTGATATGTTTTAATTTTCAAATTTAAGATTGTGCCATATAATATGCCACCTCAAAACTCTTTAAAATAAACGAAAGATACTGACATTGATGAATATTTATTAATTAATATTAAATACCTATTTTTAATATTTCACGAAAATAGGAGACATCTGAACTTACACGAAGGCCGTCCTCCCTTTTTTATCCCCTTTTCATGAAACTAAATTAAATTAATATAAGTGATATTTGTACCATTCCACTTCGCAGCTATGTTCAAAACAAAATTCATAGTGATCAGTTAATTAGTTTAAGAGTAAATCTTGTATATCCAAATATGTAAACACGTAAAAATACCTATATATATATGTATATATATATATATATATATATATAAATATATAATTATATATATACACCCTTATTTACCTAGTATTTACAAATATTATTTTAATCGATCGAACGTCTTACGAAAAGTGGAAATTGAAATCGCATGAATACTTTCTAAGTTGTCTTGTTTAAATCATAATTTCAAAATTAGTTTTTGAGCCGGTGTTATGTTATTATAATGTTTAAATAAATCATAATCATTATGAGTTTTGGGACGAAACGGACGGCGAAATTTACGATTTGGCGTTTTTCTCTTGTTTACTCTTATCACGTTCGGTCCCATTTTGTTGTATGAGTATTTCCGTTTGTACCTCAATGTACCAAATAATGCTGTGCTTTTCATTTCCTAATAAATGTTTACTTATCGTTCTTTTGGTTAGAGAACACATGGTCGATGGTAGTATATGCTCTAATTCCCCCTCTATTTGAAAGAAAGTGTTTTTAATGTTTGATATTTTCTCTTTTTTATTTATCTTGTTAAATCTATTACATATCTCCAATTTTAGGAAGAGAAGGGAAAACTTATTCTAAGTAGAAACTTAATGTGTACGTTGTTTACACCAGGAGTGGGAATAGAAAAAAAACGTATAGTAAGCTAGAGCGGAATTATTCTACTTGGTTTTATGGACTGGTTGATCTTTTTAGATCATCTATAATGTTCTGATGAAAACTTCCGCTCTATATCGTGTCTCTGTTATTTTGCTTCGGTTTGTAACTCCAACCTGAAGAAGGGCGCGCTGTGTGTGTCATACGAGAGTATAGCATAACCATATATGTGTACACATATCTCTTCATGAATTACGGCGATGAAAAACTGACACCGTATGCTGGCTTTGCATTACCTAAAACGTGATGAACCTTTGCGCAAATCTAACGCTGATACATTCGGCAAAGCTTTCAGTGGCTGAGCAGCCTTTTCAAAGTAGCACTGCTCACTTAAAAGGTGAACTAATAAAATGCTTGTTCAACTCAAACTTACGGGCAACATGTGGTTAGCGTCTGTTCATACTAGCAAGACGTACACTAAAATTACAAATAAATAAACAGGCTATATATAGCAACATATAATGTTCGGACACTTCTCGATGGCGAGAAGTTTTAGAATTCTGAGAAACGTAAAAGTATTATTGCAGAGGAACTAGCTTTAATGATGGAGCTATGCACCTCCAATTATTATTGCGCTGCAATCGTTTTATGACTATTATTTCAGTTTACGACACAATTCATTGGGGGTACGAGAGAACTGTCCTGTACTTATATCAAACTCTCATGACGGTACTAACCTCGATCTTAGGCAATATGTTGTCTAAGGGACTTCAACGCGTGAAAATCAAAAAACCTAGGGAGTGGGGAGTGTGAATACCAATAGCATTAGCCTTTTCCAGGTTTGCACTGAATTTTATATAGGCATTTGCAACGACGTCTCGTATCAGTTAGGTTTAAACCACGGTCAAAGCATGAGTATTATGTTATCATCCGTACCAGACGATTCATGCTGGTGCATGCTGGTAAACTGACACTCTATATTATACGTAAGTCTCGCTGTAAAGTAGTAAAAGCTCACAAGCGCATTGATGCAAATAGACTGCAGAACAAGACTGTATATGGCGATCTTCAAGGCGCCTTAGAGAGTGTAAGATTTGATAGTACATGGAAGAAAATCAGGACTCAGATTTAGAAAACCAGCGCTGAGGTTCTTGATCTTAATAAGTGGTATCATCACAATTGGGTCGATGAGAATAACTCAGCTTCTGAAAAAATAAGATATTTTTCCTCGCTGTACCCGTAAAAGAATAAAAATCGCAACAAAGTATACGTCAAATAATGAAATGTTGATGGCTAGATATTTCTGAAAGAAAGCAAATATCAACCAACTATATACCTCTTAATTAGGCATGTTTTGGAGCTGATCCTTGTATATAGTGTAAATCAGGTCTAAGAACATATTTTCATGTAGGAAATGTCCAGAGATTATTATGAAAAAGTTGGAATGAGAATTGAACAGATGTATTCTACAATCCGTTAGTGATTGATTAACATGTTATCAACACTCTGTTAGCGAAGGCTATTAGGTGTAACACATTTATAATGTCTGATATGTGATGTATAGATGGTTGCTCCAATATCTCAGGACTAGAGATGCGATTATTATCTATTTATACAAAGTAAAAGTAGCACGCTCGGCCTTCGGGAATTATTGAGTATATGAAATCTTGAAAAGGTTTTGTCAAAGGGCTTGCGTAACCAGCCTACTAAATGGGTGTGTTCTTAGTTTACTGAAATTTCAGGGCGGCTTCATATCTGGTTGTAATACAATTAATATGAGCTTTTCTGCCCGTGATTTTTTGTAAAAACGCATCAAACAACGGGTAAAACTCTATTAGTATTTTTTTGACTTGATGAAAGCTTTCAACATAGTCATAGATCAGCACTATAGACAATAACATTGGATGCCGGCCAAGATTCATCACAATGATGAACCAATGCGAGGAGGGCAGGAAAGCATGCTTCTATTTTCGCAGTGCATTCTCTGAATCAGTAACTATCAATAACAGTGTTTAACAAGGTGGCATTCTTGAAGCGATATTATTCTTTTTGCGATGATCATTTCTTATATTTTTCGGAAGAGTAACGTCGGTGTTCTCATACTTTTACGAACAGATCCAATGATATTCAACCTGGCTTTATTCGATGCAAAGTCCAAAAGTGTTCAAGATCTCGTTTGGGATCTCATTTATGTCAATGATTCGGACTTCCTTCCCACACTACGGAGGATATTCAGGTGATTATGGACCTGTTATATCGAGCGGACACAACCTTGAGACTCATCACTCCACCATGATTTATGTGTGTCGAATTCAACATCTCCTCCAATTAGACAAAATTAAGTGTAGTTGATTCAATTTGTATATTTAGAAGAAGCAACACAAGATATGGATTGCTTGATTGAGAAATACTGCAGAGAATCGAACAGGCTAGCAAAGCCGTTGGTAAGTTGAACAAGTGCGTATTATCAGAAAGAGTCATTGCCATTGACACCATATATAGTGTGTATTCTCCTGTATTCCTTGGGGAAACGAACCATGTCCCTGGGAGGTTCAACCAAACGTGATTCAGAAGTATACTAAATGTTAACTGGAAATCATATACACCAAACATCACTGGTGTCTATCAATCTAACGCTACGAAGATGGAAATGTGTGTGACCATAGTCAGATGCCTTGAACATAGCACCTGGTTAGGATGGAAGATGGTAGGATCTCTTAATATTTATATATGTGAAAATGCAGCATGGCAAACCTTCGAACAACAAGCTCGGAGCTTTTGTGAATGTGGTCAGAAACAATATGTGAACCCTTAGCATGAATGTGGGGGTTTGGGATAGAATGTCTTTAGAGCAATCAATTATTTTAGTGCAAGTGTATCTATGACAACTACAGAAGATTTGAGGCAAAGCGAATAGAGTACTCTTCTTTTTAAAATGCTTTGTAAAAGTAGTAAGTTCCGAGCGTCCCAGACAGATGTGTGCGGTTCATGTCGCATAATTGTCAAGGGGCTGGTATCCCATGACAGTAAGTAACAAATTACGAGAGAGTTTTACAGTAGTAGAATAAAGCTATGTACAAACGGAATTTAATAGTAACGTATGTCATATCTGTCAAAAGACTTGTAAAATAAAGTCTGGGCTTCTGGAACATCTGCGTACCCACAACCTCACATTAAAATCTTGTAAGAACTACCTTATTCAGTAAAAAGGTGACAATCACTATATATATATATATATATATATATATATATATATATATATATAAATATATATATATATATATATATATATATATATATATAGTGAAAATGAAAATGGTGCTTCCACTTTGGCAGTGCACTCTCTGAGACAATAACAGTGTTAAACATGGTGACATTCTTGAAGCGATATTATTCTTTTTGCGATGAACATCTCTTACATCTTTCTGAACAGTAATATATATATATATATAGAGAGAGAGAGAGAGAGAGAGAGAGAGAAAGAGAGAGAGAGAGGGAGAGAGAGTACTGTACAGACATAATCAGTTAGATTAGATAGATAAGTAGATACATCATTATAATATATGTACATATATATACATATATATATATATATATATATATATATATATATCAAGAGAGAAAAGGAGATATACATCGATAACTATTTAGATAATTTTATAATTTAGTGTAATAAAATCGTATATCAAAATATATTAATATTTACACAATCTGTATCATAATCTCGCCTGCTTATACTTTAAATCAGCGTTAAACATTTTATCTGAAGCCACAAAAGTTCGTTTTGGGATCTCCTTAAATAAGTGTAAGATTCCATACGCACACATTACTTAAAATCAATCAAAAAATATATTTATGATAATGTAATAATAGAAGTTTCACACTTATAGTTAGTAGAGTTATACTTATTTCGTCGAGTTTTTATGGGGTCGTAAAATTATCCAAATATCTAGATCTTTTAGAATCAGCCGTAGTTTGTGTAACTTAAATAATGCTTGAAATTCATTCAAATTATAATTTAAAAAATCAGAATGACCAATTCTCTTTCAGGACTATCTTGTAATAAACGGGATTAACCTGACCCTCTGACATAAAAGAGATATAATTCCTATCACATGTATGTAGTTATTCATTTACAGATCTTTTGATGGAGGAATGTAAGTGTTAGTGTTAGGGATAAAAGCTTTCCGTAAATGGTTGGCTAGTTAAATAAGCTAATACTGAGATTTTCATTCGTCTGTAACCTCTGCTCTAATCTAGGCGCCAATAAAACTAAAACCTTGGCAATATTTATCAATTACGTATTATAAAAGTGTTGATCAATATCGGAGGTATTTGAATATCAACGAAATGCCTCTCATCTATTTTTCTATTATTTTTGTATGACACCAAATTCAGATAAATATAGACTACATAATTAACATGTGCGCATAAGAGCTGTGTTCTAAAATTTATAATGATCGGATAATTAGTTTAGGAGTGAAACCGAAATATTGGAATATTTAAACATAGAAACATATAAACATACGTAATTATCTATGAATAAACAAATTGATCAAAATGTAATTATTACACACACACACACACATATATAGGCTGACTCATAAGTCACTTCACTTAGCTATTTAAAATGATTTCCATATGAAGCACAAACAAACTATGAACTTTTGATAATTCTTATCTTACTCTCTAATTACGGCTATTTGTTATTTTTTATTTGTTCGTTTATATATTTGTTTCTAAATATATTTATTTCATAATCAATCAAATATGCTACAAAGAGTCGTAAATTCCTTGCAAAAATGAATGGAGCTATGCATGCAGAACGAAGGTGGAAATTTAGAAAATTTGCTGTAATTGTAAAATCCCATGAATGAATTTGTTGAATAAACTTACTGTTTTGTATTACCGTATCTTTTAACTTTAGAATTTCAAAAATAAATAGCTAAGTGAATTATGAATCAGCCTGTACATATATATATATATATATATATATATATATATATATATATATATATATATATATATATATATGTGTGTGTTTATATATATATATGTATATATATATATATATATATATATAATACTAATAATGCAATTTTCTGCATTTTAATCACTTGGGAAGTGAGACAATCGAAATAATAGTAAGCAAAAAAACAACGAACGCTGGAATCACCAATAAAAATTATTACATAAAAATACGTTAAATATTTAAGTGATAAAGATCGTACACATTTCAAGACAGGGCGTCTTGGTCTAATGGTAAAGACGCTGGACTATAAACATCAATATCGAAGGTTGAATCCTTGTCTAAGTTAGCCAGAAACACATATCCATGGATTACTTTTATGTACGTATAAAATTAGTAAAAATATATATATTAACCAAAAATACGTCCTATAAAGTTAGGAACGCTTCTTACAAATATCAAGTGTAAAAACGGCCATTACCACAGCAACAAAATCTCCTACCGGCCCAGTGATTTCAGGGGTAGGACATGTCGGTTCGGTTTACATTGATACATTATTTTTATGCACGTTTTACTAGCATCTTCACCACTTAGTCATGTCATGCATTTGCATAAAAAAACGTATTTTATAATCCGGTTCATAGCTAATTAAGTTTTTTTTTTCACAGACTCATTTTGGCGCCTGAGAAAATCAAAATATGTATAGTTCTCTTAAAGTTTAACTACAAAGCGAATTTTACATTCCGTTGTGTCAAAGATCCATTTTCTTTATATAACCAATTTATCTCTCTGATAAAGTAATAGTTCTGGATTCTTTCTGAGTAAAATATAATTATAGAAATGTGTGTGGTTAGTTAATCGATAGGAATAAAATAAAATCATCGAAATTCTGCTCAATGGAGGAATCCATCACATTCTATTTCTGTTTTTTTTTAAATATGTTATAATTGAAATACATTCAAGCTTTTTGCTTGATATGATAAATGTTGTACTTGAAACAGGCGTTTCGTGATTGTTAAGTAGTTGTTGCCAAAATTGAACTCAGTTTCGTAAAATAAGTTTGTGTTTATAATCTATGTGCGCATTAGGATTTATTTTGGAATTAAATCTGTCTCTTTTCCTGAAAACTTTGGTTAGAGCAAAAAGGAAACTTTTTCTAAATATGTGTCTGTTTATATGATTA
Source organism: Sepiola atlantica (assembly GCA_963556195.1). Lineage (NCBI taxonomy): Eukaryota > Metazoa > Mollusca > Cephalopoda > Sepiida > Sepiolidae > Sepiola > Sepiola atlantica. Next base: position 25,256,414 of record OY744530.1, read on the forward strand.
AAAAAACATTCGTATTTCTCTACTATATAATAATCCTTATTGACAAGTGACAAGATAAAAAACACGTTTAAATTCTTAAAATCGTTTTTAGTCTGGGAAAAATAATTGATATTTTTCTAATAAGTTGTAACAACAAAAAGTCTATCAATTTATTTTTATATTTTTAAATAAAATCTTCTTTTCTATTAAATATATGAGAAATAACGTATTAGAGATCTACTGAATGAATTGGTATTTTATACAAAATGTCTAACAAAATTATCGCAATTTGTACTCTTATGGTAAATTAGACATTTAAAATATATTATGATTATGATTTTAATTTTTAAATAATCTATTTTTTTAATACTGATTTAAAGATTGTACTTTCCAATTTTTTTTCTTTACTTTTAAAAAAAGTCACCCTTCAAAATATAGCTGGCAACAATCTATGTCAGCCAAAATCTATGTTTGTCACAATCTGTCTCACCTGATGGGATGAGTTTAAAAAAGAATTAAATACTGAAGAATATTCTAATTAAATAAAATGGGTGACCGGTTTTGAATTTCACATCTGCAAAAATTCAGTTGATTTTGAAGATCTTGTTTTGTTTATGTTGTACTATTGTAGCATTTTGTTACGAACTATTTTCTTGTGAAGTAAACAAATAAACATACGCTGAGTGATTAGAAACTAATGAAATACCTTACTACAGAGATAAAATGTATTTTAAATTCATCCGTTTAGTATATTTATCTAACTTTAATTAAAACTGATATATTCATTAATATGGAAGACGGCGTGAGTGAAAAGAGAATGAAATGAAATCTCTGGCATCATTTTATTTTCTACAAAGCGGATGCAATCAACGTAAGTTACGATGGTGCGTGATTTGGAAGATATTTACGCCGATGTTTGATGTTTTAAAAGAAATCTACGTCGATAATAATAAATGGAAAGTATATTTACTTGGATAATTGTTTATGTCTATAGCACACCATGATCATTATTGTTAGCATTTCGTCACTTTTGTAGGTATAACTAGTCTATTGTTTTCTTTCCACCTTGTTTTGTCCCTGGCTAAACGTGGCCACGCAGGACCAAGTTTACTGTCGAGGTCGTCTTTCAACTGGGTCTAGGCCTTCTACCTGGTCTTTTCCATTACCTCGGGGTCTATTGTCGCTCTAGATATCTACCTGATATCTGGAAATCTGGAAATCTGACCTGCCCATCAATGTTTAGCCATACCATATCACATATTAGTAAATTTACACTTGCAAGTAAATGCATTCTCTAAACTGACAAGTTTGTAAATTTTTTCTGCCTTCCACTACTTTGGATGATGACTATGATTTTCGTTAAATTAAGGAAATAAAACAAAAGTTGAGAAGCTCTGCCGATTATTGTTGTTGGTGATTGACAATTTTAGGAAAAGAATACAAACGCTGCTGAAACTAGCCCTTTTGGGGTTTTCCAACACATCGCCTTTAGCTGCGTAGTTTATACCAATCAGGTCATACTGATACACAATATTTATTATTTTTTACCGTAAATGTAATATAAATTATTTTAAAATATTCACAAAAGGGTAGATGCATGCAGAAAACAGTGCTTATAAAATTGCATAGCCACAACAGGGCCCCTAAAACGCGCTCTCAGTCGGAGTTTAAAGGGTAGGATACTACAGCCCTGCTCCTTACAAGCTTCTGTGCATCTGATGTTAATAATATTTAAACCATAAATAAAGAAAATAAAACGTTAAGAGGAACCGACAGCTCGTTTTTCACTAGTTACTACACCGAGGAATAGGGGAGGTCCCCATTCTTTCCCCAGTATTACACTACTAGCCCTTAAGCCTCACCTTATAATGCTGAGTGACTAAGCAAGCGGGTAACGAGTACCAATTATGGAGTCTTTGATATGATTCGACCGAGGGTTGAACAATAGCCTGCCGAACACACTAACCATTATGCCAAATGGCCGGTCAAATATATAAATAAATCGCAGCATAGAACCAGATTTATTCTAAGTAGTTTAAAAGATCTCGCTAATTGAAATGGCCCGATAATGGGAGATTAATTTAAAAGATTAAAACTTTTCTAAAACCATAATTTCAGTTGTGTCATCGGCATTTCTTTTAACATTTTAATATGCTTTGGTTGATTTCATTTTGTGATCCATTCTCTTAAAGTTTCATCCCTGTGCATCTTATTATCATTATGATTCTACCCAGGAATTGTTATTCCAGCTAATATTAGTATAGAAATCCCAAAGAGAAATAAACAAACGCGCTGTGTTAATTACCAACGAAAATATACTTACTTTTGGTTTTAGGGGGAGAAACTGAAGAAATGGATTATTATGATAAATAACTGAATATTCTCTCCGATAATTACATTTGTTTCATACAAGAAATGCACGTCTTCAATAGAGAACAAAAAAAATCCAATTATTTCAGGCGAAAAGTGCTGTAAGTAAATATTAGAAGAATGTAAAAACAAAGCATAAATAATTAAACAAACAACGGAATGGAAATGATTTCGTAAGTTCTGTATAAATATACATTCTGTATATATGTATGATATGATTGGTTGCCTGTTATTTGGATTATTTGGACTACTGGCTTTTATTCTCATAACGTTTCGCACAATATAACCTCCGATCTCTTCATGTACGTTTTGTCGAACTCGAGAATCCGTACGGAATTTCAAACAGAAGCCTTTATTTTATCCATGGGGTTAACTTGCTCTTCTCCCATCAACCATAACCGAGTAGAGGTTTTCAGTAACTCTTAATTGTATTCTTAGTGTCGCCTGTACTGAGGGTTGAACCTCGAACCCTCCAAAACTGATTATAACTTACCACTTTCATCTGTTGCCCCAGGAGTCCACCGTAAAGATTCCCGCACTCGACAATAATGCATTTGAAAAAGGTTGGAGGTAACATCGGCTGAGACGTTGTGAGAATAACATTCAAGATCAGAACAGTAGGTCAAAATAATAAAAATAATACAAATTATCAATCGTCATCTTAAAAATTCCGAAACATAATATCAAAGTGTGTTTTGTATGACGATGTATCAACCCTGCTTGAGTTATTTAATACTAAACGCCGCCATTTTGATAACAGTGTTTATGTTTCAAGTATATATGCTATTCATGTTGTAAAATATACTTTTTATCTCAATAGCTTGAAGTTTAATTCGTTTTGTAGTCGTATATTTAACTATATAAATATAATAAAAATGATAAATTTTATTTATCTCATAGATACTACCCTGACATGTATTTCCATTCCAAATAAGATTGGAGGAAATGTAATTAATGGTGAATTCCACATAACAAAATGACCAAATTTGAAACTTACTATCGGAGACAGTTTTTTTTATTGTCATACTCAGTATTGTTGGAGTAAAGAAGGTTTCGGTAGTTGGTAGGCAGGAAAAAAGAAAACGTAGTAGAAAGTGTTGAATGAGACGAGTAATTTGCCCAATGGTAGCCGAATTAGTTTTGTATCTTACTCAAGAGCATTTATATTCGATGAAAAGTCTACGTGTACGATAGTTCCTTAACTTTATTAAGGAAAATCGAAATGAGCAAGACTGCTTGGACCTTTCCAACGGACTTTGTACTGTACGATTCGCTATCTGTTGTCTTCGTAGTGTCTGATAAGTTGCATTCGTTAGGAAAATGCAAGACTCCAAGAAAGCAGTTACAATTTTGTTACCTTTTTCTAAAGATTGGCTTTGTTTATTAATGATCAAAAAACACAAGCAGATGCATTCGACGGTACTTCTTTTTTCTCAGTCGTTTGCCCTGACCTACAGCGAGGTCGGCAATAATGGAGTTATTTCTCCACGGCACGATCACAGGCTTAGTTCGGTTTTACATTAATCATTAGCTTTCCTCTCGGTTGCTTCCCGGCGACTTATAATGCAACAGAAAGTTAGCGACAGTATCGCTGTTGGCCGGCAACTCCTTATCACCGTAGTTACTGCTCTTAGATTCGAGACTATATTCGCTTATACTGTCTGTTTTTTGTATCTCCTTTTTTATTGTTTTATCCTTTTTCATCTATTTTTGCTTTCATTCTGCATTTATCTTAAATTTAATTTAATGTATACTAAATAAATAATATTTATTAGTGTACTCCATTAATTATTAGATCGTTCAACACCGAGTATTAACTTCAACGATTTATAAGCCTACGTACAGTTCCTAATCTGTGTATCTTTGTGTTGGAAACAACTTAATGTCTCACTTAATTTTAGCGATAATTGTAGGATTGTTTTTATATATTGTTTTATAAACTACATTCTTAATCACTTTATTAATTAGTACATAATCCGACATTACTTGTTAGTAATATTATAGGTACTTTCCACAACCATGTATTATAAAAACAAGATGACCGCGTGACAACGAGGAAATAAATATTCGCTTCGCTAAAAGAATAGGGTTGAATGACAGTTGCTTGTCTCGTCTTTATCTGTGTATTTCTGCTTCAGTGTAACTTCTGGAAATTACCTCTTCTGATGAGCTACATAGATGAAAAGTCCTGGAAATACACGAATATTCCTGATATATGCACGAAACGATCGTAAAGTCCACTGAATAGTTTTGATTTGGGGGAAACATTAATAAAGACTTAGTAACTGGGATTTAGCGTACTATTTTTTTTATTTATATATGCACTGTTAACATATATTTATATTACTGTTTATATATGCAATGTATATATCTATATATTACTGCAATGTATATATATATATATATATATATATATATATATATATATATATATATGCAATGTATATATGTATTACTGTTTATATATGCAATGTTAAAATTCGTCGAATGTTTACGTTTAATAGTTAAAAATATAAACACAATATATATATATATATATATATATATATATATATATAATAAATTGTCTTGGAAGGCCATGACTATGCAGTTTTGTTGAAATTCCGTGGATACGAGGCGAAGTGAATAGAAAGAAAAACGACGATATTGAAAGGTTTTAATAATTTACGATAATAATTTTATTTACCAACGTGGTGTGTCAAATTAGGATGGTATTCGTATTGTTGAGTTCTTTGAATTTTCCAGGTATACGTCATTTTCAGAAAGAGAAGAAAAAGGAAATGTGTGCAATCTCGGATGAGATATATTCTACCGGAAGACGGAAGTTAATGAGGGATTTTCTAGTAGATCCGCAGAAATAGCTTATTATTCTCGCAGGAAATAGATTGTTAGAAGGCATATATATATATATATATATATATATATATATATATTTGGAGAGAGAGAGAGAGAATAAATACGAAACTAAAAGTAAACTTTTAGTAGAAAGAACCTATACGAGATACAGCAATTATAAAGATAGATAGACGAAGAGTGATAAACATGCACGAATGTCCAAATTTATATCAAACTTCGATAGTTCAATGCAAGGTATATTCTGTAATAAAATTATGTGTATTATTCTTTCCTTGCTCTTTTCCAAGGCTTTTCAAAGATCGAGATCTTATCATCAGAGGAATTATACAGATAGATAAGTTTGCAATAGAAAAGCCAAAATTCAACATTTGAAAAAAAAATTTTTTTAAATGATGGATGAAAAAAGTTCGTGTAAAAAGATATTTGGTTTGTCCAGGTGGTAATTGTCCGCCGATAAGGTCTCCAATGGAAGAAAGTTTCGATGGAGAAGAAAAAGTTTCGTGGAGGCATTACAGAAAGGCGTTCAAAATGAAGTAAATCTAATGGTGAAAGTTTAGTTGCTACTTTACCATTGCTGGCCATAAACACTGGGGTTCATACCTTCCAACAGTATGTGTAAATGACCACAATAGATCCAATTGGATTTGAAAATTCGTGCATGTTTATCACTCTTCGTCCATCTATCTTTATATATATATATATATATATATATATATATATATATATATATATATATATATACGTTGACATTCTTATAATTAATGCTGCATATTTTATATGTACTACTTCTATTATAATTTCGTGTTACTATCTAATTTCAATTTAGTTATTTATTTAATTATTGTCAGAACATGAGCGCAAATATGATATGCAAGTGAGATGCAGGGGACGCAACTCATATATTCTTATATCTAAAGATCTAAGGGGCATTTAGAGTTGCCTAGCCTGAAAACAAAATAATTAAATATTTAATTATATTTTTACTCTACTTTTCCTACCTTTATTCATTTTGTAAATTATCTATTGTTACTTGTGTATTCATGTTTTTGTTATTTGCTTATTTATTATGTTTTATACATATATACTCAGACACAAATATATATATATACATAGATATATATTTATACATATACATATGCATACATATAGTGTATGTGTCCTGTCTCTGTAATGCGGATGGAAAAAGCTAATAATCAGAGAGATCCGGTGAATTTTATGTTGCGGTCTGTGTTTTTAAATGTGAAAGAAGATGTTAGCTTTCTCGCGAGATAATGTAAAGATGAGGATGTCGTCCATGTATCTCGTGGAGGGGCAAGTTCTAATGTGGCTGTTCTAATGCGTTCATGTATCTCATTTCGAGTTATCCTGAGAGGCAGGATCCTATAGTATAGGTAGGCATGTTAGGTGTTAGTATGTTCGCTGTTTGTGTGAAATGTGTGTTGGCTATAATTATGCATAATATATATATATATATATATATATATATATATATATATATATATATATAAAGAACGAAATAAAAGGAATCCACAAATGCAATACCCACACCAAGAGGTTAAACATAGATATCGGAATTCGTAGTCGCAACAATATTTTAACCACTAATAAATATACCCTTTCAAAATACAGAGATATACGCATCACATTTATCAATTTAGTTTAACTTCTCTAACGCGCGCAGAGGCATACTTACATGAATACACGTACCTCCTAAACTTACTGGATATAGACAATTGTGAACAGCGCAATTACTATATAAGTTGGCAGATTGGAATATATTTGTATGTATATGCATGTGTGTGCACTTATGTATGTGTATTTATGTATGTGTGTACGTACGTTTATGTATGCGTGTATTTATGTGTTTAGATTCACTTGCTAATCACAAAACTTTAGATATAGACCTCTAAAAACATATTGCCTATCAGACGAACGATAATGCAGCATATAATTGTATTTACCCTGTGAACATTATTTTCTCCTTTCTTTTATGTCCCTTCATTTAGGTCTCTTTCCCCCTACTTACCAGATGTGTTAGAGACAGGCCACCGCCGGCGTTCAAAAATAACACCTCCACAAAACCGAGCAGACAGTTTTAACTAAATAACTCCCATCTTTTCTTATTTCCTTTCCTTTCATTTTTTTCTTTCCTGGTACATATGTACCGTAAATAAAACAGACAACGAACACCCCTATATATGAAATTTAGAGGCGACCCTCGGTGTTTGGTTTGTGAAATAATAATATTAATTTTAGTTCGGAATTTTCATGAACTATGCCCACACCTCATAGAATGCTTGAAGAAGCGAAAACTTCCCAAAAATCTCATACAGACTATCTCCACCCAAAAAAAACAACTAAAATTAGTATTTACTTTATTTTGCTTCTAAAATCGCCCAATAAATTCGGCAAGAAGTTGTAAGTTGCATGTTTATTTATTAATTTATATATATATATATATATATATATATATATATATATATATATATATATATACATATATATATATATACATATATATATATATATATATATACATATATATATATATACATATATATATATATATATATATATATATATATATATAAATTTATTTATAACTATACTTTCAAGTTTCTGTTTGTTGTACCGGAGTTTTGTTGTCGCTCTGACCATGCTGAGACTGGGGTAAAAAGCCGGCTTATAGTCGCTGACCGACTCTTCAGTAGAGTTCAGTAGACGAAGATTTCGAGAAAAAAAAGAAAGAATAATCAGCCGTAAAAGACAAGCGTTTTTGTATTCCTTCATAATACATATTTCTTGTTCGTTAAAAGCTGTTTCTTATCTTCGTTTAAGGAATATTGTTTTAAATGAATTTTATTTAAATTTTATTTAAACGGTGTTATTATATATGTTGATTGTTTATTTCGATGTATTTGCTTAAAAGGGGTTTTTATACGCGTTGTGTTCCTTTCTCCCACAATTAACAATATTTATGGACTGACTCGATCGTGCATTGCTAAAAGATAATGATTTTCGACGATAGCTCGCTTCCAAAATATGTATCTGGGCAAAAGATTTTTGCTTTTTTTCTCCTCTGAAGATAAATGTATTATTTTGAAGTTTCCGGAAATAACTTAATCTTACAGACTCTTTATTGGATCTCTGTGTAGCTTAATTGCCATAAATATATTTTCATAGCTTACTACTATATATTTATATATTTAGAGAGAGAGATAGCACATTAACACGATTGAATGGGTTAATTAAAATGTTCTTGATGTTAAGCGAACACAGTAAAATATACGTGAGATACATGTGTACGTCGTGTTAGAATTGAATTTAAACGTATTACATTCAAATATAGATATGATGACATATGTGCTGACATAGACCTTTGCATTAGCGTATGTACCTGTAACTATATTTACGTATGTATATCTATGTGCGTATAAATGTGTATGTAGTGTTAAATGTGTAAATGTATACTTATATTTAATGTAGATATAAGAGGAGTTGTGCTAATACATTTCATTAACATATGCATCCGTAAATGTAAATTCCTGTGTGATGTAGTTGTGTAAATGTGTACATTTTATATATATATATATATATATATATATATATATATATATATATTCATTGGATTTATGTGTTGATCTCCATTAAAAAATATCCTAATGAATATATGACGAAACCTATTTTTATATAGAGTTTTGCATTAGCCCATGTATAAGTATATGTGCGTATGTGTTTCTATGTCCCCGTGAATGTGTATATAATTTTGAATGTATACGTTATACTTATGTTCTAATATATGTATGATTACATCTGTGTTGATATCGGTTTCTGTATAAACGCATATATCTACAGGTTTATGTTAGTGCGTATTTGTATTTTTATGTATGAGTGCGAATTTATATTTAAATTTACAAATCTATATGTATTATCATGGCGAAATATTATATCATTTCTATTTTTTACTTTAAGTAGATAATATAAAAATATAATAACTATATTATGAGTTCCTTCTTTGTTCATTTCTATTCCATCGTGGTCTAATTCGATTACCTGAAAACAAGTTTTTTGCTATAACTTATTAATTACTTGTAAGACATTCCTGTTCAACACTCTCCTACGCATATGAACACGTGTAGAAATACATGCGAACATTGCGTTACCGTTTAATTACAGCCGAAACCGATTACTAAAATTGATTTTGATGCTGTCGTTATGAGATATTGATATAAACTTAATAACATCAAGCAATGAGGTTTGCTTTATTTCATTTAATTTCTATTGATATTTACACACACACAGATATACCCATATATATATATATATATATATATATATATATATATATATATATATATATATATATATATATACATATATATATATATAAAGTGGTGTACTAAAAGCGAACTTTTAGGAAAAGAAAAACCTATTGTGAAGAGTATACAGCTCAATATCCAGGATAGAGCAGGTAGAATGAAGAAGAATGGAAAGGAATTAGAGAAGCAAAAGCCAAATCATAATTCAATTCAATTGCTCAGAGCAAGGTATATTCCGCAAAAAAGGCAATTTATTCAAGTCAAATTTTCCTTAAGTCAGGCTTTTCAAAGATCAAAATCTTATCATCAGAGGAAGTCGCTGGGATAGATAAGTTGGCAAAGGCCAAGATTTAAAATTTGAAAAAATAAAATAAAAGTTGTAGGGGAAGAAACACAGGGCAAAATTCTGCCCGAATGCAAGCAAATGTCCGATTGCTAAAAAGTCCGGTGTCGAAGAGTCCAGCGGAGAGAATGAGATGTAGATAGGTAGGTCGTTAAAAGGCCCGAAAGGTTGTGAGAGAGGATTCAAAGTAAAATTCCAAGAAGCCACAACTTCAGGTGCGGCGAAAATAGAAAATCCAAAGGGTAAAATGTCCAATAAGAGGTACGCTCGTGGATGCAGGCAGGCAGGCTCAGAAGAGAGTGAGGTGGAGAATATTCGCCATTAACAATACTTCCTGGGCAGAGAAGTCAAAGACTTAAGGAAAATTTAACTTGAATAAATTGCCTTTTTTTCGGAATATACCTTGCTCTGAGCAATTGAATTGAATTATGATTTAGCTTTTGCTTCTCTAATTCCTTTCCATTCTTCTTCATTATATATATATATATATATATATATATATATATATATATATATATATATATATATATATATATATATATAAAATTATAATGTCTCGGTTTGAAAAGAGTTTAACTTCTCATGTCGAAGTAACTCCTCATACGAAACGAGGTATGCTTAATAATACAATGAGAGCATTGTAATAGGTAAATATATACAACAGCAAATAAATATCATACATATATGAACAGATATGTGTTTATTTCAGAGATCCAATATAGAGTTGTTAAGATTAAGTTATTTACGATCTACAAACAACACCTTAAATAAAAGTAAAAATTCCAAATTTCAAGAGAATAATCAATAAACACTTAGTAGAATAAAGTAAAACCTATAAATAATAAATAAAACAAAATTCAATTAATTACCAAATCAATATATTCTTCCAGAGAGACTTTCCGAGAATGCAGAGGTTTTCTTATCGATATAACGCTATTTCTCATCGGAGTTTCACTTCATTCAGAACGCCGACGATTCCACTGGGCATAGAGTTTTCTTTATATGCAAAAAGTCAGCCCATCTGGTACGTTTCTTAAATATGTAACATATAGTTTTCAAATAAATTATATCAGCTCTCACTCCTCTGCGATCGAGCACTTTATTGATTTCTTTTCACTATGACTTGACACGCACACACTATATATATATACATATATATATATATATATATATATAGTGGAATCGTCGGCGTTCTGAATGAAGTGAAACCACGATGAGAAATGGCGTGTCCCTTTAAAACTAAGTACTGGGTAAGGATTGACATAATATATGGGGTTCAATCGTAGTTGAGTTATATTAAAATTGATTTAATTATTTATGATTAGTGCTTGCCTGTTTTACTGCTTCAAAAGCGATAACTGAGTGGTATAATTTATGAATTAGGCTCTGGGTAAAATTCTTTAAATTCTTTTATTTTTATTTATTACTTTTTGTTTGTTTATAATTTATAGATTAGTATTGCCCCGAAATTTGTTTTTATAACATATTTATATAATATTTTATATATATATATATATATATATATATATATATATATATATTATTGATAGTTAGATCTAGGTCTGTCCCTTAATAGGATAATGCACAATCAGTTCTATTGTATACGAAGCCAAAGTAACATTCGGTGGGGATACCAAAAAGGGGGAAATCTATATCGGAATGACTCAAGTAACCTTTAAACAAAGACTCTACGCTCACAACAACACCTGTAGATACCCCCAAAAAGACAACATCACCACTCTAGCAACCACTATATATATATATATATATATATATATATATATATATATATAAAGAGGTGTACTAAAAGCGAACTTTTAGGAAAGGTAAAACCCTATTGTGAAGAGTATACAGCTCAATATCCAGGATAGAGCAGGTAGAAATGAAGGAGAATGGAAAGGAATTAGAGAAAGCAAAAGCCAAATCAAAATTCAATTCAAAAGTTCAAAGCAAGGTATAATCCGCAAGAAGGCAATTTATTCAAGTTAAATTTTCCTTAAGCCAGGCTTTTCAAAGATCAAAATCTTATCATCAGAGGAAGTCGCTGGGATAGATAAGTTGGCAATGGCCAAGATTTAAAATTTGAAAAAATGAAATAAAATAAAAATTGTAGGGAAGGAAACGTAGGGCAAAACTGTGCCAGGGTGCAAGCAAATGTCCGATTGCCAAAAAGTCGTGTGTCGAAGAGTCCAGCGGAGAGGATACGATGTAGATAGGTAGGTCGTTAGAGGTACGAGAAGTAATGAGAGAAGTTTCAAAGTTAAACTCCAAGAAGCCACAACTTCAGGTACGGCGAAAATAGAAAATCCAGGAAGGGTAAAAAGTCCAATAAGAGGTACATTCGATGATGCAGGCAGGCGTCAGAGGAGATTAAGATGTAAAATATTCGCCATTAAAGAAACTTCCCGGGCAGAGATGACAAAGGAAAGTGTTTTAAAGTGGAAAAAGGGGCAGTGAGAATATTTAAAGTCTGCCCAGTTGAGAAAGCCGGTTATAAATGAAGAAAAGCAGAGACAGTGAAAACAAGAGTATAATATGCGACCAATGGGCAAGGGAGGAAACGGGTAAGCGGAATGTGGGAGGAGAAAGGGACGGGTACGAGGAAAGAGAGGGGGGAGGAGAAAGGGAGCGATGCGGTGAAGGAATGCGGATAAAACTAAGAGTGTGAAAGTAGGGGGGTGAAACATAAAGTTGAAATTGGAAGTTAGGCGAATTAGGATTCAACTAGAAAAGGGGAAGAAAGGAGTGGGGGTAAGTTAACGAATGTTAGGATAAGGGGTTAAAATATCAGAATATGTATAAGAACAGAGTTCGGGGGTTTAGAAGTTTAATCAAATGACCTTAGATATAAACAATGAGGCAAGATATATATGAAGGGTAGGACTAGGAAAATGAGTTAAAAATTAAAAGAGTAAAGATAAAAAATAAAGATAAAAATAGTATAAAAAGTAGAAATAAGAAAATAAAAGCGTAAAGAATGAAAAATAGATAATAAGATTAGTCTTAAGCTCACAGGGGAAATTGAGGATTGACCGAAAGAATAAAAAATAAAATAAAAAAATAAAAAAATTAAAAAATAAGATACTAATAATAGAATGAGGGAAAAGTCGATAAGATTGGAGCTCAAGAATGAAAATTAGAATAAGGAAAAAGAAAAAGGAAAACAAGACCTAGAGAGGATATCCGGAATGGGAGTCTCCAATGTGGAAAAAAATTATGGGTTAGTAAATAAGCAGTTACGGGATGCTAGTTCAAATAGATATGGGAAAATATAAACTTTGAAATTTAAAAAAAAGTTATATGGAGGTTAATTAAGAAAATTGTAAAATAGGTTAGTGGAGGCCGGAAGAAGTAAGAGATATACAAGGTTAAAAAAGTGACAAAGGATTAAGCCAGAAGGAGAGTGGAGATCGCAGTTACAAGTAAATACTATAGGGGTTAAAAGATGTAGAGCTAGGGCGGGTTGGGGGTTGAGTAGTTTGAGAGAGATGTGCGAAGGGCGAGGTAAAACAAGGGGGGAATAATCGAGGCTATTAAAAAAGTGAGAAGAATTAAAAACATGAGGGGAAGAATAATTAGAGTGCACAGTGGAAGCAGTAAGGAGTTCGATATCGAGGTGTGCAAATGGGATATGGAGTAGATAAGGCTAATCAACAAGTAAATAAAAGGGCTAGGATATAATATGAATAGAGTGGGTTAGTTATCACGTTGAAAGGGAAAAGAATGAAGAATGGAAGTGTTGAAGGGAAGCGGACGAATGCATTAAAAGAAGTTAAACGGGAAAGAAAATGGAAAGCCAAATAAAGTTATACAGTTAAGAAGGTTAAGTGGAAAGATTTAGGGGGTAATGGAAGAAAGGTGTTAAAACTAAGGGAAATGCGAAGCTAACGAAGTTCATGGGTAATTTTATTAAGTTAAGAGAAGGTTAAAGGGATGAGGGAGATATAAGTAGAGATTAAAGAACAACAGGAATTAGAACTATCAGAAAGGGGTTTCGAGATGTAAGGAGGGAAAATCCGAGATGAAGGGAGGGTATTTAATCAAATGGGGGAGGGGTGTCTGGGGGATTATTATGGTTGCTATACCTGAATTTACGTTTATGCCTGCAACTGGAGATACGTTCATTCTTAGAATTAATAATATTTTTAGATTTAGTAGCAGTAGCTATCATAAAGGTTTCCAGAGTACAAAGTTGGCAATGGGATGCTCCAGGGGTATATGATTTGGACTTTTTAAGTATTGACCAGTGAAGTGAATAGGGAGTATTTTTGAGATTGAGGTTTCTAATTAGATTGGAAAGTGAAGTGCCTGTGCTGTTATCGCTGCTATTTTTAAAGGAATATATATGGTTAGAGATCCGGGTCTTTATGGGGAAAGAGGACGCCCCAATATATGTGTGTATCTTGAAGGGTGGTGCTATAGTTGCATTGAGATTACTAATGGTATTAGAAGAGATTTGGGTTTGGAGATCCAAGTTATGCGAGGAAAGTTGTTTGGAGAAGTGGGGTGGAGCGGATATGGGGGAAATGTGAGTTGGCCCATGAGCACTATTTATTATTGGGGATGCTTGGATAGAGGTATGGCTGTATAAGCGGGAGTTTAGAGTAGAAGCGGATTGGGGTTGCGGGGAGATCCGGAGTTCGGGTGGAGTATGGGAACTGTGATTACTCACAACATTGGTAGAGCGAGGGAATTGTTTAACAGTACAAGCGTATATTACGTCCTTCTGTACACAGTTGTTGTTAAGGGGACAATCTCTAGGTTTACGGCAGTTACAAGTGGTGAGGGATGTGGTGGGTGGTTGCTGTTGGATATGTTTGATTTTCCTATTGTTAGAGGTTATGATAGTTTGTTCAATATTGGGCATAGTAGAGTATGATATTTTAATAGAATTTTTGTTAAGGATAGTGCTATATCTGTGGGGATGCTTAAAAGATCTGTCTAAGATTTGGAAAAATTCTTTAGGTATATTGGTTTTAACATTACTGCTGAAAGGCGGATTAAACCAAATGTTGTTCTTTCTTCTAAGTTTTTTTCTTTGTTTATGCGAATGTGGGTCTACCCGATTATCAATATCTTTAGTTCCTATGGGCTTATTAGAGTGTGTTTTGATTATCTTAGGTGCTGATGAGTTAAACTTTTTATTTCTGTGTGTGGTCATGTTGTGAGTAATAATGCCTGAAGATTTGTTAACTTGAGTAAGGGGGTTGCAGTTATATTTAATTTTGTGATTGTAGCCTGAGTTAAGCAAAGCATTATTGTAAAAGCTAGAATTTTGATCGAAGATAGATTTATTCGCAGATAGCTTAGAGATTCTATTAGATACTGAGGGGACTATTGAGTTTATGATGGATTTAGGGTGGTTAGATAGGCTATGTACGTAGAAAAGGGTTAAGTTAGGTTTATGGTATGGGCTGAAGGTTCCCGAGTTAAGATCTTATGTAAGGTCAAGAAAGTTAGATATTCTTTTCTCAGGTTCCACTGTAATGGTCAAACCAAAGTTTTTAAAAAAGTTATGCAGGTTTTTGATAGTGTTGTTATATTGTCTCGATCTCTCCCCAGATACAAACAGGGCATCGTCCCTATACAACCCACCCTGTAAGTGTCAAAAATTAAACCCCAATTCTCTCATCAAGTACAAACCTACCAGGTCAGTGACCTGGGCAGAGTCTGAGGACCCCATGGTTATGTCAAAGTTATTGGGGGTGTCCTTCCTAGTCCAAAGCTTATTATCAAATTCTAGTAGGGATCTTCTGGCTAATATTATTAGTTTAATCTCTCTGTCAGTAATGTCAGAATTATTTTTGGCGAAGATTAATGCTTTGTTAAGTAAGATAGGGGAAATGGATTGGTAATAATTATTAATGTCGAATGTTATGAAGTTCAAGTTAGGTTTAGACTTATCAATGAGGTTAAGGAACCAGGTAGTAACCTCATCAGAGGATTGCCAAAGAGTGTAACGAATTTTTTCTTTCAAGGTAGGGATAATTCTATCCAAGATTTTCTTGCTTATGATGCCTAGGTCGGATTTAGAGGGGCATATTAGTCTGATGGTAGGGTTTTCTTGGTAATTATTTTTGTGGTCCTTCAAAGTAAATCTAGGTATTGCAGGGGTTAAAATTTCTGCGTAGTTGAGGACATGTTAGTATGGATTTAGCCTCATTGTTTATACTAGCCAGGGTATCGTAAGATGTGCTTTTGTAAGATTTATTTAATTCTTTGTAGATTAAGGATTTGTATTGACTATATTTCAGTTTGTAAAAATTCTTAGTTTTATCCGCTGGGACAATTATATCTGGGTGTTTCTTAATATTGTTAGTAAACTTGTTGTTTTTTTGATGATGGGATTGAGGTGTTTATTGTGTCTTTTGAATTTAATGCGACTAATGAGGTCAAATAGGTAATTTTCGAAAATATTGAGGTGTTCATTATGTCTAGGGAAGGAGGAGGTTTTGAGACCGTACCTGGAGGCAGCTGATTTTTCCAATTTCTTCAGTTCCCTAGAGGAGTTCATAGGTAGTGTAGATCCAAAGTGGGTAGAAAGTGAGGAATTGCTGGAGTCAGTTTGGTGGGAGGATGTTTTGTGGTTCATGTCATGGTGAAATGCTTTCCATCTAACGTTATTGATGAACTTCTTCACAGATTGGATAAGCTTGCAGATATAGGTTTCATTTGAGGGAATGGGTATATTTTTTGCCGAAAGCGGGAGGAATTCCTTGTTGAACATATCACAAATAGGAGGAAAAAGCTCAACTAAGTAGGAGCTTAAAATAAAAAGGTGTACTAAAAGCGAACTTTTAGGAAAGGTAAAACCCTAATGTGAAGAGTATACAGCTCAATATCCAGGATAGAGCAGGTAGAAATGAAGGAGAATGGAAAGGAATTAGAGCAAGCAAAAGCCAAATCAAAATTCAATTCAAAAGTTCAAAGCAAGGTATAATCCGCAAAAAGGCAATTTATTCAAGTTAAATTTTCCTTAAGCCAGGCTTTTCAAAGATCAAAATCTTATCATCAGAGGAAGTCGCTGGGATAGATAAGTTGGCAATGGCCAAGATTTAAAATTTGAAAAAATGAAATAAAATAAAAATTGTAGGGAAGGAAACGTAGGGCAAAACTGTGCCAGGGTGCAAGCAAATGTCCGATTGCCAAAAAGTCCGGTGTCGAAGAGTCCAGCGGAGAGGATACGATGTAGATAGGTAGGTCGTTAGAGGTACGAGAGTAATGAGAGAAGTTTCAAAGTTAAACTCCAAGAAGCCACAACTTCAGGTACGGCGAAAATAGAAAATCCAGGGAGGGTAAAAAGTCCAATAAGAGGTACATTCGATGATGCAGGCAGGCGTCAGAGGAGATAGTATTTACTTGTAACTGCGATCTCCACTCTCCTTCTGGCTTAATCCTTTGTCACTTTTTTAACCTTGTATATCTCTTACTTCTTCCGGCCTCCACTAACCTATTTTACAATTTTCTTAATTAACCTCCATATAACTTTTTTTTAAATTTCAAAGTTTATATTTTCCCATATCTATTTGAACTAGCATCCCGTAACTGCTTATTTACTAACCCATAATTTTTTTCCACATTGGAGACTCCCATTCCGGATATCCTCTCTAGGTCTTGTTTTCCTTTTTCTTTTTCCTTATTCTAATTTTCATTCTTGAGCTCCAATCTTATCGACTTTTCCCTCATTCTATTATTAGTATCTTATTTTTTAATTTTTTTATTTTTTTATTTTATTTTTTATTCTTTCGGTCAATCCTCAATTTTCCCTGTGAGCTTAAGACTAATCTTATTATCTATTTTTCATTCTTTACGCTTTTATTTTCTTATTTCTACTTTTTATACTATTTTTATCTTTATTTTTTATCTTTACTCTTTTAATTTTTAACTCATTTTCCTAGTCCTACCCTTCATATATATCTTGCCTCATTGTTTATATCTAAGGTCATTTGATTAAACTTCTAAACCCCCGAACTCTGTTCTTATACATATTCTGATATTTTAACCCCTTATCCTAACATTCGTTAACTTACCCCCACTCCTTTCTTCCCCTTTTCTAGTTGAATCCTAATTCGCCTAACTTCCAATTTCAACTTTATGTTTCACCCCCCTACTTTCACACTCTTAGTTTTATCCGCATTCCTTCACCGCATCGCTCCCTTTCTCCTCCCCCCTCTCTTTCCTCGTACCCGTCCCTTTCTCCTCCCACATTCCGCTTACCCGTTTCCTCCCTTGCCCATTGGTCGCATATTATACTCTTGTTTTCACTGTCTCTGCTTTTCTTCATTTATAACCGGCTTTCTCAACTGGGCAGACTTTAAATATTCTCACTGCCCCTTTTTCCACTTTAAAACACTTTCCTTTGTCATCTCTGCCCGGGAAGTTTCTTTAATGGCGAATATTTTACATCTTAATCTCCTCTGACGCCTGCCTGCATCATCGAATGTACCTCTTATTGGACTTTTTACCCTTCCTGGATTTTCTATTTTCGCCGTACCTGAAGTTGTGGCTTCTTGGAGTTTAACTTTGAAACTTCTCTCATTACTTCTCGTACCTCTAACGACCTACCTATCAACATCGTATCCTCTCCGCTGGACTCTTCGACACCGGACTTTTTGGCAATCGGACATTTGCTTGCACCCTGGCACAGTTTGGCCCTACGTTTCCTTCCCTACAATTTTTATTTTATTTCATTTTTTCAAATTTTAAATCTTGGCCATTGCCAACTTATCTATCCCAGCGACTTCCTCTGATGATAAGATTTTGATCTTTGAAAAGCCTGGCTTAAGGAAAATTTAACTTGAATAAATTGCCTTCTTGCGGATTATACCTTGCTTTGAACTTTTGAATTGAATTTTGATTTGGCTTTTGCTTTCTCTAATTCCTTTCCATTCTCCTTCATTTATATATATATATATATATATATATATATATATATATATATATATATATATATATATATATACATAAGAGAAGTATAACTACTGCTCAATAATTATATTTACCCCTACCTAACACTCCTAATTCTATTAAGAAATACTAACCAAAAATTGTCACGCTTTAATAAACTCAGAAAATGTACTAATGACTCAGAGAAATAAAAAAGAACTGCACCCAATGTTTTCAAATTAACTAATATCTGACGATAACGAAAATCCTATAAAAATTTAAGACACCAAATGCAAATAATTCTTACATTACTTTTTTTGTTGTTAATCTTTTTTATCATAGTTCACCCCAAACAAGGCAGGCCGCCACTGTAGACGAAAGGAGCTACTGGGAAAAAAGGGTGAAGGTTTGGAGTCAACCTAAATTAGGAGCTGCTAAGCGAGATGTCTGTTTACATTAGTTTTATATTTCTGCATGTCAGTAACGTCAGGAAAGTTTTCGTCCGAGCGTGCGACTTCGTCCATCCAAGGATTCACCACACTCCTAAGCACCTCCGGGTAGGTCTCAGCGGTTATTTTCAGGTCTGTTTTAGGAGAACGGAGGCATGAAGTCCCCCTCGCTAAAGAACGCCAAGGACCATGGTGTGGCAGAGTAACTTCGTATGCTTCACGATGGGGACCTCTTCGATGTATTTGCAGATCCACCTGTCGTTCTACCTGTTCGAAATTCCTTTCATCAGCACTCTGATGGATCCGCGTTTAAGCTAGTCCAGCCAAGCCACCGCTTTGACTTTCTCTGACTCATTAGAGACATTTGTGATGAGCATGATGTTAGACCTGCGGTAATCCGAGTAAACTATGTTCTTCTTGATTGTCCAATAGATCGTCGACTTGTGACAGTCCATGTCAGCGATGATCTTAGCGTAGCTCTAGCTCAGGGAGAGCGACGGGAAAATCAAAGAGATGAATGAAGAGAGGTACTAAGAGAGACAATATCTTATCAGCAGATGTAGAAAGGGAAAGATAGCTATGTAACTCCAACTTCTAATTGTTCTTTGCAGGTGCGTTCCCATGCTAAGTTTATTAACATAAAACATAACATCAGCATAATATGTAAGAAATTTACTTTAAAATATTATATTTATTTAGTCACCCATACTATACATAAAACAAATAGTAAAGTGAATACAATATTTTACAAATGACTAATACACTCACTATTTAATATCGATATTTTAAAGTAATATACTTGTTCTGAATGTGTTAGCACTTAATGAATTTGGCAGGGAATAACAGAATCTAAGAGAGAAACTCTTATAAGCTTAAAAATTCGAGAAAAGAATTTTTTTAAAGAATTTCCGATCTTGTGTAAACCAAATAAATTGGAAAAACTTTTCGAACTACCAATAACAGACACTTTTCTTAATTAGCACCCGCAAACCATATTACAAAATACGCCGGTTGTTTTTTTCTTCGAAGACCTCCGGGTTTGGGAGGTAAGCACCCGATTCCGTATTCCTAAGCAATATTAGATCTAGTTACCAAACTCCCACTATCGTACGTCTCAATGGGTTTATGATGCAGCAAGCTGAACACATAGTCGATATCTAGATAAAGATCACATAATCAAAAGGTACCAGCACAGCAACATACTTATAGTGACATACGCTTGTGAAACACGACGACCACTCTCTTAGTATTGGTAACTATGGAGCCGACGACAGACAAAAAGTCCGATGCCCAGTTGTCACTGCAAGCGCATGTGTTATATTAGAGTTTGTATTCTTTTAGGTGTCTGCCTATGCGAGGGCTAAAGAGGATATGTCTTCTAGTATATTCCTTGAGTATATATACATATATATATACACGCCTATATATATATATATATATATATATATATATATATATATATATATATTTTGATTTTATTCCATTAATTGCGACAAAACAGGTTTTGTTTCATTGGCGCGAGTAGCTACCAATTCGTCGGGCGAAAGGAATTCAAATGGCTTAAAATTTTAAGTTCACTCTAACGGGAGATTGAAAATTGAAAATACATTGGAGGGGGAGGGGGATAGAGTTGGGGCTTTGTCTATAACGGCGACATGGGACATGAGAGGGGAGGGGGGGGGACTCCAACAAGTCGTGTTTCAAATTATTAGGTGGGAGGTTTTGCACGTGTCATGTGCTGTGTCAATCTCAATCTCGGCCGGGGTGGGAGGAGGGGGATGGGGCGACGGCCGGAGTGAGTTAAATTTAAAATGAGAATTATGGTTACAACCGTAATTCTCATTTTATTTTAATTCTAATAAGTAATTATCATGTGGATAAAAATGTTTGATAATTTTAATTTAGGGTATTAATTGCTACTTTTGCATTTTATTTATTTTATTTTAATGTTTTGTTTACTATTTGTAGTGAATTTTGTTGTGATTATATTTTTTTATTTATTCCCTCTACTTTTTTTAAATATTTTTTTTTTTTTTTTTTTTTTTTTATTTTTTTTTATTTTTTTTATTTCTTTAAATTGTGATTATATTATACCGAGATCAATACTAGTGGAATCATTTTATAAGAGAGGTTTTTTGGTGTTACCAGTCTTATCAATAACAAAACCGATTATGCCAATGGTAAAGCCTGCCAATTATGCCTACGGTAGTCGCAGTGATAACCGCCTTATGTAAAAGCCTTAATAAAAATGAAATAAAAAATAAATAAAGATAAATATAAATAAAATTAGAATAAAAATAGAAATAGAAATAACAAGTTTGTAAGAATATTAATGATAATAACAATAATAATAATCATAATAATAATAATAATGATAAAAATAGTAATAATAATAATAATAATAATAGTAATAATAATAATAATAATAATAATAATAATAATAATAATAATAATAATAATAATAATAATAATAATAATAGTAATACTGATAAATACCGCCATCAATTACCATCTTGCTACTTGTGAAGTCATTGGGCGAAATAAGTCGACAAGTGATGGTAGGCTTTTTTTAATTCCACTACCAATGACAAGGACTAAGTACCAGTTAATAATTAAGTGTTCAAGGTAGTGATCGAGGGGTTAAGTAATTGAGATTAGTCTAAGTGATATCAGTGTTGATAGCTGTCCTAGTTATGGGTTTATGTTAGAATTGGTAGTATGGCTGAGAGGTTATTGAGGCTGTGCTTTATAGGTAGAGATTTGATATTATTGGTAGTTCGGAGGGGTGGTTATATATTTATAGATTCATCATGACTTGTTGGGGTGGGATTGGGTTGTAAATTTGGGTGGGTGAGTAGGGGGTTATAGTGTGTTTTGGGGTAGTGTATAGTGGGGGTTTAATGTTATCATTCATTTTTGTAAAAAACAAAAAACTGTTAATTTTATGTTGAAGTTAAGTAGGGTTGGTGTGGAGTTAAGGTGGGGTATGTGGGTTGCTAAGGAGGTAGAGTCTACTATGTTTACAGTTGATAGATGTCTCTTGTTTTCTATTTAAGAGTTTGTTTTTGTCCTTAAAGCGGATAATTTCCAGTTTTTCATTTAAGCATAATCTACATGGAGAGTTTATTGATTTGCAGGTGCTGGATTTTTTCAAGATTTTCCACTTTATTATGGGAGTTTCTTTTTTGGTTTTTATTTTGTGGTAGTGTAGTGAAAGTCCGGTTTGGCCAGGATGGTCTGGGTTGTTGAAGGAGAGTTTATGGTTGTAGAATCTTTCCTTGAAGTTGTTGCCTGCCAGACCAATATAATAGTTAGTCTGGGATGGGTTTTCAGTTGAGGAGATAGATGCCTCATAGACCACTTGGGTTGATAGGCACATTTGATTTAGGGGGCAGTTTAAAACATTAAAATAAAATAAATAAAACATTTTAAAACATTAAAAACATTTAAAACATTAAAAACAATTTAAAAACATTTTAAAACATTAAAATAAAATAAATAAAATGCAAAAGTAGCAATTAATACCCTAAATTAAAATTATCAAACATTTTTATCCACATGATAATTACTTATTAGAATTAAAATAAAATGAGAATTACGGTTGTAACCATAATTCTCATTTTAAATTTAACTCACTCCGGCCGTCGCCCCATCCCCCTCCTCCCACCCCGGCCGAGATTGAGATTGACACAGCACATGACACGTGCAAAACCTCCCACCTAATAATTTGAAACACGACTTGTTGGAGTCCCCCCCCTCCCCTCTCATGTCCCATGTCGCCGTTATAGACAAAGCCCCAACTCTATCCCCCTCCCCCTCCAATGTATTTTCAATTTTCAATCTCCCGTTAGAGTGAACTTAAAATTTTAAGCCATTTGAATTCCTTTCGCCCGACGAATTGGTAGCTACTCGCGCCAATGAAACAAAACCTGTTTTGTCGCAATTAATGGAATAAAATCAAAAAATATATATTTTGCTCTGAATTTTCATTGAGCACTCTCATAAACCCGGTTTCAACTTCCTTCGGATTCATACCCCCTGGATATTTGTAACAAGTTAATTATATATATATATATATATATATATATATATATATATATATATATATGATGTTGTTATAGTGATGGAAAGTTAAATAAAATAGTTAAAAAGACAAAACAAAAATAAGCGACTAAGAAAAGCAGCTGCTAGAGACGAGGTGAAGAACGTAAAACATGGTCCTCTGATGATTTTTGTGTTGGAAATTTGAAAATAAACATCGTAAGAAACGCTTATGAGGAGTGATTAATATCTGGACATTTTGATGTTGCTCAAATAAACGAATGATGAAAAAATTACAAAATAAATTATATCCGTTAGAACGAGATGGCGAATGTCAAAAAAGAACCTCCTGTTGTTTCAGCGCTCGAAATTTGAAAATAAACATGGTAGAATATGCTTATATATAACTATGACTTAGCTAGGCTTTCTTGAAAGCAATGGTTCTGTCCAAGCTATTATATAAACAGTATATATATATATATATATATATATATATATATATATATATATATATATATATATATATATATATATATATATATATATATATATATATGTGTGTGTGTATACATTTAATTTAAATATATATATGATAGAAAGATAACGAAAGAGAGGATTGGAGCTGAATAGATAGATCGAATCAGCCTTGCATAATTACATACAGTCCATCATACGAAGAAATATAGATAGATTATTACAAGTAAATAGATAGATAGATAGATAGATAGATAGATAGATCGATCGATCATGAAAGGTTTAAACAAATAGTAACAAAGTAAGAGCGATCGATAAAGAGGGTTAAGCAGAGGTAGACTATCGATCTTCAGAAGATTTTCGTCATAAAATCCTGCCGCCAATTATCCTCACGTCTATACAAATTTTCCTTTTTCCAGTTGAAGAAATTTATTTCCTGGTGACAACAATTGTCCATAGACAAAACCCATAATTACTGCTTACAAAAGAGACCATTTCTACTTTTAACGGCCAACCTGTCAACAGCGGCGCAGAAAAGAAAGCCACTTTGTGGCAGGAAAATAGCCGAGGAAGTGCTCCGTGTAAAAGTGTATACTGTAAAAACAAATGAATAACTAAAATAATACATTATTAGATAGATAGATAGATAGATAGATAGATAGATAGATAGATAGATAGATACTTAAAAGGAACACGGCGATCTCTGGTATTTAATGAGACACACTATGTCCTTTTTCATTATGCTAATAAAACCATATTACTTTCTTATACTAGCTCTCTAATAGTGATGGTCGGAAGAAACTGAACTTTTGGAAAACTCCTTGAATTAGTGTCTTATATACATGGTTTTAATTTCATTAAAATCAGATATACGTATGTTAGGTTTTAATGGGATTCTACCTTCATAGATCCCGTAGAGAGGCGCATAGACTTTCGCCACACTGACGGGCACGTAGAATTTCTGACCACTTCCATTGTCTTCCACGGAGATTTTTATACATATGATTAAAATGCCAACAAAATACGATATACTTGAAGTGCTAAGTTAGGCTCTTACTATATAGCTCCCTGAGAGGACATTTATAGATTCGCGAACACTTCTGTCCTTTTTCCTAACATATTTTACATATACAGACAGGTTTAATTTCGAAGTAGATTCTCTAACCTAAACACACGCACATATATTATGATATATCCTTGTTCATCCCACCAGATGGTGTCGACACTCTAATGTTTGAAAGGATAGTTTTAATTACCTGCTAGACACCATTCTCAAGTGTGTTCGGTCTCTCTGTACAAGGGTTTGTCAGGACAACCTTACATTACGATACTTCTCCTACAAATAAACCCCGACCAAATATTCAAAATAACATAGTATTCGCAGTACGAATTAGATCCCTTCGACACGGCTATACACTGGCTCATACGAGGAATGGTGCGGCTATTCCAAGTAATGTTACCTCAATAACAGCACTTAACTGGATACTCCACCAGACTAGATGAATTCTTGTCTTGGTATCCAGTAAGACCAAGAGACCACAAGAAAGATATACTGTAACATAGTTAACTGGTCAATTGAGGAGAGGGCAATTAATTTTCTTAATTTCTTTACTAACTCAACGTTTGTTAGGTAAAGGAGAACATTAATGGAATATTCGAATATCTATGTATATCATATAGAGATCAAGTGTTAGCCCCAGGAAAGGGCTCATTGATTTCTGAGAACTTCGACTGAAGTAAAATGAAACAGAAAGGGAAGAAATATATAAATATATGTATATATACATATATTTACATATATATATATATATATATATATATATATATATATGTACATATATATATATATATATATATATATATATATATATATTATATGGAATAGTGCATAAGCATATAAAAGGACTAATGTAAATGATAACACTGATAAATCTTTAAAGCCAAGCCAACTAAATTTTTAGGTCGTGTCAGCGACTAATATCTATGGCATGAAAGAGCTTTATTGGGAAAAAAGAGAATAGCTTTCAAACATTAGAGCGCCGAGACAATCCGGTGGTAGTAACGAGTATATAGTTTAAAGTTGATAGAAAGAGAGAAACGGAGATGGTATGTTCGAAAGGAGAGGGTGGGAGGCGAAAAAAGAGTGGAAGGAAAATAATTGATTTTTCTATCGGCCGTAGAACATAGGGGAAGTAGTAGGTTGAGTATGAAAGGGGAAGACGACGCTGTGTGAGGCGCGGAGGAGAACATTACGTGGGTGACGATTAAATTCATCCTGTGTTGAAGTTTGTTAAACATCGTTCTAGGTGGATCTTTTGTTCATTTTTATCAGGACGTTGGGAGATATTACTTTTGGTTTGTGAAATACGGCCAATGTTGGGTCCAATTATGTAGACATGATTCTTTTAGTCAGCATGAAACACGCTGAGATAGTTGGCCAATTTTGTACAAACAATTCTCTTCACTTGAAAACGTTTCACGTACGGCAATCACTTAACAATGTAATAAATCAAGCAATGACAATGTTTGACATTAGTTTGACGCCATTATACGGGTATTTATGTGTTTCTAGATACATGTGTGTATGGACGTGTATCTTTGTGTATGTATGCGTGTGCATATGTATGTGGGTATGTATGTGCTTATCTATGTGTATGCGTGCAGACATGTGTTCTCATGTGTTCGTGCGTATATATTTTGGGGGGTATTTCAAAGTAATTACCTTTGGCAAGGAGGTTATGTTTTAGGTCAAGTATGTATGTAACTATGTTTATTTGTTTTTGTAATGCCTAGCGTCTATATCGTTTGACCAATCATTACCAAACTTGGTCGAAATATCGGTCATTGTTTAACTTAGAAATGTTTTAATTTTAAGGCATCTAGGTTAAAGGCTAATGGCAAGATCACGCCAAAGGTGAAAGTCACGCATTTGGCGAGACTTTCGGTTCTGTTTATCGTTGAGATTCGCTACTCCTTACTGTAGTCAATTAAATCCCGAATCTTATATCCTTTGGCGCTTGACGTTTTATCTTGACCTTAAAAGTTCGGTCATAGTTGAAATTTAAACGGAATTTCAACTTCTAACTTTTCCAAATTTGATGTATGGATTTGATTCTTTATGATAACAGTAACTATCATGCAACATTTAAGTCTGATCAGAAAAATAGTTTTGTTGCTATCAACGTTTCTATATCATGACATCGGAAATACTTCATACAATATGGAGAAGTAAGGCAAAGATAAGATTTTGGTCCATCTTTATGTTGGCAGGCTGAGTTACTCAGTCTCACGACTGACTTATGTTCTTGATCGTCTTTGTTTCATTATTTTTTCGTGTGTAGGGATGTGATTTCATTTCGAAATACAATATCTATTAATTGCATTGCAAACGATTAATAAAACACAAGTTGTTCTTTTACATATGACTGATAGCCGGATACTTTTTCTTAACAGTTTATTGCGAAAGTAAACCAATAAATCTGATGAGATTTGAAAATTAGTTGCAGCGATTCCACAGTCTGCAACCGTATCCATTACCCTAGTCCACACTAAGCGATCTTACATACATATCAATACGATCACTTTCAATTCCATTCCAACACAGTACTCGTTGTATTATAACCTTGTACCAAACTTGAGTTGAGGTCAAAGAATCGTATGCTATTTGTCCGCATGTTATATCTCGGTGATTATCGACCGGCAAATACGATGTGATTGGTTGTCCCAGTTCTGTGTCATGTTCCTTCGATTCGACCAGGTCAATTAATTATTCCAATTTTTTCAGACAATCTAATATGAAATGCTTTGAAAGTCAGTTAGGTTGTAGGTATGGCACACGGGGAACTTGAAATGCAACTAAATTCAATTTAGCCACAACCTTGCTTATCTGTCCAAATCTTGTAGAGATTCCTGCATGAACGAAATGCGAGGATGACGCTTACGGACTGCAAGACAACCCCGTGTTAGAAATCGGAAAGAAGGGGAAATTATTAACAGAGGTGATAGATGATATGATGATGATTGTGATGATGATTATGATGATGATATTGAAGAAGAATTTGTTGTAGCTGTTTATGAAGAATAGAAAGAAAGACAACTAGCAATCGTAGCAAGGCAAGAGGAAGAAGATGAAAAATGATTTATAGTTTGGATTTTGTTGATTTCACTAACAGAAAAACGTTGTTTCCAGTCGATCATAAAATGAAGAAACACTTACAGGCTTGTGTTATTTGCAGAGGGAACAAAGGAAATGTTTTGATATCTGAAAATGTAATTAACACTATGAACCCAGAAAGGTCCAAAATGAGGTCAACAAATAGCTAAGGGCATGACATCATAAGAATCATCAGGAGGGTTATAGGGATCCGTTGATCCTTGACTGGACACAAAATAGCGAAGACTAACTTAGCTACGCAATTTCTAGAACATGTTTCCCAAGCATATTTGGCTTTTCGGATGTTTGTTGTTTTGAAATAATGTGGGTTCAATATTCTTATTATTTAATAAGCCAGGCATTAGAAGTGCATGTCCCGATGCGAACATTCTAAAGCAAGACCCACCTATAACAATTGTTATCCTCGAACTGTGCAGTTACTATTGCTCAGAAAAAGCTAACATTCCGACAATTCAACCACCATAAGTCAATTACAAATAGACAGAAACTTATAGTGTTAAGAAATCATTTTAGGTATGAAATAGATGAAGCAAAAAGA
The DNA here is from genome assembly GCA_963556195.1 of Sepiola atlantica. Lineage (NCBI taxonomy): Eukaryota > Metazoa > Mollusca > Cephalopoda > Sepiida > Sepiolidae > Sepiola > Sepiola atlantica. The sequence goes on from OY744530.1 coordinate 25,284,843, forward strand.
GAAAGTATGAAGAGATGATCAGAAAACACATTCAGTCACAGAAACTAGGTGCTCGTGATTTCTGGAAAATATTCAATGGTGTTTTGAACAATGAGCAATCGACAATTCCCACGCTATCCAACCACAATGATGTCATTAGCACGTCAACTGATAAGACTGAACTACTTGCTCAGCGTTACACATTAAACTCAACTTTGAACTCCGCAAACCACTCCCTCCCAAATTTCCCATTACGGACTGCAGCCACATTTGATTACTTGGAAATCACACCATCTAATGTCCGGGATATGATAAAAAACTTTGACACCTCCAAAGCATGTGGGCCTGATTTTATACCAGTAATAGTAATAAAGAAATGCTCTGCTAAACTGGCCCCTGTATTCTTCAAACTGTACAACAGATACCCTGCCGAATCTTGCTTACTTGATAGCTGGAAAGTAACCTCTGTAGTACCAGTCTTCAAACATTCTAGGGCTAAAACTGACCCCCAGAATTATCGCCTCATTTGTCTACTCTCGCTTGTCGCTAAAATCTTTGAACCCTTAATCAATCTAGCGATAGTTCGTCAGCTCGTTCATGCTAAACTTTTTTCTAACCATCAGTATGGATTTAGGCAAGCACGGTCTAGTGTGGATATCCTAACGGTAATCCCTGAACGCATGGATCATACACTGGACAAGGCAGGTGAAGTTAGGGTGGTAGTGCTTGATATATTAAAAGTCTTTAACAAGGTCTGGAATAAAGGTTTTCTCTTAACAAATAGTTAACATAATAAGATCATTCCTATCCAGAGGAAATATCCAGGTTGTCCTCGATGGCCGTTCATGCAAACAACATGAAATAAATGTAAGTGTACGCCAGGGATAGATTCTTGAACCTATATTATTCCTCATTTTCACTAACGACCTCCCAGATAACATTGTGTCTGAGATGAGTATATTTGCTGACGACACCATTCTCTACTCTCGTCATGTGGGTAAAACAGACGCTCACATATCAGAGTCAATGGCTGAACCCTTAGAAAGTGACCTCTAGTATGAAGTGGAATAGAGTCATAAATGGATGGTAACATTAAATGCTGCCAAGCCAAAGCTTTTCTTCAAAGACCTACAAGAAACCTCTTCAACAACCGATTGCTATAGCAAATATCACCCTACTTGAGAGTCCAACGTTCAAACTTCTCGGCCTAATATTCACAGGTAACATGAATTGGAACAAATACATAGAAGACTATGCCCAGGCTACTGCAAAACAAGTAGGCTCCCTTTACCGTGCTAGAAAGCTTCTCACACCTGACAGTATCCTATATCTCTACAAAGCCAACATCTGCCCATGCATTGAGTATTGTTGTCCTATCTGTGATGGTGTACAATACACCTGTATCTACTTAGACTAAATAATATGTCCCTCACTATCTACCAAGCTTCAGCCCCTGTACTATCACCGCAATGTTGCATCCTTGTGCTTCTTTTACTTGTACTTCAATGGAATGTGCTCCGACGTAAATACACTAGACAAACCCGACAATCAGCTCAATCCGATCCATTTACTGTGCAGGTCTTCAGATGCTGGAGAGCCTTCTACTCGAATAGATACTTTCCTTGAGCTGCCGGCTTTTGGAACTCCCACTCTTCTCTCTGTTTCCTCAACTGTACCGACGCATAAATGTAAAAGTAATGTGAGCACGCATCTCGTTGCAAAGCTCTCCATTTAGGATGACCCCTAAAACGGTCACCCTTATTATCCGTAGCTCAATATGTCATGAGTAGCAGCTTGCCTTGTTTTGGGTGAACTAAGTTAAAAATAAATAAATTAATAAACACTAATATATATATATATATATATATATATATATATATATATATATATATATATATAGTAGCTGATCCGTGCACGGCGTTGCTCAGGAAAGTCAAATAACTGAAGAAAGTCCTTGCTAAATTTGTAAATATTGAACTATATGGTGCTTGTGATTGACATGCTCTAACACAAGCCCCACAGTGTTAATGTAAAACAGCAAATTAAACAATATATGCAATACATGGAGTAATTACACTCTTGCCATAATTAGTTGCAGCAATCTTGCCATTGATATGCACATGCATGTTTGTAGATAATATTTCAGTCTTGATACACTTCACAAATATGACAATTTAATGCAAGCATTGAGTTTTACAGCGGGACTCTCGCGTGGAACAATAGGGACTGTTTGTCAGAAGTCTGCTTTTCTTTAGTTGTGTAATACCATCCCGAATAAGTGATGCTTGCTGATGCGGTCGGTATCTCAAAGTTGTTTTGGATGAGACACTGCACATCTAGTGAACATGATGGCAAACATTTTTTCAAATATCCAGATCTAAACGCTTCTTTTAAAGTAGCATCCCAGTCATTCGCATTATGTAGTGGTCCATGTGCACTACATGCATCCATGAATGTATTGCTAACTTGATCAGTGATAGTATTGAGGTCATAGAAGCAATGTGGGCCTCTAATAGGGTGTAGAAGCAGTCTCAAATAAAGAAACAGAAAGAATCAGTATTTTTTATTATATACTAATTTAGTCAAGTTAATATACGTATGTATACGTTTCGTTGTTAGTGTCGACGATTAATTAACTTGGATAAAGAGAAAATCGTTCCGTGAACGTGGCTTCCGGTTATTAATTTAAAATTAGGAAAATAGTGATTATCAGTTAATTGTACCGTATTATATAATATGTCTGATGTTATTTGTGACTTTTCAAAATAGAAATAACGTTAAAGTTTAATGTCTGCTATACTATACTTAATCATTTCTCTCCTCGGTAAGTGCAGGAGAAATCCTTCTAGCCTGCGGCAATTTTTATTTTTGTCCCAATCCTAAGTTTCCTTATCTGGAGAGATGGATCTTTCCCCACATTTAAAGCCGACCTTGTGTCTGACTCTGCAGTTGCGGGAATGCATGTAAATCGTAACCACATTAATAGTAAAAGTGCCTAATAATTAACAGTCGAGAAATCGTTGAATAAAAGTAAGAAAATGCCTTATATAAATCGGTTAATATTGAAATAGACGGCAGATTTAAACAAAAGATCGGTTTTTAATTGGGGGAAATCCATCTCCCCCACAAGAAGCGACTTCGGAGTGTGACAGAAATAAAAGTTGCCGCAGTCTAGAAGGAGGTATCCTTCTCCGAACAGGTTTCTAAATAATAGTGTTATTATTTCAGCCCGGGCCGTAAACTGCAGAAGTAGCGAGAAAAGATGGAGTATAATATATAAGATAATTCAGTTTAAATTTAATTCTATTTTAAAAAGAAAAAAAGAAAAAGGAAAAAAAGTATTTTATTTTTCAATCGAGCTAACACATTTACAAAATAAAAATAAGAAGAAACCTAAAATAAATTATTATAAATAAAATATTAAAAGTGTTAGTATTATTATAGAGTAACAAGTGATTCTACGAATGCGATAATCGAAAACAACCTGGCGGAAATAAATTTTAAAAACGTTTTTTTAGGACCTAGCTCTATTTTATTTTAACTTCACTCCCCCACCCCTTCCGAATTATTTATGTGTGGAGGGCGAGTAAGTTTTACCATGCGACGTAACTGCATTACTAAATTAATTTGAGCTGTTTGTCTCATGAAAATAAGTCAAATATATCAGCGTAAATGGTGAAAATAAATTGAAAAGTCCACCGTCCAAAAATGTGAGGTTATCGAATAACGTGTGATTATCATGCAGCAAGAATTTCAGAATAGAAATTCCAGAATCATCGAGTGCACTGAAATGTGTTCCCCTCTATAAACAAAGGTCCCGGTGTTGATAGGTTGCGTGTGAGGAATAATTGTATATAGAGAACGAGTCGTGGTTACCCTCTCTTTCGAAAATATTTGGGAGAGGTATGAATAGTTTTTTGTTTGAAATGTTAATGTAATTACTTTTTCGTGAAAAACGAATTAGGAATTGCTGTTTGTGGTGAGCGAAAATGTGTAGCCTATCGTGCATGTCGTTATTTTCTTACTATAGTGAAGGTTGGTGGGAAAAACGTATTTACTTTATATAGAGGATACATATATATATGTATATATATATACATGTAAACTGTTTATATATATATTTAAATATATATATATACATATTTAAAAAATAAGCAAGAGTAAAACGGTAAAAAATTAAAAATAGACTAAACCACACCCCTTTCTTTTCTTTAACCCATCCTCTCATCCTACCAAAAACCTCCATGAAAATTATAAAAAGACACAATTACTTAAGTCTTCTTATAAATAAAAAAAAACTACTCATGATGATCACGAGAGTCAAAAGCGCCGAATCAAAAACACTCGGAAACATACTATGCCAGCAACTACCGGAGACCAGAAAGCCTGCTTGATGCATCAAGAAAACCAGTAAAAAATCAACAAACACGAAAATTCCGTATTATTCAACAACAACTGCTTAAATAATAACTTGCTGCCTAAATACACACACACACACACATATATATATATATATATATATATATATATATATATATATATATATATATATATATATATATATATGGTTCAATTTTCTTATTATTAAATAATAAGAATACTGAACCCACAATTGTTAAAAACAACAAAAATTTGAATAGCAAAACCTGCTGAAAAGATGTTCTAGAAAATTAAACTCCAAACTTTAAAAATTAATGTAAAAGATTAAATAATGATTTTTTTTTAATAATTTATGTTGGAAGCTTTAAATATACAAATATATTTTGTTGGAAGCACACTACCTTCTACATTATATATATATATATATATATATATATATATATATATATATATATATATATTGGAGTCTATGTCAAAAGCCTAAGACAAGTTCGTGAACAAGCAACAGACATGAACTAGTACTTTATATATAAGAGTATAATAAAATGCTTGACAGTTATCACATGCGATCCGTAGAATGTAAGAAGGTGAATAGTTTGAAGGGTCGAACAGCTTCAGAGTGCAAATATGCTGCAACCTCTACTATTGACCTTTCAGTAATCATTCCACACTCGTTCATCGTCAAATAAACATCGTTTCGGTCGATAGCTTCCTCTCTTCATTCGAGTCTCTTTTTTTTATTTCCCGCGTTTTTCTCGTTCCCCGCGTTGTAGTTGTTTGAATGAGAGACACGTAGTGCAGACTGTCGGTTCCATCAATCACTGAGTTAAGAACGAGCACCGAGGATGGTGCGTTCCTGTGAACGGTGTTAAATGGCTGACTGAGCGTTGAAACTTGACGTCCCCTTTAGATTAGCTTTAAGATTCCGGCAGGAAACTCCGAGAAAGACACGTCCATCGATGGCTCCACTTTGGTAAAAAAAATAAGAAAGCAAACCAAAAATAACTTCCGTTTACTTTCGACGTTCAGGGAAAGTAAAAATGATGCGGAAAACCTCGTCCAATAAAAAGAAATCTGGAAACTCCAGATTCACACAGCAACCTTTTTCTACCGATTCTCTATTTATCTTTCTGATTTATATTATACCGACTCATTTGACATCATTACTAGAGTGCCCACTTATAGCCTAGGAGATCGGGGTTCAATTTTCACTCGCGTCATACCAAAGATTCAAAAAATAGTCTTAATGTCGCTTTGCTAAACACTAGGCGTTATAAGGTGAGAATCAAGCGTAGGTCACGCAATCCAAAGAAAAGAGTGGCGCTGTTTTCTTCATCTCAGTGTTTTAACATATTTACTTTTTTATATTATTGTTTTTAGTCTTTTTTACAGCAAACCAATGTGCGGTTCTTTCATGCCGGAACACAATATTCATTTTCAACTGACTTAGTCAATCTTATTTATAGAAAACCAAACATTATTTATAACCGTATTTATTGTATACGTAGTACGTTGTTTACGTGTGGTTATTCGTTGAAAGCAAATGACTCACATCTACTTTCTGACACGCATATTAACACACTGACAAAAGGCAGCATATTTGCATACTGTATACTGAACTCATTTACACATATGTTCACGCATATACTATCGCACTAATTGCACAAATGCAAGCATATGTACAGATACTATCCACACTGCCTACTGAAATATCGTACGCATATTTCGAAGGTAGAAATATATGTAATTAGATACTTCTAACAGTTAACACTCGTGTCCGTTTCTCCATTCTACAAAAAGAGAATATTTGTTTTTTTGTTTCAAATTCACAAATACGAACAATTCACTCATGCAAAATATAGTTAATACCTTTGTAAATTGGACGGTGGCTAAGATGTTATCAACGCGGGCTAAGGACCTGGGTGGGCTGGGTTCGAATCCAGTTTGTTCCACAGAAACATCTTCATCAAAGCCCACACCTGATCTGAGGAAGAGGTAAAGAAAATACTTTAGTAAATTGAAGTGTACATAAACATGTTGTATTCTGTTCAATAAACATGTTGTATTCTGTTCAATAAACATGTTGTATTCTGTTCAATAACCATGTTGTATTCTGTTCAATAAACATGTTGTATTCTGTTCAATAAACATGTTGTATTCTGTTCAATAAACATGTTGTATTCTGTTCAATAAACATGTTGTATTCTGTTCAATAAACATGTTGTATTCTGTTCAATAACCAGGTTTTATTCAAAACAATCATGTTTCCATTTTCCGCATATTTACATGTCAATTGTTATTTCTCATTCATGCCAAGTTCCACGCTAAAACGTCGTTATTAAATGATGTCTGTTATGATTCAAATTCGAGCAAACTTGTACAGTTTAAATGGGTTAAAACCATTAATCTATGTATGCATGCATAGTCCTTACTCGTCTTTTATTTATGGAGGATATGGCATGCAGATTTTGCAATTTTATTTTCATTTTTTTACTTTTGTTTTCTATGGAAGTCGCTCTAGACAAGGTATGAATTCACTTAATGTAAGGAAATAAAAAGAATGAAAGATGATTAACGCGAAGACGGTGCGTTTATTGACGTTAGTCTTTAAAAGGCCAGGGTTATAGGTAAGAGGAAAACAGGAAGCAGCGAGAAAGTTTCACAAACATGCAGTTCTTGGAAAGATACTACTAGAATATTGAGATGTAATATAATGAGGTAATTTGACAGCTAATTGTTGGAGACCACTAGACGAACGACGTCATACGAGCTGGAACAACAGAAAGCAGGGAATAAATCAGATAATTCGGAAGAACACATGCAATAATTATACTTATAGAACAGATCAATATAGAAAAAAGGTAAACAAGACAAGGCGACAACAGTTGACCAAACCTCTTTACATCTTGCCTGCATGATTCGATGACTGTGAAGGCCGAGATATCAATATAAACAGGCAATACCAAGAATTTGCAAATGATATCATTGGCACAAGCATTACATTTAAATAACTAGAAGAGATTATTAACGGCATTCACAACACTAACCATATAGTTGGCCTAAAAATGAACATTGAAAAAACCAAGGTCATGTTAAACAAATATGTCACAAAATCTCCAGTCATAGTGAACGGTGAAAATATCGAGGAAGTTGTTAACTATCTACCTATGGTAGTAGCGACAGTGATATCATGCCTGAGATTAAACGGGGAATTTTGCTCGGATGAACAGTTTTTTTTCCAAAGGAGACGATGTTATAAAGAGTAGATAGTCCACTATTCATATTAACGGAAAGTATTCAACGAATACATCATGAATATTAGGACATATAGTAGAGAAATATAGGAATTTAATAATGCAGCAATAGAAAATCTAAGAGCCACAATTCAAAATAGAACGCATTATGTTCCGCATGAGTCTACATGAAATTAAAAAAAACATCTGGATCAAACAGAAAACGTAAGAACATCATCACCACCATACGAACGGCTAAATATAAATGTACAGGTAATCTATCAAGATATAGAGACAACATGGGGACATCTAGAGTAACAGACTAGACCCCGAGGTAATGGAAAAGACCAAAAAGAAGGCCGAAAACCTGGTTGAGAGACGACCTCGTAAACCAACCGGGCCCTACATGGCCACGCCAATCCAGGAACAGAACCAGGGAGGGATTCCACCTTACGAAATTATTTAAAAACTAATGACGATGATTGTGATGAAGAGACTGAGACTAGCAACATCTATAAGAGATAGGGTGCAGAGAAAAACACATTTATCAAGAGCCCTAACAACTTTCACTCTCTTTAGATAATGTTTGCAAATTATTTTTCGTTATTGCAACAGCCATTTACCATCTATTTCTCACTAGTAACGCCTGGTAGTATTCTATGGAATTTAGTGATAATAAACCTACACAAGGTTCCAGTACTCTTGCACCCTTCTAGTGAAGGTCTGGTTGGTGCTCTCCCTTCTCAGTCTTTCCACCCTCCTCGACCTTTCACAACAATGCATGTGGTATCAGCCGAGTCCGATGCCACCGCATGTGTTTATCGCTCCTCCCCGTTTTAATGTATATGTTCCAGGTCTGCGAGTTGGTTTTTGCATTCGAAGATTCCCTTAATATTTCGGCTGTTTTTATCATTGCCATTCATTGTATGGTCTCAATTTTCCCTTTGATTCCGCTTTCTCCTAGGTTTATTTCTAGGTTTTTCGAGATTGTTCCTAGTGCTCCAACAATTATTGGTATTAGTATATAGAATTATTATTATTACACTTTTCTTTCATTATATGGAAGTAAAGAAACTTATTATGTTGCCATCTTATTTACATACGTGTTTGTGGTGTGTACAGACACACGTATATAAATAAAGTGACGATGGTAAAAACAGAGGGTCACTCTTTAAATTCTCAGAGACATTAAGAAATATTAAAGAGTGGGTAATAAACATAGAGTGAGAGGGCGATAGAAATACATAGGTAATTTATAGAGAGAGTGCGATAGGTGACTTTTTCAGTTAATTATAAATTGCAGCTAATAAGTATAAGTACAACTGAAGTCTTTTTGTTTCAATTTTATAAATGAATGTATTTTTTAAATTGTGTGTCATTAAAGTATATTGGCAAATGCCTTAGGGGAAACAAACGATGATTAGTATAATATTAGATAACGGTTTGTATGTGTGAATTTCTTCGTTTGCTTTTTTATTTGTTGTGCTCTGGGGTATGTTATTCGTCGTTGAGTTATTTGATGCCGAAACTGTACATATGATTTGTATATGATCGGTTTGTAGATTAATTTACTTTGTAAGCGTATAATTTTAAACAAATACTCTGTCAAGGACTTTTAAACAAAGAAAGAAAATGCAGTTTGAATTTCCAGGGATACTAACTAAATCCAAACTATCGCAGACTGAACACTCGCATAAGCTGACTTTCCTCTGGAAAATTTACAAATACAAAAGGGGATTCAAGTATATAACAGTGAAACAAAAACAGGGGACTTTAACTTGAATTGTGAAATATTAAACGGAGATCATCAGCTGTAACTGTTTCGGAGATTAAAAACAGGAAAGTTATAAAATTCATGGATCTCCAGTGGTACTGATCAAATGGCCACTTCCCTAAAAAGCAAATGTAGAAACAATTCAGTGTTTATTTCACTAATATATATATATATATATATATATATATATATATATATATAAGTAAATAAATAAATAATAATAATAAAACATTACTCTTAAGAATACAATGTAGTATGGTAATGTGCATATCAAATAATAATAATAATAATAATAATAATAATAATAATAATAATATTTTTAAATACAACATTTAAGTACCATTCTGCGATATGGAAGTTAGCATATAAAATTATATAGGAATAAAAAAAAGTATGTATATATATAATTATATATATAATTTTATATATAATTATTAATAAATAAATACTTTTTATATCCATAGACATATATATGTGCCGCGTTTTTATTTTACGCTCGTCACTATGGAATTATGCAACCGGATCGACTGGACAATTCGAACCCCGCATCACAAGTATTATGAACCCTGGTTTCGTAACCATTCGGTCAGCGCGACGATCACGCGTTGAAATGCGAGAGAAATACGCGGTGTATCCTTTCAATGAAGACACAAGTATAGTCATATGTAAGATCTTCCAAGGGAGAGAAGCTTGCAACGTGGCTTATTTAGGGATCAGCAATTTATTATTACTCGAAGAGGCTGTACTTTATAATAGCTTAAAAATTATATATATATATATATATATATATATACATTCATATATATATATGAATGTATGTATGTATCGTTACATGAATGTATGTATCTTTACATGCACTATAAATCAAGACTTGCTCATTTGTCATTAAGGTTGGAGTGTTCGCTAATGTACCAAAAGACTTTCCGAGTCATATCAAAGAGTCAAAAATGGTGCTTGATGCCTCTTTACTCAACAGTCAAGGTTATAGATGAGGATCAAGGGTAAGTAAAGCAACACAGGAGAATAAGTGACGCCCTCCCCTCCATCTCGATGTAATATCCCATTAAAAGAGAGTCTTAAGGTCTACCACGATTAGGATCGATCGGTTTTATTTTTATTCATATAATTTCAGAACAGTTGAAAAAATTATTATATTATTTGCATCAGGAGTTACTTGTATAGACCCGAGCAACATACTATATTTATGTACATATATTATGATAAATAGGCCCTAAAGTAAACAAAACGATTGCATTCAATGTAATGAAAACAATGCAGTATGTAAAATCATACAGATTCTTAATATTTGTAGACAATTATTGTTGTAGATACTTTAATAAGGGCAGGTGTTTATGTGTACACTCATAGGTGAAGCTGATATGTACATGTGTACATTTACTACTGCATAATACAACGATAGTGTGGAGTTGATTTCATTACGAATGTCTTAACTCGTTTGTATATATGTCTAAGCGCGTGTATATATCATGGAGGTCATTAGGCGTGACAAAAGCAAATTAGCTTGCAGAGAGTGTGTTTGTATCTTTTATGCCACATCGACCCTTTTTGGCTAATTCAAAGATGACGTCAGCCATGTTTGCAAAGGTTTTATGTTTCAATATTTTAATATCTTAAATATTGATTCATGGTATGAGATAAATCCATGTGTATACAACTGTATGCACTTCCAGACCATATTCTGTATTTATTCTAGTTAACCCATAGCTGACACCGTTTAATAACAGAACAGTTTATATTAGATGACTTTGAGATAATAATAACGAAGGGGTGACTTCACACATCTCAAAAATACAAAATTGGGGCCTTACCTCTAGAGGTAGTTTCGTATCACAGCCAAGACGATATAGCAGTGAGAAAACTTGACTTGACAGTGGTCATAAATCGTACAAATACAAGACACTCTAAGAGATATAAACTCAGAATACTAGACACTCTAAGAGATATAAACGCTGAATACAAGACACTCTAAAAGATATAAACTCAGAATACAAGACACTCTAAGAGATATAAACGCTGAATACAAGACACTCTAAAAGATATAAACTATGAATGCAAGACACTCTAAGAGATATAAACTATAAATACAAGACACTCTAAAAGATATAAACTCTGAATACACGACACTCTAAGAGATATAAACTCTTAATACAACACACTCTAAGAGATCTAAACTCTTAATACAAGACACTCTAAGTGATATAATCTCTAAATACAAGACACTCTAAGAGATATAAACTCAAAATACAAGACACTCTAAGAGATATAAACTCTAAATACAAGGCACTCTAAGAGATATAAACTATAAATACACGAGACTCATAGAGATATAAACTCTAAATACAAGACACTCTAAGAGATATAAACTCTGAATACAAGACACTCTAAGATATATAAACTATAAATACACGAGACTCTAAGAGATATAAACTCTTAATGCAAGACACTCTAAGAGATAAAAACTCTAAATACAGGGCACTCTAAGAGATATACACTCTTAATAGGAGACACTCCAAGAGATATAAACTCTAAATACAAGACACTTTTGAAGATATAATCTCTAAATACAAAACATAAAAGTATTTAAGAATGCGATGATTTTGATTCATATCTCGTTCAATTCTTATTTACTATCAGGAGAAAATTATTTCATGAAATATAATAAGTTATTCACCTAAATCTGTGATTCACTTAAAGACATAACTTAATACCACGGGGATGGATGTAAGCGTGTATCTGATTGATACTGATACTCGAATATGAATCAACGGTAACAAGTACGGATTGTCTCACTATAACTTTAGATCTGATTCATCTGAGTTTAGAACAGGTATCTATTCATCAGTGCGGATGACATAAGCTATATATATATATATATATATATATATATAGATATTCATGTTTTCGAACCGGCGGCTATATCTAAACCTTTCCCCGGAAATGTTGTTATCACACATTTTAATTTAAGCATAAAACAGTACATACTTATAACATTAAAGCAAATTTCATGCAAACTTTACATTTTTCTATGGGGATAAAAATTTCAGAAAATGAAATATTTTCCAACGTATAAATTCTGCCGTTTAAGCTATATTGTCATACAAGTTTTGATAGTGATTTGGCGTGTCTTATTTGGATTGGTAATTTTAGGTTCGAGTCCCTGTCGGATATGTCTTCACCCTAGTTTGTATTCAGTGGCTCTATCCTGTACCACCCACGTATGAATAGTGTCCCGTTCGCTATCTTTTTTCTTCTTTTTTTTCTTCTGTTTCTCCTTCTTCGTCTCCTCATTCTTCTTCTCCTTTGTAGTAATTGGACTGCAAGTACTAGGGTAAATGGATACATGCCTCCGACTGTACGCTAATCCTCCACTTTTCTCAGGTTTCCATGAGAGAGCGTGTCTCGAAACGTTTATCACCAACTTTCTTAATCGATTATTTCACGAGTACAGTCTTCCTTAACTAACATGATTTTGTTCGACCAATCTATCATGTAGTCACACTTAACGCCAATGAATCCTGTGGCAATCATCGCACCTAATTAAAAGCCGAAGTGTATTTCAGCATTATGGATCCATCGTATCACGTGTATTGTGTATTACTAAAAAAGTAATAAACTATTTACTGAAGCTTTATAATACGGAGATGTAAGTTATATAAACTTTGCGATTTTGTTCTGTGAAAAGCGCAGCTGATGCAGTTAGTCCACCTATTAACACGTAACCACGGCATGTTGGTACCGGGAATTGACATTTCACTTCAGTTTACACAATTCTTTAAAACATCCTGCTTAATATTTTATCTTTTTTCCGGTCGCCTGGTGATGACTCACGAATACAACATTGATAGTTTGTACATATATACTCTCTAGATTAGATAATGGGCAATAAAATATTCGCATTCTTCGATATATTCGAAAACGCAATGACTGACGTAACCAGAAAAAACACCATCTATTGGTCTGCTAGGCTGTCTTCGTAGTCCATGATGTAATTACTAATAATCATACATCAGTATTGAGATTTTCTTCGCACCAGAAAGAGAAATTCGGTAGAGATGCAAACATTAAAGTAAGCACCAATTTCTATTTTGCTTTACCGAATAAATCGTAATAAGAATGTGTTTTTTTAATCTAATTAAGCGAACACGTGCTGAATGCATACACCATTACCCGGCAAATGTAGGTACGTCAACTAATTATAAATGTATAAAATAGACATAAGAGAATCTTGATAAACAATCATGGAATTCTTTGATCAAATTTAGATGGCGCTTCGAGCGTAAGCAGAGACGTTGATTTGCTAATCAGTTTCCCTTTTGGTCTATTGATGCTAAATTAATAGACTTAGTTTGTTGTTCCATAATTTTTTAGTCCAGTAATTAAGTAACAAGCTAGGAATTTATGACTTTGCTAATGATTGCCTAAAAAAGGTAAGGAATATCGGAAAGGATATAATGAATGAGTGTATACAAACTAATCTAGTTCGCTATATTTAATAATATGGCGTAGCGGAAACTTGTTAGAGAGTTTCAAAGTGCACGTTAATGAAATCATCAAGAAAATCCGAAAATCTCGTTGGCATTGTCACCGACGGTTTCATAGCAGCGATTTTGGAAAGGATAGCGACGAAATAAGATTTTATGACGACTTGATATCTAGTAAACCTGAAAATAATGTAATATGAAAACTATAATCATAAAAGACTCCGAATAAGTCCAGATATTTTAGGAATTTCACAAAAATAGATGATTTATAACCATTCGCATAAGTTCGTTGATATTATTGTATTACATAATGATATGATATTGCAACTTTATTGTACGCTATAGGTAGAGGTTATTGTATTGTATTGGTGTATATTCCCCCTGTGTGGATTGAATCAGCTTCCTTCCTCGCCCGCATGGGATTTAAGGGGGAAGTTTCTAAGGGGGTATTTAATTAACAAGCAGTCTCCATAAACCGCATCAATATATTTAAGGGGAGATGAATTTGACGACATTAGCTTTCTTGTAGCAAGGTATAATTGTCGTCCAGAATACAGAACCTGGTATTTACAAATGCCCACCCATCTTGTACTTCCCAGACTTAATATTGCTTCAATTTGGTGATTGAATGAAAACATGCATGTCAACGTAAGTATGCCGTATATATGTTGTCAATAGATGCGCTTCATTAGTTATCACATAATCAGATAAGTCTTATATATATATATATATATATATATATATATAGGATATCACGTTAGTGCATATTCTTCTAGAATATGCTTCAATAAATCTTCATCAGTGTTCAGAATGTTATTACAGTCGTTGTCAATTTGGCAGCCGTTGTGTAAATTTATTTATATTTGTGTACGCTGTATCCCAAGTTCTGGTCTAACATATGGGTATACTTAAGCAAGGCATATGTTTGTCTCGTAGTTCACTGTAGGTAGTATATATGTACTTTGGATTTTACTTTTTATAAGTATGAATTTTTGTGAGATGTATTTTCTTTCAAATACCACAACATAGAGTGTGCATTTAGTAACATCATTTCTCTTGGTGTTTAATTCGTATATCACAAGCAGATATCAATTATGCAATTGCTTTTGAGGTAGTGAAATGTCTAAGAGTAAAGTTTATAGTACATCTCTAATAGCTCTAATTTGGAATGCATGAAAGTTCATGAATTGTACTTTAATCACATTGGCGCACGCGCTCGTTGGCTAATCTGGTATGTCTATTTATTTGCCCATATATGCCCAGCGGAATATATTCTTAAGCAGAGAATATGTCCCGAGAAAATATGTGTCTATTCTCAAGATAGTATCAGTATAATTTCAAGAGAATTTTATAAGCATTTCTAAAAATGTCATAGTTCCAAGATAATTCAAAGAGATTTCAAGACGATCAATGTCAATTTCAAAATAGTTCCATGCCAATTTCTTGAGAATAACAAGATAATTCCAAGACTATTATTATGCATGATACTTGCAAGAGTGACTCGTGATAATATTAAGAATACCAATTTTGAGATAGTTCCGAGACCGTTTTATGACAATTCAATGTGAGTTTTGACAGAGATTTAGGACAATTCCAACGCAATGAATTTTCGTTAAAAGATAGATGCAAGACAATCCGAAGCAATACATTTTTCACTGTAGTTTAAAGACAATTGCAAGAGAGTATAGCAACAATTCAAGAAATCTCAACACAAGTAAAAGGCAATACTAAGAACTACTTAATGTTGAACAAATACTTCCAATATAGTATCAAGACAATTCCAACAATGGTGATACGAAGTTAAAGATATAAATAATTAGAGTGCAATTCCAGAATGGTCCATTACAATTCGAAGACACGAGCATGTAATGTATTTTCAGCACGATCCCACGACAATTCAATATAAGTTACAAAAACCTTCAAATGTAATCACACGGCAGTTGAAAACAGTGATGTAATAGTTTCCTGGAAGTTTCAAGACACTAGATGAAAACGTTCACGGTAACACTTATGTAGTTTTAAGACAAATTATGGCAATGACGAGATAATTCTATGACAGTCCTGTGGCAATTACAACAAGAAAATTCATGATAATTCAAATGTAGTTCCAAGATAATTCCAAGAGAGTTCCTAGTCAATTCAAAGGTAGTTCTAAGAGAATTCAAATATACTTATAAGATGGTTTCAAGACTTTTCTACGGAATTTCTAATTATAAGACATATAAAAGAAAATTCCTAAATATGTTCAGTGTAGTTTGAAGAAAATTCAACGATTGTTATAATCATATTTCCAGATGTTCAGTCATCCAAGACAAGGAAAACGACGTTTCAAATAGTCGAGAGTTATTACAAGATATTTCACAGATTATGTCAACGCAATTCTCAACGCAAGTCAAAGTTAATTAAATTCTTTCGAAAGTTCATATAGATTCCAAAGCAAACCCTACAATTCAAAACAATGTAAAATCGAAGATAGTCCGTATAATTAGAAGACTATTGCATTACAATTCCAACAGAATTTTCAGACAATCCCAATGTAATTTCAGAATAATTTCAAGACAATCTCAGAAAAATTCTAAGACAAGTGCAATGTATTCTACGACAGTTTCAAGACAGTTTCACAATAATTGCATCACAATTTCTAAAGAGTTCATGAATATCTACAAGGAATTCAATGAGAGTTCGACGATCCTTCTATGACAAATCCGG
>OY744530.1:25306419-25353919 GCA_963556195.1 Sepiola atlantica
ATAAGCAGAGAGGTGTTCTCATATATATATATATATATATATATATATATATATATATATATATATATATATATATATATATATATGGAGAGAGAGATAAAGAGAGAGAAAGAGGAAGAAAGGCAGACAGACAGAGAGTTGTTTGTTCTAAATATACAAATATTTTTCACTTATATTTTATTGCTAGCAAAACATTGGTAAATGTATAGATTATCACCCTAATCTGAATTAACCCGCTTTAAAAAATGAGATTCTACATTTTTTAGGCGATTACATGTGACCACACATAAAAACTTGGAGGAAAGCAGAACAAAAGCATTTATTTTTTAAATTTATAGTGTGGAATCAGTTTCGTATATAAATTTAACGTAAATGATTCCTCAGATCAGGGTCATCTAAACTTATCAAGGCAGTTAACTAATGTTGTTTTTACCACTAACTGACTGGCAATGTCGTAAAACCAAAAATACTCGCCTAAAAAGTGGATCCGCCTCCCAAGAAAATAACGCATAGAATGTATCATCAATAGAAATAAAATCGTTAACTACCATAACATCGTGAATGGCCCGGCAATAAAGGTTAATTCTATGTTAAATTTATATGCGGAAATTCTGAATTAATTTCTGTTGTTGTTGTTGTTGTTTTTTCTTTTCTGTCATGTTTTCTAGGGTATCCACACGCAATCCTATAAAAAGTAGAATATCATTTTTGGTGGAGGGGGGGGGGAGTAATCGAACGTTTTAATCTACAATAATCCCCAAACTTCTAATATTTATTCACGCTTTTAAAATAAGATATTTAATTAGTTAGCTACTTTTTAATAAGTTATTTATTTAAATTTAACAAGAAAGGTAAACACGACCAGAATCAAATTCTTAGAATAAAAATAAAATAGAGACGTATAGTTAAAAAATATAAGATTTAAAAAGAAAAAATATGCATAAATTTGCAGATTACCACCCTCCGCTCAATTCCCCTATCCAAAAAATGATATTCTGCTTTTTTAGGTCAATACGTGTTAGAAAATGGAAAGAAGCAAAACCATTTTTTTAATTTAGATAGGAGATCAGTTTCACATGTATTTTAATAAAAATGTTCCCCATCTCCGGGTTATTCAAACTTTTAGGACTGTTAATCGAATTTTCGCCACTAATCCTAAGTCCGAGTGACAAGGTTACAAAACCACACTTAATCGCCTAAAAAAGTAGACCCCCCTTAAGAAAATCGCAGCGGATGTCGCTTTCATAGAAAGAAAATAATTAACTGCTCTAAGACGCTAAACTAGCTAAGAAATGGAGTACCATTTTTCATTAAATTAATATACGAAACGGATCCTCCACTCTAAATTCTAAAATGATCGTTTCTTTTCTTTATTTCCACAAAGGCGTTCACACGTAATGGCGTAAAAATATGTTTACTGATTCATCTGGTTTTTGTTGAATAATTTTAATTAATTCCTGTTAATATCGACGAAACTATTGCACATATATAGTAAAAATAGTAAAATACAATTCTAAATTAATAACACCAAAAATTAATTCATTATGAACTGTTTAAAAATAGTTATGCAAATTAGGCATTTAAAATACTCTCTCTTAATCGCTATATGTACTCTATACACAGGTATTTCAACATATTATGTTGTATTATTGAATAAAATAATACTAACCCGTTGTGATGGTAATATAGGAGTGATAAATGAAATTACTTAATATTTAAATATTTAAAAGAAGGAGAAATATATTCGTGGACTTAATATATTTTTTTTACATCGGAGAGCAGAATCGAAACAGTACACTCGATGTTTCCGGTCTGATACTTTCTCAACTGAGCAATTCAGACTTTTGTCAAATCGCATATTAAAATAGCACTTATATTTAAATTTATAGTTTATGTGCAAAATATTAGTAACTTATATGTAAATTTATAGTTTATGTGCAAAATGTTAGTAACTTATATGTAAATTTATAGTGTATGTGCAAAATGTTAGTAACTTATATGTAAATTTATAGTTTATGTGCAAAATGTTAATAACTTATATCTAAATTTATAGTTTATGTGCAAAATGTTAGTAATTTATATTTAAACTTATAGTTTATGTGCAAAATGTTAGTAACTTATATTTAAACTTATAGTTTATGTGCAAAATGTTAGTAACTTATATTTAAACTTATAGTTTATGTGCAAAATGTTAGTAACTTATATGTAAATTTATAGTTTATGTGCAAAATGTTAGTAACGAGCTATCCTTAGAAGTTTACAGAGAAAGTCAGGAATACTTCCATTAGATTCTTAGGAAAATTTGACATGTGGATAAATTTTAGGTGCACTCTCTAGTCTGTCTTTCTATTAAATGACAGTATCACACAGAGACGCTCTATTTTATTATATTAAAAATATAGAATATATATATAGATCTAGATCTATAAAGAGCGATAAACAGAGAGAGAGAGGGGGAAGAGAGAAGCAGGTTGATGGAGGAGCGTTACGTATTACATATACTAACATTTTCACTTACATTTTACCCTATTAAAAAAAGAAAAAAACATATTTTTTGGTTTTATATAATTTATTTTTTTTAATTTGAGAGTAGATTCAAAACTGTACACTTAATAGGTTTAGTCCGATACTTGCCCAACTTAACAATTAATATTTTTATTAAGTCTACTTTTAAAATAACACTCATAAGAAAATCGGATATATGTATTTAAAGTTTTTAAGAGTTCTGTCCTCATGAGTCATTTAGGGGTGGCGTCTCGTACGTATTCGGAGGGTAACGTAGATATTCGGGAGCACTTTCCGGAGAATTTTATATATATGATATAAATTTGATCAGATTAGGATATATTTGAAGTTTTATTGATGTTATGCTCCTAGAGTTCCTTAAGATTATAAGGGCACTCAGAGATGCTTTGTCTTTCCCAGAACATTCTATACATATGATTTCAATTTCACTAAAATAGGATATATTTGAAGTTTTAAGGGGTTTATATTCTCACAGAACCCTTAGAGTGTCTCTTAGAGATTCGGGAAATTGAAATACTTATATTTATAAAATATTAAAATATTATAAAATAAGAAATTGGATGTTGAAGGCGGTGACAATACGAGATGATTTAAAATTGAGAATGACGTTATGCATCTCTCTCACTATCTCACTATTAGAGCTGACACATGTACACAAACTTCTTTTGAAAAACCGACTGCACAGATATCGTCATAAACTACAGATCAGCAATCCTTACCAAAACCAAAATAGTATATGAATGAAGCAAACCGCATGCGTAGTAATTGCTAGTAGTAGACAAAATTTAACACTTCCAACAAGTACGCCAGCGGAATAAACACCCTACAAAACCCTAATGCATCTAATAAAAACACAGTACACACTCCCTAACACCTGCTACCTTAAATAACTGCACTTTAACGAAAGAATAACACTAGCCATCCGCAAAAAGAAGATTCAGACATTCAACTCATACATGTCGAATCAACACTGAGGTAACGTCTATCCAAACCTAGAATACCTTCCAACAACAACATCTGCAATTAAATTGCCCCATAAACAACACAGGCTTGTGCAACGCTACATATACAATATACCAAATACAATATGTGGTATGAAATAAATTCTACACCTGTAGCACAATGCGACCATTGCATATATATATATATATATATATTAACATATAACAATTAAGGCGTCATCATTCCAGAAACACATATCCCGAAGCAACAATCCTATAAAAAAATACGAGTAAAACTATTAGCTTCCAAAAGAGTCTTAGGAAATCTTAGAATTAAAGAGTCACTATTGATAATGAAACTTAACCCCAAAATAAAGAACAGAGCAGAACTCAATTGCAGTTTTTAGTATAATCACATACGAAAGACACATAAGATAACCAATTAATAACAAACAATATTAAGCAGACACTAATAGTACATATATCTGTGTATGTGTGCTTTAATGTTTGCGGATACGAGATGCTTTTCGATGTTAATCACCCTTTGCATCTTACGTTTGTGGAGGACTTTACAGAATACAGTACAGGGACGCGTCTATGTAAATAAATAAATAATAAATTTTTAATAATGATATATAAGAAAATAATGATAACCCGAAGAAGAACTAATTTATTTTTAAATTATACAGGGTTATATATGAGCGATAATCACCTTAGACTCAACGAGGTATGCCCCCCTGGATAACAGCTTACACGAATTATATAAAACCCACATAGTTAAAATAGAAAATAAATGAATAAATAAAATGGCATGTAAATAGAAACACGTAATAATAATAATATAATTATTACTGATAAATTATTGTTATAACAATAATTTAATGATATTAAACAAAAAATAGCAGCTCACATCTCAACAATAATTAAATATTTAATAACGATTTCTACGTGACTATCGTCACGGACATCCCATAATTCCCCGATGTCCAGGCGTAAAAGAACACCGATTGAGTAGTTATTTTAAATATTTTTCTTTCTGAAAAGGAAGTTTACATCGACAATTTCAAAATATGACACCGGCCATATCATACTGGTCCGACACATTACGTTGGTAAATAAATATTTAATTGACAATTATTAATTTTTTAAATATTGCTATTTGTTTTATTTATCTTGTCTCGTACTGAACCTTTTTTCTACCAAACCGCATTGTCACCGCCATTAAAATTCAACTTCTTACACAGTACGTACAGTGCTTACAGCAAATTACAACATCCTTACTATTATAATACAAAATTTGAATATTATTTGATTAGAATTTACAAATAACATGATACTTATTTACAGTTAACTAAAACATATCTGCTGTCTACGGCGCTAAATCAAAAAGAATTTACATCAGCGTATTCTTTCGCATGAGCGAACTCGACCAAATTACCACCCGCATGTCTCAAAAAAATATTCGACCGCAAAACACAAACATACAAAATTAATCTCCAAGAAATGAACAAAATTGCCAAGAATATTTTTTTAATTAGATTCATATCCTTAACAACTGTATCCATTCGTAAGTGGTTCACCTGTTTCCATTAAATTTACGTGCAAAAGTGAAATATTGTTCTTCTTTATTTCATTTCTTTTCATCGTAAACCTTTTCGGTCTGTTTACATACAATCACCTATAAAAGTGGAATCTCTTATTTCATTATGGGTGAATTAGCATAAAGAGTAAGGCTGCAATAATTCCCAGCAAAAAAATAAAACATACTAAATGAACTTTCTTTGAAATTAACCAAACATTAGATACGTTCAAAAATGGTTATGGTCTATACAGACTATAACGGGCTTATCATAATTATTTTAACTAGTTTCTATTTAAAATGTAATTTTATTTGAAAGATAAAAGCCTACAGTTCATCTCTAAATAAATGTAATTTTACGCGTGAAAATACATTTTTAAATGAAAACTGTTTTCACGTCGGCTAAAAATACAAAAAATCAGTGAAATTGAAACTTTAGCAAATTAATTTTTTAAATATTTTTGAAACTATCCTAAAGATAATTAGTAAATGAAAGTCTTAAGATACTGAATTTAAAATAATGTACATACGTTTTACTAAAAAATTGCATAATTATCCAAAGAAATGTCAGAGTAATAATAAAATCGAATAATATATGATTTTATTATTTTTACTTTTATAAAGAAGATATAGTTTTGTAATAATTTAAATAAATTATATAATTATCATACCATATTTTCTTTATTTTTTACTTATTAATGCCATTTAATATTTGATTGAGCTCAATTTTATTTTCCAATGTAATATTAAAATTCTTTAAATATCGACCATTTTTATTTTGATGACCGCGAGTGGCGGTGCAAATCCCGTCTCTTTATTGTAATACTGGCCATCAATACATCTTCAAGTTAATCGTTAGGAGAAATTATCCCATTTCTTTAATTATTTTTGGGAAACAGCCCAGTTTCTCAATTTTTTACATTTTTTCAAGATTATTAAAAAAAGATTCTTCCGCTGATAATTACACGTTCATGCACCAAGGTAAAATATTATAATATCGCTTTTAGAAATTTCCTAGAAAACTGTTATCATTAAAATCATATAAAATATTTGTTGCAATTATATTATTTTTGATGAAAATATTAATTAAACAATGCTTTATTCAATGATAATATCGTTTATTCAAGAAATTATTTTTTTTCGAGTTATATTGATTTTATTAACATGGCATTTATGAGCTTTTTTCGTAATATATAAGAAATATTTAAAAACGTTTTTTTGTTTTAATTGTTAACACCTACAGTGCTTTATTTTCATTACACAATTAATTAGTACTTAGAAATGTAACTTTAATAAAGGTAGATTTTGGTTTCACAAAATAATAAATTTTCACTAAGATTTTTTTAAATAATGGATTAATTATATTCCGTGATCGTATATTGATAAATTCTGGAAATTACATTAAAATTGGTTGAATTCTTGAATTCTGGTGAATTTAAGTGAAGGGAGACGTCAAAATGTTTTTACATTTTGAGGATCGACCATTTATTTTGCACGTAGCTACCAAACATAATATGAGGCCAGTTAAAAATATAGATTCGTATTCTTTGTTCTTTCGATTTATTTAAAAGCGAACAATTGATTTAATTTTCTTAAAGTTGGATTAATATTGTAAACAAAATTATGTTACAATTTTTTAAGAAAGTAGTTAAAGGGAAACCCTTTTGTGGAATATGTATATTTATGGGCTGGCATAAATCAAAGACGTTAGAAAATTAAAGTTAGCTTTTTCGCCAAGAAGAATGTGTAGTATCTGTGCTGAAATATCATTGTAAATAGAATAATTTGACCCTGAACATTCAGTTATTTCCTAAAATAGCGACTCTCGCTGAGAAATACTGATTTCCTCTTAATTCCTTTTTCAGTCACTTATATTATGTCGAATAAAATTGATTTCGGCATCGTTTGGCTATTACCCCCAAACTAATTATTTCTAATTTAACACGAGTAAGTGTTATCTATTAGCTAGCCTAGTTGTTGATAAGTTTATAACGATTAGAGTTAAGATGTTGATGTAGTTTTACTTGGAGCATTGTGTGTAGTATAGATGGAGAGATAATTTATAGGAGGCGATTCCAATGCAGAAATGTATCGAATATAAGCAGATGTAAAACAAAATAAGACATAAAAACGAAAATGGAAATGAGTTTTTTTGGTCTATTCCCCTTTATTATTGTTGTTATTATTGTTATTATTGTTATTATTGTTGTTATGGTATTTTTATCATTGAAAATCTTACTTGCTAATAGCAAGTAAGATTTTCAATGATAAAAAGACCACAATATGTCGCTCAATGTAGGCTCCGTAAAACAAAATACAGATGGTTCCAGAAGTCTTAGGCACATTTTGATATTCATTAGTGTCCTGTAACTGCTGTGCTAACTGTAACTTGTACGGTGTTATGTGTAGTTGTCTTCTTAAGACTCGCCAAACATTTGTTTCGTTCTGTCTTTTCTGATCAATTTACAGGAGCTCCGCTCGAAGACAGTTCGAACTCGCCTTATCTATCATCTGAAGTTAAGGGGCGTCCCGGTCTCTTTGCTGGGCACAAACATCAATCCTTGATTAATTTGTCACGCAATCTTAATATAGGTACCACTTTTCAGAATTAATTGCGAAATGCACGTGGAGCCGGTGTCCATAATTCAGTTTTTTGTTAATGAAAGGACGCAAAACGATTTCTTTCTTGCATTATAAACTCAACTTTGAGTAGTACGCTTCAAATCGTCACCATTATCATGATATTCAACGAAGATAATTCTGTTTTTCATGTTTTATTCTATTTGAAATCTCATTTTAAATGATTTCTCTCTCAAAAGTTAAGAATTATCTCACTTGACTTTCTTAATAATGGCGGTGAAATTCCGTTGAATTTATCTTATCAAAATAAAATTACTAGATTAATTTAAGTAAATTTTGGTGAACGGTATTTATTACTGCATTATCAGAAATATGGGAAAATAATTACTTTTCCAAAATACTTAATAAATTTAGCTTTAAACTTTTACCCAATTCATCTAACTACCGTTCATTGTTCATCAGATATAAGGTCTTGAAATGCCCCCAAGACGCTGGGAAACCCTGTATTTCAGATATAATTCCCCTCTTCAGATAAGTCTGTAATGTCTGTAGGTCTATCAGGATTATGTATGCAGTGTAATTACTACCGCTACACGCACACTTTGAATAGACGCATCTTAAGTCTATTCGATTTTGTTTTTTTACTCGCTTGCTTTGTTATCGATAATGTCGAAAACTGTTGTTTTTTGTTGTTGTGCAAAGATTTTACCATTCATGAATTAGCTTCAATTTGTTCTTGAGTTTTGTTATTTTTATTTGTTTGTTTCACGCTGTCTGTTGTTCGTGTTCGGTTGGATTGTTTTCAGTCTCTTTTCTGGTACAAATGAAAAAAGCAGAAAAACAAAATGGCACATAATATTCAAAAGAACAAAATGGCTACTGTCAACTCCAGCTGCTTTCACTGAAACAATACTATCAATTTAGTTTTGTCTTAATACACTCCCATTAAATTATTTAAATGGCAACGAGAATATTTCCTTTATATACTAGGAGAATAACAGCTCATAGACAGGTGGTCATGCTGAGTATATGTTATGCAATGCATGCATTTTGGAGCCGAACATATATATATATATATATATATATATATATATATATATATATATATATATATATATATATATATATTGGTACAGAAAAATTAGTACAACATTCGTACCGTCGGTATCCAGCACAGAAGGACTTAGCCATCCGGCTCTCTTCAGCTTCTGTACCAAAATAAATAAATATTACGCTCTTAATTTTTAATTTTTAACTTTAATTCTCAATTAATCGAGCCTTCTGCTGGGATTATTCTTCCTGCTATATTACAAATAAGTTATATATATATATATATATATATATATATATATATATATATATATATATATATATATATATAGTGTAACCCGGATATAAGAGCACCGGATATAAGAGAAACCCGAATATAAGAGACATTGTCTCTGGTCCCAAATTACAGCCTCTGTGAATGTCTATAAATTAGACCCCTATATAAGAGACTTGGATATAAGAGAAACCCTGCTATAAGATACTTCTTCTCAGGTCCCGTCCTCCACAATATAAGAGTTCGTTTTGAGTGACAGTGTTATGTCGTAAATCAGTCAAAAGCCGTTGCTAAATTTTCTCACTACATTAGTGAGTCTTTCTATAGCCATATCCGTAAAATATTCGTAAAACAGGTTTCTTTTTTTGTTGCTGTTAGAAGGCGAACCCGGATATAAGAGACTTATATCCGGGTTTAACAAAGGGATTTGTGTACAATAAAAAATGACTGCCTTTTTTAAGAAAAAGTCATTTTTGACTGAATTATTTGTGAAAACTGATTGAAAAGTATTTGTTATGTCTTAAACTGTTAATTAAACTAGTGTTCTGTGCTGTAAAAAGCGTTATATGTGGTATTTCCATACTTACATAAATAAAATAGACCATACCCGGATATATTAGGAACCCGGATATAAGAGACTTATTCTTCGGTCCCGACATATCTGGGTTACACTGTATATATATATATATATATATATATATATATATATATATATATATATATATATATATATACTAGCGAAATGGCCGTCCCACAACATGCATTTAATAATATAAATAAATATAAAAATCACACCAACCAGAGAATAGTTTTGCTGTACAGTTGTGTCTCATTACGAAAGTTAAAATAAGACAGTTACACTACTTAACCTTATCTCTAGAATCAGTATACCAAATTTGACTAAATTTTATTAAATAATTTTTATTCTAAAAAATGTCTAAGATTTGGGCCTCTAGCTTAAGGGTTCTTCAGAAGAAATTTAGGAATCCTTGTTAAATTGTACATAATTAGAAATATTTGACTTTTCTAATAGAAGATTGTGCTTATATTATGCTCTCCACAACTTTTTAAGTACTTAAAAATAAATTTGAGGAATATGTATTAATTGATACCTTATATGTATGGTTAAAATTTCATCAGATTCTGATTGATACAAAGAGCTTACGGCTCCTTCTTCCTGAAACATATTTAGACTAAACCTAGTAAACATTATTTACCCTTACGCCTAGCAGCTGTGTCAACAAATTCATAATAATTTGTTCATTTGTTTCGAAGTTTCCCCTATTCAAATATATATATATATATATATATATATATATATATATATATATATATATAGAGAGAGAGAGAGAGAGAGAGAGAGAGACAGACAGACAGACATATAGACAGACAGAGAGAGAGAGAGACAGAGAGAGAGACAGAGAGATGTATATATATATATATATATATATATATATATATATATATATATATATATATATATATATATATATATAAACATATAAACATACCTAACTTGATAGCAGTTATGTGTAAGGGTGCAAATGTGGACCTTCTTATTTAGTGTAATTTATTTTCACGCAAAGGATTAAAACAAGTGCGGAAGCTCTTTGTGATAATTCTAATGGCTCTGATTTTTGTGAAGTTTTAGTATCAGATATTACATCAATTAATAAATATGCCCTAAATGTCAATGCTTTCGGGGCATTTATCAAGGTTTTAGAGACAATATTTAGACACAAATCCAATTTAAAAAATCCTATATATCAAATGTTCATTGAATTTGTACAGTAATCCAGACGTTACGACAGTGAATTAAAAGGAATTAAAGTTAATAAATGTCGGCTGCCAAAAGTTTTTATTTGGAGCAGTATATCCTCAAGTTGATGCAGTACAAGAGACTAATAATGGAGGCCATATCAGCATCAAAAGAATACCATCACTGATTCCGACCTATCATTTCTGGCGCTCCCAATGCCACTGTTATACAAGACAATACATCACATTTGACTTATGTGCATACTTCAGAGAGCTTTACCAAATGCTTGTGAACAAAATTCCACTACTTATGGTTTTGGGCAAGTCTTTCAGCTGTCAGGAGCGGTATGCCAATCTCAACTATTATCTAGTGGGCCTATCATTTTGGTGCTCATCCTTTGGATCTTACTTGAATGAAATCTGTTTTATATAATTTGATTTCTTTACAAAAGGTGGAGTCTGGTGGACTGCGTCTTAATTAGTTTAACTTATTTTCACGCAAAGGATTAAAACAAGTGCGGAAGCTCTTTGTGATAATTCTAATGCCTCTGATTTTTGTAAAATTTTAGCAGCAGATATTACATCAATTAATAAATATGCCCTAAATGTCAATTCTTTCGGGGCATTTATCAAGGTTGTAGAGACAATATTTAGACACAAATCCAATTTAAAAAATCAAATATATCAGATGTTCATTGAATTGGTACAGTAGTCATTAGACACCAATTAAGCAAGATTTCCTGAATTTACATTTCTTCTTAACACCCATAAAGCTTAAGCCTTAAATTTTCGACATTTTCTAGAACTAAAAACATATAACAGATTTTGATCAACACTAGAATAAGGGTTCTATACATAAGGTTTCGTATCATTAGATCTTAATTTTAATATTAACTAGGGGACATAAAATGATGCAAAACTGTCCCGTTCAGGAAATGAATTATTCTTCAAGTATATATGAAATTAGGTACGTTTATATTGTATATAGTTATGTACAGGATGAACTGATAAACTAATTAAGCTATCATGATGCATTTTGGAACACAACTGCTTGGTGTATGGGATGGCAATGTGGGCTATATTTAATAAAATATTGATTGATGCTAAGGAGGAAAGAGGGAGAATATTCCCTTTGTTAAAATCCAGATATCTCCGATTTTTGTGAAATTTAAAAAATAGGTATTAGACACTAGGTCCGGAAATGTATAAAGTATATATGCATGTAATCGCTAATATAATAAATGAACACCCACTCTTCATCAACCTACAAATAATAGTTAAACATATGTAAATCAGATAAAATAAAGATAAATAATAACACATCTAATACAGACATATTTTATGAGCATATATATATATATATATATATATATATATATATATATATATATATATATATAACAATGCCGTAAATAATGGCTAGTATGAAGATACATATATGATTCTTGAAAAATCAGTTACACCAGCAAAAAGAAGTAGAAAGATCTATGCTTTACGTCTCCATTTAACCAATGATAAAAACTAAATCGTGGAATCTAGGTAACTTACACTCTCCCAGAAGTACTCAACATGTGGTATCCAATAAAATACACCAAAGTTAAGCTATATATATATTGATAAAAGACGGAGTGTGGCACAAGTGATAGATGTCTCTTTTGCGCAGTTTGATTTCTCCATATTTAACGCTGACCTTGTGTCTAGATAAGCCCTCGAGTGGGTTGTCAATTTGCATTCCCCTATAAAGATATCACCAGCCGATCTGTCACACAATGTCTGAATCAACTATTTGCGATATTTGAAACGCCCTATATGATTCACACAGATAGAAGAACTAACTTTCTCTTAGAGGGAACTACTGACTACCTACAAATTGATTGCAACTTTAAAAACGAGTAGATACCACCCGGAAGGTAATTGGCAAATTGAGAAACTAAATTGCACACTATGGAGGCCATACAAGTAACTTTGCATTCTCGCAATATGGGGCTATCCTGTTTGGAAAATATTCTACCTGATGCTATACATTCTATTCGATCGTTGCTCAGCACAGCTACGAAAGTGACCCATCACGATAGACTATTTAGGTGTACAGGCGTAAATCCACTTCAATTCGTCTATAGGCAAAAACACGCCTAGTTTACGTCAGGGATCATGTTAGATCGAGTAAGTATGACTCTCCGGTTACATTTGCTACGTTACTTTAAATCAAACTATCACAATGCCAATACACGTCTACTTTCTGGAATCAAAGCTACCGTCAATGTAAACGATTTGGCTTCCAAATCAATTAATGGAGATAATACTATAAGTCAAGTGGATTCTTGCATGCCACCTGCTAGTTAGTCAACCAGCCTTATGAGTGAAAATGAAAATTAAGCAACTTTCTAAACTGATAGAAGTCAACAATCTCCGTTAGAAATAGTTGAGAGTGAAGTTCCGGCCGAGCCACTACGAAGATCTCGCGGAATACGAAAATTAATTGATTAATACCAAGATTGTGTTACTAAATAAGAGACTATTTTTAAATAAAAGGAAAAAGAAGGGAAATAAAATAAATAAATAAATAAAAAATAACTTTGGTAAAAGAAATCATGCAAACACAATGATTTCATTAGACTATCAACTCCTTCTAATTATGAAACTTGAAAGGGAAAATGTTGTAAACTATATTCTTAACGTATCTTCCCACTCGAAGAACTCGTTCGTCAGAAATTCTTTCGTTAGGCACAAGACTATTTATTCTTTCGTTAAGCCCAAGACTGTTTATTATTTGCTGTAGTTTTCTTTTGTAATCAAAACATTTACCAATCTTTTACCCGATCTTTTATTTGTCTCCGTCTCACTACAGTGCGAGGGCAAGTAAATAGAGGCATCACACCATTGACCTTATCTTTTATTTGTCTCCGTCTCACTACAGTGTGGAGGCAAGTAAATAGGGGCATCACATCATTGACCTGATATTTTATTTGTCTCCGTCTCACTACAGTGCGGAGGCAGGTAAATAGGGGCATCACACCATTGACCTGATATTTTATTTGACTCCAGCTCACTACAGTGCGGAGGCATGTAAATAGGGGCATCACACAATTGACCTGATATTTTATTTGTCTCCGCTCACTACAGTGCGGAGTTAAGTAAATAGGGGCATCACACCATTAACCTGATCTTTTATTTGTCTCCGTCTCACTACAGTGCGAGGGCAAGAAAATAGGGGCATCACACCATTGACCTGATATTTTATTTGTCTCCGTCTCACTACAGTGCGGAGGCAGGTAAATAGTGGAATCACACCATTGACCTGATCTTTTATTTGTCTCCGTCTCACTAAAGTGCGGAGGCAAGTAAATAGGGGCATCACACCATTGACATGATCTTTTATTTGTATCCTGTATCCGTCTCACTAAAGTGCGGAGGCAAGTAAATAGGGGCATCACACCATTGACATGATCTTTTATTTGTCTCCGTCTCACTACAGTGCGGAGGCAAGTAAATAGGGGCATCACACCATTGACCTGATCTTTTATTTGTCTCCGTCTCACTACAGTGCGGAGGCAAGTAGATAGGGGCATCACACCATTGACCTGATCTTTTATTTGTCTCCGTCTCACTACAGTGTGGAGGCAAGTAAATAGGGGCATCACACCATTGACCTGATCTTTTATTTGTCTTCGTCTCATTACAGTGCAGGGGCAAGTAAATAGGGGCATCGCACAATTGACAATCAAATATCTCCAATACCGCAGGTTATTGGGTACTCTTCAAAGGTAAGAAAACAAAAACATGTGCCTGGTGGCGGCGGTGAAGGTGTCTGTGTCAGGAAATGTGGACGATAGGGATAAAATATAACAAGTAGCTTATGTACTTTCTCTCTCTCTCTTTCGTTATCTCTCTCTCCCTCTCTCTCTCTCTCTCTCTCTATCTTTGTCACAATGAGAGAGGAACTAAGAAGTCGATGAGATTGAATCACACAGACTAGATTCGAGTCTTTCCGACGATTCGATTTTCATATATTTCGGAATGCGACCGAAAATAATATTCTATTTTTTAATCATGAAGAATTTATTAATACTGCCAACTTATCCCCCCAAAGTCAATATTGTGGCCTCCAGGAGCTGGTGGAGACGTGTTCAGAATGATATGATTTTTCTAAGGGATATACCAACGGCGCAGACACACCAGTATATACTTTCGTTCGTCCGTCGGTCATAAATGCATTGTGGAATTAGTCTTATTTCGAAATACCAAAGTACTTAGCTACTTTTAGAAATGGAGAATATTGCATTAATAGTAGATAGTAAATTAATAGAAAATTGATAGCAAATAATAAATTATCAACAAATAAAGCTGATGCCATGACCGGGAATCTAAACTAAAACATTGTAAATCTTCATCCGGAACTTCTACTAAATGCCCTATTTGGACTTTCTTCATCTTAAAACATACCATTAACAAAATAATAATAGATTTTGCGTGACTTCATAGATTTATGAGTTACGTCATGTTACGAAACACGAATTCAAACATAAGCGATAATAAAAAGTAAATGAATGGGTAAACATTAGCAATAGCGTTGGAAATTATTGTAATAGTTCAAAACAATTTATTTAGCCTTAACTACATATTGTATGTAGTTTTTTCACAATTATATGATCCTCCTGGCCTAGCAAACCTACATTTTACGAGTCGTTTTGTATATATGAAAACCCTTTTTTAATAAAGCTCGGTATATCGATATAAGATGCGTCAAAGAAAGAAAACGGGAATTAAATAACGTGCTATCAGAATAAATGTCACAGAACTTGGAGAAAGGAGACGAGGAGAAGGAGGAAGTATGGAACCAAAGCGACGTCCCAACTTTAGCTACCAATGAGCTGCTTGCTTATTATCCGTCTCTTTGTCTGGTGTTGATGCACCAAAGATGACCTTTCAAACCAGTTTTCTCAAGCCTGCCTGATTTTCTGCATCCATGGGCGTGTTACCCAGTGTTAGCCTGTTTCACACACGGATGCTGACCTCCCAACTCTTTCTTTATTTGTTCATCCTTCTTTCTCTATGTTCAGTTTCTTGCAGGATTATCTTTGCCAGACCTGATGATCTTGTGACTTTGCAGAATCACTTAATTTTCAGTGTTGCTGCTTGCCACATCAGTCTAAAGCAGGGTTTCAAAACCGGGGTCCACATGGACCCTGGGTGTCTACGTAATATTCCTTAGGGTCCACAGGCAAAAATAATAAATTGGGTGTCCACAGTGATATTTTAGTGGTCCATGGAGCAATTCTTCTTAAGAACGGTTATTACTAAAAATAAAATGTCTACTGTAATTTACACCATATTGAAGTAAGTAGAGAATATATATGAATGATTCTTTCTTTAATATTTCCTTTTGACCGATCTACTCACCCAACGGTCAGTAGCAAGAACAAACGAAGGTGAAAATCTCTTATCTTTTCTCAGGTAGCAGGCGACGACCTTTGATGTTTGTTTTGACAAAGTTCAAAGAGACCGACCTTATCAAGAAAGAATTAACGGCCAAGCAGTTCACTTCAGTTGTATGTTGAATTCCATCGTGACAAGGTAAGAGCTATTAAAATTATTAGTACATATATACTGACGTTAATTTTTCTGAAATTCAATAAGTTTTTTCCAATTTGAAAGACAGTAGGAAAAAATGACTACATATTTCCCGCTTTAATACAATTTTGAAACTTCAATTTATAACTTTGTAGCTATCTAATATAATTATATAAGCTTTGAGAAATATAAAAATATCAATGGTTATCCTAATGGAATGAATTTGATGATAATTAATGACTTGCACAGATGTTTTTTATCATAAGTTATTTTAACTCCTAATATGTTGTTTTGACCATATTTTATATAAGTACAGTATGTGCTTTATTTGTTGCAAAATATCTTGATATTTTCTTAACAACTTATATAGTTCTTTACTATACACTGTAATATATGTTACAACAGCTATATCTAATTATTACTTTTTTTTACAGACAACCCATGGCTGTTCTAAGTAAGAAGAAATGCCGACAGTATTCTGTTTAATATTTGTCTTACGGATTTATTCCATCACCACATAATGAAACGAAACCAATGTACCTCATATGTATGGATGTACTTTCAAACGATAGCATGAAACCTTGTAAACTAAAAATCCATCTAGAAACGAAACACAAAGGAAATAAAAATCAACCAGTAGAATACTTTAAAAAACGTCGTGATAATTTTCAAGCAAGAAAAACAGCGTCCCAAATGTTTAATAACAAAGTGAGTAAAATGAGTTATGGTTTACTGGCATCTTATGAAATTAGCAAGATAATATAGCAAAGGCTGGAACACCCCATAATACAGACGATGACAAAATTCTGTTTCGCTTTAGACTCTAAAGCGAAACAGAATTTTGTCATTGTCTACTTCACAAACGAGTACACAGATATGTCCTTCTCGATAAAAGAGAACCTCTCATTATAAAATTATGTATGATGTCATTTGGCGTAGATGAGTGCTTCAGGTAGTTCTTAATACAATATTTGCAAAGTGATGCAATTTAAGAGGCTATGTCGACATCGATAAAAAAATAAATATTTAATGCCTGAATTATGAGCACGAACGCTGACTCAGAATGTTCCTTCGATTCGCCACGTGTGATGATTTCATTACATTAAAAGCTGATCTCATTTTTAAGTAAGTTCCTCAGCTTTTCCCTCGTGTGGAACGGAAAACCTGCTTAAAGTTTGTCATGTTCAGAATATAAATCAACATTTAAAATATATATCATCTAAATATATTTAGTGTTTCATTTTTCTCCTGAGATAACTTTCACTCCTCTCTTTTCTCTCTCTCTCTCTCTCTGTATCTCTCTCCCTCTGTCCCTCTCTCTCTTTTTGTACCTACCTACATACTTTATCTAACTATCCGTATCTCTTAATATATTGTATGTAAATATTTCTATATTTTTCGTTTTGCTCTCTCCATCCTTCAGTTATTTCGTCAAAACTTGCAGTCAAATCATGTTTCCTCCTAATATAATATTCTCTATAACTTTTATCAATCTATATAAGTATGGATACAAATATGGATATATATATATATATATATATATATATATATATATATATATTATTTTTAAAATTATCATTATATCATTTTGTAATAATTTATAGCCAAACCAAGTCATGCGGTTTTCAATTGTTTTCAAAAAATAACAATTCGATGTAACAAGTCACATCGTTAATGGAAGCAATTATTAACAGAGTTTTTGCATCGCTAACTTCAAATTACCTCCAATCGGTATTTATTTGAACCCTGCTTGTTATTTTAACGTTCGGATTCTTTCATAACCGCTGTTAAATATTATTTTTGTGGTGTGGACGAATGAGATTTTGATTCTTTTTATTTCTCAATCGGGCGGACTCTTTATGTTTTCATCTCAGCTATAAAGAAAAGAGGGTACTTATGCAGTTTACGAACCCCGTTATTATCGGCACATTCAAGCAGGTTACATAAACCGCCAGAAGGTGAGGACGAAAACTTCGTTTTTTGTGTCGAAAACTGTGGGCAATGTTCAAACGCTAGAAACAAGCATCGTATGTTAATTTTAACGAAAGAAATTTTATGAAAAATTGGAAAAATATAGCAAAATTTGTAAGAAATTTCAAAATGTACGAAAAAAAATGTTGATGTTTTTTTTGCCTATTCTTTTTCTACCATATCGACTAGTTTAGGGTTTGGTTGGGATTAAGTATTGTTTCTTTTAATGTTAGAGTAAGGGTAAGTTACTGTTTTTTTAGGGTTATGTTCGGGTTAGGGTTCGGTACTGTTTCTTTTACGGTTAAGTTAGGGTTACAGTTGAGTACTGTTTTTAGACATTTCTGTGGACGTAAGCACAGACCATGGAAAAGTAGAAGAAGAAGGGTCAGATGACGTTGAAGGAAGCTGCTCAACATGGTACACTTGAGCAATGCCCCCTAAAATAGGGGATTGTTTCTGAATTTCTATCTCCACATATGTTCACGGTCGTAGTGGTTCATAATCGATAGATGGATGCGAAGAACGATAACATCAGCTAGTATGGATTTATATCTAGGTGGACCAGTGCAAAACTTGAAACGAAAATCGGGGGACCAATTTCGCTCTCGGACTAAAAATATAAACAAGCCTGAACTCGGGTTAGAGATCAGGGAAAGGTGAAACGGGTGCGTTGTGACAGGTTCAGTGACTCCCTTGAAGCAATGACATCACGATATCGTGGGAATGAAAAATGAAAGACATATTTTAGTCAGTCCGTTTTCTGGAAGCGTGCCGAGTGGATGTAAAATCGAGATGTAATTCGATAAAAAGAAATATGAGATTTTAATTCTTAAAAGAGTTGATAGCGACTGGTCTGCCCCCTCTTCCTTTCCCCGTAACGAAGTAGAATTAAGTTCAGTAGAACAATTCGGCGTGTCTCTCTAAAATTTAATGAATGTGTGACTTTTATTCGTATGACAAGAAAACTTCTCCCAACTAAAGACCCAGTTTAAATTCTTCGCCGGGCTGGCTTTTTTCCTATCTGCATGAAAAGCTTTGATTACAGACATTAGACAGTGACAATGACAGCGAAGTACAGCCCACAACGACGACAACGACGATGAAATGAAGCGCATGATGATGGTTGTGACGAAATGCAACACACAACGATGATGATTGCTTGAGCGCCGTGCGTCAGTTTACGAGAATACTGGTGTAAGTGACGATTGATTAAAAAGGAACCGATTTTAATTGACGATTACATAAAAGTAGCTGTCTCTGCCATATTTTCATCTAATTTTCCAATTTTCGGCTGCTGGAATTTTCTTTTCAAACGTTTTGGCATCTTTCGGCGGTTTACGTACCCTTCCGAGAATGTGTTGATGAAACCGCGGTTCGTAAACTGCTTAAGTACCGAACAGAGTTCTTTTATGGTAAACTTCCATTTACTTCATCATGCATTTTTTATTAATCAATTGTAACTCCTATATCTTCGATTTGGTATAAATTATTATAAAATGATATAATATTTTAAAATAAAAATATATATGTATAATCTCTATTTAAGCATCGGGCAGGTTTTTTTAATTGAAACTCGTCCACTTCAGGAACCATTTTCATCTATATAAATTTTATTTATATAGACATAATCTTATACATATATCTATATATATATATGCATATATATATATATATGCATATATATATATATATAAATATATATATATATATGCATATATATATATATATGCATATATATATATATGCATATATATATGCATATATATATATATATATGCATATATATATATATATATATGCATATATATATATATGCATATATATATATATATGCATATATATGCATATATATATATATGCATATATATATATATATATGCATATATATATATATATGCATATATATATGCATATATATATATATATGCATATATATATATATATATATATGCATATATATATATATATATATATATATGCATATATATATATATATATATATATATATATATGCATATATATATATATATGCATATATATATATATATGCATATATATATATATATATATATATATATATATATATATATATATGCATATATATATATATATATATATATATATATATATATATATATATATATGCATATATATATATATATATATATATATATATATATATATATATATATATGCATATATATATATATATATATATATATATATATATATATATATATATATATATATATTTCATGATTTTTTGGGGAGTACACAATTTTATTATCGCAAGCAT
Organism: Sepiola atlantica; assembly: GCA_963556195.1. Taxonomy (NCBI): domain Eukaryota; kingdom Metazoa; phylum Mollusca; class Cephalopoda; order Sepiida; family Sepiolidae; genus Sepiola; species Sepiola atlantica. Next base: position 25,326,966 of record OY744530.1, read on the forward strand.
GATGGGAAGACGAATTCTATCGTTCATGATTAAAAGTTAATCAAGAAAAAAATGCCATCCGACCGGTTTCGTCCTCTCTTAACAAAGGCTGTATCGAGGGATTTAAAAAAACGAGGGATTTAGAAAAACGGGGTGAAAAGAGAGAGTACAGAAAATAAAATAGCGTTATGTTATAATTACAATGGAGGATGAATCTTAGAGGCTGATCACATCTAGTCCCAATAGACATTCCCTTTGCTTACAAAGGGAGGGACGTTTAAGACAAACGTGGATAGTCTCCAAGATGTTTAGATTGTATAATGAGTGAGCAGTAAATGGTCTGTAATGGTAGACCTGTATGTGTTTTTTTGAACGTCCGTTGACCGGAAGGTTCCATTCCTGACCCTACTCAGAATGTACTGTTAGACTCTACTATCTAATCTTAATGTCGTCCTACCCACGTAGTCAGCACGGCAACTATATTTAAAATGATAAATTACATTATTTTTATGGTGGGGGGAAACGTCTTTACGAGAGGACGCCAATAAAGGTTTCTAATATATAGAGTTTTTGTTTGTTAGTACTAAATTCTAAGATTTTGGTATTTTCTACTAAGATCGGAATTCAGAAAACTCTTAGTAAGTAAATACCAAAATCTTAGAATTTAGTACTAACAACCAAAAAATCTATATATTAGTGGCCCTATATATAAAAACCAAAAAACCCTAATTAATAGAATTCTTGTTTTTTCGTTTCTTGCCAACACGGTGCCTGGTTATTGAGAGGTCATTGAGAGTTCGGGGTTGTAAGGGGTGGGTGGAAATGGGGTGGTGAGTCCACTAGCAAATGTAGATAGGAAAAGAAATTATCATCTAAACCAACCTCGCCAGTCTGCAGTTAAAGACATATTTATATTTGCCTCGACAGTGGATAGACTGAAATTTCAACCTAAGTTTATAGTTGGAATTTAGCAAAAAAAAAGCTAAGTTTACTTATTTATTTTAATATTGAATCTTCCCTTTCTGAAAAAAACCGTGTATTAACATTATGATGAATATCTAGTTAAATAATCTTTTTTTCCAGCTTTTTTTATTCCTTGACTGTTCAAAAACATCTTTATTCTTGTCTTTTTCGTTTCTTGCCAACACGTTGCCTGGTCATTGAGAGGTCATTTGGGTTCAGGGTTGTAAAGGGGGAGGGAAACCTCTCTTCAATTTGTTGTTACCTCCTTAGTATGCAATTTAACTAATTCTATCTACATATGTACATATATATATATATATATATATATATATATATATATATATATATATATATATATATATATTATATGGAAGTGTTTTTTGGGGTTTTTTTACCTGCGGGGGCTAAGAAATACCCGACTAGTACGCGGACGCAGGCTATCGTTACCCCTCTCGGAGTGTTGGACCCGTAAGACTTTGTAAGGCCATCCGTCTAAGAGAAGGAAATCTCTGACAAAAAAAACTTATTACCAGCTACTTACGCCGTGGCAGTAAACCGTTGGGGAGGGAGGCCTCCTTAGTCCTGATCGACAACCTTCCTAAGGTTGGAATCTCGAACAAAATATCCGGTTTGCAAACCTACAATTGCTTAAGGAGTAGATAGGTTCTGCCTATCGCCGGCCCTTGCACTCCTTCTTTGTTTATTAGGCAAGTGCAGAGGTCACAGAGCTGGGACGCCTCTAAACACTCAGTGCCTAGCCTTGTTTCCTTACTAGGACAATGAACGCCGTTCTCTTTCTCTCTATTTAGGAAACTTGGGGAAAGTTTTTTCGTTACTAAGTCTTACATGACCAGTCTGGGTCTCTCTTTTTCCGACAGGTTGGGGGTACAGGTTAGACAGCTTGTCTGGCTGCTGTTTCCGACTGATAGGAAGGAGCCTAAACCCTTGGGTAGCGCCAAGAACGGCTGCTCCATCATCAGTTGCATAATACCGTGGGTAGTTGTATGTGCTATGTCGCACATGGAAAGGGACCCTGCAATTATCTCCGGTGGGCTTTCCCGAGGCCACAACCCCCATGGACCAGGTTATTTTCCATGGCAATCGGTGGTTGAAGAAGTTTCTTGTAGTTGTTGAAGGAAATGAGCATTGTCTAAGCAGCATTAAATTTTACAATCTATTTATGACTCTATTCCACTACAGACTGCAGGTCACTTTCTAAGGATTCAGACATTGCATCGGATATGTGCGCGTCCGTTTTGCCAACATGACAAGAGTAGAGCTTGGGGTCGTCAGCAAATATACTAATCTCAGTCACAATGTCATCAAATAGGTTGTTTATGAAATTAAGGAACGATAAAGGTCCAGCGATCGATCCCTAGAATACACCTGCATTTATGTCATTCTGTTAGGATGAACGGCTATCCTGGATCTTTATTTTGGTTAGGAATGCTCTAATTTCATAATATATGGTCCAGTATTACAATATAAATATTTTTATATGAGAATACGTTAATGCCAGACCGTGTTAAAGGCTTTTCAATATACTAGCACTACTCTCCTAGCTTCGCCTGCTTTTTCCAGTATATGCTATATGCGTCATAGATGACTGTTAAGATATATGCGCAGTAGACCGTTCTTGCCATAATCCATGATGGTCGGGAAACTGACAGTCTGTTAGAGAGAGTGGAGAATCTACACGTGGAGTTACAGCTGCGTCTGTATAGCTGGAGAATTCAGGCCAGCCACAGTGATGTACATTAAAAACCCTTAATACAGGTATTTGTTGACTTGAGTAAAGTGAGAGTGCTGTATACATGCTTTCAGAGACAAAGTTAAACAGGGTACAATCCTGGGGCGAAGGAGAACAATATAAGAAATATAAGTAACTAACGATGTACTGTAAGATTTATGTTAAGCACACGTAGTCTTGATTATCAGATTCTAGCCAATGTTCTCTAGTCTAGGGATGCGTGTTCCGAACATAAACTCCTAGCCTGTACATATGTTTGTCAGCGTCTTTACTGTAGAGTGGGAGGTAATCAGTCACGTCAAAATGGTGTGGGGATATTGAGGATTGTAGGTTTGCTTCACTTAGTGCTTGAGTATCTGGAGAGTTTACAAGAAGTAAGGTGTCTACGTTATTGATGTTGGTTCTAAGCTCTCGGATATTAGTGAATGCTAGCCTCAAGGGCGGAGGCGAAGGTGTTTTATAATGGATGTCTGCTATAAGTTTGATTCTTTTACCTTCTATTGTCATTTTGGTTTTAGATAGAGTAATGAGGGCGAAGTAAGTGCTTGTGTAGTGCCAATAAGCTTACACCACCGTCTAGATGTTTGTCCATAGGGGTTGTGGCCTAGGAAACGCCCTACCGGGAAATAACTGTAGGGTCCTTTTCCCATTGGTGACATGGCAATTACAGTTACTCCCGATATTGTACAACTTTTGATGTAGCAGGCACTCTTAGTGCTACCTGAGAGTAAGGGTTCCTGTGCTACTAGTCAAAAACAGCAGCCAGACAAGCCTTTCAACCTGTATCCTCAACCTGTCGGAACAAGAGCGACCCAGACTAGTCATATGAGACTTAGTGACAAAAAACTTTCGCCAAGTAGCCCAGATAACGACAAAGAGAAACTGCGTTCATTGTCCTAGTCAGATTACAAAGCGAAGTAATAGGTGTATTTGAGGTGTTCCTCCGCTAGTACCACTGTGTCTGGCTAGTAAAGTAAGACAGGTTGCAAAGGTTGGGTAATAAACAGAGCCTTTATACTCCTTAACAAATTTTATGTTTTGAAAACCAGATATTTTTTTCGAAACTCAAGGAAGGTTGTTGATCAGGACAAAGGGACCTCTCTCTCCAAGGTTTGCTGCCAAGACGTTAGCGGTCAGTAGCACAGTTTTTAATTAATAGTTTTCTTTCTCATAGATGGATTACTTGACAAGGTCTACGGGTCTATCACACGGAGAGGTGTATCCTGTGCCCGTGTTCTAGTCAGGTATTTCAGAGCCCGTCGCAACTGTTTAAAAGAATTATCCATATATATATATATATATATATATAGAGAGAGAGAGAGAGAGAGAGAGAAAGAGAGAGAGAGAGAGAGAGAGATAATAAATTTAAACGACCTCCTCTTTAAGATAACAGAGAATTGAAGATGGTTCTGCTCTCATAAGTAAGAATGAGACGAAGGGAGAGAGTAATGGCCTCTCGTTTATATTCTGATTTTTTTCGACTTGATTCTATTGTATGGATTAGAAACCTAAAAGAAAATATCACAATTGATTTAAAAAGGAAAAGAAGCAGTTTCAGACAGTTTTATTTCGGCTACGAAATAAAGGAAACAGAGAAAAGTAAAAAATAAAGAAATAAACATTTAAAGATATTAGTATAAGAAAATGCAAACAAACAAAGAATATAACTACTTATTAATCTGGGGGGTTTGGGACGACCAAATTTTGACATATAACTTGTTCACTGACTAATTGTTATGAGAAATGATGTGGTGATGAATTGCACTGGTGTCTGATAAATTATATGTAAGATAGCGGAACAAAGTTGTTGTGTAAGTAATTTAGGAACTATATTTTTTTTGTTTTTGTATTAAGAAGGTTTTCTTTAAATGTGTATGTTAACATATATAGTATGTTTGTTTGGCTCAAAGTTGAGTTAATAGTGTTATTGTGTTTTTATTATTAAGTTAGACATTTTAAATTTTGTATAGTAGATTGTTAGTTTGATTCATTTATGTTGTTAGATGGGTTTAGTATATCTGTGTATTAGGTTAATTATTGCTATTTCGTCGAGTTTATAATTAGGGTGTATTTGCTTTATATAACATAGGTCAAAAGTCTCGTCTTTGTTGTGGGTTTTATTTTTATTTTTTATATATGGAGTTTGTATAAGTTTAATTGTTGATCTACGATTTTATTAAAGAAATTGTTATAGATTAAGGTTTGTATTATGTTACAAATTTTATTATATAATATTATTCTGAATGAAAACATGGTATATGTGCGATGGGCGAGACTTTTTATTAAAGCTATCTTATATTTTTGGCAAGAAAGTTTCTGTCTACGCGATTTCTTGAACACTGTTAAGACGGCTAACTATGTTGTCCGCTTGTATTGATATAAATATGGTTTATCTTTCAATTCCTCGCATAGCAGTTCGAGCGCTCGAATTTGAGTAAAGGGTTACCGATGTTCCGGGTTCGAACCGTTCGCTCGCTTTGAAGATTTCGCACGAAAAAAAAACGTATACGTAATAATTACATCTTGACTATTAAATAATTATATATATATATATATATATATATATATATATATATATATATATATATATATATATATATATATATATTGGAGAGAGAGACAGTTATCTTCCGCCGATAACTGGAATTTGAAAGTGGACCGGTCTGAAAACCCAACAAAAATTCCCTCGCCACATTGTAATAACAGCGCTAAGACCCAACCTGATGATGCATTCGTAAAAAAACAAAGCAATGCATAATCTGGAAACTGTCGGTATCGATGTAGGATCCATCACATTAGCTAACGAGTGGAAAATTGATTGAAGATCACTACGACTATATAGTAGGGGCTTGCAGGGTTTTTTCGGGTCAGTCGCTATGCAGAGCATTGACAAAAATATGTATAATGAGGGCAGCGAGGGCTCGTGCTTTAAAAGACATAATGGCGTCTAAATGAATTTCGCTAAAAAGATCAAAGCTCTGGAAAACGAATTGAGTAGGATAATCGAGCAAAGAACAAATGTAACTATGAAGTTTAAGAGTTTTTTTTTTATTACTTAATTATTTATTATTTAGTTATTTTTGTGGGACTGTTCAGTTTGGGTGTGCGTTTAAAAGAATAAGCAGAGTTGGGTTATTATTAATGTATTTACTAATATTTTGATCAATAAAGTTTAGTGAAAATTAACAACCTTTTACGTGTGCTAATCCAATATGGCGATTGTAATGGGTTTCAGATATTTGTTCTTGTCCGACTTAGGATATATCTATGCAATATGCGAATCCATAAGATGGTTTTTATTTTTTATTTTTTAAATACATCATTACGGCATGTTTATTTATTTATTTATTGTCTTTTGAGCGGCACGTTGGACTGTTTAGTTGATTAAAATTGGTAATCGTTTACGAGCGCGTTTGATATAAAATTAGCATTAATTATTATTTGTGTTAAAACATTATTTAGTTATTTTAATTCGAAAAAAAAGCTGTGCAAGTTCGGCACTACGTTTTTTTTCTCATCACAAACATCAATTCTTGGTCATAACTAAACATTTTGGGTAAATAGATGTCATTAAATGATGGGATATGTTGGACTAACGAGTAACTTTCAGATTGTTACCAATACCAGAGTTTATTGAGATTTATTAAGTAGTAAAAAATAATAGGGAAAAAGAAAACAACAACTTACTCGAATGAAAACCAATGTAAAATAGGAAGTCAAAACGATGAAGAGAGAGGGATGACATTATATGCGAACGGGATGAATGCGAACAGCTCTCAATGAATGATGCCTGTTTACGTCGCATCAAAGATTTTCAAAAATAAAGAACAATAAAAAAAGATGTGCTCAATGTCGACGTGGGTAGTTAAACGCTTTCAAGAAAGCGACCTGGTGCGTCTGCGGTCAGGTCGACGATGCTGTCTATGCTGATATGATGTTGAACTCCAAATTGGCCAAAACCACCACCGTTGATGCATCTAAAAGCTTACTTTACTATAAATATATACAGATACAGATGTTTAGTCGTTTCAGTATGGCTAGCCGTAGTAAGCGTATCAATCTCGATATTCGATTCACCAATTCACTTCAAGTCGTGACTAATTGTGTCAAATTTCTTACCATCCAAGCTAACTACTGAAAGTTAGGGAGGGATATTATATCGAATAATGTATATTTTTCATTTGCTTACTGATTTACAATCCTAGTTACCTAGAGACAACTTTTTATTTTTTGGGTGAGACCGTTTCATTACTCTAAGTGGAAACAATTATTTCACGTAGTACAGTGTTACACACATAGGCTAATATTATATATATATATATATATATTCATCAACACATATTTTTTGTTGTTTTACAGCTTATCATTGTGGGTTGACGTAGCAAGCGGATCAACCATCAGTTTTGAAATACGGACGCCATATCACGGTCAACCCTGATAACATATATAGAAAATGTGTTGTTTATGTAGCATTAATTTTCTCGTAAGACATTCTAATCAGATTCGTGTATATATAAATGTGTAAAATCAGTATACGAGTAAATGCAAAAACAATAGAATACAATAGTGTTTGAATAGCTTTTTCTGTTAATGGGTAATGGTTGGACATCCTTCTGGATGTACATAAATATATGTTCTGTTTTATTTTATTGGGGATTGAACATTTTCGAATATATATATATATATATACATATATATATATGTATATATCTATATGTGTGTGGGTGTGTGTGTATGTGTGTATCTAGGCAGCATCTTCTCTTGCAGGCAAGTATTGTTGAATATAAGCGACAACTCGTGTCTAGATATCCTTTGGTAGATCCTTTCAATAGTCCGAATCAGAATCTTATTTTTTTTATTTTTTATTCTGGAATACGTTGAATATATAAATATTTAATGCATTCAAAGCTATTTCGTTAATATTGTTTTTATTTCTATTTTACAAATATTTATTCTCGTATTTTTAGTCGATGTATGCAATTATTTTTATGTATGATTTTAGTGTTACCTGTTAGTATTTTTCGTATCTCGGCTGACTGTAGTAGTTTGTTGTGTGAAATGATGTGGCGTCAAATTGCGCTTGTGTCTGAGAGATGATATGTAAGACGTCTGGAGAGAGTGGTGTGTAGCCAATATAGGTACTAGATATTTTCTCGGTTTGATTATTATAAAGACATTCCGTAAATGGACATGTGAACTTATATATTACTAGTTAATTGTGTTATTCTTTGTTATTATTAAGTTAGAAGTTTTAAATGTTGTATATTAAGTTGTTAGTTTAATTTTCTTTACGGATTGGTTCGTCGTTAACTTAGACAAACAAAATACAAAGTTATATATCTTAGATATTCTATTCTCGTCAGAAAGAAAGTTGAGAAACCGTGTCAAAAACTTGAGAAAATAAAACATAAAAATAATTAAAATTACATTTATATGCATTTATATATGTAGGTTCAATTAGGAACATAAGATTATGTGTATTCTATTTGACGCCATATTTAATACACCATAGCTAGCAAGAAATACGTTTTTTTACTTGTCTCAGTTGACAACGAAACCGAAACGGTCCGTCAACATCTGGATCTTTTAAACAATAAATAAAGACATAGTTTCTGGAATCTAACTTTTTATTGTTTAATTTGTTTTTCCATCCATTGGATTTTGATTTTGAAATTCTGACTACTACTACTACTAATAATAATAATAATAATAATTATAATAATAATAATAATACTAATAATAATAATAATAATAATAATAATAATATATATATATATTTATATATATATATATAGCATTATGTAAAGTTAAATAATAAAATAAGGTGCGAATCAAATTTTATTAGAATTCAATGTTCAGGCAAAGTACCTTAAAGTCCTAAAGTACTTTGCCTGAACATTGAATTCTAATAAAATTTGATTCGCACCTTATTTTATTATTTCACTTCATATAATGCTATTTATGCTCTATCCAGCATATTAAGCTTCAGTTTTACCCGAATGTTCACTAATTAAAGGCATTAGTTGCCTCTTATATCTTTTGTTGGATTAACTTATATATATATATTATTTCATGTAAACACATAAAATGTTATAAAAAGATATCATCTTTTATGTATCAATTCTTAGTATTTACTCAACAGTGCTTTATACGTGAGTAGAGCTATGTAGTAAGTTATTAATGAACCTATATTTACAATTGCAACACTTAACAGAAATATTAAATATTTAATAAAGCAAAATAGAAAACAAAAAAGTACATGATATATATGAATTAAATAAATAAATAAATAAAACCACAACAAAATAAATTAAATCTAAATATTAATATTTAAGATTAACTAAATTGATAAATCTTAATAATCTATTACATATCTTTACGATTGCATTTTCTTCAAGACTTGTCTTTCTGTGAATCTCATGTCTTTTCTTTTTTGAATAGCAGTCAGGCCAACTTTTGTATTTTTTTTTTAAAAGAGAGGTTGTTAGTTTCGAAATGATCAAAGTCTCTACAATTCTGAACCTTTAAATATATAACAGTAAGCCAACTAATTTTACAATTTACTGTATTTATATGTACAATTTCTAAATATAAACGAATTGATCTTAGATTTACCGTCTCTTGTCATTTATTATTGTCATCCTTATTCGACCTTCCGGTTCTCAACATTTCATTGCTCCTGCCTCGGAATTCTCACCTTCATATTTATATATATATATATATATGTGTATAAATATATATATATATGTATAGAGAGAAATATATATATGTATATATATATATATATATATATATATATATAAATATATATAAATATATATATATATATAAATATATATATATATATAAATATATATACATATATATATATATATATAGAGAGAGAGAGAGAGAAATATATATATATATAGAAATATATATATAGAGAGAGAAATGTATATATATATAGAAATATATATATATAGAGAGAGAGAGAGAAATATATATATATATATATATATATATATTTCTCTCTCTCTATATATATATATATTTCTATATATATATACATTTCTCTCTCTATATATATATATTTCTATATACATATATATTTCTCTCTCTCTCTCTCTATATATATATATATATGTGTATATATTTATATATATATATATATATATATTTATATATATTTATATATATATATATATATTTATATATATATATATATATTTATATATATATATATTTATATATATATATATATATATATATATATATATATTTCTCTCTATACATTTATATATATATATATTTATATATATATATATATATATATATATATATAAATATGAAGGTGAGAATTCCGAGGCAGGAGCAATGAAATGTTGAGAACCGGAAGGTGGAATAAGGATGACAATAATAAATGACAAGAGACGGTAAATCTAAGATCAATTCGTTTATATTTAGAAATTGTACATATAAATACAGTAAATTGTAAAATTAGTTGGCTTACTGTTATATATTTAAAGGTCCAGAATTGTAGAGACTTTGATCATTTCGAAACTAACAACCTCTCTTTTAAAAAAAAAATACAAAAGTTGGCCTGACTGCTATTCAAAAAAGAAAAGACATGAGATTCACAGAAAGACAAGTCTTGAAGAAAATGCAATCGTAAAGATATGTAATAGATTATTAAGATTTATCAATTTAGTTAATCTTAAATATTAATATTTAGATTTAATTTATTTTGTTGTGGTTTTATTTATTTATTTATTTCATTCATATATATCATGTACTTTTTTGTTTTCTATTTTGCTTTATTAAATATTTAATATTTATGTTAAGTGTTGCAATTGTAAATATAGGTTCATTAATAACTTACTACATAGCTCTACTCACGTATAAAGCACTGTTGAGTAAATACTAAGAATTGATACATAAAAGATGATATCTTTTTATAACATTTTATGTGTTTACATGAAATAATATATATATATATATATATATATATATATATATATACTCACGATTCTATCTTTTCCCACCAATTTTACTTTTCATTTCCTTCGTATCTGCTCTGCTATTTTCCCACAATGCAAAAGCCATATTTGCACTTCCTTTCGGTCGAATGCCTATTACCAATTCATGTTTCCGAGGAAATAGTTCTGGGAATTCCGCTCTTGAAAGATGAGAATTTTAAGTACCCAATTCTGGCAAATATCAGTTTTGTACTCCGTTTTTCTTGCCTTATCCATTTCACGCTTCAATACCTTTCATGATTACGGAATCTTTTGGATCGATCTCAACGAACGCAACATCCAACCTACGCCCGCCTTATTTCTCTTGTGCTAGGAGTTTCATATTATGTTTCTGGTGGCGTCAACCTTTTTAAGCAACGAATTTAGGTTAAGAAAAATCTTTCTTTTTCCCATACGTAAAAGTGTCGGAAATATTTAGAAAAATATATGTTGATTTATTAGTCGGTGAAAGTTATTAATTAACCGTCTCACTGGGACGTCTGTCTAATGTCTAAGGGAGGGGGCGATGATAAAGTTGATACTAGCGGTGTTTGCCGACTCGACGTACCTATCTCGCATCTTATCGTACCCTTATAAGCACTGTCATTCAAAGATGTTCGAAACTTTCATGTGATCACCTTTGTGAGTAACGAATTCTAAAAAGAATCTAGGAGACAAACAAAAAATCAAATATGTTAAACATTGAAATAGTCCGATTCAGACGAATAATGCGACCAATGTCTTAAATTAGAAACTTAAAGTATTTTATTATAGGTATAATTTTAAATATTTGTATTACTAAAACTCTCAGATAACATTTAGTGTTATAATTTACGTGGTTCTCGTCTGTACATTAGAGTGACATAAGTGCTTTTTTATAAGTTAAATGTATAATTAGATGCTGATGAAATATACAAAATAATTATACAGATTAAATTGCATTTTAATGGCGATTTGCATGATTACTTTGCATGGTTATTTAACAGAATTAATTTTATATTTAATTCCAACGGCGATTTAACAGATTAAATTGTATGATTAATTTTCATGACGATTTAACAGATTAAATGTTATATGTAATTTTAATGGCGATTGAACAGATTAAATTGTATGATTAGTTTCAATGGCGATTATACAGATACAATGTTATATTTAATTTTAATAGCAATTTAACAGATTAATAATAATAAATAAATAAATTCCAATGGCGATTGTACAGATACAATTTTATAATTGATTTTAATCGCGATTTAACAGATTAAATTGTATGATTAATTCTTATGACGATCGTACAGATAACATTTTATATTTAATTTTAATGCCGATTTAACAGATTAAATTGTATGATTAATTCAAATGGTGATTGTACAGATTAAATTTTATATTTAATTTTAATGGCGATTTAACAGATTAAATTGTATGATTAATTCAAATGGTGATTGTACAGATAAAATCTTATATTTGATTTTAATGCCGATTTAACAGATTAAATTATATTATTAATTCAAATGGTGATTGTACAGATAAAATTGTATATTTAATTTTAATGGCGATATAACAGATTAAATTGTATTATTAATTCAAATGGTGATTGTACAGATAACATTTTATATGTAATTTTAATGGCGATTTAACAGATTAAATTGTATGATTAATTCAAATGGTGATTGTACAGATAACATTTTATATTTGATTTTAATGCCGATTTAACAGATTAAATTATATTATTAATTCAAATGGTGATTGTACAGATAACATTTTATATGTAATTTTAATGGCGATTTAACAGATTAAATTGTATGATTAATTCAAATGGTGATTGTACAGATAAAATCTTATATTTGATTTTAATGCCGATTTAACAGATTAAATTATATTATTAATTCAAATGGTGATTGTACAGATAAAATTGTATATTTAATTTTAATGGCGATATAACAGATTAAATTGTATTATTAATTCAAATGGTGATTGTACAGATAAAATTTTATATTTAATTTTAATGGCGTTTTAACACATTAAATTGTATGATTAATTTAAATGGTGATGCTAACAAGATTTTAAAAGTTTGTTTTACAGATTTTGTTCAAGAAATAATTACTATTTTATTGTAACAAGGAATTAAAGTTGAATTTTAGAATAGATTTTGAAGTCATAGACATTCTGTATTTGTCATAATATAAAATTAACCAACCTAGCCTCGATGCATCTGCATTACCAATCCCCTGTTGTTTAAAAGGATGAAGGATAAAATCAATCTCTGAGACGTTTACTATTCACACAATAATATTACTGTAGACGTTACAATCAAATAATTAAGTAAAGAACCTGATTTTATTATTCTCGAACAACATATCTTTCACCGAATGTTATTGTCTTAATCGGGATTTAAATATAATTTATAAAGCAGAGTTACGTCCCCCTATACTGTTGAGCCGGATATGTTCATAACTAAAAGCTACATTAAACGATGTTTCGTCATTCATTTTCGCTCTTAATTGCTCAGTGTCGACAGCGCAAAGAATTGTTTTCAGTGAAATTTGACTATTTTAAGAATTTTCTTGCCCAATTCTTTTCTTTGATTACATAGTTTCAGAAGAATAAGGTTGTATTTTCATCCCCATTCAAGTATCCAGCGTGAATTCCTTCATAGTCACAACTGCAAAATAAATAATAGGATGAATATTTGCTTTGCACCGTTCACACATTCGGTCTCAAATTTTATAATATCTTGAAATTGGTTTGCTGCAGAACCATAACAATGACGTCCGATTTGTTTTACAATGATGCATAGACTGTATAAAATATAATAAGGTCGCGTAATACCCACGGTTTTAGTATAATGCTATCGAGAAAGAATGCTCGAGTGATCCACAAACTTGAAAATGAGAACCAGTTTCGACGATTAGTTTTATTAGGTCAATCACACTGTAACAGTATATTTGCCTTTAATACCTCAATTTGTATGAGATGTAAACATCAGTACCGATGCTTAGCGGTAAATTAACTCTATATTTTTAGAGGATGTGTCGGTCGGAGGTGGGTCTGTCAGTTGCTCTGTCACACTTCTCTTTAAGATGGGAGTTTCATCTCTAATCTTGCAGATTGAATGGACACATTTTAGAGGCTCCCAAATCTTTCTATACGTAGCTCTGTTTTCGGTCAGTCTAACGCTCTTAAATTTGAAGTAGCAGTTTTGTCAATCTTCCACGTTGTTTTTGCTTGATCACTCTTTACTTTGACATAACATATATGTCACTTTTCGTGCAGGCTGAATAGACACGTTTTCCGGATAGCGATTCATGATCTTTAAAATATTTCGGATATTTTTGTTGATGTCAATTACTTTTAATGACATTAATGGCAGCTTCCCATTACTCTAACCCTAACCCATTACCATCACTTCAGTACGTTTCAAATGTTTTCATTTTACTTGTTTCCGGATGATTGAGTTAACCGTTAAGTGTGACAGGCCAATAGAAAATCTCATTTCAAACAAAAATGTGACGGACTGGCCGATTGACGTACAGAACCTTTTATGGGGGTTCTTGGACGCATCTCAATAACGGTAAAAACGATTTTTGCAATGTCCATCAGTAATTTACTTGTATTAGTTAGATGGGTAATTGGTATAAACGACTTCAATCTGAAAATGTATTTTTGCAGACTTCTACTCACATTTCTTTCTGAAATAAGCCTTAATAACCTATTATATTCTTACGTTTCTCCAAATCTTCTGGCTATTAATCCAGTATAATGAATGAAACTAACTAGTAAAATAGAAATATAAGTACACATGTTAAATTAATATAAGCAAATGAATCTTTTACGACAAAGAAACAAACCAAAATAAAATATATAAATAAATTCAGTCTCTTTATCTTTTCTTTGTCATCGATAGCTTTCGTCTTACAAAATAAAGATCATTCCAACACATTGTTAAGAAGAGTACAATATCATTCAAATTGATTTATTTCTATAAAATACTTTGTCCTGCTCTAAATTATTTTGAAATAGTCGCCATCTTAAAAAGGGGCGTAACTCTGTATGTGTCCGTACGGAATTACGTCTCTTTAATTAGATAAATAGTTTTCAAAAAAGAAAATTAAAATAAATTTTAAATGAATGCATTCCCGGCCAACGCCTGCTAAGAACAACTAGTGCAACATGAAGTGCATCTTGTCTCAAAGGAAATAATTCATCTTGTGGTGTCATCGGGTGACGACATCGTATTGATTATCTACTTCCTAGGCGACAAGCATTTTAGCCGAGGAGAAGTGCAGAATGATCGATTACTTAAACCAGGTGTTGCCAGTGACAATTTACAATCGGATATCCATGGGTCTTCTTCTTCCTTTTGTAACCGTCTTAATTCGTTCCTGTTGGGTTTGATATAAAGCCGATAGCCGCCTTTTAAGGGTTTGTTATTCTTTAAGTCGGTGATCTGAAAGCCTTTGGCTTAAGACCGCGGCGATAAATTGAATCTGTTTGCTCGTATGGATGGCAGCAGATTATACGTACACGAAATTAAAAGACAGGGTTCGTTAAATGCTCAAGTTCGTGGTAAACGAAGAATTAAATACAACGCAGCTTTATAGAAACAAGCATAAGTCTTTCTTTAGTAGTTGATGTTGCACGTTTACGCAGTAAAGTTTTTTGCAGATCTTTTACGATCTCGTAACCATAATGCTTACACGTTTCCGACTGTTTTCTTCATCTTGATTTTTTTTTCATTTTTACTAAAAAGTCACGACTCATTAAGGTCACGTTTCACGTGTTGTGACAACAATGAATTAAAATTGAAATAAGACGAAAACCTGACAACCAGTTTTTATAATAGCAGAAAATAATTTTATCGGAATTTTTCAGTTGAGGATTATTATTCTTTTGATTATTGCAACTATTATTTTCAAAATTATATTCACAACGTATCGGCATTTGTAGCCTCAGACATCTTTCTAACCTTGGGATTTTCTAGTCAAACTTGCGGATGTTTAAGTAATAGAATATTTTGGTATAGAGATTAAGATCTTTGTTTTAAGGATCTCAATCTCTATTTTCCATTTTGGGATGAAAATAATAAATAATTTCAAAGAACCTGAAGCAGGATTTACTTGTTTTAAAATTTGGCGACTTCGTCTGGATAACAAGACTAAACCGTTAAGTCACACATCTTATTACTTTATCCATTTGTGTACGTTTTCTCGTTGACTGATTGGACTCATGACTTCATTGAGAATTACATACATTGGTCAAATTATTTTTTGAATTCTCCTCATCAGTATTTTTGGACGTTGAGGAAAATGAAATTTCACAAATGAACCTACAGTTTAGTACAAAATCAGAGTAAATAAAAATATGTGATGAATATATAAACTGAATGTTTATATATATATATATATATATATATATATATATATATATAATAGAATGAACAATAAGTGTAGTTTCGTTAAAGTGATCTATCGTGATAAAGTAAAGCTCAATACGTTGAGTAGAGCAATCAATTTAAAGAAGGAAAGATGAAGATAAAAAATTGCATGAAATTACATAAAATTACATAAAATTGATACAAAGTTCAGATGTAAGGAATTACACTAATCCTTAAACTATTGATAATGTGATATTGGTAATGTGATATTTATAATAAATAAATGTTACCTGTTCCATTTAATTTTGAAAATTGAAGAAGAAACAATATATATGTATATATATATATCATAAATTAGATATGAATATGGCATGTATTGAAAATATATATAAGATGGATTAGATATATATATATATATATATTTATAAAAAAAAATATTTAAAAAAAAGAAAAAAGAATGTTTTAATAAATATTTCATTTGTGTAACAAAATCTCGCGTCAAGTTAACTTATTCAAAAATTTTAAAGTTATCGTTTCAATCGGCGCTTCTAAACCGTAGTTGAATTTGAATTTCATTATATATATATATATATATATATATATATATATATATATATATATATAAGTAGGAAACTAAAAGTAAACTTTTAGTAGAAAGAACCTATAGTGAAATGGTAAAAGCTCAATATACGAGATAGAACAATTATAAAGATAGATGGACGAAGAGTGATAAACATGCACGAATGTCCAAATTTATTCAAACTTCATGGGACCCATTATCGGCGGACAATTACCACCTGGACAAACCCAGTATCTGTTTACTTGAACTTTTTTTCACCCATTTTTTTCTTAATATTATTTCAAATGTTGAATTTTGGCTTTTCTATTGTCAAGTAATCTATCTGTATAATTCCTCTGATGATAAGATCTCGATCTTTGAAAAGCCTTGGCTTACGAAAAGGACAATAAACATAATTTAATTACAGAATATACCTTGCATGGAACAATTGAAGTTTGAAAAAAATTGGGACATTCGTGCATGTTTATCACTCTTCGTCCATCTATCTTTATATATATATATAAGGAGAGAGGGAGAGAGAGAAAGAGAGAGAGAGAGTGATGATATGCAGTGAATATATATATGACATCTATTGAATATAGATATAGCATGCACGGAATATATGTATATGAAATGCATTAAATATATATGACATGCACCGAATTTATATTTGACATACATTGAATATATGAATATATATATATATATATATATATATATATATATATCATCTATAGAATATATATATATATATATATATATATATATATATATGGCATGCATTAAACATGTATATATGACATAATTCAAATATATATATATATATATATATATAATACAGGAATTCAATATATATATATATATATATATATATTAGGGGAGGTCGATTTTGAAACTGTAAATTATCGCACTCGAAGAAAGTTGCCAAATAATGTCAAAAGTTACCACAAGAAATATTTTTCTTCAAAATTTTGTATTTATTTGAGCATTGCAACTTTAAGATCAAATAAATCGAGATTTTTTCTCACTGCCGAGATTTCACCGGCAGATGTGTCGCCTTAAATTAAACCCGGGTTTTAACAAAAAAAGTAATACATTACTTAATAATAAATATTTTAAAGTTTATTATTATTTTTCTTAAGAAATTAAATGTACATATTCAAATTAAAAAGGAATAAAACACTATGATATTTAATGTTATATATAAATAATTATTTGTTTACATAGGCGTTTTATTTATTGGATATTTTTTATGGTATTCACCGGTTGAAAATTAATCGGGCGAATTTGACTTCCCGTGTTGATTGTCTGTTTAATTATCACACACATATATTGAATTGTCGAGCGCTGGCTTATCTAATCCCACTTTCCCGACCTTTTGTCACACCTTACCTTGTGGGAGTTAGATAAATAAAAACTAGTTCAGCCAGGGGGTTTTACCCCACCAAATAAACCGGTATCGTCCGGGCCTTTGGGTCTGGATTCACGCCCGTCTATTGGGGCTTGTCCGTCCTGTGCAGTTCTAGGAGGTGCATCTCCCAGGTTTTGCCTTCCCTCTTTGGGGAGGAGTAAGTTTATTGCTTACTGTCTGAGGCGGCCCTACCGGGGAATGCCGACGAAGCTGCCCAGGCAATTTTTAAATGGCCAGAGTACTCACCTCTCGAGCACTGGCTTTCTCATTCCACTTTCCTGACCTTTTGTCAATCTTACCTTGTTGGGGGTACATAAATAAAATCTAGTTCAGCCAGGGGTTTTTACCCCACCAAATAAACCGGTATCGTCCGGGCCTTTGGGTCTGGATTTACGCCCGTCTATTGGGGCTTGTCCGTCCTGTGCAATTCTAGGAGGTGCATCCTCCCAGGCTTTGCCTTTCCTCTTTGGGGAGGAGTAAGTTTATTGCTAACTGTCTGAGGCGCCCCTACAGGGGAATGCCGACGGGGCTGCCCAGTCAATTTTTTAATGGCCAGAGTGCTCACCTCTATAGCGCAGGGTTATCTAATCCCACTTTCCTGACCTTGTGTCACATCTTACCTTGTTGGAGGTAGATAAATAAAACTATTTCAGCCAAGAGTTTTACCCCACCTAAAATATATGTATTGGAGTTGATGGGAGAATGGATAAGGACACATTGATGTATAAGGAAATTGTGGATAAAAATAGACAGAGAATTATGAAAAAAACTAAGGGACCAGAACACCATTTAACTTTTACAAAAGAAACACCATGTGAAAGTAAATATCTGACACATAGAGTTTTTCCGAATAGTGGTGCAACAGGTGATGTTCATGCAGATCAAGTGGTGGATGTTTTGCATGAATTCCACAGTGAGAACAGTATCAAGGCTATACTTGTTGACAACACTAATACCAACACAAGTTGCGATGGTGGAATGGTTGCAATTTTAGAAAAAAAACTTTTTAAAACACTTCACACAATTGGTTGCTCTTTGCATCATAATGAACTACCTTTCAGAGCCCTTTTAAAAACATAGATGGTTGCGCAAAGGGCCCTACAACATTCAGTAGCCCTCTGGGGAAATTATGCTCAAATGATTGATATGATTTACCCCAAATATCATTTTCCACTATTAGCAATCCTCTAGAGTCAATTTTTAAAATTGATGAAATACATGATCTTAGTTCTGACCAAAGACTCCTTTATGAATACACAGTAGGTATTTCTAGAGGTAAGGTTGACTCTAGATATGCCTCCTGGAAAATTGGTCCTTTAAACCAAGCAAGATGGTTAACTTTGGCCATCAGGCTTATGTGTTTATGGACTCGTGGTGCATACCCACAAAGGCACACAACAAAACTACACTATGTAGTAAATTTTATTGTAAATGTGTATGCCACTTTTTGGTTTGAAATTAAAAGAAATAGTAAATTCCACAATCAGTAAGTGCACATTTTTAATATGACCCAGAGGATTAAGGAGAAGCCTCAGGAAATCCAAGATATCACATTTAGAAATATACAAGGTAATACATTTTGTTTACTGACTGAAAACTTTCTATATTCCATGGTTAAATCTGAGGAGATTGAAGTAAGAGAAGAAGCTTTAAAAAGAATTTTGGCCATTAGGTAAGTAATATTTATTCATATATCTCTGACTCAATTATTTATTCCAATTTATAGAATGATTTTTAAAGATTTTATCTAATTTCACCATAATTATTAAAGCAGTACAGATTGGAATTTTTTAATAATTCAATTAATTAATTTGTTCTTTCAGGAGTGAGGAGTCAACCAGAAAAAGATTAAAAAGAATACTACCTATTAATTTTAATGCCACACATTGGACACAATTAATAGATTTAAAATTATGCGGCATTTTTGAACCACCAATGACGGAAGATTTTACTGAATCTGAACTTCGAGAATCGTTGATGAATGGAACCAAGCTTGACTTGCCAGATTTGCCCTCACATTCTCAGGGTGTGGAACGGGCAGTTAAGTTAATAACAGAAGCTTCACAAACTGTATATGGTTTTGAAGCAAGGCATCAACACATTACAGCCAAAGTTTTGAGTCAGAAATTGAGACCAGCATTTTTGTCTAAGGGGTCTTATATGGAGCAATTTGACTCTCTATATTAAGCTTCATTAAAATAGTGTTAGGTTTTTCCTTATTTCTTTGCTTGTTATATTTTCACTAATAACAGAAAAAATCATTTTTTTAGGTATTCAAATATTACTGTTTAATTCATAACGTTAAAAGGTAGTTTACAAAAGCAGATACTGAAAATGAGGGGGGGGGCAAATTTTCAATTTGAAGAGTTCTTTAATTCATATCATTTTTATAAAATAAAAGGACATTCCCTGCTTTTAAATGCTAAAATTATTTGGTTTTCACACCAATATTCAAGCAAATCTTGCAAAAACGAGGAATTTTCAGTATATTCTTGTCTACGATCTTTGATACCAAACGCTCAAAAAACCGCTGAAGTTTTTGATCTAATTTTTTGCATGAGTATTTAATAGGTCTATATACAACTTTCGGAACGTGCCTTTTTTAATATTTAAAAAAAAGTGTAAAATCGACCTACCCTAATATATATATATATATGACAGGCACTTAATTTATCTATGAGATACATTGAATATATAGATATATCAATATAACATGCATAGAATATATATATATCACATTCTTTAATAAATTTATATTTCATTCTTTGAATATATATGTTACATAGAATTAATATATATATATAAAATCCATTATATATGTATATGACATACATTTAATATATATAAATATAATAAATATATATATAAAATATATATATATATATATATATATATATATATATATATATATATATATATATATATATATATATAGAAATCCATTGCATATATATGCAATGCAATTAATATATGTATGGGATGCACTGAAGTTATATATGACATGCATTGAATATATATGCAATAGATGTAATACTTATACAACATGGATTGAATATATATATATATATATATATATATATATATATGGCATAGATCAGATATATATATATGACAGTCATAGAATATATAATATATAGCATAAATTGAATAGATATATGAAATGCACTGAATACATATTTATATATATTTATGACAAGCCTTATATATATATGACATGAATTTAATATACTTATAAAATGCATTGAATATATATATGACATTCATTGAATATTTACATTGCATGCATTATATATATATATATATATATATATATATATATATATATATATATACTACATGCTTTTAAAATATATAAGTCATGCATCAAATATATTAATATGCGTATGCATTGAATATATATATATATATAACGTTCATTGCATATACATATATATGACATCTATTGAATGTATATATGACATTAATTGTATATACACACATGTAAATAATTGAATATATATATATATATATATATATATATATATATATATATATATATATATATATATATATATATATATATAACATAGAGTCAATATACAGTACTGTCCAACATTAAGGAACAAACATTAAATCTTCTGAATCTAAACCAAATTATATATTAATTTTTGTGAAAATTTCACTGAATATCCACATTATGTAGTTGGACTTTTACCGAGATTTTCAGATGAATTAATATAATATTTTTTAAGTTATCCCCCATTTTACAGATTTCAAGTGTCTAAAATTAAGGAACAAAATATCCTTTTTAACAAAATCACATTAAAAGTGTAAAGAAGATTTAATATTTGGTACTTCCACTTTTGTTTTCAATAACTGCTGCGCATCTACGACTGAAGGAGTTCACTAAATCTTGACATTGAGCCACGGTTATATTGGCCCATTCATCTTTCAGTTTCAGCCACAAGTCTTCGATGTTTTCCGGATTATTTGCCATAACACTCTGTCCTAGAGTCTCCCATAAGTTTTCTAAGGGTTCATGTTAGGACTCTGAGCAGGCCAGTCCATTACCTCTACTTCTTGATCAGCCAGATAATTCATGACCAGCTTTGCCTTATGACAGGGAGCATTATCCTGCATAAAAACAGGCTTTTCGATACCAGAATTGTGCAACACTGGTAAAACATACTGTTCTAAAACATTCTTGTATACAGTAGCATTTACTCTAGTATTTAAGCGTACAATTGGTGATGTAGCCTTCCATGATATCAGTCCGAAAACGATCACGCTACCTCCACTAAATTTAACAGTTTTTTTGATACAGCTAAGTTCAAAACTTTCGCCTTTTCTTCTTCTTACAAATTGTTTTCCATCACTGCCAAATACATTAAATTTCGCTTCGTCACTGAAATAAACTTTTTCATAATTTTCTTCTGACCATATAACATGCTTTTTGCGAACGCCAATCTAGCTGCGTTGTTTGTTTTACTTATTAGCGGCTTTTTTCGAGGAGATCTTGCAAAAAGACCTATTTCGTGCAATCTTCTGGACACAGTTTATCGTGAAACATTCGTAGCAGCTTCAATTTTTCCAGCTGTAAGGAAACGGTCTTTTAACACTAGGCGTTGTATAACTCTGTCTTCTTTTGCCGTTGTCTTTCTTGGTCTACCAGATTTCTTTGTGTTACTTAACCTTCCAATTTCTTTATAGAGTTTGAAAACTTGGCTTACAACACTTTTTGAACGTTTCACACGTTTTGCGATTTCTTCTAATGTCAACTTTTCCTTTCTTAATTTGACGATTTTTGCTTTGTCGCTTAAATCAGTTTTATTTCTTTTTGACATGATTGGCATTGCGTGACTTACAGCAGATATTATAATTATAGTTTAGAATATATATTTTGATCTATATATAAAAGCTTTAACCAATTATTTTTCCTTAATGTTCCTTAATTTTGGACACTTGAAATATGTAAAATGGTAGATAACTTTAATAATAGTATTTAAATTCATCTGAAAATCTCGGTAAAAGTTCAACTAGATAATTTAGATATGTAGTAAAATGTTCACAAATATTAAAATATAATTCATTTAAGATCAGGAAGATTTAATTTGTGTTCCTTAACTTTGGACGGTACTGTATATATAACATGAATTGAATATATATATATATATATATATATATATATATATTACATGTATTGAATAGATCAATATATATATATATATATATGTATGGTTATATATATATATATATATATATAGCATACATTGAATGCATATATCATATTAATTAATAAGATATATGACATAGATTGAATATGTTATGGCATGAATTGAATATATATATATATGACATTCATTGAATATATCTATGTATTGAATATATATATATATATATATATATATTATATAAAATGAATATATATATGACATGTCTTGAATATATTATAACATGCATTCAATATATATATATATATATATATATATTCTGAATTTTATATATATATGACGTAAATTAAATATATATATGACACAAATATAATATATATATATATATATATAAGATGCCGTCAATATATATGAATGCCATAAATTATACATATATATATATATTACTTAAATTGGATATATATGGCATAAAAGCAATACATATATATGACATACAGTGAATACATACATATGATATAAACTTAATTTGTATGACATAAATGGCATATATATGATATAAATAGTATATATATAATATTAATTCAATATATGACATGCGTTTAATATATATATATATATATATATATATATATATACTACATGCATTAAATATATATATGACATAGACTAAATACATTTCTGATATCAATTAAGTATATATATATATGACATGAATTGAATATATATATAGTATAAATTAAATATATATATATATATACATATATATATATGGTATACATTTAAAATATATTACATAAATGTGAATATATATGGAATAAATTTAATATATATATTACAAGCATTCAATATATATATATATATATATATGATGCATTGAAAATAAATATGAACTGAATTTCATACAAACATTAATTACTTTATGTATAGTACATTAATTAAATATATATTAACATTGCATGTATATATAACATTGCATAAATATATTATATGAAATAAATATAAATATGAAATTCATTTGAAATATATAATATAAAGGTCATCTATATATCACTGCATTCAATATGTGTATATGATATAAATTATTTATCTGTATATATATACAAATATATATATATATATATATATATATATATATATATATATATATATATATGACATGTTTAAAGTATACATATGACATACATGTCATATACAGGGTTACCCAAAAACAACGGACCCCAACTCTAATTCGGCCCCGTTTCCTAGTGTTTTGTCCGAATTAAATGAATTTTTGGTCATAACTAGTTTATTATATTCAAAACATCACATCAAAACACTCGGGTCTTTGGCCTTTTTTCTCTGTTCTACAGCATGTGTTCTAGATGGCCTATTTTTTTTTTCTTGAGGCGCAAAACGAAGTTGTCCATGACGTTCTTACAGACTGAATTGGGAATGGCTCTCATCTCCTACCTGATTGCTTCCTTGAGTTCCGTGATGGTTCTGGGTTTCCCTGCGTACACTCTGTCTTTAGGATAGCCCCAAAGGAAAAAAATCTGGAGGGCTTTGGTTCGGGCTATGGGGTGGCCACTCAAAATTAGTCTTGAGACTGATCACTCGGCCTCCGAAGTTCTCTTTCAGCCAATCTCGGGACAGGTTTGAGGTGTGAGAACTTGCTGGAACCAGAACTTGCTCATGAGCGACGGGTAGAGGGTCTGGAGCTCACTCTTGAAGGTTTTGAGGACCTCCACATACCTCTCCTTGGTGACTGTCACTTCTGCGCCAGATTATTCGATGAAGATTGGTCCGATGATGCCGCTGACCGAGATTGCAGCCCACACCGTGCAATTAGGAGAGTGCAGGGGCTTGGTGGCTACTTTATTGGGTCTGGAGGACCCCCAGAAGACATTTGTCTTGGAGTTCGCCTTTCCGTCAAGATGGAAGTGGGCTTCATCTGAGGTCCAAAGGAGGTCCAAAGGAGGTTAAGGAAACCTGGTGTCTCCTCGATCTCATCGAGCATCTTGACTGCCATAGCGCTCCTCTGCTTCTTGTCTGAGGCTGTAAGGGTCTGCAGCGCCTGTATTCTGTATGGGTAAGCCCTGATATCGTTCACCAGCACTCTCCTGCAAGTCTCACGGGAGATACCGATGGACTGACTTCGCTTATGCACAGAGCGTTTCGGACTCTCCTGGAGAGACTCTCTCACACTTTCGACAAGCTCGGCTGTCCGCTTCTTGGGACGTCCCGAGTGGCTTGGACGGTTTTCACTGACAGCGTTGAGGTTCCCCACGGTCCCATACTTCTCGAAGTGGTCCACCCAGTTCTGAATTCTGCTTTTGGATGGAGCCTTTTCACATTCGAACTGATGCATGAAACTGTCCTGAGTTTTCTTAAACGAGACTGTCTTGTAGTAAAATTTAACACAGTGTATTCTTTGTCCCAGCTCCCACTGAGGTATTGGTGTACTCACGGTCGTTGATCTTGCCATGTCCTGTAAAATTAGGGCAATCGGTGAATAAAAAAAGGAGATATCACATAAAGTGTACACGGGGCCCGTTTTTCGTGGGTCACCCTGTATATATATAGCATGCCTTGAATACATATATGATATAAATAGAATACATATGGGAAATTAATTGAATATAAATAACAGAAATTGTATTCATATATAATAACTTAAATATATATTGAATACATATTACATAAATATAAATATGAATAGATTACATTAATTTAATATGCCATATATTGAAAATATATTATATAAATTAGATATATATATAAAATAAATTTAATATATACGATATAAATTTAATATATATGTCATAAATTGAATATATGTATGACATAAAGTGAATATATATGGCGTAAATTAAATATATATATGACATACACTGGATGTATATATGATATAAATAAAATGAATGTATATAACATTAAAATAATACATATAACATTGAAATAATACATATAACATAAATTATATATATATATATATATATATATATATATATATATATATATATATATATATATATATATGACAGGAAGTGAACAAAATGCATAAAAATGTACATGCTTTCTGGTAAACGACGTAACATCTTTTACATTTATCTCCCTTGACCAAATATTTACATTCTAGTTTTATGTTATTTTACATCGGTTGTTACGCATCGCATTTTTGCTTTGGTCGTAGCAAGAGGAATAACCTTCCATATATATTTTAATAAATACTAAGAAAAATACCCGAAACATAAAATCAATTCCCCGAACAGAACAGTTTTACCCCAAATGTATGCCCTATCCATATTGATATAATTAATGTCTACTGCCTATTTTTTTTTAATTACACAAAGTAAAGTTCTGACACCTGACATTATCCTGTATCTCTACAAAGCCACCATCCGCCCATGATGGAGTATTGTTGCCACATCTGGGCTGGTTCAGCATCTACTACTCTCTCCCTCCTTGACAAGGTCCATAAAAGAATCGTCAACCTAATAGGTCCCTCACTGTAAACCAAGCTCCAGTCCCTGTCCCATCGCCGCCATGTAGCATCCTTGTGCTTGTTTTACAAATACTTTAATGGATTATGCTCCGATGAATTGGCTACTCTGGTGCTCCCTCGACAATTAACTAAATCTCATCCATTCACTGTGGCCGTCCCCAGATGCCGGAGAGCTTTCTACTCAAATAGCTTCTTTCCTCGTGCTGCTGGCCTCTGGAACTCCCTCCCTGCCCCCTGTTTCCCTGACAGTACTGACATGCAGAAATTTAAAATTAATGTAAACAGACATC
>OY744530.1:25361419-25413919 GCA_963556195.1 Sepiola atlantica
TAAAAGCGTTTTTCATAGGTGATGTAAACTGCAGAAGCACCTGAAAAGCGTTTTTAATAGGTGACCTAAACTGCCCGGGCGCAGAATCAAAATGCAGTGTTTGTATACTCAATTAGTTGACAGATTAAGTTATCACTTTGATCACTGTTTCTCACATCACTTGCTTTTATACTCTTAAAAACTCTTATCACCTAATATTTGCAATAGTGGAGGTAGTGCACACATGAAAAGGTAGATTACAATCTCATAGCTCAATAGTAAGATTAGCATAGGATTGTTCTATGTACAGGTAGGTGGGGGATTGTTTATACATGGTTTCCCAAGACGAATAAACCAGGTAAAGTAAATTACTTTTTAGCCTCTTTTTCTTTAACTAAAAATCACAAAAACATAATTGTCGATTATATTATTTTTTTATCACATGGTATTACAGCTTTACTCCTTCAGAGGATAATTGCTATATATTTTTTATTTTAGTGTACATTTTTAAAACATGCTTCAAGTTAACAAAACCAAATACACAAGTGAATAAAATGAAATAATGATCATATGCTGTTTTTGAAAACAATTAATTCATAAGTCAAGGATTTAAACTGATATGGAAAGTTTCAAAATACAAACTGCAATCATTTCATAATAATAAAAAAATAATGTACATGTATGTGTGTACGTACAGAGTGGCGGGCAGTGGTGACTAGTGGTGGACCTTCGCATAGTTTCTTACCCCCCTCCATGTAAATAGAATTGACGCTAAGAAACGTTAAAGAAAATTAAACGTTATCTCAAAGTATTACGTAATTAAAGCAAAATATGACTCATCATTTTCTTATTACTATTAAATAGAATGAAAAATAACTGAAAACGATCCCCTGATAAAATCTGCCCACTAGACCCCTAAGGGGTGGGTGTACAGATTCGGCCATACTAACATCATCTTACTCTGTGAATTTTACATAAGAATACACTTTTATAGGTTATCTATATTCTCTAACCTTTTTTAAACAAACCTAAATTTTGTTTTTAAACGCGAGTTATCGTTCTACCTTAGCTATCCTCTAACAAATAAATTTCATTAAAAAACATAAATTGTTTTATATACTTTCCTTATATAAGATATTATAAAATGTACATGTACGTATAGAGTGGCGGGCAGTGGCGGCTAATGGCGGACCTTCGCATAGTTACTTACCCCCTCCATGTAAATAGAATTGACGCTAAGAAACGTTAAATAAAATAAAAAGTTATCTCAAAGTATTACGTAATTAAAGCAAAATATGGCTCATCATTTTCTAATTACTATAAAATAGAATAAAAATAACTGAAAACGACCCGCCCCCGATGAAATCTTCCTCTAGACCTCTAAGGGGTGGGTTTAGAGATTCAGCAATACGCCCATAAACTTACTCTGTGAATTTTACATCAGAATACACTTTTAGATTTTATCTATATTCTCTAACTTCTTTTTCTATAAGTAACACACACACACAGACAAAGATACAGACATTCAGTTTTATATAGAAGATGGATTTTAATTTCGAATTTCGAATTTCGAATTTTATATAATTTGTAGTTAAATTCAATCTGATTTTGTACTTTTCTAAACGATGATGTATTTTTCTGGTACAATGTTAATTGGTTAATTAAGTTTATTTTATTATGGAATAATTATTTAATTAAAAAGAAGGGTCCGCACATATTTCGTCAACAAATATCGACAATTATTATCTTCGTTCGAAATGAACGATTCTATTATATATTCAACATATGTTAATGGATATCACGGAATGTTTTTGTTTTATCAGTCTTGTTGGGATCTTCTCAATCTTTCGAATAATCCTACTTGTATTCCTGTCTAATTGTCTGATGTAGGCTCCCTAGCTGTTTTGTTCCATTTTTGTTCGCGAGTACTTTCGATTGACTTCTCTCGATCGTCTTCAGGCAGAGGGTCGGACTTGCATATTCATAACTGCTAAGTTTTAGCTGTGCGGTAAATTCATAACGTGTTAAAATAACGTATGGTTGATAATATTCCGTATTTTGAATGTGATCACGTGTTAGACGCGTAGTTTATTATAATTTACAATATTTAAAAAATAAATTACAATATTTAAATTTTACAATGTACGATATTTGAAAAGGGTTAAACGTAGAGTTTTTTGTTGTTATTTAAACCTAGGTACTTTAGAATATTTTACTGGATTCATAATTAATGGGTTTTTTATTGTGGGATGTTTGGTCATTATGTATAAGTCCTCTAAGATGTTCAGTCTTTCTTACATTTGAGTCGTATTGTAGAATATTCCTGTTATTGATTAACATTTGGCTGAATTGCGAATGAGGAGAATTATGTTGCGTCAAATGCTGTTAGACTGAACTTGAGTCTGAAAGGTGTAAGGTGAGTCTTCAGGAAAGAGTAGTAGAAGTGTGGCTGATGTAACAGTTAGTTTTATTATTGGGGGAGATACATTCTCCCAAGGGGCACTTACACTGAGTGATTACATTGGTTTGTTCTACTATGTTTTTTTGTCTGAGAGGTGTTATAGTTGATTATAAGGTTAGAGGTTGTGATTTCTTATAGTAAATGAAGAATCTAATTCTTTTATTGGATATAACAGAATATATATGCATATGTATTATGTTCTTAGTGACGTTTTCGTCTAGTTTAAAGTTATGATGCAACTGTTTACGGGGTCTACATTCGGCAATTAGACAAGAATACAAGAAGGATTATCCGAAAGATCGAGAAAATAACAAAATGATTGATAAAACAACAACATTCCGTTATATCCAATATCGTACGTCCAAATAAAAACATGCTGCCCAAATATACATAATATACACAGTATATATAAATATATATATGTATATATATACATATATATATATATATATACATATATATATATATATATATACATATATATATATATATATATACATATATATATATATATATATATATATATATATATATATATATATATATATGTGTGTGTGTGTGTGTGTGTGTGTATCAAACAATTCACACATAAATGTTTGGGTTTCGCTCCTCAAGCTAAGTTCACTTGTGACTCTTTGAGGTACGAAGCAAAAAAAAAAAGAGGAGTTTGCTTGCCATAATTATTTTATATTACTACAAGCTCTACTCGTATATTGAGCACTTTTGAAGTAAATACTGAAACATTTATATACATATACATGTATGTAATAAAACCGAAATATATATGTGTGTGTGTGTGTGTGCGTAATTTATTTAGGCGCGCAAATATGTATCCTTAACATATTGATAGTGTTTCATTTTCCTTTACTTTAACGCCTCCCCCAGTCAATATTGGTCGAGTACCCCCGGGCAGTGTCCAGTCGAGTGTGACCCACTTAATCCATCCATGCTTTCTAGTCAGTGGCCAGAGCAAACAGTGAAGACATCAAACCAGCCTCGGTTTCCACATCGGAGTGAAGGCCTGCGCTGATGACCAGCAAGCCGGAACTGACAGAAAAACATGTCTTGAACTGCAAAAGAGTTTCACCAATAAAATATCGAAAAAGTTCTGTGCTCCAGATTTTATTGCTGTTTTTTTCGGGGGGAGGGGAAAGTTTCCTATACTTTTTATTACTCTCTGTACTCCACTCTCATACTCACCTATCGCTATCTATCTGTCTATATATCTATCGAGGAATTTCCATATATATATATATATATATATATATATATATATATATGTAACTTTATTTTATTTTCAAACGCAAAATGTTCTTAACTATCCATCCATCTACTGCAGTCTATTTAGACAACCCACACATATATACGACAAATAGATAAATAAATTCCATAGTGTATATTATTTTCAGTAGTTTTAGTAACAATAGTAGCGTAGTAGTAGTAGTAGTAGTAGTAGTAGTAGTTGTAGTAGTCATAATAGTCGCAGTATAACCATTATGGTTATACTGCCAGTATTATGCTTGTGATACATGTAACATTCTAATGGTACTTCCTGTCTCATTCTCTGCAACAAAGTAGTAGTAGTAGTAGTAGTAGTAGTAGTAGTAGTAGTAGTAGTAGTAGTAGTAGTAGTAGTAGTATACATATTAACAGACAAAAATGTAAAAATAGATCACCTCATGTACATATATAACTTGAAACTAATTGCCACAAATGTAAGGGAACATGAAAATATAATAAATATAACAAGAATGTTTTGCCGCGACATTTGAGTAGAATTCGGAATGTAAAAATGTGCAATGCTGGAGATTTAGAAGGGTAAACTAGAAACAGCAAAGAGCATAGAAATGTTGGCGAACATGGTAGCTATTAATATTCTGGAAGTACTGAAAGCGTGCGCCATGAAATGAACGGACATCGAAGAGAAGATCAGACATGAATACCTAAGAATAACAAAAACAGGAATATAGTAGTAACATAATAAAAATAATACATATCTGGACAGTATCCCTACTAACATCAGTTGGAACTAGAGAAATTATCTGGAAGGATGTGAAGAGCGAGGAGGGAAGCATCGAGGGTACTGGAATCCCGATGAATTGTATTTAAGAAGATTAAGGAGCATTGAAAGCTCGAGGAAAGAGAGTATCAAGCAAATCTTTACTGGAAGGGTGCGCATAATGCTGAGACATTTAGGACGATTATTGCAACTCAAATACAAGAGAAGACAGATAGTTGTTGTCAATGAGAAATCGTTACTATACGACTGTTTCGATAATGTAAAATGATTTTCAACGGTTATCGAAAGAGACAGTGCTGAATAGATGGGGAGACTTTTCACACTTACTCCACATCTTGTTATTGTCAGTAAACACTCACTGATAATGGCTTTTTTAGAAACTTCTAGTGAATAAATACTATTATTACTACCACTAATACTACTACTACTACTAATAATAATAATAATAATAATAATAATAATAATAATAATAATAGTAGTAGTATTTGTATACTTTTATCAAACGTCATCGAAACACCTAACAACTCGTGGATAGTGCATGCCAAATTAAGTACAATTATATTGAGTATAAGTGTCTAAAATACGGTCAACATTTCCTATATTTTCACTTAATGACGGATGTATAAACCATTATACTCCCGTGTCGTCGTCGTCGTCGTCGTCGTCATCGTCGTCGTCGTGAATCCAGGTGATTGCTTGTCTGTGGACACAAAACCTACTCAGACGCCGATATTTATAAAAACGGTTTATTTGAAAAGAGAGACAGACACAGAGAACATTCAAGAGAAAATAAAACGGATAGCTCGTTTTTCCTACACCCCAGTCACACCGTGCACGCTGATCCCCATAGAAACATCTTTTCTATTTGAAGTCTCGCAGACCGAAAGTCACATGGTGTTATCGACTTCTGTCTAGGATCTTCTCTGACCTTTAAAGTGTCATTCAAACGTTTCGATTCAAACACGACTATCGTTATCTAACAACTGTTCAGTTATAATATTAGCGATTATTTCCAAATTAATAACGAATAAGGAATAATTCAGCTAAATGCTAAGTTTCTGTAGAATAATGACTAACAATTCATTTGTTGAGTATAGCGGAATGATCAAATGCCTTATTCTATTTTTAAAATTTATTCTTTCAATTATTACATGATAATTTGGTCACTTATTTTTTAAATGTAAAAACTATGTTATTATATAATTTAATACTAATAAGAATTTTTTATTTATTTATCATTAGTTTCGTTGGCAAAATCAAATGTCGATGACATTTTCTTCTATTTAAATAAAAAGAATAACTAAAAAATGTTAGTAACTGACAATATTGAACGTCAAAATGTTTCTTTTTGATTATCTCAAACAAATTCTAATTCCAAACATTAATTAGCATTTTTTAAAACTTTAATTAAACTTTAATTCAATTTTTCATTTCTTTTGCTTCTGAGTTTGCCTTTTTTGTCAATATTTTCTAATCTTTCTTTCTTTGAAATCATGAGAAACTGTGGAATGAATACAAACAAGTTGATGGGGTGTTAAATTCCGGATTGAAATACTGACATGAGAATAACACTTGCCAGGTCCTAAGATGAATCACTCGTGTTTTAGCTGAAAAAAAACAATGTTGACAGCGAAAATTTCTTTGCAGCTCAGATTTATTTTCTTAAGTCGCTGAACGTGACAACTATTCTAATAAAATGTGCACTCTACTTAACTTGATCCAATACAAACAAAAACTCGACGTTATATACTTGTTATGGTGGGATGGCGATCTACCCAATGTCGGGAGTAGATGGACTCTTCAGAGATTATGAATAGAGTTACAACGAAGTGTCGTAGCATTGATGGCGGCAGTCACTTGCCGTTCTGTGTCGAGGATCCGATCTCGACAATCAGTCCGGCAATCATTCTATTACTTTCCATCCGTCTGGCTGAGGAATTCGTCCATGGTTTCCTTGCCTTTCCTCTTTGGAATGGAGTTAGTTTATCGCTAACTGCCTGAGCTCCCCTAACAGAGAATGCTGACGGACCTGACCAGGCTTTTTAGAAGGCCAGAGTGTCCCTTATTTACCATACTTGACCCTATTTTTATCTCTATCTCTCTATCAAGCTTTTTTCTCTTTTTATTTATGTTCAAATCACAATTTTAGAATGAAAATAACCGGATATAATTTATTAAAACTTAGTTACTCGAATAAATACTTCGTTCTCTAAAAGGCGGTGTGCGTAATTAATAGCATGGTTATTGGTCTTTGTTTCAGCTTCACAAATTAGCAACCAGTCGTGAGAGATACGCTTACAACCCTAAACTTCGGTTGCAGACAAAACGATGTACGCATTCCAAGGTTTTTAATTATATTTTTCAAGAAAGAAATGATTATGTCGTATTAAGATAAACTACGCAAATGTTTTATGTACCATCATTTGGAATTTATAGAAATAAAACGTGTAATGTTCTATGAATTGAAATGCATGAAGATTAGAAACACACAAGTTAAATAAAAAAATAGATTTCATCATAATATAAAGAGACCAAATAATGTATTAAAAATATAAGAAAATAGTTTAACATACTATTTAATTATCTCGCTTAATCACTATTTGTATATGAATCAAACCTCAGCACAGATAATTCAGGTTACTCATATTTCACTCAGAGTTCACTTTGAATAAGAAAATAATCTCTTATAAAAGATAAATTATGATTTGTGTCGAAATCAGTAATAATTTTTCAAAGAGGAGTCTAATTGTTAAACAGTAATTATCTTTATTTACGTTTAATCATCGGAATCAATCTTGTAATTTGTCCGTAGCAATTTTCCCCACTAGCAATTTTACCCACGAGCAATTTTCCCCACGAGCGATTTTCCCCACGAACAATTTTCCCCACTAGCAATTTCCCCTGGGAGCAATTTTCCCAACTTGGAAGTTTCCCCACTAGAAATTTTAAACACTAGCAATTTTCCACACGAGCAATTTTCCACCTGATACACTTTTGTCTGGCTATTTTCTAAGTAATAATTGCCATACTACTCAATATAGTTCTACACTCAGAAGACGAAGAACTTTGAAATCCTTAATGGCCCTAGAATTCCAGACGCATACAACTTTTACAGATTCTACCTTTTTAATGTGTCTATAGTATTCTCGTTAGCTTATCAGTGCGATTTTTAAATATCACCAATGTTACGTCCATTGACACTTCATATTCGTCGATTTGCTTTTCTAAGCTACTAAGCAACAATCTCATAAGTATCACGCTTGAGGCATTTCTGTTTCGCTTTGGCCTCTCCTGTAAGAGTGTTCAATTCCGATTCATGAACACATGAAGAGTCGGTTAATAAGTGTAGGTATGTCGCTTTTAATTAAAGTGATACATTGACCCCCTTACATATGGCGTCCAGCTCTGCCACATTAATATACTGAATGACATTCTCTCGATGAAACCAGCACGCAATTTTCACATCGTCCCATGCTATCTCAGGGAACAATTCAGTTGCACAGGAGCTCGCATAGTTCTATACTTCAAAATGGTGGTTTTTTTTTCGACATATCACTTTCACCGAGTGTTGTACTGTGCTAACGATATCCGTGGGCATGTTTTTTAAGGATATGTCAATTATTTGATCAAAATAATCCTACACTTGCCTTTTTAGTAAATTGCAAATAAAAATAACAGTTCGACGTCAAGTTGATACTCATATAAACCAGTGATAAAACTGGCCAGCCTGTTGTTTTTTCGTAGTTTAAACAAAAAATAAATAAGAAGAGGAAAGAAGGTAGGCGAGAGAGGGGAGAGACAGACAGACAGACAGAGAAAGGGGGGTGGCAATCGTAGCATAGAGACTATTATAAAAATATAGCAAGTCAGCTACACAGAAATCCTGCCCCTCATAAAAAAACAAATCTGGGATAGAGATGTGTTCGCTTAACGAAAACAAAAAAAAATTCGCTCGAATAAGAAAAATGTCATTAACAGAAAACAAATATCAAAGTTTCCGTGCGATAAATAATTCGTTCAATTCTACAGTAGTGACAATTGACATTTTGGTGATCAGACTTGTATTATTTGTATTGTCATAAAATAAAGTTTAAAATTATATGATAATGTCGTGAAAATCAAACGTTTATTCAATGTTTTAATCGTTGGTGAGAATTATGTTTTTTTATGATTTTTTTAATAAAAGTCGTTCAATTTTTAAATTTGGATGATGAAAAAATGTTTATGTGCTATAAATAATTCGTTTAATTGTAATAAATTCAAATAAACAAAATAATGAAAACAGATAAATAAGATGTTTATTCACTTTTTTAAAACTTAGTTCACCCTAAAAAACGCAAGTTTCCACTGTAGAAATAAGAAGGTACTGAGAATTAGAGTGAAAGTTTTTAGGATCATTCTAAATTGGAAGTTGTGCAGCGAGATGCTTGTTTACATTAGTTTTGAATTTCAGTATTTCGGTACAGTTCGGGAAATAGGGAGCAGGGAAGGAAGTTTCTAAGCGCCGGAAGCTCGAGGAAAGGAGGTATTGGAGTAGTATCTACGGACCTGCACGGTGAATGGATGAGATTAAGCTGATTGTCGGGTTGGTCGAGTGTATTTACGTCGAGAAGACACCATAGCAGCAAGTTTATCGGAGCTCATTCCATTGAAGTAATTGTAAACAAACTCGAGGATGCAATATTGCGGCGATCAGACAGAGGCTGGAGCTTGGTAGATAATGAAAAACATATTAGATTAGATACTCTTTTTGGGGGCCTGGTATAAGAGGGAGAGACTGGTTTATGACGCACCAGCCCAGATGTGACAACAATACTCCATGTAGGGGTGGATAGTGGCTTTGTAGATATATGGAATACTGTCAAGTGTGAGAAGTTTTCTAGTACAATAGAAGAAGCCCACTTTCTTTCCAGCAGCCTTGGCAATGTGTTCTATGTATCTATTCCAGTTTATGTTACGCGTGAATGTTAGGCCAAAGAGTTTGAACGTTGCACTCTCATGTAAGGTATAATGTTCCATGGAAATCGGTGGTTGAAGAGGTTTCTTGTTGTTGTTGTTGTTGAAGGAAATGAGCATTGTTTAATCAGCATTAAAGGTTACCATCTATTTATGACCCCATTCCACAGACTGAATGTCACGTTCTAAGTATTCAGCTATTGCCTCGGATAAGTGCGCGTCCGTTTTAATCACGTGATGAGAGTAAAGCGTGATGTCGTCAGCAAATATACCTATCTCAGACACAGTGTCATCAGAGATGTCATTGGTGAAAATCTGAAACAATGAAGGTCCAAGGATTGATCCCTGGTGTACACCTGCATTTATGTCATGTTGTTTTGATGAACGGCCATCGAGAACAACCTGAATCCTTTTTTTAGATAGGAAGGATCAAATTTTATTAAATTTTTGTCCAGTAATACTATATGAATTAATATTTATGAGAATACCGTCATGTCAGAATTTGTCAAGGGCTTTGGATGTATAAAGCGCTACCGCCTTAGCTTCACTTGCCTTGTCCAGTGCATGGTATATGCGTTCAGAGAGGACCGTTAAGATATCCGCAGTAGACTGTGCTTGCCTAAATATATATTGATGGTCAGAAAGAAGTTTAGCATTAAGAAGGTTGTGGACTATCGCTAGATTCATTAAGGATTCAAAGATTAAAGCGGAGATCGGTTGCAAACTGATGGGGCGATAATTCTGAAGATCAGTTATTGGTTTCCCGAAGAAAATAATTGTATTCGGCCTACAAAAGAAACCGCACTGTTTATTTTGTTTTCAGTGCATGATTTTTCACACGTGGCAACTTTCTAGCTACATATTTGTAACTTATTTGTGCAATAAAAAGTATATAAAAATAAATCGTCGAAAATAACTAATATTAAATGGAAAAAAGTCTATAAAACGTTTTTTCTCTGACAAATAATCCAGGAAAACATTTATGTTTCGTCGTATTAATTTTATTTATTTATTATAATGATTGTTTATTGTTTTTTTCTAATAACGTAGGAGTCAATACAGAATATAGCCGAAGAAAATGATTTTATTAGGCCTAAGAAGAAATCACACTGTTTATTTTGTTTCAAGAGCATGAATTATAAGACGCCCTATTGGTGACCTTTTCTGCTATTAAAAAACGTGTTTATAATCGTGTATTAGTAGTTATAAGTAGACATGAAGACAAATAAGAAGACCACCGCCAAAAATCTACCTGCGTGTGATCGAAAATATGCCCTGTGAAAAAGTAACCCTGTTACCTAAAACGTATAAGTTTGAAGCAGACGGAATAGCTGAATTATATTCCTAGAACATGGAATATAGCAGTGCGTTACCAAAATGTTATTTTCTATAAACAAAAAAACTAATTAAAAAATTTAAGTTGGAAAAATGTACCTATATTCTCTTTATAAGTGTTATTTGTAAGAGTTAAATTTCCCGGATAAAATATCACAAATATCGAAAACATGAAAAATGAATGCATAATTTCTGGAAACACACATAAGGACATAGGCTTACGGAACAGTTTAGCATATGAAGTGGTCGATTATTTTCATATAATGTTTGAAAGCGTACGGGAAAAACGACATTATTTTATTATATAGATATTTACGGAAACTGTAATTTAGAAGAAGAAGAAGAAGAAGAAGAAGAAGAAAAAGAAGAAGAAGAAGAAGAAGAAGACATTTATAACAACGGACAGAACTTCGGCCGCCACCTCGGAAATCCGACGAGCTGATTCTGCTGACGAAGAATTCGCGCCGTAATGATCGGGAATAAAACCCCAGAGATTGAGAAGTACACACCAGCTATGCTATTTTGAGCAGTGCTATTATCAAACTAGGATATAATTTGCAGAATGTAAACTATACAATTTAAAAACACAATGCTACTGATTAGTATCGCACTGGATTAGTTTCTTGGATAGACAGAGAGAAATGATGGATTATTTGGGCAATTCGTAATTATAAAAATCTGATTTTCATGAATAAAATCTTGCAGGCATTATTGTTAGATTGTAACCGGTATCTGGAATTCCAAGCCGAATTATAAATTATTTGGACCATTCGTAACTATACCAATCAGACTGGGATCGTTTTCTGGAAAGAAAGGGGGCATTATGTGTTATTTTACCATACGTAATGATAGGTGCTGTGTGTCTCTCGTCAGTATGAAAGTCTGATTTTTATGGATAAATCTCCGTAGAGATTATTATAAAACTTTGCTAGTTTTTTGAAGATACAGAGGGAAATTATGAGTTAGATTGTGTGGTTGCACGATTGGTAACTATAAAAATATGATCGTCATAAAACATGCATGTATATCACCCGTTAATGAAGCGTCGCAATTGGCCAGGATAAGCATCGGTTCTTTCATCCTGCTAATTCGCAACAAATATAATGAGAATAAAATCAGTCGAATCATTTCCATTCCCTTCTCATGAATTGTGCATTTTAGGATGGAAAGACATGAGGTATTTTCTTTTTTTTTCTTCTTCCGCGAGAGGGTCGCTTTTAAAATAACAATTTCTTGTTTCGCAGTATTTGATCGGCAGGTAAGAACCTCTGCTTTTTGGACACGATTTGAAATCAGTTTGACATGGATTCCTAGTCGACTCTGACTCTACACTTTGTATCTCTGTCATTCTCTCTCCCCCTCTCTCTATCTCTTTCTCTCTTTCTGTCTCTCTGTCTGTCTCTCTCTCTCTCTCTCTCTCTCTCTCTCTCTGTATGTCTGTCTCTCTCTCTCTGTATCTCTCTCTCTTTATCCCATGTTACACGCATTCTACTTTTTTAACAACAGGAGGAATAGGTAATTGAAATTGTCGCAGATATATAAGGTTGACATTTTTAAATATTTAAGAAAAAAGTCCCAGTGTCCAAGGAAGAAAAATTAATAATTAAATAATTTAATGTATATAAAATAATTTAATATATTTTGACTTTATATTCTGGATGGCCTTCCCTGAAAAGCATTTCAGTTAAATGTTCGATGTTTCAACTCCAACTTTTACAACCCAACTAATTTAGTTATATTAACTCATTATTTCTTATTTAAAATGGAAATGATTCTTATAAAGTATCTTCTACGAAATTAAATTTGAAAATAGTCAAAATGCCGTTGAAACTACGTATACGGTTAAACAATTTGTTATTAAAAATCATTCATTTTTGTATTGATGTGGATCTGAAATTTTTCAGAAAACAGATCCTTCTTCAAAATTTCAATTCTTAAAAGATGGTTTACAAAGAACCCTTTTCTATTTTAAATGCAATACTAGTACCTACTTTTAAAGTTCTATATAAACAAAGGGTGTTCCTTAATCCTTCCAATGACAACGGACGGACACTCCGATAACATCAAGACGAAAAAGACCTTACACATTATAAAAAAGGTAATATCTTTACATTTGTCATGAAACACTTTCGATCTCTGATGAAGGATATGTTATCTGAAAAGTGTAACATATATGTCAAGAAATAAAATCAATGATTTTAAAAGAAAATAATATTTGAATCTTATAATTTCACAGGTCTATTTTCAAATTCATTGTTATTTATTTAACTTTGTTTTTATTTTCACCATTTATATTCAATTTTTTATTAATGAAACTCAATGATGCCTAAAAAGAGAAAAGCGAGAGTTATTGTTCACAGTCCTTAATAACCGTAAGAGAGTGATTTCGGATCTAAGATTAGTCGGTCGGTTTAGTATGTACCGAGTCACCTACTTGTTTATTATTAATTATTTACAAAAGAACACAATGTTCATTACCGAAACAGAGAACATAAATTAAAGGTGTTTTTCTTTTATATAACGGTGTATAATATTCCACCGTATCGTCACGTGACCTCGATTTTAAACATGGCTGATGAGAGCTAACGGTATGTGTGTTTACATTACAATATGGTTCGTTTCCTTTAACCGTAACAGCTCGAAACCGATGCTAATATGTTGATATGTTCTGATCTTCTGTAACACTATTAATAAATAAATGCATATATATCGTTACCTACACAGGCTCACAGATACACACGCATATATATATATATATATATATATATATATATATATATATTTATATAAGTTAGTCATGCTGATTACGGTTGTGGCACGTGTTCATCGATTACTTTTATGTACGCATACAATTAATACAAATATATACATTAACAAAAAATACGTCCTATAAAGTTAAGAGCGACTAATAATGCACTTTTCTGCATCTTAATCACTTAGTAGATAAACGAATCAAATTAGTAGTAAGCAAAAAAACAATGAACGCTGCAATGACAATAAAAACAATTACATAAAAATACATTGAATATTTAGGTGATAAAAATCGTACATATTTTTAGCTAGGATGTCGTAGTCCAACGGTAAAAGGCTGGACTATAGATATCAATATCGAACGTTTGATCCTTGTCTAAGTTACCCATGCTTATGATGGCTGTGAGCCAGAAACACATGTTCATGGATTACTTTATGTACGTATGAAATTTATATATATATATATATATATATATATATATATATATATATACGGAAAATACGTCCTATAAAGTTAAGGGCGACTAATAATGCAATTTGCTGCAGCTTAATCACTTAGGAAGTGAAAGAATCGAAATAGTAGTAAGCAAAAACAACGAACACTGCAATAAACAATAAAACCAATGACATAAAAATACATTATATATTTAGGTTATGAAAATCGTACATATGTCTAGGCAGGGTATCGTAGTCCAATGGTAACACACTGAACTATAGACATCAATATCGAAGGTTCGATTCATATGTAAGTTACCCATGTTGATGACGGCTGTGAGCCAGAAAAACGTGTTTATGTACGTATAAAATATGTACGTATGTATATATATTAACTAATGATATGGCCTATAAAGTTAAGGGCGACTAATAATGCAATTGTCTGCATCTTAATTACTTAGTGGATGATAGAATAGAAATAGTAGTAAGCAAAAAAAATTACATAAAAATACATTATATATGTGTGTATGTGTGCATGTGTGTATATATATATATATATATATATATATATGTGTGTGTGTGTGTGTGTGTGTATATATATATATATATATATATATATATATATATATATATATATATGCGTGTGTCGATAACGTTAAAATAAACACGTTTTATAAGATAACAATAAAATAATACTTATTATCTGGTTTTGCACGCTGGCCGCTTTGTAATCGTGTAGATTAAATGCGATTTGGTGCCACAGTACCCGAAATGCTTACCCTGGTTAGGGTTAAAATAAAGTTTAAACCTGTAAATTATTGCGTTGTATTTGAAAACGACACTGATTTGTGACCATGTGGTGGCACAATTAAAGATGGCGACGACAGCACGTGGAAATAAACAAATGGTGGTGCAACACCTGTTAGAGACCGATTTACTGTAGCTCTTCACAACTTCGCTTTTTCTGGTCTCTATTTTTATAAACAAGGTACACCCACACCAACCGCAACATGGAATGTAAGCGGCGTGTTACACATCCGAATGTTTTTAGGGTGTGTGTAATGTTATATTATACACTCTTAAAATCATCTGTTTGTTCCTCAATGCACTTTAATTATTTAAAGTGTAATATCACGCAAGGTCATTGGATATTTTTTGAAGCAGGATAAGGACAACAGCTTAAAACATGTAAATAATATCAATAGTAATAAACCATCATATCGGAAATATCTTCGAATAATCCTCGTGTCACTCATGTCTTTGAAGACACGCTTTCAAGACGTATAAACCCATTTACGTCCTTTATACGCCAACTCATACACATGAACACACAAAGACATATAAAAAAAGCTTGAGAAACGAACAAAGAAAAACACATTCAGTTTGCTACGATCAGAAGTTGGAATTAACGATAAGAATTAAATATCCGCTATCAATGAAAAGGTTTTTCCTAGCGTCAGGAGTTTAAATAAAGGAATATAATCCATCGTTGTATGAATGAAAATATTTCCCATTCGGAATTGTCTTGAGGCAATCGACAAAGGAAGAAAAATGTCGACATGAGATATGAATTTTATTCTATTCTGGGGATGCTACTTTTCTCGAATATTATTAGAACCTGCCTTTAAAGAGACCAAGAGAAGAGAAAAAAAACGTCATCTTGAAAGAATAGAGTGGCAATAAAATTATCTCGTTCGCAGAGAACCTAGCAACCCGAACGAAAAGTCGTGATAGCGAAGAAAGAAAATGCAAGAAATGAAATATTTTATTTTCAACACATTCATTTCAGATTATGTGGCAATTTGTAATGTTACGACAAATTATAGGCCTTTTTTTTTCATGGAACTAAAAATAATTTTGTTAGCACGAACGTTGCAGTCTTATGATGACTGCCAACTACTACTACTACTACTACAAATAATAATAATAATAATAATAATAATAATAATAATAATAATAATAATAATAATAATAATAATAATAATAATAATAGCAGCACTATAGCAAATACCGCTCGTACTGGTCCTGTGTGTGACCTTATAGTGCATCTAGGGGTAGGGCCCCGATTTGGGAGCATTAAAGAATGTCGAGTCACTCCTTAATAACTAAAACTCCACTTTTAGGGTTAGGGTCAAAGTGTAGTATCTGTTCTATCTTGACTGAAGCAATTTTAATTGTGTCCCTTCCAGAGTGCCCCTTTTCTAGGAGCATGCAAACCGACCTTTTGTCAAACTATGCCCTTTGAGGATGCAACTAGTAGTACCCGTCCGGGTTCAATATATGGATTAAATAGAAACTATCGTTTACATATGGTTACAAATATGGCGCGGAGTTACAAAATGAACATTTTTTTGAAAACAAATCATATGTATCGTTTCGGCATAAAATTATCCAAAGATGGTTGACATTCCGTAAAACCCGACATCCAAAGACATTATTCAATAAAACGGAGTGTTTTTGCTTGAAGACCTTGTTTTTAATTTTTCGAATAGTCCATTTAGTATTTCGGTCAAATTGGTGTATATGAATTCCGTGAGTCGCTTGTTTCATTTTTCTTTCCTTTTTCGCGATTACATTCGATTTGATTCATCAAATCATCATCAAATGGTGTTAGTCTGAGTGTCTTTACAAATATGTCTTTACTGTTGAGTTTTTTTAACGGCTAGTAATTTACAATTTTAAAAAGAGTTTTCTATTATATTGAGTGGTGTATTATTTTAGTGTTGTTAATTTGTATGTGTCTATCCTGAGAATGGGGCAATCATGTGTTTAGGTGTTGGCAAATTGAGCTAGTTCCGGAGAGATGTAAGCTGAGTTTTGGGGAAAGTGTTGTGGTAGTGAAACCTATGTAGCAATTAGTTTTAGTATTATTGTCGGAGATACATTCTCTCATGGAGTATTAAAACTGATATATTACATTGGTTATTCGTAATTTATTTTGGGTCTGAGAAATATTATTTTGAACTACATGATTTAATGTTTTTAATTTTACTTATAATAAATGACGCATATTATTGTATTATTGGAGTTTATGTAGGATATGTACAGATGTATTATATTTTAAGA
This sequence comes from Sepiola atlantica, assembly GCA_963556195.1. Taxonomy (NCBI): domain Eukaryota; kingdom Metazoa; phylum Mollusca; class Cephalopoda; order Sepiida; family Sepiolidae; genus Sepiola; species Sepiola atlantica. Next base: position 25,378,423 of record OY744530.1, read on the forward strand.
GCTTTTCATCTTATTTAAAGTTTGGGTGCATTTGGTTACCGTAGAATGGATTTATGTAGTTGGAATTATTTAGCTGATTATTAATAGTAGTTTATTTGTACGTCTACAATATAATTGGGAAATTGATTATTAATTAAGACTTGCTTAATGTTTTAATTCGTTAAGGACTATTTTGGGGGTTGAAGAGATCAACTTTGCACGGTTTAATAAATGTTTGATCATTGAGATTTTATATCGATACGAACATTCGCTTCTATAATTTAAAATTCATGCATGTGTCATTGTTAGAGTCAATGATAACATCTACAAACAGAATTTTGTTATTAATGTTAAGCTGATAAGTGAATGTAAGTACGGAGTTATTTTGAAAAATGTATTGTAGTTTTTCTTTATCTCATCATTATTGTCTGCTAAAATAACAATATCATCAACGTAACGGGCATGAATGGAGGATGTAGTAAGTCTATTCAATATTTTATTTTCGAGGTCAGCCATGTAAAAATTACTGACGGTCGGTCGGAGGACCGATCTCATAGAAATACCGTAAATGTAGGTATAGAATTTTCCTTTATGGTTGTAGAAAGGGACTTCGGTTGAGCAAATTAATGATTCATATTTTAGGATTAATTTTTAGTGGCGGGAAGTATGGGTTATTGTATATGTTATCAATAATGATATCAATTGTTTTGTGTACTGGAACATTTGTAAATAAGCTTTCAACGTCAACGGTAATTTTATTATCTGGTTTTGTGAATTTGGAGTATCTTCATGAGTTCATAGGTGGACTTCACACTGCATTTGACTGGTAAATAAGGAGTTATGTCTTTATTCATTTCTTGGTTAATTGGTATATGGGAGTCGGTAGTGACTTTAGTAATTATGGGACTCAGATAGGAGTTAGGTTTATCGATTTTTACGGAACCGTATAAGTAACTAGTTTTGTAATCGAATTATTTGCGGGAGTTTATGGTTATCAGTTACGTCATTATTGGCTGTAATAATCTTGTGTACATGTGTCTTAAGTTGATCAATGCGGATTCTTTTAAGTTTATACAAAATACGTCTAAAGTTGTTAGTCATTTTGTGAAATAGTCAGATTTGTTCAGTACGACATATATGTTCGTTTTATCAGTTTTTTATAATAATGTTATGGTGGTTTTAAAGTTCATTTGCGGCTTTTTTAACTATGAGTTAAGATTGTAAACATTGAAGAAATGAAGATAATTTGAAAGTAGGCGGGGTGGGTGGGTAGTAGTGTGAAATAAGTAGTCTTCAAATCGTTTTCTAAAACTATGATACTACCTACATACCAAAGACACAGAGTTCCCCACTCCCTCCTCTTTTCCCCAACCCCTCAAAATCCATGCTACAACTCACCACGATCAAAACCCTCAGCACCCCGTCCCCTCTCTCCCACCCTAAGACAAATTCACTAACACTCCCACCCTCCCCTTTTTCACTCACAGGCATCCACATTCATTTCACTCTCAGCCACTGACTACTACTTTTTCTCATCAACCCATCATGTCAACCCAATATTTCGATGTACTTGCATGACATTTTTCTTAAAATTATCATCCTGAGGAAGTTTTACAAATAAAGACGAAACGTTGATGAATATATAAAAAATATCTCTTGGTTTTTCTTTCTTCATTTCCCACCTATAATATATATATATATATATATATATATATATATATATATATATATATATATATAATATATATATATATATTATATATATATATATATATGGGGGGATGGTGGACTTCCGTACCCGTAACGCGATTAAAATCATTCCGGCCGAAACCATTGTAAGTGTTTAGAGGAAAGTAAAAATAGCAATTAGACGATCTCCACCGTCTTAAATGGTTTCGAGAAGGAAATCATTCACATTATTCCTATAATTTGACATTTTTCCGTCTTTTTAATCTTTTTTTCTGTAGCGATTAATCAATTAATTACGCATTAAGAATTATTACACGTTTAATCAACAGGAAAAAAAACAATTAATGTTTTTTTGTAATTCGAATGAAATTATTAAAGAAACAAATATCTAATACGTATAGATAATTAAGCATTCGATTAAGTTACGTAAATAAGTTTCAGTGGTGGTAGCAGGACTTTCTTGGTTCTTTAATTTTCCTGGCCAACTCCGATACACGGGTCCCGCGAGTTATTAATAGTCTTGGTCTTGTTCTTCGTGTTATTCAACAAACAAACTTTCGGGTGATCAATTTGTCATTGTCATTTCTCGGCTGACATAATGAAACGTGGCATTGCTATTTTCGTACGTTTTATTTCCGTAGATTTTTACCACGAAATATTTGTTTGAACGGCTTATTTCTTGTTTTTCAGTGTTTTTGTTGTTTTTGTTGTTTCTGTTGTTTTTGTTGGTTTGCCTCGATTCTTTTAGTTCTTAGTACAGAAGTGTTTTTTTTTTAAGTCACAAGTTATTCATTGCAAGATTTCGTAAGATCATTGTCTACAATTCATGTTAGATGCGTGTAACCATTGTTAAGAGATTATCGGTCGGTCGGTCACGCTTAAAATTCAAATAGCATTTAGGTATGCGGTCACGCATCCTCATGAGAGACTGACATGGGTCCGTCAGTCTGCTACGATTCAGTTACAACTTACAAAGTCGAGAAATTGATGAGGACACCGCTTGTACCCTAAACGAGACAACAAAAAGGACCGACAAATAAGATTGCATACAAATTTAAATAAAGGTCCGTAAAGTTTTATCAGAATATTGAGAGGAGAAATCTCGACTTAAAGAAAAGAAAAGCGATCTCTCCCAACTGGCAGCAGACATAAATCACAGAAACAACGTTTTACTCGCAACTTTAAAAAAAAATCCTGAAGAGTAGCAAGAAACTGAAAGACATTGGAGAGTTCGAAAACGTGTTCATTTGACCAGATCTGACTAGAATGCAAAGAGAGGAACAGTACCTGCTGAGAAAAAAATTGAATGAAAGAAAAGCGAATGGGGAAAAATATATTTTTATTAGCAGAAGGAAAATCGTTCATGCGCGAGACAAGGCGGTGCATTTCAAAGGAGGGACTGCACACCCACTCAAGAAACAGAAAGCATCAGAATATTCCCCATGTACATAGTTTGAGTAACGGTGATCTCAAGATTCTTTCAAAAAACATTGATGTAATTACGACAAAGATAACAGACTTGGAACAGTGTATCGGAGATGTGAAACCTGACATTATAGAGCTGACTGAAGTTAAGCCAAAGACTTACAAATTTCAACTAAGTGAAACAGAAGTTGTGCTCGAGGGTTATCATCCACCTTTGAACAACCTGGAAAAAGATGGAAGGGGTATATGTATATACGTTTCACAGTTGTACGACGTGGAGGATTTCAACGTTGACATTCAGGGATTTAAGTATTTCAAAGAATCGATAGGGATAATCGTGAAACTGGGAAAAAACAATAAAATTGTGTTTGGATGTGTTTACCGAAGCCCGACAAGTGACAGTATAAATAATCGAAAATTAGAGACATTACTTGGAGCAGTATCTGACAAGAATATGAAGAACCTAGTGATAGTTGGTGACTTTAACTATCCGAGTGCAAATTGGGACATATGCACAGCGACAGACAAAGTGGGCTCAGAGTGTGATCAGTTTCTGGACTGCTTAAAAGACTGCTTCTTAGTGCAAAATGTAGACAAGCCTACCAGATATCGTGGCGCACAGAGACCGTCGATTGTGGATCTAGTGTTGACCAATGAAGATAATGTAATCCGTGACATTGATTATTTTACACCATTAGGAAATAGTGACCATTAGGAAATAGTGACCACTCTACTGTTGTGTTTAACTATATATGTCAACAAGAACTAAACTACAGCAAGACCAATAAATTCAAATTTTACAAGGGAAATTACAGTGAAATGCGAGATTCAATCTCAAATGTTGACTGGGATCAAGAACGAAATGAAATAGACATTCACGATGCATAGGATATATTCAATGACATTCTGAGTGAAGCAATGTAAAAACATATTCCAACTCACAACGTTGGATGATGTAGAAGTAAGAAACGGCAGATTTATATGGACAGACCAGCAATGAAGCAAGTCAAAGCGAAACAGAGAGCTTGGAAGAGGTATACACAGTCTCAGGACTTACGTGACTATGACCAATATTGCGAAGTTAGGAACGGCTTAAGGAGTTATTGAGAAAGACGTTTGAAGAATATCTTGCATACAATGTGAACGTGAACCCTAAATCATTTTGGAAATACACCAAATCTAGGACAACTGTGAAGAGTCAGTGGTCTTAGAGATAATGATGGGGTATTGCATTCAGAAAGTGACGCAAAAGCTGAAATTCTCAACGACTTTTGTTGTAGTGTCTTTACTCGTGAAAATGTTGACAACATACCTAAGCTGGATCATAGATGTGCAGATGTAGAACTGTCAAATATCAGCGTTACAGAGGATGCTATTCAGAAACAGCTGAAGACAATAAGATTAACAAATCCCCAGGACCTGATGGACATCATTCGAGAGTCTTGAAGGAGGTCTCAGCTTACATCATTAAGCCTCTTAAACTCATCTACACCAAATCGATAGAGTCTTGCATGCTACCCAGCCAGTGGAAACAAGGAAAAGTGACACCTATCTTTAAGAAAGGAGATCGGAGCTTACCGGGAAATTATCGCCCAATCAGCTAAACATCCATCTCGTGCAAAGTACTGGAAGCCATCATTGGAGAACAGATTATGAAGCACATGATAGACAACAGACTATTCTGTGGAGAGCAACATGGATTTATTCCAGGCAGATCATGCATGACACAACTCATAACATGTCTCGACGAGTGGACGGATGTGCTGGAGAGTGGTAACCCGGTTGATGCCATCTACTCAGACTTTCAAAAAGCTTTTGATACCGTTCCCCATCAAAGGCTACTTAGTAAACAAAAAAGTTATGGCATCAAAGGGCAAGCAAGGGATTGGATCGAAGCCTTCCTACAGAACCGTGTCCAACGAGTGTCAGTGAACGGGCATGTCTCCAGGTGGGCTGATGTCACAAGTGGCATACCACAGGGCAGTGTCATCGGACCGTTGTTGTTTGTCATCTTCATTAACGATTTGTCAGATGAAATTAAGAGGGTGTCATGCATATTTTCCGATGACACAAAGATCTATAGCAAGGTTACAACGGAAGAGGACAGAGCCGCACTGCAGAATGACATAGAAAGGCTCTCTAGATGGTCAGCAGATTGGCAGCTAAAATTTAATACCTCTAAATGCAGAGTTATACACTTTGGACATAACAACCAAAGGAATATCTATCTCATGAAGGACAAGGAAGGAAATGACAAAGAAATTGGCGCTTCAGACATTGAAAAAGACCTGGGTGTATACGTAGACAACAATCTGTCATTTCATCAGCATGTTAATAAAACTATAAAGAAAGCAAACCGTACACTTGGGACACTAAAACGAACGTTTGTTAGCAGAGACAAGACTGTGATCAAGAAGCTCTACACCTCAATGGTGAGGCCCATCCTTGAGTATGGAAATGCACCACGAGTCCATCAGTTTGTCGGTGATATTGACAAGGTTGAAAAAGTCCAGCGCCGAGCCACTAAATTGTGCCCTACACTTGTGGACCTGCCATACGAAGATAGGCTGAGACACATGAAGCTCCCGTCCATGTACTATAGAAGGGAACGTAGAGATATGATCCAGACATTCAAGATCCTCAGAGACAAAGACAACATGGACTAGGTAAAACTGTTACCTCTCAGCAAGATCACTGGGACAAGAGGTCACAACCTGAAACTGGAAAAGGAGCATAGTAGGCTAAACATCAGAAAGTATTCCTTTGGGATGCGGACTGTGAACAATTGGAATTCTCTGCCAGACTGGGTCATCGACGCAACAGACATAAACGACTTTAAGTGCAAGTTGGACAAACATTGGCTTCACAGACAATGTTCAGGTAGACCTGTGCACGAACTGATATAGTGGACAAGAGGGAAAGGAACGGGAGTTACAGGCAAAAGTCTTTTTCCCAAATATATGTTATGTTATGTTATGTTAAACACACATTAATCGCAAAAGCACTTTCTCTCTAACTTCTGTCTTAAGAGAATCAAGTGCAGGACAATAATAACCCCAAATCTGAAATTATTCCTGTGTTTATTGAACTTAAAAAACGATTTATTCAAATAACGTGATTTGCTGCGAAAAATGATTTCATATCACTGATCGTACAAAACGAATTATTTGCATAACCCAACACGTCTCGCCTTCGCTGTTGGAGATGTGAAAATAAAGAGATTACGAGTCGTCGTCGCCTCGACCGGCATTGATGTTTGTTATCAGTGGGGTAGTGTTCAAATCATCTCGTTTTCCGAATGACGTAAAACACACGCGTTCTTTTACGTGGTCGTTTTTTATAAACGCGTAAATGAAGTGAATATATCTTAAGAATGTGTAAACATATGGAATCGGCTCTGCTATGTTTACATTTTATCGCCTCCTTTGTGGTCATTTGCACACTAATATCGTTGCGAAAGTCGTTCTGAAGTAATACAAACAGGTTTCACCTACCACTAAACATGCAAACGATACCATTTCTTTTGGGGTGTGGCTTCGAAAGTACCGGAACTCGGTGCGATGATTTACCAGTCATTATTGACTTTATTTTTACTTACATTTTAGAATTAGAGAGCGTTTAGGGTAGACAAGTCAGTATTTACATATTTTTTTGTAATTTACCAAATCGTATCCTCTCCATAATTATCGAATTTAACTTTTATTCTATAATCCGCCCAGATTCCCAAGATGGAAGAATTCATGTGGTAAATATATCTAGTGCCGTATACATCAACAAAGTACCACACTATACAGCAATCTCCGTTTTGAAGTTGCGTGTCATCTATATAATAATACGCTAAAGTATTTCACGCTCGTCCATATACGTCATCACTTATCACACATATTTAAAGAATGAGATTGGTGATTAATATGAGTCTCCAAGGTAAACACTTCCGTGTTTACCCATTTTTAAAAAAATCGTTCCCAAAATCAAATTATGTCGTTCCGTCGACTAAAACAGTGCAATTTTAAATAAATATATTTCAAAAAGTGACATTCGTGTTCTGTATTTGAAGAATATTTAGCTGATAATTATTTTACGGTAAGAAAACAGAATATTAATTGTTTAAAAATAAAGTAATTTGCTACAATTTTAAACAAATAAATAAGAAATGACTTAATTCGTTTAATTTATTTAAAGAATATTTAGCTTGCAATGACAATTATTTTTAAGGAAGAAGAAAGGGTAATTTTTCTTAATAGTATTGACCCTGGCGAACATTTATCATTTTAAAAGACATTATTATCAACAATAACTTTTCTAGAATCACTGAGGAATTTCTATGGGGTCTCTGTAGTTTAATTTTATTTCCGTTCACACCGGCGACAGAATTCACTTAGAGCGAACACGAAATTGTTCAACGGGGTAATTGGGTCGGGAATCGATGAGAACATCGGGACGCCATTTATTTCCCGCCTTATTTGCACAGCTCCAGGTAACGGGTTGACATGTTCGTTGAAGACTAAATTGAACGCTTTCTTCGACAGGATGACACTATCTCGAACACAAAAGCGTGATTGATCTGCGCATTGTTCAGAGTGGCGTTTCTTCAAAACAGTAACGCAAAGACGATCTCGTGTCCGAGTAAAATCGATACTAAGAAGCGACGAGATAAACCTATTGGGAGGTTCAACGATTTAACCGTTCAAACCAAATCCATTTTTTTGTTTAGATTTATGGATGTTTGAATGGATTTACGAAACAGTAACCAAATGCGAAGAGTATTATTTGTCTGGTAACAACATCGACAGCTACGACACTTAGTATCTACGAAACCGGAACTTTGCCCGTAAAAACAAAGTAATAGAATTATCAAAGATCTACTTTGTCGGCGGAGAACTAATCAAAAGTAGTTCCATGCATGTGAAGTGAATTGACAAAAGATGAGAGCGTTATTATTTGGATTAGATAAGCGCAAAGTACCTTCGAACCGCTGTGCCTAAAGTAGCAATCAACCCATTTGCATTTTACAATGTTGAAAATGTCCATTTTTTATAAACGTTTCAGATTTATTAATATTTTATCAAAAATTTTTTTTTCTAAAAGACAAAACCATTAGAAATATTAAAATTAATAATTATCAAAATACATTTAATGTACAGTTTGTTATGTTTTACAGAAGGCTTTTGTAAAATCTGACCAAAATCAATACATTTTACTCTCGTTAGAACTGTACTAATGCTGAACTACTCTCTCTCTCTCTCTCTCTCTCTCTCTCTGTCTATGTGTATATATATATATATATATATATATATATATATATATATATATATATATATATTATAAATAAATATTAATAATTTATGAATTACAGACATCGATGTTTAATGCTTACGCAATTTTCAGTGCAGGAAGCTAATTCCCGACGGTCAGCGGCCGCGAACTCCGATCACAAATCGTCACTAATTCACAGTCAAGAGACTTATCCGCTGGCCACCACAAATTAGCTTGGAAGTTAGGAGGAATTTAACTCTGTAAATGCCAAATCGCGGGTATTTCCAGCAAACAGTGAAGAGTGATCAACAACAACAATAACACCAACAAACTTGTTGGACTCGCAATGAAGCTAGTGTTACATCATGACGGGCCCTGTATTTTGAAAACGGATGAAGTAGCTAGTATGAATTATGAACTGGGTGAAAGAAATAGGAGGAAGTACAAATTAAGTGCATATGTGATTTGGGACAAACAGACATGTCTCATAGTGAGTCATTCTGGGAATCATAACATACTGGCCGAGAGGAAACGCTCGGATCAAAAAGGTTAGACATAAAAGCGTTATTGAGTTCTGTTATGACATTCGTTGAAGGGTCAAAGGGCTCTGACGTCACAGATCCCTGGTGGGAAATTAGCTTTCGAGACATGTTTACCATGGAGGCACGAAGAAGACAGACGTCCATAAACTGAGCTCTGCAATGCACAGAGTTGGGGTGACATCGCCAGATATGGGATAAGACGTAGATAAGATCCAAACGGCGGAACAAGAAAATAGCCGATTGCATCCGTCACATTTCCACAAAGCAGTATGAAAGAAAGACAAAGTATTAATGAACGAACCTACGAATGGAGATCTCTCCGACTGAAGTCTGAAATAAACCAATAGAAATCTCTCTCAAAAAGTCTCGTCTTCGAATGTTTTTGTCTCCGTGCATGAAAACAGAATTTGCCCACAAAACATCTACACCACTGCGATAACGAGCCAGCGACGGAGATGAGCGTGCCAGCAAACCCACGACCAGCGGAGGCAGACATCTGTAAGGTAACTTTCTTTGTGCATTTTGGGTCCTAATCTGTAAAACGAAAAGAACTAAAAATCGAATATGCCTAACGAACAATGTTTGAAATGAGTAAGAATTTAAAAGAGAACTATGTTTAAAATGTTTAATTTGAAATGTTTAAAGAGCAGATATTTTAACGAGAAAGAAATTTAAGAAAATGTGTTTTTCGATAATTGTTGAAAATGGATCGACAGTTTAAAGGTTTAAAAGTGCCATAAAATCGCCTTAAAGAAATGTCGCCTAAAAGTGCCTTATAGAAAGTGTTAAAAAAAGGTTGAAAACGCTTTCATAATCTTTTCGTAAACTTTCGTATTGTTTTCGGCTACGAGAAGATTTAATTAACCAGCGTTATGTAACACTAGTAGTACTGCTTGTTATTAAATTCACTCATATATACATATATATATGATGCAAATATATATCCCGTCGGACTTAAACAACACTCGATTATCTGATCATCACCCCTACTCAATTCCAGGATATAATAATAAACCTTAACACCTGCAAAGCATATGGGCCTGATCTTATACCTAATATCGTAATAAAGAAATGCTATGCTGAGCTGGCCTCTGTTTTCTCAGAACTTTTTAACAAATCCCTACCCGAATCTTGAAACCCTTATAGTTTGAAAATTGCCTCATTGGTACCAGTGTTCAAGAATTCTGGTGAAAGAATTGACTCGCAAAATTACAGCCCCATCAGTCTTCTTTCGCTCTCCGCTAAAATCTTTGAATAATTCATCAGTAGCGATAGTTCACCACTTCTTTTATGTTAAACTTACGAAAAATATTGATTTAGACAAGCTCGTTCTACTGCCGATATCCCAACAGTGATCTCTGAACGCATATAGCATGCACTGGACAAGGTTGGTGAAGCTAGGGCGGTAAGGCTCTATATATTTAAAGCCTTTGATAATGGCTGGCATGAAAGTCTTCTCATGAAAATTAATTTATATGATATGAGTAGACGAATATTTAATATATCAGATCTTTCTTAGCTAAAAGAAAGATCCAGGTTGTCCGCAATGGCCGTGCATCTAAACAACATGACATTAATACAGGTTTTCCCCAGAGATTGATCCTTGGGCCGTTATTATTCTTCATTTTCGTAAACTACGTCCCTGATGCAATTGTGTTCGAGATGGGTATATTTGTTGGCGACACCATGCTTTATTCTCGGCATGTAAGCTAAGCGAACACACACGTATCTAAGACAATGGTTAAATTCTCAGAAAATGGCATCAAGTCTGTAGTGGAATGAGGACATAAATAGATGGTAACATTTAATGCTACTAAGACTAAGCTCTTTCTCTTTGACAATTATAGAAAAACCTTTTCAACAATGAATTGCCATGGTTAATAGCACCCTACCTGAGAGTCAATCATTCAAACTCCTCGGCCTAACATTAACAGGTGAAATGAATTGGAACAAGTCAGCGGCAAGGACAATGGGCGCTCTCTACAAAGTTAGAAAACCTCTCATGCCTGCCAGTATCCTATATTTCTACAAAGCCACCATTCTTCCGATGCGTCGAGTATTGTTCTCACATCTGGGCTGGTGCACCAACCTCTAATCTAATAAATCCCACCCTATCAATCCCCATCACCTATCCCATCGCCGCAATGTTGCACCCATTTGTTTATTTCACAGGTATTTTAATGGACTGTGCTCCGACGAACTGGCTGCACTTGTGTCCACTTGACGTTAATACAACCGACCGACCCGTCAGTAAGCAAAATAGAACTATAAATGTCCATAGATGTCAGAAGATTTACTTCTCTAATGGCTTCTTTGTTGAACTGCTAGCTTTTGCAATTTCCTCCCTGCAGTTGTTTCTCTGGCTGTACTAACAAGAAGACATTTAAATGTAATGTGAACAAACATTTCGCTCGAGATATAATGTTCGGCAAAAATTCAAACCCGATTTTATTACGAACAGATACAATTCAAATTTAATCCTGCCCTGGCGTATAGCATCTTATGAAACTTCAATGAAAGGTAATGCATTTCCTGTTACATAGGCAACAACAAAATGATACTCTGAATCCTCCATGAAGATTTTCAAGGTTGACAATAAAATACAATAACTGGCAAAATGCCGTACATTTGCTTAATCATTTTACTTAACACCAGTCAAATTCTCCAACTCGTATTATGTATTTCTTATGCGTGTACTTTGGTAGATGTTGCAATGTAGCCATGAGATAAAAATCAACATAGGTTGGGGATTGACCTGACACCATGAGGGTTTTTACCGGTGCGATATTAAGTAATTACATCATTTAAATTACTTCGAATAATTAATTTAAAGAAATTCGGGTCAATACTTTTTTCGGGTGACATTTATCGCCAAATTTTATTTTCACTTGAAACGAACGATTTGTTTGAAAATATCATATGTTGTTTTCGAGTGCCAACCACAGAAAAGCATAGGTTTTGATTATGAATAACGTATGTTGAAAAACTAATGTTCAAATAGTAATGTTCAAAACGCGTACCTCTCGTGTCTAGATGATAGCTTAAGAGAAAGAACCCTAACTTAATTTTGAGTTTTCTTTCAAAGCGCAATTTAAATGATTATATTTCTCGTGTTAAAGTGACATTTTTTTAAATAACCGAATCATCAATTAAAGTATTTTCAGATTTGATAGGTTATTAAATCCGATTTGTGTAGGACTAAAATTTAAGTTGCTAAATAAAAAATAAGTTACAAAGGTTAACTTGCACACCTGATCATTCCGGAATGATAAATTTCAATCATTCAGTATTAAACCGACGAACAAATTGTGTTTACTATTTGAAAGGTTAAGGAGTGCAATACCTATATCTGATAAATATACTTACCTGCCATCAAATAGTAAGATACGCTCACACTAAGACCAAGCTTTAGGACGCAAGTTTTCGAGTGAAACAAATTTATGAATGGGGTGAACAAAATGTAATTACTCATGAGAACCGTTAATGACAAGTATTTTTGACATTAGAATACAAGACAACAATTTGTAGCTTGCATGGAAGTGGTGACACAAAACCCATTGTTTGTTCGACTTGAATGCTAGAATTATCACCTTATCGTATTTTCGATTCCCAAATGCTGTTTTAGTGTAATTTTGATTTATTTAGTAAAATTATCCTCTGAAAAATTTGGTTATATTATTCGCGCACGGGTTTTTCTAAAAAACGATTGCGTCATGTAACATGCCTTTTTTCTCAATGATATCAGCAAATTGTATTGTCTTCGAATGTCTGAGTCACCAGATTTTGTAGAAAGAAAATATTTTTTTTTAAATGACATCGTTCCATACAAAAATAATTAGTGATGAAAGATAACGAATTCGGAGAAATAGCCGAATACAGATTCGCTGGTAATAAACAGTCTCGGCCTGACTCTCAAAAAGAAGGTTTAAGAAGTTGCTTGTTAAGCGAGGGTGATATTAGCAGTAACTGGACAGTCTGGATTAGTTAAGGGCAGTGAAGCGAAAGGCATTCGCGCAGTAGATCTCAGACTGAGTGTTGAGACTATTTCTTTAGCTTGACTTAAATACTAATAAGGTAGCTTCTATTGTGCCAATATGTAAATGTCTATTAAAAAGGCTACGTATATTTTATGAATTTTCGATTGGCTGAAATAAAAGTTGTGCATTGTGAATCAACAGTTTTTATTTTTACAAAAATTGTCCGCTGCTGCTGATTGTTGTTGTTGTTAAACGAGTTGAACTGCTACATAGAGCTCGCGAAGATTGTGCCTCAGGATTGGGTGGTTCGCATAAAGTCCTTCTCGTTCGTTGCAACTGATCGCAAACTTTTTTTTTTACCTCCGACGGTTTGACCCAGAACACGCAAACGAATGGCGCAGAAGCAACGTTGCTACTCTCACTCCATTAATTTGCAGTTCCCTGCTTGACATATCTTTGCTTACCACTCGCAGAGGCAGAGACGAGTAGAGGACGGCGGATCGTGGTGCCGACTCCTGAATTTTTACCAGGCCCTGTTAGCAGGACTGCGGTCCTAATCTCGTTCGGTGCCAGACCTGTCTGCCATAGGTGGCATTTTCAGAAACCATAGTTCTAGAGGGCATAGATCTGACACTGACACCTTGCCACCGCCTCTATCATGGTGAGGAAGAGTTGGACATTAGGGAACCGTTGATGGTTATAAGTCAGGCGAACACACTCATAGAACAAAACAGTCGCAGAAAAGTGATTTTCCCTCCAGGTGGCTTATTTGTATTTGTTATCTTCATTCTCACCAAAGAATCAGGATAAGCTTTCAAGTTCAACTTCAACATGAAAATCAACGCATGCATAATTCATCTACACGCAGTAACGCATTGAACAAATACCAGATTTATTAAAACGCTTTAAGCCCTGTGAGTCGAAACAAACACGTCTATATTAACGTGCCTGAAACCTTTTGACTCAGTGTCAATATGACTCGAGCGCATAAAGATAAAGTTATCATATTCGCTTCATAAACTTATCGCTATTTTGGCGCCATTTTGAGAGCGAATGATTCACTTTGGGGAAATCTTGAAAAAAGTACGTCTTGATAATGTAAAAAAGATATATTACTGCGACAAAATAAAGGAAAATAAAGAAATAATATGCATATATTTTAGTCATAATCAGACAGCTGAGAGGTTACCACGATGGAATAATGCTTAGGAGGTTTACCTCGAAGACTGTTACTAATAGTATGAGTTTGTTAAAATACTGCAGCTCTTCATATTAAAAAGTACGTAATTTATGAAAATAAATTTCGCTATCTTGTTTTATTCTCATCACAAATTATTACCAATAAATCTTCAGATACTTCGCTGATACAAATATTTAGTCGCATGGGAGTATTTGATAATGGCCCTGTGAGGCCGGACGCATGTTTAGTGGATGTATGTGTTGGGGGTCGTTTGGTTTGTCTTGCACGATTTAGTGCGGGTGAACCCGTACAACCGAGTGCCAAATCGGACTGTTCTCACAGTCGGAGCTCACAAGCGTTGACAGGGCCACCACGTTGACGAGACCTCAGGTCAAGGGTCAAGGTGCACCTGCGCATAGGGGTTATGTGACATCACGGGCCTTTGTGTTAGAAACTGAGTTTAAGGAGTCTGGTTTTTGGAAGCAGACTGAACAGACGTATTTTCTCCATGTAGTCCGCAAATGATTAGGGGAATTTATTTCCCTAAAAGAATACAGGCGTGATAAGATTCTTTATCCCCCTCCTCGCATAGCTAATGACTTAACGGACCATAGACAGCTAGGAATTAACTACGATAAAGTAGTAAATTGATCTCTTTCTCTCTCAACGTTAGTAAAACATCTCCAAGAGCGATAGAAAACTGACGCTTGAATAAAACTAATCAAAATTTAAAAGATTGTTCGCCTCCTGAAGCGAGTTATGAAGGTTTTTGTTACAGACACAACGGATGTCGATATTCACGGCAGTACAGAAGCGAAGAAGGAACTCAACCACTAGACGACATCGAGACGACACCCCTCCACGACGAAGAAGAAAAGATACGAGTAATTAAAGGACTATATAACAGGAGGGACTCCATAAAAATGTTTGCTCTGTTCGATCTTCTAAAGAAATAATAAGAATCTAATGTTTTATACGGGTGTTGGCTGTTCTTTGTTTCTCATACGTTTTGCATATTTAATGTTTCTTTACTTAGATATTGCTTATCACAGTCTCCTAGGTTAAACATAACCTCTTCTTCATCTCCAACCGTCTCATCTCAGTTTTGGTCAAAACTGCAGAACCAGAGCACTTCAATTCAAATAGTCATGAAGCGCCTTTTATTGAGCAAATTAGGTTATGTTTTCGCTCGAGTTTTTTGGCGTGTTACAGGGTTTGTTTGTGTACAGCTTAGC
The DNA here is from genome assembly GCA_963556195.1 of Sepiola atlantica. Classification (NCBI taxonomy): domain Eukaryota; kingdom Metazoa; phylum Mollusca; class Cephalopoda; order Sepiida; family Sepiolidae; genus Sepiola; species Sepiola atlantica. The sequence continues at coordinate 25,393,706 of OY744530.1, forward strand.
GTCCACATTATTTGACTAATTCAAACTTAATCAAGATATAATTCATGATCTATCTTAGAACTGATTTGGATTTGTATATCTAGGTGGAATTTAAAGTCAAGGTCACGGTGAAAGTCACATTTTGGGGCGATAACATTCGGTCTGTTCATCGTAGAAACTCGCTACTTAGCCGCTATTCTAGCAAATGAAGAACCGCATCTTATCCGACCTTGGTATTTACTTTGACCTTCTCATGATCGAAATTATGACTGAATTTAAACTTCTAATTTTTCCAAATTTTACACATGGAGCTGATGCACTTTGATAACAGTAACCACCATGCAAAATTTCAGCCTGATCAAATAAATAGTTTTTGAGTTATCAACGTTTCCATTGCATAACTTCGGTGATACTTCATACAATACGGAGTAGTAAAACTTTGGCCCACTCTAACCTTATCAGGCGGATGTATGCAGTCCCACGACTGACTTATGTGTTTGTTACATGATAGGTTTCCTTCTATTCGAGTAATGTTCTGTCTATATTTTAGCTGTGTTTAACTGACCCATTGTTAATCGGTGTCATATAACAATTTGGGTTGGTTTCTGCACTCGATGATATTTCTTAATATGTCAGCTGTTTTCATCAATGCCGTACTTTGTACGGTGTTTATCTTCAGTTTTATTCCAATGTCTCCTAGTTTTTTCGAGTTCTTTTGGAACTGTTCATTGTGATCATACAGTTATTTTTATTACAGTAAATTTCTGTATGTCCTATATTCCCTTCAGCCACCCTGCGAACTGCTGGGACAGCAAGTTTTCCCCTTCTTTTGATTATTATCACGTTCTGACTCCTTCCGTAGATGATTGTATTCGTTTCTTATTAATTATTTGCTCACTGGGAATCTTCACACACAATGGTATTCCCTGGAGTCAGATTGACAGCAAGCCGACAAGGTCACGCAGAAAAGGGTGCATTATTATTATCACTATTATAATTATTATTATTATGAGTAGTAGTAGTAGTAGTAGTAGTAGTAGTAGTAGTAGTAGTAGTAGTAGTACGTATTCATTAGGAGTTCTCACATGAGTCATTATTAGTGATTGCTTACTGACAATAACTGGTGATGTTCTCTGGAGTCTTAGTGACAACAAGTCTCCCCAGATTCCAGTACTTTCCACTTCTTTCGATAACCATTGCAAATGATGTTTCGTCATCGCGACAGCCGCTTACCATTGATTTCTCGCAAGCAGCGACCATTGGTCTACCCTAGGATTTGCATAGCAATAAGCCTCCCCAAAGGAATAAGACTTTCCTCGTCCTTTTAGTGGGGTAATGCTCTCCATCTTCGTTCTTTCCATCCTTATTTTCGCTTAAAGATCATTTTGTGTGGTATCAGCCGAAGCTGTGTTGATCAAAATTCATATTCTTTATTATTATTAGTAGTAGTAGTAGTAGTAGTAGTAGTAGTAGTAGTAGTAGTAGTAGTAGTAGTAGTAGTAGTAGTAGTATTTTATAGTAGTCTCAACTTTTGGATGTTCTTAGTTGGAGTTTTTGTTTTTGGAAAATCAAGTCAATTCCCTTGACTTTAGACATTCAAGCTGTATCTTAACACTTTCGCTGTTCCTAACAGGCAAGCCTTTTGCCAAATTGGAAAATAAATTGTCTCATCAGTTTGTTTAAACCATCTATGGTGGCTTTTTGTTATGGTTTCAAGCGTTCCAATCACAACGGTAATCATCTTTACTTCTTTACATTTTCATAATCTAACTAATTCCTATTTTAGATCTTGATATTTCTTCGTGTTCATTCTCCTGCACTATTGTATCGAAGGGGCAGGCTACATCAATGATTAAGCAAAGTCTTATGTTTTTGTATAGATTAAATCTGGTTTGGAATGTTCAAGAACCTTATCAGTTTGTATGCGCATGTCCCCCAAAAGTTTGCCATTGTACTTGTACCACTTCTGACTTATGCTCATACAACTTCTCATTGTGGTCCAATTCATAAAGTTAGCATATATTCCAGTGTAGTACCTGAGCGACTTTGTCGTGTCTCCATTTTTTATACTAATGTTGTGCTAGCATTGGCCATTCATATACAATATGCGCTAAGGTTTCTTCCTTGTTATTACACAATCGGCATATCGGTGATTCTTCAGTTTCGTCATTGGCATCTAACTAATGATAAAAAGCAAAGAGAAAATACAATTGCCTTGGAAAATCTCTCTCCTCATTTTCACTTTACCTAACGTAACACCTTCTGAAGTTAAATTGGTTTCCCAATTATTCATGCTATTCTTTAAAGCTGTTTGAATGCTGGGGGCTATTCGGAAAATCTTCAGGCATTTGTGTAACCTATGGATGAAGGACATATCAAATGTTGTCTTATAATTTACGCACCCCATGACAAAGTTAGAAGTTCTTCGTTTACAGTTTCTCAGGATCATTTTATCGATCAGAAGCTGATCTTTGGTGCCATGTGATATTTTTCAGCAGCCTTTCTGTTCTTCAAGCAACAAATTGTTTAGGTTCAAATGACCATAAATACTTTCGACAATATGTTAGTGAAAAGTTTCCACATAACTAGAAAGCAAGTGATTGGTCTAAACTTTGTCACTTCACTCTCTTTTGTTTTATCTTTTATGATCAAGACTCTGGTTCCTTTTGTAATCCATTCAGGGAAGCTACCTGTCGTCAAATAGCCATTTATCATTTCTGCAAGAAGTTGGTGAAGAGCCAGAAGGTCTTTAAACAAGTATTCCTGGACTCCGTCAAGTCCATGTGCTTTCCAATTTGTAAGCGTTTAAACCCTCTCCTTCAGCATCTCAACGGTGAATGTTATATTTGTCTTTTCGGTCTACTCTGGAGGACACCTTCCTTTCAATATCTTTCATCCATTATGCATCATCTTGATGCTTTACTTCCTTTTCACGAATGGCTTTCCAGAAAACACTAGATTAGTCAGCATAAGGTATAATGTCATTCCATCTTTCAATTACTTTTAGTTGTTCAAAAAAACGTTTCTGGTTGTTCTCAGACAGTCTGTTTGTCGATACTGCTCAATTCTGGCGCTGTAACGTTTAACTTTGGCAGTCTTAGCTACGACACGCTGTTTCAGTTCTTCACTTACACACTTGAAACCTTTTCGGTGTATGTAACACTTTTTTTCTTTTTTTTAACATAGTTTACCTCAAATAAGGCAAGTTGTAGACGTAATAGGCTACTGAGAAAAAATGGGAAAGGTTTGGGGGGGGCAACCTAAATTGGTATCTGCTCAGCGAGATGTCTGTTTAAGTTAGTTTTAAATTTCTGCATGTCATTACCGTCGGGGAAACAGGGGCAAAGAGGGAGTTCCAGAAGCCAGCAGCACGAGGAAAGAAGCTATTGGAGTAGAAAGCTTTCCGGCATCTGGGGACCTCCACAGTGAATGGATGGGATTTAGCTGATTGTCGAATTGGTTTAGTGAATTGATGTTAAGGGGGCATCAGAGTAGCGAGTTCATTGGAGCATAATCTATTAAAGTATTTGTAAAACAAGCACAAGGATGCTACATTGCAGCGATGGAACGGGGACTGGCCTTGGTTGACAGTGAGGGACCTATTAATTTGGCGACTCTTTTTTGGACCTTGTCAAGGAGGGAGAGACTAGTAGACGATGCACCAACCAAGATGTGGCAACAATATGCATGGGTGGATAGTGGCTTTGTAGAGATACAGGATACTATTAGGTGTGATGTGTTTACTAGCACGGTAGAGGGGGCCCATCTTCTTTTGCTGCAGCCTTGGCAATGTCTTAGTCTTTTACCAGCGCTCTGATTTTTGAATTTGCCATTATCGACAGCGTGTACTTTACTTAAATTCTTTCTAAGTTGTTTTATCTGACCATTTAAACGTTTCCTCCACCAATGCTCTTTCTCTATTTTCTTTTTCTTTTTTTCTACTCCGAGTAGGTTTGATACAGTATTGGCAGCAGCTTTAATAACTTTACTTCACGTATCAAGATTATTTACGAATAAAAATGGCAACACATCATTGACTTGGTCGTGACAGTTTTAAGTCTTTTCCTATTGACAAATCTCAGATTCAGCGGCTGTTCTAAATTGACAGCTCTTAGTTTCTCATTTAACAATCTTAAAATATCAATATATTCTTCTGTCATCCCATGTGTTATCATATGTTTTACGATTGCATCGGTGGAAACAGCCTGATTACTATTAGTTACAATATTTTCGCTCTCAGGGTGCGTTGTTGTTTCTACCCTAGACTTTTCTTCAACTACATCAAGTGTATTTATCTTCCCAAGCTGTTCTAAGGCTTCTCTCTCAATTTCCTATTTTAGTTCTTCAATTTCAATAGCAGATAGCCATTCATTAGTTCTAATCACCTGGGCTTATCCTGCAAGTGTTTCTTCTGATAGTTGAAAAAGACCTAGCTCATTCCAGCTTCGGTGCATTCGCTGTCTATATCGTCTCTTAGGAGGATTACTCTTCAAGTAACATTTCATCACAATTCTATTTAAGGTTTTAGTCTAATTAGTTCGAATTTTAGTGTTAGTGTTTGGGGGGGTCGCTGGATGACGACTTAGGAAGCCTCGTTCGTTCCCCCGCCAGAACTTGACATTCTGTAACTACATACATCGTGTTCGGTTTGATAATTTTGAACACTCATATTGAAATAATATAAGGAATGGAAGTAAGTGTAAGTTTTTCTTTCCATAGTATTCTTATTGAGATACAATCTCTAGGAGTATGACTATCCAAAGCTGACAACCCAAACCTGACCATGAAACGTAGTTAAACCCCACCTGATGTCAACCTGGTATTTACAACTGCTTTTACATTTCATCAGGCATTTGCTATCCTTAGAGATGTTGCGTTCTCTATGGTGATTCTAGACGCTCTCATGCCAATTGATCCGCTCTCATGTACATTTCAACTTTACAGACGCTTTTTCAAGTTATAAACTACTTGCCGTTATAATTAAAAAATGAGCACAACTGTAAAGTCATAATTTGTAAAGACACTAAAACTAATACCGCCTGAAGATGATTTGACGATTCAAATCAAAAGTACTTGCAAAAAAAAAAAGAATGGAACAAGAAACCCATGGATCATATTTACATCAATTTGATCGAAACATTAGATGGACAATTCGGAAAATTGAAAAAATTTAAAAAGTCGCATCAAACAAAACCACTCCGTGTTATTTAATAATGTTTGCCTAAATAAGAATATGCTGCCTAAATACACACACACAATATATATATATATATATATATATATATATATATATATATATATATATAAATATATATATATTGTTACTGTAATTGACATTCGTTCGTTCACATGTCGCCAAATAACTTGGTTTTATTATTATTATTATTATTATCATTATTATCATCATTATTATAAAAACGGCCTTTTCTCTGACGATCACATGAGAGAGGAAGATTTAACATTCGTACGACAATGAAGAAGTGGTTTACTCAACCCGCGAATTAATAAACTTTTGAAAGACAAATGCGGGTTCCAGTTTTGGTCGAAATTCAACGCTGAACCGTTCAGATCGAGGGGGGCAGATTTGGATAGGAAAGGGTCTGACATGGCAAAGGTTGCTGCGGCGTCAGTGGAAGAATAATGGAGCTGTTAATAGTGCTTGGTCCGCTCGAGAGGCGACTGAGTAGCTGAACGGACGGAGTTGGACGATTAAAGACATAAATCTGATTTCGAGAAGTGGACGAAGGAAACGGTTAAGCAAAGATGGGTGTCTTCCCATTTCTCGCGAATCATTGGTAAGGCAAGATTTATGAAGAACGTCGATGACTTGAAGATCAATTTTATATAACAATCATCTTTATTGATATGGTACTCTTATTACAATTAGTTCAAATATACTTGCATAAGTTGAAGCTGGTTTTAAATTGTAAATGCACTTTAATAATAGGAAACGAAATCATCCAAACATGTTTAATTACGTGAGACGCAAAGTTCATTATAAGTGAATTTAGCCATAAAACTACGAACTGGATAAAGTTCTTAATTTAATGAGCAATTCACTTAACTATTTATCATAATTTATATATGTATATATATATGTATATATATATATATATATATATATATATATATATATAAAATATATATATATAAAAGATATATATATATATATAAAATATATATATATATATAAAATATATATATATATATATATAATATATATATATATATATAAAATATATATATATAAAATATATATATATATATATAAAATATATATATATATATATAAAATATATATATATATATAAAATATATATATATATAAAATATATATATATATATAAAATATATATATATATATATATATAAAATATATATATATATATATATATAAAATATATATATATATATATATAAAATATATATATATATATAAAATATATATATATATGTATAAAATATATATATATATATAAAATATATATATATATATAAAATATATATATATATATAAAATATATATATATATATATAAAAAATATATATATATATATAAAAAATATATATATATATATAAAATATATATATATATCTATAAAATATATATATATAAAATATATATAGTATGATCAAAATAAACCAAAGTGAAAACTTTTAGTAGATGGAACCTATTGTGAAAAGGTTTAGCTCAATATACGGGATAGAGCAATAGTAGAGATATAAGAAAAAAGATTGATAAATATGCGACGATTGTCCAAATTTATTTCAAATTTCAATTGTTCAATGCAAGGTTGTCAGTAATAAACTAGTGTTTATTTTTCTTTCCTTAAGCCAACGCTTTTCAAAGATCGAAATCTTATCATCAGAGGAGAAATACAGATGGATAAGTTGGCTTTCGAAAAAACCAAAGTTCAAATATTTGAAAAATATGAGAATTATTTTTAAAAATTATTAAAATAATTTTTGTCAAAAAACGTACTGAATGAAAAGAAAATTTCGTGAAATAGATATACAATTGTCCGGGTGGTAAGTTTCCGTTGAAAAAGTTCGGTGAAATTGTAGAAAGTGAAGAAAAACACTTTGCATGGGAGCAGGTTGGAAAAGGTGCTCAAAAGTAGATAAGTCCAGATGCACTTAAAAGAGGCTGTGAAGAGGAAAACAGGCCATTTTTTTTATTTACTTCCGGGCCTAGTAAAACGGTAGGATCTCATACAAGGATTAACTCAGAATGAGAAAAAGCCAAAGTTGATGAAAGTTTCAGATTTGGGGTCAGGATGGGGGAGGGGGTTAGGAGGTGCGGGGTAGTTTAAAAAGTCGCTTTGTGAATTTGGGGGAAAAATAAAAGGAGGACGGGTTGGCATGGGGATGTAGATAAAGTGACAGGTTGGTTAAGGGTGCGGGCTAGCGGTAGGGTGTAGGTTTTGGGGGTGGGGTTAATCTTAAATGGTGAATAGGTATAGAAATAGTTGATTCTAAAAATAGAAATAAAAAAATGTGAGCTTCCAAATATTTCAGGCGGCTAAAGGCAGATTAAAATGTAGTTATCAGATATGGTTTCAGTGTGTTTAAGGAATAAAGAATAAAGTAGAATTAGTGAAAGCATGGTATAATAAATATAGGAATGTGAGAGAGTGGATGATTAAAATTAAAAATTAAAAGATTAAATTTAAATTTAAAAAGCTAGGGAATAGTTAATTAAAAAATTTATTTATTTATATTTTTAATTTAAAACCAAATTAAGGGTTAGATGAATAATTTGGAGGGACATTAAATGGCCAAAGAGATAAGGGGGGGGGGGGAAATAAATTAATGGGAAAAGGGTTAGTGAAATTTAAAGGTCAAGTCTGTTCTACTCATTCTGAGTTAATCCTTGTATGAGATCCTACCGTTTTACTAGGCCCGGAAGTAAATAAAAAAAATGGCCTGTTTTCCTCTTCACAGCCTCTTTTAAGTGCATCTGGACTTATCTACTTTTGAGCACCTTTTCCAACCTGCTCCCATGCAAAGTGTTTTTCTTCACTTTCTACAATTTCACCGAACTTTTTCAACGGAAACTTACCACCCGGACAATTGTATATCTATTTCACGAAATTTTCTTTTCATTCAGTACGTTTTTTGACAAAAATTATTTTAATAATTTTTAAAAATAATTCTCATATTTTTCAAATATTTGAACTTTGGTTTTTTCGAAAGCCAACTTATCCATCTGTATTTCTCCTCTGATGATAAGATTTCGATCTTTGAAAAGCGTTGGCTTAAGGAAAGAAAAATAAACACTAGTTTATTACTGACAACCTTGCATTGAACAATTGAAATTTGAAATAAATTTGGACAATCGTCGCATATTTATCACTCTTTTTTCTTATATCTCTAAAATATATATATATATATATATATAAAATATATATATATATAAAATATATATATATATATATAAAATATATATATATATATATATATATATATAACAGAAGTTCATTTTATATTCCAATAATAATTTTTTGTATCTTCAATTTTTATTTTTTCACATTTTCAAAAAACATAACATTCGTATAAGATGTATATTTATGTCTCGTTTCCCTGGATGTGAGCCAACAAACATTATTATATCAATATCGGCCCCGCTACACCTCAAGATCATCCGAAAAATCCACTAAGAAGACAATTTCACAAATTGAAAAGTCTTGAAATAACCTACACCACACTGTGGGTCATTGTTAGCAAAAACAAAGTAAAGAACCTTCACACCAGCAAAGATCTCCTTAGGACGCCATTTATATATATATATATATATATATATATATATATATATTAATCCAGGTAACGTTTACATCCACAGTCTAAAAACTAAAAGAATCTGTACTGTGTTTATATGAGTGCTAAATAAGAAATAAAGCTGTTTTATAGGTACAAAGATTTTATTCATCAAAACATTATTGGGCCACACATTTACAAAATTGTTTCGATCAAAGCTATTGTACGGTCAGATCCTTTTACGGTCAACTTCTTTTCTTTACGGCTTTATTTGATGAAAACTATATCTCTATTACTATCTCTTTCTTTCAAACACACACTCTCTCTATATATATATTTCTTTCTCTCTCGCTCTCTCTCTTTAACACACATACACACTATATATATATATCTTTTTCTTTCTCTCTCTCTCTCTCTAACACACATACACACTATATATATATCTTTTTCTTTCTCTCCCTCTCTCTCTCTCTCTCTCTCTCTCTATATATATATATATATATATATATATAAGGAGCCTCAAGTCACATGTTTAGATGTTTGAGTATTCCAAAAGCCAAGGTAAAACAACACTCTATAGATACATGGGACAAGGATTATGTCAAACACAGCCAATCGCATACTTAGAAATACTGCAGATCTTGAAACTAACCCAAACGTTAAGACTAGGAGCCGAGCCAATCTATAATAATTTGAAAGTAAACAAAACTCATGTCATAATCATAAATGTACTAACAAATATATGCTCCCTCCGGTCGCATATTTTTGCTAGTTGTTTTATTTAATTCCTCAGTAAAATGTATATATTTGGGTTTTTTTTTGCAATGTAAAAGAAAGAAAATCAACCCATCCTTTATTTTAATAAATAAAACACGAAATATAAAACATAGTTTTTAAACAAGATGTACCCTTTACGGCGTAAACTGTAAAACAAAAATCGAGGAAAACATTTCAAATAAATCTGGGAATTTGAAAAAAAACATAATGGGTGTATATTTGCGAATATTAATTCATTAGAAGCTTTTAAACAAATTAATTATGTAAATTTGAAAGACGCGTGTTGTTTGGGGAAGTTCTCTGAAAACTAATAATAAAGTTGGGTACAATTAATATAAGTAATAGTATGGTTTGTTTTTCAGACAGATACCAAATCTCCATTAGTAATAGATATCAGTTCCAGAAAACCGAAATCAACGAAGTTTTTTGTGAACGAAGATTTCATAGATATTTATTGGATAATAAGTCTTCATTAGCACAAATTACAAAGTGTATTGCAGTTTTTAAAACCACAAATTAATCGACACTTCTACATTATTTTTTCAAATATTAAGGGACGGGGGCTTATTTGTAATTTTTTTCTCATGTAAATACACAAATATATACCTATGTATAGATGAATAAAAATATAAATAGCTCTAGAAAATTGTTTAAATCCGAAAGATAAATATTTTCTAAAAAAAAACGTTAAAACAACAAACCAACAAAAGCTTTTAAAAAAGGGTAAATAGTCCTTTGCCGACAAATTGTGCATGTGCATGCATTTTTAAAAAGTTTTTAAATGTTTTTTGTTTTAGTTTTTTAATATATTTGACTTTTGATTGTAATAAGAGTTAATGGCTTATTATTAGTTTTTATTTATGTATACATAGGTGAAGAACTGTGTACTTGCGTGTCTGAAACTGATATACTCTTAATGATTATGTCACGAGTTTTTTTTTACTTTTAAATATATATATATATATATATATATATATATATATATATATATATATATATATATATATGTATGTATATAAAATAAAATATGAAACTGAAAGTATACTTTTAGTTGATAGAACCTATAGTGAAGTGGTTTAAGCTCAATATTCTTTATCCCTTCCCCCACTGCCTCATTTAGCCTCGTGTTCAACTAATAAGCTGTCGCTCTTCTTAGATATGATCGAAGTCACTACTTAAATTACCGACTGCCTTCGTTTAATAAACACAGTTCAACTTCAACTTCTGAAAAACTACTCTCATCCTCGGTCCACGGAAGTATTTTAAAATGGCCCGAATTCTCAAAATTACTTCCAAATAAGTGCGTTCAATCTACCATTGAACTAAACATCTTTCCATTGAAACTTTTATAATGCTGCTTTCACGAAAATCCTTTCTTTTCTATATTTAAATCTCCTTTCACTGGATACCTTATCAACAGACATTTACCAACTGGACATACCCCATATCTTTTTACGCGCACATTCTCACTCTTCATTACTTAATATTTTTTCAAATTTTTAATTTTGACTTTTCCACTGCCAACTTATCCATCTATGTAATTCCTCTGATGATGGAATTTAATCTTTGAAAAGCCTTGGCTTGATGAAAGAATAATAAACATGTTTTTACCGAGTACACCTTGCATTGAACAATCGAAGTTGAAATAAATGTGTCATTCGTACATCTATCTTTATATATATATATATATATATATATATATATATATATATATATATATATATATATACGCATATATATTTTAATTGATCAAGTTCAAATATGTTAATAAAATGAACATAAAACCAATATTTAAAAAAGAGCTCAATACAAAATAGAGCATTTATAAAATTACATAAACAATATTTGAGTCTTGCGTCAATCAACCAAAGTTTTGATGCTACAACATTTCTTTAAAAACGCTTTTTTAGAGATGTTGTAGCATCGAAATGTTGGTTGATTATGTAACTTTATATATATATATATATATATATATATATATATATATATGTGTATATATATATATATAGAGAGAGAGAGAGAAAGAGAGAGAGAGAGAGAAAGAGAGAGAGAGAGAGATCGCCAACTGTCATTAGCTTTAAAGCATAATTCATTGGGTAAAACTATTTCCAGCTCCCGGCACTTGCCAATGTTTACATTGTAGATATCATTTACACTCAGCTAGTGTCGTATGATAGCGCAGAGATAGAGACGCCAATCGTCAGCTCGATGGTTAAGTTTCAATCCCGCTTTAAGGCACTAACTGTTCTAGCCGCACTGAAGAGCTGTGAAAGAGCGTAACAGTCGACATGTGAATGACTATATATATATATATATATATATATATATATATATATATATATATATATATATATATATATATATATTAGAGGAATACCTGTTCCGGGAGGGATAAAATTAATTCTCTAAACAGAATAGGTTTGCACTAATTTTATGTCATTTTATGAAGATTTTAATCCAGATATGGTGATACAAAACCTTATGTCTAGGATTCTTCTAATTTTTTTAATTAAATCCATTACATTATTTTATTCTAGAAAATGTCTAAAAATTAAGACATAAGCAAAAGTAGTTTTTAAAATGGAAGCGAAATCGAATGCTGTTGCGGGTTGAATATTTACAAATAGATTATATGCATGTATGTGTATATATATGTGGAGGTATATATATATATATATATATATATATATATATATATATATATATATATGTATATGTACGTTGTAATTATGTTGTTTTGTATATGTATATATATGTGTGTATATATATATATATATGTGTGCGTATATATGTATATATGAAATGTATAGATTTATGTATGTATAAATATGTGACTAATATCATCTGTGTAGGCGTGTATATGTGGCGGTATAGATTGTTATCTGAGTTGAGTATTTTGAGTTTTGATTTACACAAGGCCAGTTTTTATCTTACTCTAACACGTAAGATGTGACTCAAGGTCGGGTCGGGAAAGTGGGGTTTGAAAAGCCAGCGCCCGAGAGGTGAGCACTCTGGCTATTTAAAAATTGCCTAGGCAGTCCCGTCGGCATTCCCCGGTAGGGGCGCCTCAGGCAGTAAGCAATAAGCTTACTCCTCCCCAAAAAGGAGAGGCGAAGCCTGGGAGGGTGGAACTCCTAGAACTGCACAGACCCATAGACTGGCGTAAATCAAGCCCCGAAGGCCAAGACAATAGCAGTCTATGGGGTGCAGTATCATCGGAACAGATACTACACTTTGATCTTAGCCAAAATTATTTCTGAATATAAAAGACATTAAAATCAATTTCTTAATAAATAAGAACTTAATCTAAAGTTTCCTCTCTTAGAAAGTAGGTTTACTAAGGATATGTCCGTTGATATGAGTAAGTATTTTGAAAAAACAACTATGGCAATTTCTCGTGGATTTTTTTTTGTATTTTTATAATACGTATTTGTATGTGAAATTAATCTTAATTATTACTGGTTTTGACAATGGATCTTTTCTCGTGATTTTTGTTTTCTTTCTGCTGGAACTTGTAGCTGTATTTTACATTGATGTTGATTTTATTTTGTTGGGGGCATACGGAAACGTTTTTATTTGGTCTTATGTGTATACAGTTAGAAAAGAAGACGTTAATCATAGAAAAAATTGAATGGTCAAATTTTCATTACTAATATGAAATACCTACCCTCTTTGAGGAAAGGTATTTTATCTGAAAAAATTAAGATTAAATTAAAATTAGAATAAAATTTTAATTGACGAATTAAATATTTGCATCTGATTTATGACTTCTAACGTCTTTTTACTCAATTTTCAAATTTCAAATTTATAATATGCTTTAAAAGAACTTGGTCATTCTTACTATACTTCCCATCATGCCACGTGGCAAAAACAATTATTACTGACTTGTATATTTATATTAACGGTATTCACCCGGCGTTACTCGTCGGAGTTATATTACTGGTTGGATGGTTTTTAAAAAAGATTTCAAATCGTCATGTTTACAATGTTTGCCTTAAAAGAAAAATTGAAAATAATATTTCAATATCAGGTCACATGATAGAAAACTATCAGTGTGGTGGTGTTATTAAAAATCTCCTACTTAAAAATAACATTTTTCATGAGTTCAAGTAAACAAACGTGTTTTACAGACAGCTGAAAGACATATGAAATCCAACAGAATGTTGAGATAAATGGAAATCGCTGATAGTCTAAAACAATATTCATCAATCATTAGATTGAAAATTGTTATTTATAAATTTTTAAAAGATAATATGAGAGAGAAGGGTTTGATTGAAGAAGACGAGAAAAAAAAAGAAGAAGAAGAAGAAAGGAGGCAAAGAAGAAAAGAAAGGATTAGGACAGAGAGAAAGAAAAGGGGAACATTTCATGTTATTTAAAAATGTACAGAGGTTACATACACATTTGGGATGAGATATTTGTGTCATTTTCGCCAACGCACACTTTTTGCCTCTACTTTTTTCGCTTCCCTCTGTCTTTTGCTCCTTTATTTCTATTAGTGTTTGCATGCCTTCCCTCGCTTCTCTGTAATTTTAAAATTAGATAAAATGCTCTTGTTTTTCTATTTTCTAATTTTCATTCAGAAAGTTCAAAATATAATTTTGAGTTTAATATATCAGCATGCCACTTTCATATCTAGTTCATCTTTGTTAAATTAAAAAATGTAAAATCCCATCAGTTAGAAAGAAAAACTATTATACCTAGTATTGTTGTAAACAATTAATTGTAAGAATATCACTATATTAAGGAAACGAAACTAAAACCATCTTTTTTTAATCTAAAACAATTAATAAAATAAAAGACCCCCTTAAGAACAAACCCGTCACTGGCGCCATTAAATCAAATATAAGACATCATTCTTGGAAAATGTATGCTTCTTGTCATCGATCGAATGATGGCTTCTATCAATGGACGCATACCTTTTTCTAGCCGCTTATATAATTTATTCGCTTAAATGCAAACCCATCACTTACGTACACGTCAATGTCTATCCCGATCACCCTCGACTCTTGCATATCACACCAAAGTCTAGTAATTGGAAATATTCTGCTCCGTTTCAGCCTATGATGAGAGAAAAACAAAACACCTATGTTCGCCACTCACTGCTTCTCAGTCTTGGATCAACAATTTAAGATGCTATAAAACTATTCATCTGTTTTCTTTTCGAAACTACGTTATTCTTTCTTTTTAATTCGTTTATCTCGTCTCCCAATAAAAATGATTTATCTTTTTCCAAGTGCCGAGATTTTTAGGTATCTACGTCCTAGTGAAAAAGTCTGTCTAAAACATTCAAATCGAGACGGCAGATATACAAAGCGGATGAAGCCATGAGGGAGATGGCCTCATCAAATTAGTTGCGTCCCCAGGGTAATTAGTTGGAATCTGAGGCAAATAGACTTGCACCAATCAACGCCGGGAGCCAACGTTATCATGGCGGCGACACAAAGCGATCATTACGCGAGCCGTTTATTCTCTTCTCGAAACTGACAATACTTTGCGCCATCATAGAACGAGATGTGCACCGAAATGTCTATTCATTTCTTCGAGTTGTTTGCGTCGTTGAACAGAATGAGTAAAGAGCATGGCTGTGCCAAGGGTTTTTACAAGTTTCGTCTCAAGTGCGCCATCACAGATGTATTAAAATCCTCTGTCCGTCGGTCGTTCGGTCAGTCGGTCACGTTGTCATTAAAATAGTGTTTTTCATCGCTAAACGCACCGATTTAATAAATGCTTTTTCATTTAGATGCGTCCAAGTAGAGATCACCAGATGCCGGAAAGCTTTCTACTCTAATAGCTATTTTCCTTGCCTTTCAAATTCTCTCCCTGCTCTATTTCCCCGACCATACCAACATCAACGAATTTAAATATAATGTAAATAAACATCCCACTGCACATAGGATGCCACTATTAATCGGACCCCTAATTCACAGTAGCTTCTTACGTCCCAGTGTCAATTTGCGTTGTTTTGTATCAATATAAGTTAGAATTTTTTTTTTTAAAGAATAGCAAATCAAATGAAATAAAATTTATTTGGCAAAAATAAATAGGAAAGTGCAACAAGCCATGTAAAAAGACATGTGGAAGCCATTTACATCTACAAACAGCCTGAATGGGTATGGTAGTCATCATCACGACATCTTAGAAAAAAACAAATATTCAGGACCTTCTCTGGAAAGTTGTTCCATAGAGCAGAAACATGGACAGAGAATGCTGCCATTCTTCTATTGAACCGAAAGCGACGGTGGTACATTTTGTTCGTGTACCTGCGGAGATCACGACTTGATTCTGGTGTCAAATACTCCTCAAAATGTAGATTTTAATTCACTTTGATGATGTTGTACGCCAAAAGCAAGTCTTCCTGCATCCGCCGCTGGTTAAGAGAGAACAGATTTAATCTTGTGAAAAAAAAAAGTTCAGAAAACTCACTCGGTGTTGAATATTATAATGTCCAATTAAGGGTTTTATGAGCTGATAGGAGTTGTGCAAACCATAACTTCCTGGTTAGATGCAAGCGCCGCTAAGGCCAATTCGAATAATGTTAATATATATATATATATATATATATATATATATATATATATATGGGTAGAGAAGGATGAAGGTAATCCGACGTGATGGGAAAATGAAAAAGGAAAACCAAAAAATGGATGTTTTTATGTGTACATCAACGTTTCGTCTTTATTTATAAGATTTCATCAGGATGATAATATAGAGAAAAATGTCATGCAAGTACAAACACATGTAGGTTGATATATTGGGAAAAAGGAAGAAAATAAAGGCCATTTACATCTACCACCATAGCAAGATAAAAACAGGTATAATTATAGGCTTCTTCCTAGGCGCCCTTAGAATATGTAGCTCCCAACACATAGATGAAGAAATAAAGTACATTTTTTATTCCCTAAAAACATTGCAATACCCAAGACATTTTATATTAAATGCCGAGAAAAAAGCCTTCCAAATATTCTCTAGAAACACCACACAAAAAATTAAACTCCTAACACCTCTCTCATAGGCAGCCCCCTTCTCTTACCCACGCATTCCAATAACACATCCATATGCAACACGCTTAACAAATTAGGCATTCCAACAGTACAAACCACATCTCAATCCAGAAAACAAACATTAAATACATCTAGACATTTCCAAAAAAAAACCACATCCCATGCCGGCTTATATACTGTCCCATGCAATGACTGCCATCAATTTTACGTGGGAGAAACACAACGTGAATTAAAGAAAAGATTAAATGAACACAAAAGGGACATAAAAAACAACAACCCTCTCAGTGCACTTTTCTTCCATGCACTAGAACATGGTCAAGCATTCAAATTTGAACAAGCCGAAATCACAAAATACATCCACAACAAATCTCGGCGAAGATTATTGGAAACTGCTCTCATCACCGCCTCCACCACAATCAAGCAACGAAATGGCTTCTTTAACCTATCACCCTTAATAAGCAAGATCATCCTTACAGAACAAAAACTCTTGCCTGATCATAGATAACATTTATTTTCATCTCTAACCTTAATGACACTCTCCCACTTACTCACACCCTTCCTTTTTCTCCATGAATCTTTACTTTCTCTTACTCATTCCGTTTTTCCCTCACATTTTTTACACTGCAGTCCAATTAAACTTTCTCATTTTCCAAATATTTCAAATATTCCATACCCACCTGTTCAATTACCTGCCTCCTCCCTCTCCTCCACTCCTCCACTCCCTTACTCATTGCCATCATTTTCCAAATATTTCAAATATTTCATACCCTATCACAACAAATCACCCCTCTTCCCCTCACCCATTCCCCCTCTCAACTATTTCTTTCGTACCTTCACTCTTCCATACCCCGCTTTTTAAAGCCCCTCATTTTCTAAAAACGCTCTATAAGACCATAACTTTCGCGCATCCACCAAAATAACAGCCCCCCTCCTTATCTACCCACCCTCCTTTTCTCTGCATACACCCCCCACACACAAACATTCCAACTTACTTTTTCCCCTTCAGTCTTGACCGAAGCCATCTGTTCAAACACCTCCTACCTACCTCTCCTTCACTCCCTCTCTGCCATCCACATTATTCCTGCTCATCCCCCCACCCTTTCTCTTACTACCAGCCACAGTAGTCCTTGCTCACTCCCATCTTTCCACTTCTTCCCCACTCATTTTCATCAACATTCATTTTTCTACTCCTCACCAAGTACGGACGTCCACCCAGTAGTGGCCTTTATTTTCTTCCTTTTTCCCAATATGTCAACCCTACATGTGTTTGTACTTGCCTGACATTTTTCTCTATATTATCATCCTGATGAAGTCTTATGAATAAAGACGAAACGTTGATGTACACATAAAAAACATCCATTTTTTGGTTTTCCTTTTTCATTTTCCCATATATATATATATATATATATATATATATATATATATATATATATATATATATATATATATATATATTGAGCTAGAGTTTACAAGATGCATGGTGAGACGGCGGGATAGAGTAGTGCTTGTAAAACCAATGTAGCTATTAGCTATTAGCGTTTCTCCGTCGTCTTTTAAAAATCTTTCTAAGAAGCGTGAAGAGTCATGTCATTATCCTGGTTGCCAACTGTTGAAAATGCTCCAGATGTACGATATCTTTCTGTAGTAAAGGATTTGTTGTTTGAATATCATACTCAAGAATGGGTCGTACCAGAGTTATGTCTAAGACCAGAGTCTGTAGACTTAATAAGATGCCTTGTCGGTTGGTCAGTTTGTTACGCTAAAATTAAAAATAGAATTGTTTTATTTTGATTGTTTGGGTTATCTGAACTACTATTCTCATCTTGGTTTGGGTGTTTTCACGACGTTTTGCCCGATGTAACTTCTGACCTTATCCTATTGCAACCTTCCGAAGTTAAAACATTTATTTCTAACTCAGGAACTTATACGAAATTTCGAACTGGAAACTTTAGTTAATCTAATTATCCATTTCAAATCGAACTAAATTATAAGAAACTGAAAACTCCATTGTAGCACAAAAAGGTTTTCAACGACAATCTAAAGTTCAGGGGGGACCGTTCTTCAGAATACACCGGAACAAAATAAAAATAACTGATAACAACTCTCTTTCAACTGCATATCTTTCTCACCTGCTCGCCTTTTTCTGTCTGCCTCTCTGCTGTCGTATTTCGTCTTCTAAATTATTTACACGAATCTAAATTATTTACACTTACCAAAAACCACAAGTCTGAGCATGCGCTTTTTCCCCTATTGTAAATGACAAGCAACAGATCGCGTTGGCGGTGAATTCAGAAATGATCATCTTTATCATTACAGAAAGAACCCATACAGAATTTCTAACCATTTTTTTTTGTATTTAAACCACAGGGGTCGATTGTTCCCGTTCCGTCTTGCTCGACCGGATAGAATGTTAATTTATTATGACGTTATTCTTAGTTACTATCGCCTGTAGTAAGGATTGAACCTTTAACAACTGATTTTTAATCAACGGCCGTACCCATTGCACTACAACGTCCATGTGTAGTTTCCCGAGTTCGACAGAACATTTCCCAATTTCGAAGGTAGGCGCTTACATCGGCTGAAACGTTCAACGAAGATGAGAATAGTAGTCCGAATAATACAAATAAGAAAACTAACGAATCTTGACCTTAAAGATTTGAAAACATAGTTTAAAGTAGTTCATACCCGTTGTAAGTAAATTACCTTGGTATGTCACTTGCCATCTTTATCCCGATTCATAGCTAGTACGAAGAAAAAGTACCGAGTGGAAGAGCAGATTCTTGAACGCGAAAACAAAGTGCCACACTGCTAGAACTTATTACATTATGGTAAATGGAAAATTCAATTTTAAAAAAATAATAATTCGCTTTGTACTGATGCTACATAACACTTATGTCTATTTTTTTTGCGGATTTTCACAAAAAAGCTCACTAGTTTAAAATAATTATTTATATAATAGTTTAATATTATTATGCTATGTTATGTTTTTTAATGTATAAAACACGTATTATCTATATAATACTAAAACTCTATTGGTCTTGTCTGTTTGCAATCAGCTTTCAGCTTTCCGGTTTTCAACATCCGGTTGCCCATGCGTAAATAGCATCGTCTTCAATCTGTTATTCCAATTCCGTTAATCTCTAATATGATTAACGAACGCATGAAATTTTTCATTCTGGAAATTTATATATCGCTTTCAATATAAAACAATTTCATTTAATTTCATCAAATAGTTTTTTTGTTTTCTCCACGCCTAAAAACATTCAACGGGAGGACTTCGTAAAGTCTGTCGCAGTTTCAAAAAAAATCCTCCCTTTTAAAAAACAAAAACAAACAAACAAAAAAACAACACTCATTATTAATATCAGCAATACTCGCGGGGTGAACGAAACCACCTCCCACTTTCCCTCTCATAGATTTCACCACTCCTACTCCCTCTGTTTTCGTTACGTACGCGAGAAAGCCTGTTGTACCCAGTTCCTTTCTCAAATCGCCCTGGCCACCGCTACAAGTACTTTCAACTAACAATTCATTTAAAAGATGATATATCAACATTTGAATTTAACTATAATAAGTATTATGGTACCTGTTCAGTGCATATTTAACTCCTCCCTTTTAAAAAACAAAAACAAACAAACAAAAAAACAACACTCATTATTAATATCAGCATTTCTAGCGGGGGTGAACGAAACCACCT